>JAWNLI010000066.1:0-1200000 GCA_035042405.1 Drosophila demipolita | reverse complement strand
TTTAATTAGCATATTTACACTCATCAATTTTGCAAAATGCCGTCTCCAAGTAAGTCCGCAGTTATGCGAGACTCGCACGACAAACAGTTTGTCATGCAGTGGGATTTGAGTCATTAACCCATTGAGTTTAATGACTCGAACATGACACTCCACAACAACAGAGCCACCAAGAAAGCAAACAACAAACAACAAACAACAAAACAAAAGCAAAAACTTAGAACATTTTGGTACTCAAAACAAACAAAAGATACATTTTGTAATTCGCATGGTGCTCTCATTCTCTGACTCTCTCTCTCTCTCTCTCTCACAATGTATCTATCTCTATCTGTCGCGCTGTATAAAGTTGTGCATACATTAAACAGTTATTTAATTACCACATTTACGCTAAGTGTGCACATACATACATACATTACATACATACATGCATACATACATATAAATAGTGTGTGGTTATTATGAGCTTAACCACTTAATTTTCATCAACTCAAATACCACTGCAAACAAAAAAAAATAAAACAAAAAACAAAACACACTTAAAAATTACATCTTAAAATACTAGAATTAATATTGAAATCGGAAACACTACAATTCGAACAGTTGTCATATGGGTAAAAAGTATGCTTGGTGTACTTGGGATGGAGTTTAATTAATTAATGCTAACAACTTGATAGCCAGTGTTTTCTGTGATATATCCATATACAACTTGTATAAATGATGCACAGACGATAGTACGATACTCACTCAGTAGAGTGGATAATAATAAAAAAAAAAATCTTAGTTCATAGTTGGCAGTTTAACAGCACTAATTACTAATTAAATATGTGCATCGATATGGTTGCTCTACTCTATGTATGTATGTATATTTATGTAATCTATGTATGCACGAGTTAGGCATACTTTGAATTATCACTTCTTGTCGGATTCCTAGCTAATTTCTATAGTTTACTCTTATATTTTAAGTATGTACATACATATAGAGTATACATAAATAAATAGGTTCGAAAAATGTAATAAAATTTTAAATTAATAATAAAACTAAGTTTGTAAACATGCACTATACAAAATAAAATAATTAAAAATAAATTTAAAAAAACAATATCAGATTAAGTTCATCATTTTGAAACAATTCGTGCATTGTCGAATCAAAAAAAAAAATTAATAAATAAATAAATTAAAACAAAATACGCTGCATTTTAATTTTGGGTTATGAGTGGGTTAATTTAAAGTCTTCATTTTAAATTGGATGAGGAAAGCATTATTTTTTCTTATTCTTGCACCTAAATCTTGTCCAATCGGATATTTATATCTAACAGATACATTTGAGCTGAACTATTTCTTACATCAGCTTGTTACAATGTAAAGTCGTCTACTTGTTTAATTGATATAATTGTTGCTATTTACTATTGTAATAAACTACTATTTTATTCATTCATCGAATTGTGAATTTATTTGCATGCACTGCAAGCCGAACAATGAGCAATGAATAATTTATAAAAATAAGAAGAAAAAAACCAACAATATATAATCCCCACAATGTATTGGTTTCAAACAAATACGTATTGACAATGGACACTTGGAGCACTGTGGAGTAGCCACACTTGTTTAAGATCATAATCTCCATTGTATTGACAGTGTTTGGCTACTCTTTCGTAACCCTTTACAATAATTTCGAGTGGTGGTTAAAAATGTCAAAGCGGATTAAATGCGTATTGTTATGATTTTGGTGTGTAGAATTTACGCATTTTCATTTTTTTTTTGTTTTTGTTCGCCGATAATTCCACTTTGTCATCGACGATTTATGGGTTTTTTCTACATTTGTGACACGCGTCTCATATCGGTATCGTGTCCATTTGACTGAGTGTCTTTTCATTCCGTGAATAGGTAAGAAATTTGTGTTTGATGTGGCCACTCCCAAATGTGCGGCAATCAATCTGGGCACTATAGGCCAACTTGGACAATGATAAAAAAAAAATGGTGATCCCATCTAAAGAACCATAAACAAATTTAATTCACTTGAAGCACTCACACAAAAAAGCCAAAAATAAAGAAAGGTTTTACTGTCCCAATTAATGGTACAATTATGTGTTCAACCGTATCAATCTTGGGGACTAAAAAAGAGCTAATTTTTCAAAGGCAGGTCAAGTTTTTTGAGAATTCCTGTTAACTGTCGCAGTTGAATTCCATGTTACTCATTCGATTTTCGACAAGATTTAACGAAGCAATACTGACAAAATACTTCACATATTTTAGAATTATAAAATGTGTGCGATATTTCTTAATTAAATAATTAATTAATGTTTAAATATATTTATTACCCTGTGTGCCATATGTATGTATTTATTATATACACTTGGCTATTAATGAAAACAATTAAGAGCTCAGCCGTGTTATGGTGCGTGCGAGAATCGTTAGATAAATTCTCAAAATTTTCAAATTAGCTGCCTGAATTATGGTAGCATCTGCATTCAATTGCACACTCTATGCAAAGTGCACGCAGTCTGGCATGCAACTACGTAATTATTTACATACATATACACATATGTATACATATGTATAGATATGTATTTACGGGTGCATTGACCATGCCCGGGATCATCCCTATATATATATACGGCTGACTGAAGCTCCACAGTTGCATTGGCTTTTGTCTGTACTTGGCTGGCTTTTGCAATTTTATCCACAGAGTGGAAAATGTCAACATTAATTTCGGGCTTTTATTTGTGCGAATCGGGCTTGGCCACATTTTAAATTAACCCAAAACATGTTTAGGGGTTTTCCGCACAATTGCCCCATCGGTGCAGGCGCAACCATGTGGCATAATGGCCATTGCGAATGTTGCAGCACCTGACGCCCCATTTATATGCGATGCTACTCATTAAGAGTGCGTTAAATAGGGTTTAATAAATTTAAGCAAGAGAAGGAGACATTCTCACCCGGTACTAAAAATATATACTAAAAAAAACAACAACCGTTTTGCATCACAAATATTTTATGCATGGGTTTTATGTAAGCTACGATTTTGTTTCATCTTTTTTTATTTATTTCATATCAAATTATGAATTATATAGGGAGAGTGTGAGTGCTTATTTGGTACCTAGGTTCTCCCTTAACCAGAGGCTCTTTAAGATTTGTTCACATTAGTTATGTGTTCTGCTGACAGGCACTTGACATGGCTTAAAGCATATTTCTCTTCTTTTAGTGTCTAGATCTGTTAACTAATATAAATTAGATAATTTTGTTTGCCCTAATATTTTCATCAAAAGCTCTCTATATAGAACTACGGCGTGTTACAGCTCACAATTGAAAAACCGGTCCAAAGATAAGTGTTTAAGGAACACTTTTTTTGCTACCCAATTATACTACATAAATTGACCACGATTGCATGCCGACATACACCTTATAATGGGGCAATATACTCTTAAAATATGAAACATTATCAATAACACAATTGGTGGCTTATTCTATATTTTACCAACATCAGAATAATATATAGTTTCCAGTAGTAAAATTTATCTGATTTATTATTTATTTTATATATTTATCGGAAAATTGATTGAGGGTTACAATCGCATTTAGACTTAAGATAGCCATACTTATTCTTGAAAATCACTGTGCAAATGAACTCCAATTATTATAATTAATATTAATATTAGGATAAAATTATTAGCATGCATGCATGTCCTGTAACAAGTACGTTAATAGGTTTGGAATTATAAAAAATAGTTTTAAAGCTTTAAAGTTTCTTGATTAAGGACGACGACACTAACAAAATATAGAGGGATTTTTATAAAAAATATAAAAACATAACCGCAGTTGCGGTGGAGTGCGGGGAGTGAAGCAATGCCAATCCGGATCCGAAACAGGTCCACAGGGTCCGGACGCACACGTGGTACATTATTCGGCTACAAAATGGCCAAAACAACAAACCGCTATAATTTACCATATTTTATGGCTGCGCTGTGGCAATAAAATCGCCAACAAGCGCTATAACTCATTCGAGAGCGGCCGCATTTGCCCGGCTGTAGCAGCAGCAGCAGAAGCTGCCCCCGGCGCACGTTACACGTTCCACAGAAATAGAGCTGGACAGAGATATATATATATAGAGAGAGGGGGGGGGGAGGGAGCGGAAGGATGAGGTCTTGGGTATGTTTTGCGTACATCCGCGGTTGTCCACTGTGACTACGAATATGAGCTGCGTGTGTGTGTATGTGATTGGGCGGATGAATGGTTTCAATGATAGCGCCACACACTATATATGCAAGTGTGTGTGTGTGTGTGCGTACGTAGTAAGCCCGCGGACTCTAATTTGTATCTGAAATGCGTGGTAGGCGCAAGCGTTTTCTAATTTATCTATGCTGAAATGTACATTGATAGCGTACAAGTTTATGGCTCTGTTCTCGTTGTTATCCATGCGGTGGGAATTGTGGTTCGTTGTTGTTGTGCCACCAGTTCCACTGACAGTAGCCAACACACATACAAGCAAATGAAAGAAAAATGCCAATTTCACAATTGGTGCACAATGAAAATGACCAGCCCATCCAAACAGTTGAATGTATTTCAATTTGCGAAGTCAACCTCCAAATGGCTGCCAATGTGAGGCGAGAGTCGAGAGCAATTCCCATTCGGAAAAAAACAAATTTAATTAATTTTATTTAAATTCATTGTCCTGGCACAAGGACACGGGGCGCTGCTCGTTAAATTATTGTCGCCTGCTGGTATGTGTGGAAATAAAATAAAATTGTTTTTTGTGGTTTTTGGCCCAAAGGACGCGTGTCGCCATTTTTCATTTTGCGGAGCCCAGCATCAAACTTACAAAAAAAAAAACAAAAAACCAAACAACAAAAATACGCAGATCGAACAAGGTTGGCCCAAACCCGCACTCATCTTGACAGGGCTTAAACCAATACTGTTGCTGTTATTGCTGTTGTTGTTGCTGTTGTTGTCTAGACTGCGCAGAGGCAGCTCGGAGCAGTATACTTAATGTGGCGATCCTCTAGTAATGAAGGGAGAATAATTTAAATATTTAATTAACACATTCCGTCGGTGAGTTTTTCGGTTAGCCAGACGTTCCCGCCGTGAATCTCTGCCAGCCAGCCAGCCAGTCAGTCAGCCAGCCAGCCAGCCAGCCAGCCAGTTGGCCAGGATGAACTGACACAGAGACGCCATGCAAATCGTGCCTCCAATCGCCAGAGTCGTCTCGCGCGTGTGTGTACAATTAATGCAGGAATAGGCGCAATTAAGTTTGTCACTGCAGAATGGCGACTGGGATGGAGGAAGACTCGGCTTATCGCATGATTCCGATCGAGCTTTAACTCTTTTGAGCTTCAGTCTCATCCAGTCTTCGAGTACTTCCCGCCGTCCTCCAATCCTCCGGTCCTCCAGTCCTCGTGTGCATGCAAACGCACTCGCACTTGTTGCGAAAGCTTTTAGCTTGTTTTTAGCTGGCTGGCGGCAACCCAAAGATTTATCTGCATCCGGTGTCCAGTTACCAGTTACCAGTCAGTCCGTCGTCTGCTGCCACAGTTCAACTTGAATGATGCGCTCCTTGGCCATTTTGGGAGTAAATTTGTGTGCAAATGGGATTTTTATTTGGCTCATGTTACTTTTTCTTTTGTTTTTTCTCCTTTTTTTTTTGTTGTCTTTTCATTTTTATGCTGTTTGTTGCTTCGCTGATCATTTCACGGCCGAATGCTGATTATGTAACTTAAATGGCGAAGATAGGCAATTTATGTACTAAAGTCAAGACCTGTCTGTGAAATATGCAATTCCTTGTTGCACCCTTGATGCAACTTGATACAACTTTGCTGACGAAACCTTGCATACCCAACGCAACTTGTCAGCCACTTAAGATTTCTAATGCTGATCAGTTGAACCGGTTTGGAATCGCGCTTTAGCCAGTTTGAATTGGTTTTAAGGTGGCTTAAACAACGTAATTGGCGTATTTCCGCTAATTAGTCGTCCAGATTCTAAGGAGTGTTAAACTGCTCATTCAGCACACATTTCTCATAATATTAAAATTAGTGCTACTTTTGAACTGAATGTATATTATTGACTTTTAAATTGCTGTTCGATATCTACCACATACATTCATACATTATACATCAAATAATTGAGTCAGAAATGCATAGTTATCTTTTAAATTATTGTTAGATAGTAAAAACTTGGCATGGAATAATAAAAAGTTATTTACGATTTATAGCTTTAATGCTTAAACTACTTTAGACTTTGAGTCTTAGGAATTTGCATTACATTAAATATATAAAATATAAATTTCCATATCTATATTAAATATATATTATTTGTTAGCACAATTAATTCATCAATAATCTCCGTATTTAAACGTTTCGACAATTTATAGATATTGTAGCCAATTTTATTAAGAGTTTCATACATTTTTAAATTCTTAAATTTTTGATGGTTAATGTACTTTTTTTAATTGTACAATTAAGTGTTTCATCTGGCATGTGCTCAGTTACTAAAGAATATTAACAGAATTCGAATATTTATTACCATTTAGTTAATGGTTTTCCATACAAAGTGCTTATTTATTAAAAAGCATATCAAATTAATAAACCTGATTAAGAATGTAAAAATAATTTGTTTTTAGATTTGAATGAAATCTTTTAATATTAGGAATATTTGTTTATCTGTCTTAACTTACACACATTTTTTTTCTCTTTTCTTATATTCAAAATCTGTAATAAGAGAGATTGTTATTCAATAATATATAAATATGTTATTGAATATACATTTAATTAAAAATAGCTGAATACATTTAGGTAATTTATTTCTGTTGTATACTTTGTGATAATGTGATGTGTAAAAGGAGAGGGTCATCTTGCCAAAGACAACATTTGTGCATCTGAGAAATTTTTGAAATACTTTAAGGGACAGCTATTTGTGCATGCAGGCAGACATACATATATAAGGATTTGTTAAATTGTATGTTGCCGGCCAAGTTAGTCCCGTATCAACGATGACGACGACGACGACGAGGACGACGGGGAGAAAAAACACGAGCATGCAAAAAAGGGAAAAAGGACCAGCTGAAATGTTGAAAACCAGCAAAGCCATTTGTTTCCTAGTTGGACAAGATGTTTGCTCGTTCGGCAAAATAAAGTACAGAATACCCGGCCCTCGGTTGGCTAATGTGCAGCGGGTGCATTTGGGCACTCCGAACATTTGGGATAACATGCGAACACGGCATATTTGCAGGGATCCAAAACGCCAAACGCTGTTGTCCGGCCACTCAGCTACTAGTGGGTAATGAATGGATGCGAATGCATGACATGGACGCAATTTTCGACAGTCCTCAAAGCCCGGCAAGAGCAGCCAGGCAGGCAGCAAGGGAGGCAGCCATGAAAAGCTGGCTGGGTCGGAGGAGGGGCAGTCGGGGAGGCAGTTTGAGTTCTGCTGATTAGCTCATGTTCAGAGTCCATAGATGTAGACAGACATAGGCTCATGTGCTGCAGACCTTTGGCTCGCTGGATAGATGCTCAATAATAAAAAAAAACACACACACTAGATAACATACATATGTAGTGTGTAGTACACACAATTTGAAATGTGTGTGTGCATAATTTATTAAGTTTTTCAATATATTTTCTTAAACCTAAAAATAGTTTCGGTTTTTGAAACTATAGTTTTTAAAATGCTGACGATTGTTTTGCATAGATAGTATCAGTTTTACTTATGTATGTTGAATGCCTAAATAGTCGAGTGTGTGTGCGTGTGTGTGTGTGTGATAGTTAACTATGAGTATTCTTTGTATTCGCGTTATTTGAATGTACTAATTAAAACCTAACAACGACAAGCCAAAGTTGAAAACTTAAAAATACAGCGTTGATACGAAAATTGGCAGCTTTTCAAATGGGCGGAGCGATTTCCCCTCCACGCCTCTTCCAATGAAAGCCCCAGCCCCATGACTTGCCGCAACTTGCAACCAAACAGCTGGAAAGAGCAGTACCTCTGCCAAATCATCATTGTGCCCCGATACGCGGATGTTGTCTCGCTCTCGCTGAGCAAACCAGTTTTAATGTGTGTGTGCGAGTGCCCGGCGCCTTTAATGCTCATGCGCCGCACACACACCGTAGACACAACACACAACACACAACCCCTGCCCGACTCTCGCTCTTTCTCTTTCTGTCTCTCTGTGGCGGCGACGGCGTCGGCGGCATTAAGCACAACTTGCAACGCAACTAGTATGCGCTCGAACACGGCATTGCGCACATCATGGGCGAGAGTGGGCGCGCAAAACGATGTGCCACAAGCTGCAGCACTCCAGTCGAATGTCGCAGAAGCTACTATCAACATATTCACCTAGACGCACTCACCGCGGCACTCATCGGTGGCTGTGTCCGTTGCCCGGACTGGGTGGCATCTGACCCCCCCCCAACAAGCTGTCTGTCAACGAAAGTGATCTTTGTAGTAAGTACATTCGAAAAGTGCGCCGGATTTGATAAACAGCAATTGACTTTTGGAAAAGTTTCTGCAACGGCTTTTTGCCACTTGGCCTGCCCCGAAGTGCGTTCGCCCTCCAAGAAACACAAGTGCCAAGAAAAAGTGCGCTAAAAACTTTGAACTTTTCAGTGTCACGTGTTGTACAAAGTACAAAAGTGCTCATAATTTAAAACAGAACCCGGCACTTGACCGACAAGTCCGGTTTGTTTGAAAGTTCTTATTAGACTTTGATGAATTAAACGGCTAAAAGTAACTTTTATTAGCTAATTTATGTAGTTTAACAAAAATAAATCGATTCAGAGTGTTTGGCTTTGTGATAGTGCTTCTTATCACATATATAAATAATTTTATAAGCTGTGATTGCTATTTCCAAAAAGAGTTCTTACAGCTTTGCCCAAGAAATCTAATTACATTTTACCAATGATATAATTACAAATAAATGAGACTTGCAAACCCTTCAATAAAGAATTTTAAATAAAATGAAAAAAGTTAGTCCTACCAATATCTAGTAAATTTAAATCCACTATAAACATAATATTAGCTCGAGTATTCAGTTAACAGGGGCTAAATTTAAGTTTCTTATATTAATTAGATATATTTCAATCTGACTCTGGCATTCTCCAACTAAAGCATTCAAAATATACCTATGAAATTAATATGAAGTTAATTGTTAATAATGTTATCTGTGCCAAAACTCCACTAAGCCTAACATAACTGTGCAAAATGATAGTGTGCACAACAATTATCAAATGAGTTATGATTACAGTTATTATATGATTTCATATTTGGAGTGTGCTGCAGTTTCTTGCCGGCTTCACATATTATGGTTAACAAGAAGTTACAAAAGCAGAAGCTGAATGCACTTAAGTAATCAAAATATAAAAGCATTCGATTGATTCAATAAATTATCTTTTATATGGATAAATACATAAATATATATATATAAATGCTACTTTATGTTGATTAAATCATCATTTCGCAATTTCATTTAAGCCACTCAAAACCTGCTTTTCTAAGTGTATATTCGGCATCTGCATTCTGGCTCATCACAAAATATTATGAGGTGCATTAAAACGAATTTGCTTTAGTGCAAAAGTTGTATTTACTTTTTTTTTGTAACTCGATCAAAGAGCACGCAGGTACTCTATGTACATATGTACATATGCATACATCGCGTGACTGTGACCATAAACAGAAAATACTTCACAAAACGGCTCCGTCGCTTTGGCAGGCATTAACAGTGTGGCAGGAACCTATCGCAAGGAGCGAGAAGCGAAACAGAAATTTATCATGCACAAAATAATAATATTATTCATAAATGCAGCTTTTTACATACTGCTAAGATCCACTTGCCGCACCGACACCGACAGTGCGGTCAAACACCCCTCCAGCCTACCCTCCCCCAACCAACATATAGGGGCAGCTATCCATCAGCGCATCATGCATCAAGCGTTCGTGGCGCCGATAATAAAAGAAAGATAAGAAACCAATTTTGCAATTGCCCCATAAGAATTTTTAATTAGGCCGTCTTAGCTGAAGTAGACGAGCAACTAGTCAGCGGAAATATGTTGCATCTAGATATAAACACATACACATACATACATACATATGAAGTCGTAGTCAGGGGTAAGTTTAAAAAGCAGTTGCCACTCAAAAGCGCACGTATGAATAAGTATGTCATCCCCCTTTCTGAATATCATTATTGGGCAGGTAATAAAAAATAAAGCTAAATACGTGATAAACACTTGCATGCCAAACTCGACATATACACAGATATATATATACAACTGAGTACAGGGTATGTCTTAGTTGCACCCTCTGCTTATCTACAAGTTCTCCATAAATTTTATTGCTTAACTCGCTTAAAGCTTAACTTTTAAAGCTTTGATTGACACAATTTTATGGGTTGTAATATTTTGTGTGGAATCGTCAGCTCGAAACTAAGGTGTGCCATGAATTAGTCTAAAAGGAGTTCTTGTGGTTTTCAAACAAAAATTAGTGGCGGCCGGTGGCAAAGTGTGGAATTATGAAAACAATTCAATTCACAATTTGCACCATTTCAAAATGAATTATTCATTTATGGGGAATTTAACCGCTAAATTCTTGTAGCGTAGATCGTCGACGGGTGTTGGTTTTATGCTGGACTGGAGGAGAACATTGAAATTCATCGAAACGAGACGATGGTTCTACTCATAAACGTACTTCCTCTCTAACATGAGAGAATAATAAATAGTTTTGTTATAAAAATATAAAAAATGATATTTTTATATTAAGAAAACAACACAAGTAAATTAATATTCAAATTTAATGAGAAAATCATAATCACCTATTTACACGACTCGCCTAAAGATTTACCCTTTTTACGCTCTTATTAATCACCAGCGAAATTTAAATAATTTCTCTATTAACAATATGAAAATAAAATATACTTTGTAGTGTTGATATTGAATTTTGATCCATGCAAGTCTCATAATTATTTGGTGTACGCCTTGCCACTCAACATATTCATTAATATATTTTTTTTTTTTTTGTTTTTGTTTTCTTTACTTATTCAAGCCAGTGAATTTTCAAAATGATTTTCGTATGCTGCTGCAAAAACGCACTCATTGAATATTCATATGCATATCTGAATATGTTAGTACGAATAGTGAGTGCACATTGGCAACACAACATGCAACAACACACTCTGTTTCGTGATTAGCTGACATTGTGTTTGCTACTTAGTTTTAGTAGTGGATAGCGTTATTTGCTGTGAAATTCTTAAATTAATTTTGCTTCAAACTAGACTACACGCACCTTTCGCCTACAAAATTTATAAAAATCTGCAAGTAATTGTGAAACCTGATTTAATTCATCACAGCCTATCTTTCAATTCAAGTATTATTTGTAGCAGAAATATTTCCTGCTTTTCACCACTTTTGTTGGGTTTTGCAAACATGCGAAATTATTCGTTTTAATCAGTTGTTAACAGTATTTGCCTTAATTGCTTTATATCATGAGTCTAGACATAGTCACTAAGTGTGTGGCTGAAATTAAATTTAATTACCCATATCCAATATAATCAGTCAAAAGATAGTTCAAAAGTTAACTTAAGGTTAGAACGTAATTATATCTATGGCGGAATTAGTTCATTTTAAATTAAAATTAGAAATGAAGTAGATAAAAAGTTGCTGTCCATTTGTTGATGCTTTAAGCCAACTAATTGTTAACTGATGCTAATTACCAGTTAATATTACAAAGTACACAAGACTTGCAACATTTTTACAAAGTCAAGGGCAAAGATTCTACTTTTTGTATCCCTCGGGGTTATGTCTTGAGTGCCACCTGCCACAACGGTGTTTAATCGCAACAGTTATTACTTCTTCTTGCTGTTGATTTGTTGAACATTCTGAAAGGCTTTCGTGCTAAGTTGCGCCATTAAGTTGGTCAGTCAGTTGGCACGCAAGTTGCCATTAGCATTATTATAAAATACCAAAGGTATGCAACTACATTGTTTTATTAAATTCCTATATAATGGCTTAATTCTTTTTTGCCTCCAATGAGTGTAAGTCGTTAAAAGTAAACAAGAGGACAAACAGAATGTACATGTCAAACATTAGTATGCGCAGAATAAATAATAATTTAAAAAATAATTTATTGCTATACAATTATATGAAATTGTAGTCATACATATATGTGTACAGCCTAGACAAGTCAAGGACCTGCGATGAAGCACGTAAGGATCGAGGCTCAGTTTTAGTTATCCAAGCAGGTTCTCATTACACAGAAGGGTTTTTCGTCTCGCTTCTCTTAGAAATTACATTCTACCTGTTTACATTTTTTTTATCTATTATTTATGTTTTGTGAACTTTCCTATTCTTATCAGCACTCAATGCTAGCTGAATAGGAGTAGAATATAATAGAGAGCTGTCGATGCTAATCGGGAGACTATATATATATATATATATAATTTCTCAGTTGATTGCACTTTCCAAACTTTGTGTGCTTAAAGCCTCTGCAATCTCGTGTCAGAAATGTATTAAAAATCTTGTACAAAGATAATTAACATATATAATACATATTAAACATAGATATATATATATATATTAAATTGCACTCTATATTAATACGTATATTAACAAAAAAGAACATGTAGCATTTGTTTAATGACTAGTTTTGTAATTATTTTGTAATGCCCACAAAACAAGATGCAAAGCGCAATTGCAATAGATTTTACTGGCAATAGCAACCGCCTGGTAACCCTTTGTCTAGCAGCCATTTTAAGTGCCATAAAAAACTCGAAAAGTTGTAGGAACAATGTAGACAGCGTGTTTTCATTTTATGCGAATTAAGCTGCCACTTGAACAACTTATTTTGCCTGCACCACCGACTGGACCGCCGAGACCGACAGTAACTCACCCAAGCAAAGCACACAAACGCCCATCTCTATGTATAGTGCTGTGTGTGTATGTGTGTGTTTGTGTCTAGGCATGTGTGTGGACACAGACCGACTAGCAGGCAACAAAAAAAGCTCACATTTAAGCAACCCTGTTGACAGTAATACGCCTTGAAAAATCTTTAAATTTAATACTGAATGATTAACTATTTATAACACATTAAATTTGAGTTTAACCAGAATTATAAGCATTTTCCAACTGGATATGTAATTAACACATTTAAAATATTCTAGTGTACTTTCAGGCTGAGCCCATTTCCTACAGGGCATGCACTACTGAATATTCTCAACGATGTCGTCGACTTTCATGTCGGGCGTTGGGGAGGGGAGAGGGTCGGCCAGCTCAAAAAGGGATACAGTTGTTACCGTGTATGGCTGGAAGCGTTACTCGCTGGGTTGCATTGGACGTCGACGAAAACGGGAACATGGCAGCTGAGTGTCGTGAACGCGACACACAGGACTCACTACTCAGGACGCAGAACATACGACAGTCTGGCCAGAGTCGTCTGCTCCTCCCTTTTATGTACGAGTCGTGTGCAATAAAGGAATTTGTGCACACACAGAGAGACAGACAGAGAGACAGAGAGACTTATTCTCCAGCCGATGTGCGCATGAAGTGAACTTGTTAATACTGTCTATAAGCAGCATTTACATCCAAGTTGACCTCACATGTGCACATAAATATATGTTTGCACCTCTATATCCCCATCCGAACGATGTGCGTTGTGGTTGAGGAAACAGTTCACGGGCCTCCTTCGCCTGGACACACTCCAGTAAATGTGATTACTATGTGTATCTATCTATCTATATATTTACATACTAACTATATGTGCATAAACATACTTATGCATGTATCCTTGTATCTAATCCCACTCCAGGATAACATCGATGTAGCACTCCGTTTGATTCTGTGGTTTACTATACGACTTTGGATTTTGGTGTCGGTTAACAATTTCTACATTTCTGTGATGTAAGTAACTTTTAATTTTTACATATATACATATCATTTATTTTTGATAAATAATTTATTTAACTGAGATAGCCTGCAAAGCTTGTCAACAACTTTAAATTTTACTCTTAAAATTAATATTCTTACAAAGTAGGTTTCGAAAGTAGAAAGTATTCCCCGATATTAACGTAGATTCCAAATCACTGATAATTTCACTGGGTATCAATGCCTATTCAGTTTGTATAAAAGTTAATACTTGTAATCAATTAAATATATATCTGACTCTTTGTAAAATATTTAAAGGGCAAAGTGTACACAAATAATGTAAAAGTGATGGGGTAAACATATTTGGCATTACAGAGTTAAAGTGCATGTGTTTTTTCTGTACAGCCTTTTATATAAATACATATGTATATAAATGAGTTGGTATACATATGTATAAGTATATGTACATATAGACATGTGTGGATGGAAACGTATTTGGGCGTATGCACATGTGTATTTCCGATTGTAACGCATATGGGTAGATGGCTCATTTAGCATTGAAAGTCGTTGATTGCCGCTTCGTCAGTCGGTCGAGGCAACGTTCCGCCAACATCCTCCGCGCATGAATGGGGACTGGGAAACGGGAGCAGACTCGACCCGACCCGACCCTAGGAGCCCCAACGTGCGCACATTCGTCAGAATTTGCATTTCAATTCGAATGTCAGGATGACGGAGCGTTGAATTTGGGTGGTGGTGGTGGCATCGAAATGAAAATAAATCACATTGCGTACTGGCGGCTGTGATGGCTGCTGCTGCTGCTGCTGGTGGCTGACTGTAAACGCACCGCTCAGATCGAAACATAGCCACCATTAAGCCAGAAAGGCGCCCGGGGCGTGTGGCGAGGACGCAGCCAGCACTCACAGCACTCACAGGAACACAGGAGCACATAGCATCACAGCAGCAGCATAGTCCCATTTTCGAACTCATTTATTCCCATTTTTTTTGTTTGTTTGTTTATTTTTTTTTTTGTATTGCAAAAACGAATGTGAAAAGTTTTCTGCCATCATTTTGAGTGATGTCAATTAGATTGATTTGATCAGCGAAAATATGTGATTTATCAGACAGTAACAGCGAGTGGGCGGCCCTGAGGCATTTGCCCACCCACCCGAACCACCCTCTGCGGCCACATTCAGTGTGGATGCTGCTCAATTCAGACTCGCATGAATATCTAATGTGCCACACACACACACACACACACACACACACACATACACACACACACTCACACACTCGCAAATACTCACAGACTCGAACGCACTCGCTTCATCACACCTTTTTGTTCATTCACGTCATCAATCAGTCATCCAATTGGGAACTCTACGCCCACAGCTCCTTCATCCCCCCGGACATGTACATAGATACATTCATTTATATTTATATGTATATATATATATGTATACGTATTCGTTTGCGTATCTGCAAGTGCAAGTTTTATCTACGCTAAATGATTAATACGCATACATTACAGTCAGAGTTACAATTTTCCCAATTAAAGAGTAATCAATAAACAATTTAATGGACGTTACTTTATTGAGTTATTTATTATTCTTAACTATTTTGAAAAAGCTGCTAACTTGAAAATAATATGAGTAAATTTATCTTACTTTTAATAAGTTATTTAATTGTTCATTGAAATACTTGTTTTATTTAAATTATATTTACAGGGTATTTGCGTATTCTTTAACAATTTTTACAGATTTTTAATCTAAGGGAATTATTTGTTTCTTATTCATTTATTTTACTTCAAAAGTTTAAATTTAAAGTTAATTAATCAGGCATGCAAACAAATCTCATACGAATTGTATTCAACTGTTACCAATTTATTGACAGATATTATCATAATTGTCAGCTAACTTTCCGATAAGATAAGTGGCATACACACAAATCTCTTATATACCACTATCAATAAGATAAACAAGCACTTATTTACTTGGCAATCAATAGATTATCAATTATATGGGATGTAGGAATGTTGCTTGCTGGGCGCAGTCATTAAAACAAATCTTCCGGTCAACACGGATAATGGCCACTTGGGTAGGCCACAACCAAAAAAAAAAAAAACAGAAACGAGTAATATTCCCACAGTAGTGTGTGTGTGTGTTTTTAGGGCTATTAGAGTGTGCATTTGATTAACCACACCCTGCTTTCCCTGCCATAATGTGGGAATATAAATATAATGTCTCAAGTTCGCATTCCATCTATATAGTTAAACGCTTCTCGGCGGCTGCCTGCTACGCCTACAAAATTAATATACCGCTGGGGCAGGCAGCACTTGCGGGTGTCTTACAAAACAAATAAAATAAATCAAATCGCAGAAGCGAATGAAAGGAAATCGCAATTCGAATGAACGCATGTGTTTGTGCGGGGGGGGGGGCAGTGAGGGGAGTACAATACAGAAAGGGGAGTCGTGCTTGGCGCCCAAAAATTTATGCGCATTCTGTGAACGGCCGCGCCCACACGTCCCCCCCATCCGCACTTTTTGGTCTGCGTGTGTTTTTGGGTGTCTGAGTCTCTCTCTGTGTGTGTGTGTGTGTGTGCGGGGGTGATTTTAGGGGTTGATCGCAGCGCCAATAACTCATTTTCAAATGGAAATAACATCAAATAAAATTCGCGCTACTGTGTCGCCCAGAACGTCCTCCACTTTTTCCGGCCTTGACTGCCATGTGTGTCAGTGTATTTGCTGTTGTTGTTCTTGTTGTTGTTGTTGCTATTGACGGTGGTCGTGGTTGTAGCCGTGGTCGTGGCTGTAGTCGTGGTCGTGGTCGTTTGACTGATGAAATATCGTGACAGGCAGTATAAAAGCTATTAAAGCCGAGTGTAGATGGCGCTACTTGAATTTGTCAAAATGTCTTTTTACGCGCTTGCAACGCAGGCGGCGTAACAACAAATACAATAGCGCCCCAAAACACTCATATAGCTAACAGATACACGCACACACACACACACACCCACGCTGACACACACACACACACAAATCGAATAGAGAACCCTCCACACTAAACGGGTGAAACTTTGATTGATGCCAATGTGTCACGCAGGCGCGCATGTGGCTAATGGGCGGTTACGTTACGTTATGTTGGTCGAGTTGTGCGGGGAGGGTTGGGGGTGAGGGGTTTTTTTGTCGAACCCGCGGCAGTGTCACATTGAAATGCCACAAGCTTTTCAGCCTTTGACAAGCGTTTGACAAATGTTTTGGCTTTCGAGCTTGGCTTATGCGCGACAGCTAATAAGTAATCGAAGCTCAATTAATAAATTTGTCTAGTGCAGAAAAGACAAAATGTGTAAACGGCCTGGCAGTATTCATTTGTGTTGCAAGCGGTTGCAAGAGGAATTGCCAAGTGGAATGTCTGTGCAGATCAGATCACACATCAAATGGTGTCCCGCTGCTGTGTCTGACGCGTCCACAAATAAACGCGCGCCACAAAGCGCCTCAAATACATCAAAGTAACAAGCTCCAGCTGTGCACCACAGCAAGCACCACCGGCACCACTCTACCTTGTACTCGTTTTGAGAGCAATCCCCTCATCCACTTAACTTAACTTAACAGAACTGTGCTGTGCTGTGCTGTGCTGTGCATCCAAGCCAGCAAGCAAGCAGGACAACCAACTGGCGCCCACAGTCACAAAATATGACATTGACTTAATAAAGAAATGAAATATCGCGAGTGAATTGAAACCCACTCGCAGACTGGCCAAGAAAAGGAGCTCAGCTCAGCTCAGCTCCAATGAGCCAACTGGCGCTAGTTGCCATGCTGAGTTTTCGCAAATTGTAGCGCTTTTGGGCCCCAAACGCTCCGCTGGGGTTCGACCAGTACCGCGCCCCCTCCAGCGAAGTGTCTGTTGAGCGGCCCATTGATCTTGTCGGTGTGCCTCATTAGTTTCCGTTTCTATCGGGTCCACCTTTTAAACCTGAGTGTTTATTTGTTGCATGTGGAATTTCGATATAATAATTATTATTATATAAATGCTTTGACCAATTAATTTTCTTGTATTAAGAATTTCCTTGTCTTTTACAAAAAAAAAAATAAAGCTAAATATTATTAATTTATTTAAAATTAATAAGTATGGATAATAGGGGTTTTCAAGTTGATTACCCTCTCTCAGAATTTTTGAGTATTAATATTTAAAATGATTTAAATTACCTTTAATTGGAAAAATCTATTTAAACATTTAATTAGTAAAAGCAAACTTAGAAACAACATGCGATTTTCTACACTTTATTTATTTACTCGTTAAATATTAACTATTTAATATTTTATATACACTTATTATTTATTTATTTATTATTTTAATATATATTATTATTTATTTATATGTACATATTAAAGAGTTATTATTTAAATCGGCAACACTTAGGTACCCATGAAAGGGAGGGGTATAACATATTGGTTTGATACAAAACGAATCTATTCTAAAAATACAGTTAAGGAATTATTTATTAAGGAGTTAATAGATATTTGCAGTTCACATATACAACAATATTTCAAATTCTTAAATTCATTTATTAATATATTCATTTATATATACATATTTATATTAAAGAATTATTATTTAAACCGGGAAAACTTAGTCACTAATTAGAGGGTTATAAAATATTTGATTTGATACAAAATTAATATATTCTAAAAAATACAGTTAAATAATTAATTATTAAGGAGCACAAGTAATAGTTATTTTCAGTTGACATTTACAAAAAGCTTTCAACTTCTTAAATTTATTTATTAATATCCAGCAGGTTCTGTAAAATTTCCCCTCGATTAACTTAAATCTCAGTTAACGGCAGACAATTGCCTTTTTGGTTAAGACTCAATGATTTAAATGGGGTGCAGGTCAGCGTCTCGGTTTAAAGTGTAAATCTATCGTAGATGATATCATTCCTTCCTTGCCCTTCTGTGCCTTTTGTGTGTGTTGCTCCTATTGTTCAGTTAGCAGCTATTGTCTGATGGAAATTAAGCAAATTTTGTTTGAGTACCTTGCATAGTTTGGCGTCGAGTGTGTGTGCAAATCAATTGAACCTCAACTCTGGGCTCCACCCTTTCGTCCACAAATGAATATATATATGTGTGTGTGTGTGTATGTGTGTGTTGGGTTGGGTTAAGTAGAGGATTTAAATTTCTCATATAGCCCCGGGGCTCTTCCGGTATTAACTTTTCACTCTAAGCCCAGGCAGGCTGGCTGGCTGGCTGGCTGGCAGCGTGCAATAAATTACGTTAAAGACGCCAAACTCAGGCAAATTTGCATGCGATGCAACCCCCTCTTTGCCAGCACACCCAACCCACCCCCAACCCCCTCTCGCTCTATCAGTCGTTTGGAAAGCGGCACACGACGCATCATCATAATTAATAAGAGACAATTTGACAATGGCCCTTTAGCGTTAACAGCGATATCATTTTCAACTGTACAAACTCAGCAGCAGCAGCAGCAGCAGCAGCCAAATGAACAGCAGCCAGTCAGCCAGACCAGGACAGAGACCTGGCCGAGAGGCTGAGGATGAGGAAGTGTGGGTGTGGCACGCACGCACACCCTCTTTGCCATTTTGCGCCAAATTAAATTCAACCTCAATTGAGGGGTTAATTTCTATCACCACGCAAACAAAAACAAAACCGCCCAAAAACAGCAGCAGCAGCAGCATCAGACTCTGCCGAGAGGGGTGGTTGGGTTGGGTTTTGGTTTGGGTTTGGGTTTGGTAGGTGTGAGTTGTTTGGGTATCCGTACCCATTATCTGCATCGAGTTCCACATAGAAAATCATTACGCCATTCGCACCATGAGACGTATTCAATTTGAGTGTCGTTGAGCTCTTTATTACGTTAGTGTGAAAGTCGCGTGCGTCCAAAAAAAGACCCCAGCAGAAGTGGCATTAGCAGTGGCAGCAACAACAGCAGCAGTGGCAGTGGCAGCAGCGGCAGCAGCAACAATGCCTGAAGGGGCCTGCCTCAGGCACTACTGCGCTGCCTGTGCCTCTGGCTCTGCTGGCGAGCTTCAGCTTCAGCTTCAGCTTGGGCCAGCATTCATTCATGGTGCGTAAGTCACAGCAGCAGCAGCAGCAGTGGCAGCAGCAGTGGCAGCAGCAGCGGTGGCAACAACAATAACAGAGAAGGGCGTTTGCTGCAGGAAGTGGGAAGTAAATTGAAAGCATGCTGCCGTTGGGCGGGCGGCCAAAGCCAAAGCGTTCGCAACCCTTCAACTGGGGCAAGACTGTGGCAAACGGCAGCGGTGAGTCTGGAATCCATTAGCAGGCAGCGTGCGGCGATGAAAATAACAACAGCAACTGGCAAACTGGCAAACGGCATTGAAACGGCGATGGCCAGCGGCATGAGGCATTTTATGCGCAACGCGTCCTGCTTTCGTTTTTTGGTTAACCATGGGGCATGCCCCTGCTGTCTGCCCACGAGCAGTGAGTACTCAATCTCAACGAGACTCATAAACATATGCGCCTCACGTCGTTTGGCGCAAATCTAATGCGGCGTTTGCTAGACGGCACCCCTCAGACGGCTAGCGCTTCTTTGATGAGGTTACTGACTTTGCCGAATTAACTCCCACTAACGGAATGTCCCCCCCCTCCCCGTCCCGTCCCACTCCTGCCTTGCCGGGGCGTTGCCGAACCGGAAACCACTGCATTTTGTTGTTTGGCCCAAACAAGGGGGGAAGGTGCCTGCCACGCTTTAACGCCTCACAAAAATCTCTTGGGACATTTTAGAAACACAATGTGGCATTTAAATGAACACAGACCTTTAAGGTTCATATCTAGTTACCCCCATATCCCGTTTTATAGTGCGTATATATGTTTATCTATGACTTATTTAGATATATGACTTGATGCAAATTATTTACTTTGCAATATTTGAATATATTTCATGAAGTTTCTAGTCTAAATATAGCAGTTTTTTCTCTTTTGTGCGTTCTATGATTTGGACGTTTAAAGCGATTTTTCTCGGCTAGTGGATACCCCATATTCAAATTGTATAGCTTACAAAAGAATCCTATTAAATTTATTTCATTCGGCTTAATTTAAAATCGTATTTTTAATCAATTTTCTCAAGTTTTACAGCATTAGCTTTAACAATGGTGCGCTTATATGTTCGTAGTTAATTAAATAAAATTTTTAATAATATTTTAATTCCCACAAGAAACGTTTCTTAAAAATGACAAACTTTATTATTTAATCAGTTTAAATTTAAACTTAATTTCAAGCTTAAAATGGTAGAATTTAAATCAGTAAACACAAATTAATCCGTTGATTCCTTGCAATACACAAAATAACTGCCAATTGATTGATAAAGTGGGTGCAGGGGCAGCCAGGAACCGTACACTGCTTATCTGGCAGTCGAAATCTGAAATCCTAAATCCGAAATCCGAAATCCCAGTAGTGCAAAAAGTACAATCGAAAAGATGTTGACACATCGAATCTAGCCGCCATAAATTTTATTTATTTATGTTTGTGCGTTGCGTGTTTTGCCGTACCGCATTTGCCGGCAGAGTCCGCCTCTCGTTTGCGTTGTGCCACACAAAAATATCGGCTATGAATATCAATGGGGGGATTGCGGCTCAACGGCACGCGCCCAGGTCCAAGTCCAAGTCCATCGACGCGTCGACTAAGTGTTCGGGGCCCTCAACGAGACAAGCTGAGGAAAACAAAGTCCGGCTGCCTTGGGTATATGTATATATGTATGTATGTCTGTCTGTATGTATATATTTATTTGTACATGTCGGTATTGATATTGTTTTTATCAACATCAACGTGTGCAAAAGGCACCGGGCCATGGTCTATATGGGTCCTTGGGCACTTGTGCCCCTGATGAGATTTTAATTTTATTTTATTTGTTTTTTTTGGGATTTTGTTTTGGCTGCTCAAACTGAATCCGAGTGGAAAGTAAATCACCACACTTTCAATATTGCCCGTATCGAGCAAGGACAATGGTATCAAGACATCAAGCCGGACTTTGGGGTTGATACAACTACTTGCGAGTCACTTTAGATTGCCCCCGGCTGATCCTGATGGACTTATGCCCAAGGCTTACACTCACACAGACATCTCTGCACACATACATATGTACGTACGTGTTCTTTCGCCGGCTTACACTTGTCCCAGCGCATAAAGCGGCAAAAAAGTAAAAAAAAAAATTGTATATAGGACGAAAAAAAAATGATTGTTCTTCCTGTTGAGTGCTGATTGTTTGGCATATGCGATAAATGAGGAACTGCACAGAGACAGGGAGAGTTGAAGTTGAAGTTGCAACTGGAGTGGCAGTGGCAGTGGCATCTTTCGTATTAAATTCATGAAAGTTAAGTGCTTTGTAATTGATGTTATAAAATATTTATGACAGACGTCGCCACCTGACGTGCCCCTCACCTGAAAGAGACATCGGGATAGTCATGAGAATAGTACAAGCCCTTTTCAAGCAATCAGACTGATGCCCAAAATGAACTTTCTCGTCTAATTGACATTAATTATTTAAAAGGATTTCAAGCGCTGCCTTCGCTGCGTGTAAATTGTTTGTCCACCACAACTAAATATTCGGGGCCAATATAATTGACTGAGTTGGGCAAAAAAAAAATGAAAAAAGTTGATATACCTGTTGGGCCATTAAACAAAAGACTACAGACACCAATCGTGTGCTTACCAATAAAGTCGAGCAAAATAAAAAATCCGAAACAATCGCGTACTCAATATGATAAATCACAGCTCAGCTCCTGTCGGCGAACTCAATCCTCGCTAGAGAAAGACAGAGAGAGAGAGGGTCGGGAGTCGGGAGTGGGGGGAGGCAGACAGGCAGTACTCGAGTGGCAGGACTCGTACTCGTTGTTGCAAGCCAAACTGATAATGATGCTTTTGACGACTTATTGTTTACTGATGCCACCGACTCGATTGGCCTTGGTCTTTTTCGTAGCGACAGGGAATTCGAGGCCAAACTGTGGAGCAGTCTTTGATGACTCCATAGATGATGAATTATATTTGACATCTATGTGCTTTTGCTCACACTTGAGCACTTGCTTGCCCAACTATGACCAACACACACACACACACACACACACACATCAGGCAGGCACACACACTCATTTGGCAAGAGCCGCACTTGGATATGTTTATTTTACTGTCAAAACATTAAAGCGAACTGAAGCACCACCAAGCAGGGTTGATTGTCACCAAAAGGGGGGGGTGGTGAGGGGGGCGGGCAACCGGCCGGCGACAGCGGCTTACTTTGATAGGTTTCCACTTACGTTGAGGGTGGAAAGGACATTGCCACTGCAGCGTCGACGTCACGTGGCGCTTGTGTCTACTGTCGTCTACTGCTGTACTTATGGTGTACCATGTATATACAAAGATATGTGCACCTCATCGCATCCTCCTGCTCCTTATTATTTTTTTGGTTTGGCTCGGCTTGGCTTGTGTAGACAAACATATTTGCATATGTTGGCGGCATATTTTAACAAATCCTGCTGGATTTCCTGCTCAACAGACAACAGAGCAGCACACAACACACACACACACTCAGAACACACACTCAGAACACCCTCAGATCACATACATACATCGTTTGGGTCGCATGCCTTTTTGACAACTCATAACAATCACTCATCATATACAAAGCGTCCGGCCTCAAGTTGGCAGCTCGACAACGACATGGCTCAATTTTGGATACATATCATATAAAAGATACATAAATTTGTACACAAATGTGTAATAATTAGTGAGCTTTCCACAAGTAGCTAAAAACATTTCGCACAAATGAGCGATTTGTTACTTAATTTGATTTTATTTCACAAAATTAAAAGGTATTCGCTAAACCCATATAATGATTTAATCTACTGCAAATTAGTTATTTGCACAAGCAGCCAGCGAAAAGATATCCATCGCCATTTATCCATCCATTTGTCCGTTTACACATTCTTCTGGACAGGCCCCGGCCAGGCTGGCGAAGGCTGCTCGACCATCTTGAGGTCAATTAAAAACAATCCGCAAAATAATTGCCAAGAAATTTATACGCTTCATTAACTTGTTAAAGGACGTGGACATGAAAGTTAAGCGCTAAGTCAGCCGCACCAAGTCAGCCAGAAAATTAAGTGAAATAATTAAATCTCAATCGGAATCTATTAGATTGGCGTTGATGCCTGATGCCCTCAACCCTTGTCACTGCTTGCACAAAAAGGCCGAGGCAGGATGAGTGGGTGGAATTGAAGATGGATATATATTTTGGAAGGCCATCAGCTAATCTCCCAACGACGTCGCAGCAAGGGGTTAACGAGCTGGCATTTGGCACTGGGGTTGCAAAATTTTAACATTTTGGCTATGCGGGTGGGGGGTGTGTGTGTGTGTGTGTGAGTGTGTGTGTTTGAAAATGCAACAATCGCTAGGCGATGGGTTGATGAGGTGGGCAATAGGATGGGCACGAGCCGCATCCAGTCTGGCACGGTCATTTATCACCCACGCAGCATCTTTCATAATCAGGCCAGCAGTAGGCAAAATGCAAATGACTCAGCCAGCGCAGGGTACAAAGGACCAGCCGCGGCTTTTAATTTACAACATCCTACGAGCCAGTTGGGCACCAACCAACCAACCAACCAACCAACTAACCAAGCAACCAACCAGCCAGTCAGCCAGTCAGTCAGCCCGCCAGCCAGCACATGCATCTCTGAATCTGTATCTGAATTTGAATAAGCGCCCAGCCCATATGAGCAGAAGCAGCCGCCATTGCGCGGCAGACGAACAGGAGAGGCAAGAGTGAGGGGCAGGCGGACAGTCCTACAGACAGACAGAAAGACAGACAGACGGAGAGACAGAGAGACAGACGGTCTTTCTGGTATAGTGGGCTACAGTGCCAGACAAAAGGTCGGCACATATACACGTCCACATTCCGACCGACTTAATTAATTTATGCACTCATGGCCGGTCGCAGTGAAATGTGCATCGCATCGGGGTCTTTCGGTTTATTCGGGCTTTAGCTGGACATCATTTCTTTGCTCTTCTTGAAAACCCGCCTAATTTCAAAATTAATGAGCGGAATCTTGATGGCCGATGGAAGCGATAAGCCTCATGATTTTGGCTGTCACATACACACTCGCACACACACACACACTCAAAGTGAAGGAGGAAGCGAGAGAGGGCGAGACGACTAAGTGCGGCGTTCTTTGCCCCGCATCTCTTTGACCATGGCCAGAGCTGAAGTAAATCACGTGTTTATTGGCACTTCACTTACGACACCGTCACCAAAGTAACCAAAAATGGCACCGCTCTGCGACTCAGTGAGTCTGCCTGCGAGCTCAGCATCGAACAGATCGGAGGCAGACCGGGAACCGAACAGGGAAACGTCATTAATTAGCCGGCTTTTTGAAGTGTGGGGAACGAACGGATGGCAGTCGACGTGTTTATTTGGTTTCTACTCCCGTCAAACATCGTATATGTATTGGGGGCCTCATTTACGGAGCTCTTTCAGTTTGCCTTTCATGCCGCACTGCCACAGACATGTCCAATATAATTGAGAATAGTCTGGCCCCCAATAGTTCGACTAAACTAATCGTGTTACAACATGTTCGTTTGCTTTCAGTGCACTGTCAAAAGCTTTAACAAATTGGCCAGCAGATTTTATTCTTTTTGTGGTAAGAACTGTGCCCTGCTCTCCCCCCCCCCCCCTCCCAACAATCTCTATTTTTCACAAGAAAAATTCCTTCTATTTTTTAATCAGTAAAAGCTTAAGTGGTTTCTACACTGCATAACTTTTATTTCGTGCCTCCAGTGTAGCAAAGATATTCCTTTATTTATTTTGGTTTGACCGGAAACTGCTTATCTTATGGATAATCTTATTGATATCCCAGATCTGGAGAGGCACAAATGACGGTGTGGGCTTAATTCTGGCCTTCAGGCAAAGATAAATTCGAAAACGGCTTTGATTCATTCATCGGCATTCCATTTGGTCAATATACCCGAATATATGCATCTAAATCCGACTGCGCAAGTAACAAGCCAGACAAACAGTCTCTCGCCCGTTGCACGCTTGGATGACTTTCTTACACTCCCTTTCATTCCCTTTTGCAGAGAGTATCATAATTTTGTCAATTAAGTTGTAACCAAGACATTTCAGAACCCATAAAGCATATTATTCAGTAACTCATGTTGAATTCTTGATCCGATAAAAAACTACTTTCGATTGCGCTCTTTAATTAGATACCCAAACAATTTCCATTTCTTACATCAATCATATTCATCATTTTCAATTGCCTTGCACATTACTTAATGACAATTTATTTTACAATTTCAGTTGGAACTCTGCAATGATGAATATTTGGACCTATCCAGTTGGTTTGCTATATTTTTATATTCATTATTCATTAAGCAGCTGATCCAAATTTTATTCTTTGCAGATGTGATCGCTACAACGGATGACTCGGCGAAAAAAATAGATAAAAATTAACAAAATCATGTTTTGAAATACACATAAATAAATAAATCTCTTAATTAGGTACGCATAAACTATAAAAAAAAAAACCAGTTCAGAATCCAAAATAAGCAAAAATGTTTAAAATAAATCTTTTTTTTTTAAATTTTTATTAAGATATAATTAGTTATAAGCTCGTAAAACTTTGTGTTCAAATTAAAGAGTTTTGTAAATTAAATTTAAACATAAATATCTTAACAAGTTTCATTGACACTACATAATCGAAAATTAAGCACAAACAGTTATAATTACGATTATAATAATTATAATAATTACATTTTTTATTTACGAAATCAGAATGAGTTACAGTTTCCCAAATTTATGTAACATGCAGAAGAAGCATCTCTAACCCCACAAACCATATTTAATACTGATCCTTATCAACAGCCGAGCTATATAGACATGTCTGTCTGATCGTCTAAGCGTTTGTCTCTAGGCACACGACAATTTCAGAATATATATACACTAATTATTAAAAATGTATAAAAAGGGAAAGAGTGTTGTTAAAAGCTATATTTCCTTAGGGTACAGAGGACACCTTCTACTGAATTAAGAGTATATTTTTTAATTTATTTAAATAGAATAGCTGATCCACATTTTGTATAGTTTGAATTCTTTCGAATAAATGTATAAAAATACCATAAGAAATTACAATTTAAGATTTTTTATACCGTTTTCGTTCCCAAAGCAGATTAAAAGTTTTATTTTAAACCCTTCTTTGCCCTTCTTTCTAAACCTTTTCTTCTAGTAATTAAAAGATATTGACCAAAGCTATTAGTAACAAAAAATTTGTTTATCCGAATGATAAATATGATCATTCTACATTTTCTAAGCATGTTACATTTTAGAGCCGTCAGATAGAAAAAAATTAGGCATACTTTAGGGAGCAAAGTAATATAACAAGAAAACAAATTATATTATTAATTTAAAGTTAACAAGCGTAAAGTGTGAGCAAAACTAATTACAGAAAAATGAAAATAAAAAACAATTACAGATAACAATTAAACTAACCGCTGAAACAGATTAAGACTGTGAATGAGTACAAAAGAAATGTGCAAAAATAATTATAGTGTAAACAAATGAGTTGTATGCTAATCAAAAGCTAGTCACGATTTAGTTGAGTAATTGATTTGCTCCAATGCGTACAAGTTTGTTAACATAAAATTAACTAAATTTATTGCTCGTCACTCGATGGCTGATGTTTGTTGTTGTTGTTGCTGTTGTATACGCTCTACTGCGCTGGCGCCGACTGTTGTTGCACAAAGCCAATGCCACCATGAGAAGTAGTGGCAGGAGTAAGTGACCAACACTCAAAAGGTGATGCGCAGCTCACAAGATGGAGCAGGGTTAGAGGGATTGAGACGCTGCCACGGCGCATGTCCAGATAGCGATAGTAGTTGATGGCGTCATCACAGCATAATGAGTATAGCTGGCAAGAAATATATAAATTATTATCTAAAAGCATAAATATAAATATATATTGTAAAGTACTTAATCGAGATGATCAAAAGTTCTCCCATCCAGAGATCTGAAAGCGAATAAATTCAATTAGAAAATGCGATCATTTTAGTGCTGCCTAAAAGTATGCAACATTTTGTAGAACGGAAAACCGTTTTCCACATGAGTCCAATTGGGAAAATTGAATTGTTAGATGGAAAAATGTATGGAATGCTACTTTAACTTCTTGCAACTTAACTAATAAATAATAAAGTTTTTCACTTATTTATTTTATTAAAAACTTTACTCAGTTATTATTTTATTTTCAATTATTTGATGTAAACTAAACGCAGTCCAAAAACTTTATGAGATTACAAATAGGTGCTACAATTTAGCTATTTTTATTATGGAATTAACTTTTTCTAATTTATATACTTTATTTATTTATTATTATTTACTTAAAATTTGACTTTGACGTAGCTACCATATTTTTATTATCTAACACAATCCACAAAATTTAATTATTAAAATTAATTAAAGCATACAAATTTAAATAATAAATGCAGAAATATATAAATAATAATAACTTATAAATGGCCTATATTAAAAATGTAAAGTTAAGCTATATATTAATATAAAGAAATGAAATAAAAATGTGTTATACAAAATATATTATAAAGTGAGCTCGAATTAACGGAAAAATGATTGTCAGATTAAAATAATTCATAGCTTAAAGACAAATCAAAAGTGATTTTTAATAAGTTGCATTGAAAATAGTTAAGAATAAGTAAATAGTTTACTTGACACTGTCAAGATCCAACTTTATATAACAATAACAATTCTTATAAAAATTGAGATATCAACTGCAATTCGAAATGCTCTATGAGAAAAGTACACACAGAGTTGGTAATGGCTATAAAAGCCAACCCTTGTTGACCATTTCGTGTGTAACGGAATTAATAAACTATTGTTAACTATTTACTACCTGAATATGGGTTATATCGGTCACATCCTCATCTGCCATGTGGAGAGATCTATATAATACGAATCTTGCCAAATCGAGCATCATAAATCATGCCAAACTGTTTTGGGCACAGAAAGTCAAACAAAATACGATCACTTAAAAGTATTCAGGCATTTATTTATGTCAAAACATGCTGCATTAAGCCGCTTGTCCAACCCTCCAAAAGCAGAAGATACCACCAGGGGTCACTCCGTATAACTCAATTAAAGACGACTCCGAACTCACGCACACCGTCCCAGCGGGGTGTCGGCGCATTAGCCACTCTTCCACATCTTCGTCTTCTGATTTGAGCAGTTGAGCTGCTCAATGGACACTAGGACACACAAAACAATACTTCTGCGACGATCAGGGTCATTGCGGTTTTAGGATGCTGGCGACGCAAAATAGACGCCACAAAATATCAAATGAAACCTGAACTGGCTGAATTCTGAATGAATGCCTCCTCACTGCGCTTCTCTATCGTCAAAGGTGCATTGTTCGCTCTCGGTTTGGGTCCGTTTTGGACTGGGGTACAGCTGCTGCTCTTACTGTTGATGTTGCTGTTTATGTTCCTGTTGCTGTGTGGCCCGCCTGCGCAATTGAATCCAACAGCTTGCTAAATGCTGGCCACGACCGACCTCCAAGGGCAAGCGCAGAAAACATGATTTTTGTGTAACGAGAACATTGTTCTCGCAGTCTTTTCACATGGCCACACTGCAATTGCATCGTTGGCGATCGCCATGCTCCTCCTCCCACTGTACTCCTCCCGGTACCCAGGAGTAGAGTTCACTGCCTTCACTGCAAACAGCAACAGCAAACTACACGATTGTTACAGCCGGATCGTGCAAAACTACAGCGACGGTCTGACAGGTGGCGCCGGCGCCAATTTAAATATGAGAACATCAAATGATTATTTTTGCGACAGAGCCAAACAATGTGCGACAGTCATTTCAAAGTAGTCAAACTGATCAGATTTAATGGAAAATTTAAATTAATAATTTACGCAATTATTTGTGATAAGATAAGGATTTTTCTCTAACTGGTTTTTTCTCTCTTATAGAGAAGTTTTACTCGAATGTGCTGCTATTTATATATCTTTAAAAATATATATTCTCTGACAATAATGTTTTAAAAATAAAAACAAGCACTGCAAATAAATATTGTGAAAAAACACAATTTAATATAATTCTTTAATTGAATTTACAATTGTATTACAAAAAGCAAAATCGTTTCAAATCAATATTTGTATATTTTTTTATCATTCAGAGTTTAAAAATATATTAATTAAAAATACAAATGTAGTTAAATTAAAGTGTTTAGTGTAATGATATGCATATCTTATATATATATATGCAATAACTTATATAAACCAAGATTTATTTATATGTTTATTAATGTTAATGTCAGTTTATAATTTTGCATAACCATTGTTGAAAGAAACTAAAAAATTCAGAATGCGAGACTTGAAGTAATTCAAGGATATTTCGCATTGGACTGTATTAATAGCATCTGTTAATGATTGTATGATTAGAAATTCCCATTCAGACCTCGTACAATTCTATACAAATTCACATATATTTTAGATTATATTGAATCTAGAAAAATATGGCTCTTTGATTAGAAAAACTGTTAAACCTTTTTAATTAATTTGTATAGGATGTACAAAAGCATTTAAATTTCTTGCATAGTCAGTTTTAAACAAACTTAAAATTAATTAGATAAATTATTATAATCTACTAAAGATAACTAGATATATATAAATAATAAATAATGTAATATTTGATTTCTATTTAACATTAGTCGGCTAAACTTAATATTACAGTTGTTTATAAAACTGAAAAAAGAAATAGCAGAAATCACAACTTTGGTCAGTCATTTAACTAATTCAAATTGATAGAAGATAACGAAGAAAAGTTAAGTAAAGACTGCAAAAAGCTAATATCTTTTTTCAAACTTGGTAAACAATCCAAATTATTATCGAGGCAGAAAACTATTGTGATATTTTAATCTTTTTATTTAGTGCATCTAATCTATTAAGACCAATCAAGACAAACGAACAAAATCAGAAACTACGTGAAGCTAAATTAAATAGCTTTGTTTCGGATCAGGAATATACATATATCCATATATATATATATATATATATATGTACACGGTGCAAATGTGTAATCTGAAACACGTGATGTAATTTATGTGCCCCCAAGCAGTGGCAGTGGCAGTGGCAACGACAGCAGCAGCAGCCCCATTGCAACCCTCTAGAATCAATGCCAAAATCGTCTGAAAATGTTTCATAAAATTCAATTAGGGGTAGAGAAATGTTGAGATAAGCCCTCAAGAAATGTTAAACGTGGCTCACATTGTCATTAAATATTCAAGAGCCAAACTGCAAACACGTGTAAGTAGTTGAGGCTTTCTCTGCGATTTATTATGCAATGCAACTGATAATTATCAAGTAATTAAGAAGCGATGCCAAACAAGTGAGAATAGATATAGAATATGAGAATGTTTAAGAGATATATAAATGCATGTAAACAGACTCCAAAATGAAGCAGTGCTTCACATCTTTCATTCAATAGTCACATAAATTGCATTAGTAATTGTTAACAATATGTTTGCTTGAACTGAAGTACTTTGCCATGTCAAAGACATCTTTTGCTGCCCTTCATTTTGGTAGGCATGTGAAAAAGCAGTTTTTATACCCATTTTATACATTTTAATGGGCAAATCGTATGGCAACCGTGACCCAAACTAGGACTGCCTGATGAATGAAGAAGGTTGCGTGTGGAAGAGTGTACCCGCCGCTGACGGCGACGCAATCCGATCCATGTGACACTGGCGCCAGTCATTGGTCCAGCCACGCATTCTTATCAATGCAGCGAGTCCTTTTCTTGCTGTCCTTATCTGCAGTCGCGACACTCTTGTGAATGGGCAGCGAACAGGACATGGCAGGACAATAGCGCCGCTGTGGGTCGTCGTTCATTTGTCGTCCGGCCAAGATGGCACCATCGCCAACTGGGCCGATCTTATTTTAATTGCACGGCCGATCGATCACACGCAGTGTGGCAGGTCAACCAAATGTCCACTGCACTCGCACACCTAAAACAATGTGTGTGAGTGTGTGTGTGTGTGTGTAGTTGCGTATCGCTTACACAGCGTAATGATCATAATGTTGTACAAGTATCTTTAAGATGCATACCGATATATGGAACAAAATAAAAGCCTACCTGCTGTCTACCTGCAACTAAATACCCAGTCTCGAATCTCAAATCCTGAGTCTTCGGTCTTGAGTCTGACTGACGTTGGTTGCCTGTAAAAGGGCTAGTTAATCTGTCCCGCTTTCGATAACATTTTAGTGCTCAATTTTTAACTCTACGCCCTTTTGTGGTTTTGCTCTTTACAACTGTTTATACCTTTTATGATTGTGTCGCGGCAAAGTCAGCATTGTCGTTGACCAGGCCCGATTCCTGCCCCGCAAGAAGCAGCTAACGTATCTGTGTATTTGTATATATGTTGGCGTCTTTGACTTTGTCCTGCCGACATTTTTGTAGCACTGACTTCTGGCTGCCTCAATCAGCACGAGTGCCTGCTCCGTTCCCCACTTGTCAATCCCAAAAGTCGTTCGGACTGTAATTTAATATCCTAGCCGGGACCGTATTCATATTGGTTTTTATTTTATCAGGCCAAGCCTGAACTGGCTAACTGGCATTGTTTGCTCTGCTGTGCTTTGCTGTTTCACACTTTGCCCTTGGCCATGTCTGTCAGCGATGTCTATGCCGCCGTTTAGATACTTGCCACATACACACATGTGGCACTACTAATACTAGCTATGAGTGCGTGTGCGCAGCCATTAAGGTATCTTTTGTCCTGCTCTCTCATCAATGGTTTTTGGTTACTTGGATGTCCGATTGCCTTCGCATTCGCTGCTCATATAAATATTTTATCATTGATGCGCTGAGAAGACACTAAAGAGAATTTTATATCTTTTCAGTTCGCTACGTTTTTATCACTCGAATGAACAAAAACATTTGTTACCAATCAGAGTTCTTAATTTTACGGCCTGTGTTTGTGACAAAAGTGCCGCTGCGACAAAAGTGGTCCCGGTTCCAGTTCCAGTCCCAAATCCCCAATACCCCAGTACCCAATCCCTCTCTCTGGACTCGGGACGCGATCTTTTGTCGGCTTTGTCGCAGAAATTAGTCGTGTATTCCTTTAAAGCTTGTATGTATTCAGTGCCAGTATCTTAATTGGCTTTGATGCTGCGATGGCCTTTCATAAATTTCAATCCACACACGTGTGTGTGTGTGTGTGTGTATCTGAGGAAACACACACTTACTCAAACACGCATAAGCTGTTTACATTAGCTGGTAAAAGCATTAATGAGTATTTCCACAGAAAATAAATGACATGAACTGCAATGCATGAATGAAATGAATTGTTCAACCGAAATCTTGTTATGTATACATCATTTTACGATCGTGATGACATCGGACGATAGCTTCGAAAAATATAATTTATTATAGCAACAATCAAATTTGAATTTGCATTTAATTTGTAATTAATGTTCTGGATTTATAACGAAATCGTGATGAGACTCTCAATGCATATTACACCTTTTGGAAAATATTTCATTTAATGCCATTTGTTGATAAAATACAACACTCGCAACCATTAAAGGGTATTCACAAATCCTCCTACGAGCACTAACTGAAAGAAAAAAACAGATTAATCATTAGTCTGTGTAGTAATATGACAAGACCAGAGATCAACAAGGAAAATGAGTTATTAATATTATTATTATTAATAGAGTGTGTACTTGAGGACCAACAGGAAACCACAAGTTAAAATGCTTCTTTCAAAGAGCTTAAGGGGTTTATTTTAATTACCACACAGTTTCCCCTTAATGTCTTTGCACACTCAAATATAACTCGGGAGTACTTTGAATTCTCTAGGGTAAAGTCAAAAGTTTAGTTTTATTCACACACCCTTAACTAAAATCACCTGCTTAGTTTAATATTTATATATCTTGTTCTGCATAAAATATAGAAGGCTGTTTAATTTTTAACTTGTTTATTTCATTTCCATCGATATTTGCTCACTTAAAATTAGCTTGATTTGCGTATTGGCAAACGAGAACATAAATTGGAAATTCTTTATAGTCTCTGAGATTGATTGGCAGCTATAAACTGACAGACGGATATGGCTAAGTCGTTTAAGCTATTAATGCAGATGAAGAATATATATGCTTTTCGCATTTTACATCCATTTTCTTAACGAGATTAGATCGTTAATTTTATTTTCTACGAGCTTAGAATACAAAAACCAGAAATTAAAACGAAGACCTAGTTATGAAATGTTTGCTTTTAATATTCTATTAATATATATAATTAATATAGTTAATATATATATTTATTATAAATATATATAAATATACAATTTTCATAATTGTTGCAATTTTAATATTCTGTTATTATATATTTTTAAATACAGATGCCAATAACTAAAAATTAATAATGCTTTATTTATATACATATAATTTAGTTCATATATAAAAATACTTAATAAATGAATATTATTTATAAATGAAATGTATATTGGCACAACTTAATTAAAGTTAATTTACAAATGAAGTAAAAATAAGAAATTATGATTAATTCATTAATTATGATTATGTACATATAAATACACTTGTCACAAAACTGTACAAGAAACTAAAAAATTTTAGCTCGTTCAATAAAACTGACCAACTGATGAAAACTCATTTGAAACTACTTCCTTGCACATAACTTGTATTATGCCCAAAACGTTGCAAATAAATGACAAATTGTGGCACATAAATTGCCCCAGTCAACTTCCTGACAAATGTCAAATTGCTCAAGCCAAATGTCGCCGAGAAATGTGAGCGAGAAATTGGAGCACAGTTGTTGCATTGTTCAAAATTATGTTAACTAGCGGAAGAAGTCGAGGAGGCGATCCCAAAGCGACCAGTGATCAAATTTATGCAGTTGTCCTGACCAGCGAGCAGTGTATAATTTATGTTTAGATATATATGTATATATATTTAAGTGCAGGCAGATAGAAATGTACAAATGTACAAATGTACATCCCAAATGTCATGGTCGTAATGCTAATCGAGCAAGGGCAGCGCTGGGAAGTGAGCAGGGGAGAAGTCAGTTTGTTGTGAAGGGGCGATTTCCAAGTCCCGCAATAATGTAAACGCAGCATATTGGGAAAATTTCACGGTCATTTAGCCGCTGGCCAACTGACTGACTGGTCTCTGGTCTCTGGTCTCTGGCCACTGGTCAGGGTCTAATTTATAGAGCGATTCGGGTGGGTGTTTTATTTATTTATTTACGAGTACTACGAGATTCAATTTATGCTGGCTAGGCAGGGAAGGCAAGGGGAGGCTTACGGCGCAGGTAAATTGAAAAATGGACATTTGTTGTTACAGATCCATTCACTCATTTACGCATAGCAAGAGCAACAACACTCTACGCCCCACTCTACTCCGCTCTATCCCACACTTCACTGTGCCCTGCAGGGAACAGCAAAGAACATTTCAAGTCCAAGTGGTGGGTTGACTTTGGCTTTTCGGCTTAGATAAGCCGGCTGCTGTTGCCGTTGCTGCCGTTGCTGCCACTGCTGCCTCTTGCTATCTCTGCTATGACAGACGACGAGGCAGAGACTGTGTGGCAGAGGCAGAGACACTGGCAGCAGCGACTGTGGCAGCGACTGCTGCTCAGAGGGTTGATTTGGCGGCTGGTTTGACATGCAGATGTGACGAGCACGGATTTGTTTCGTGTTGTATCTGTTTCTGCTGTTCGCCTCCTTTTTTTTTTGACAACGACAACTTGATTTTTTGTATTTTTGAGCGATGCGCTTTTTTTTTTTTAATGGAAATCCTTTTTAAGCTTGACGCGGTCCGCACCCAGGCGACAAAAAACAAGAACAACAACAACGCCAAGAAAATTATTTGGCGAGTGCATTTGACACTTTTGTACTTGATGGATTACGCTTAATTATTGATTAAATGGGCTTGTACTTGTCAACCCGAATGCTAAAATCCATTATGTATTTTGAATATAACATTCGCGACGAGCATGGAAATTAGATTTAAATTTACCGAATTTATAATTTGGTTATAAGCAAGGCGCGCACTTTTTGATGGATGCAAATGACAGCGATGGACGGAGAGCGGGAGAGGTGGAGAGTGATGGAGCGAAAGAGACAAAATTCGCTGTTCAGAATTTACGTCAATTTCAATATACGTTGAAATCGATGCGAAGCGCCTTTTTACAAATATTTCTCGTTCTTTTTTGTATGCATGTGTGTGTGTGTGTGTGTGTGTGTGTCTGTGGACCTGGTCACGCACTGGAAACTGAAACTGAGCAACTGAAAGAGTCGGCAAATGTCGATTAAAGCGATAACGCGAAAGGCCTTTTTCAGAGATGCCGCGTCGTTATTTTTCGGTTGTCGCTGCCTCATCTGCTCTGATTAATTCTCTGTGATGAATGCCGGCAGCCACTTGCTACGCTCACAAAACAGAACAGCAAATCAAGAAGAGGAAGAAGAAGCAGCAGCAGCAGGAGCAGCAGCAGCAGCACAGCATCAGCGGAGGAGCTTTGATTTATCGACATTCCGATGAGCGTGCGACGCCATTTTGTATGTAGGTGCAGCTTGGCAAGCTAACAAGCGACGACTGCATTAGTCAAGCGGCAGCTTTTTGTCCCCACTAGCGAAAAGCTTTTCGCTTGCTTGGAATCCGGCGGCATCCGACCCGAAAAGCTTTCACAAGTGCATGGATAGTTCCCACAAGAAAAAGCTGATAGACTTGACTGTTGTTGCATACGGCTTTGGCAGGGAAATTTCCGCGCAGCCATTATTCAATAATAACGGGTTTTCGTTAACCTCACCCCATTTTTCCGGTTTTCCAATTGGAGCTGCTCCCTCTCTCTCTCTCTCTCTCACGTAAACAAATGAATATCCTATTTAGTATTAGCAAGTTGTACAATTTAATTTCTAAATTTCCCACTATTTCCCCTAATGCAAAGAGCGCAATGTATCGCAAGCACCGCCCGTTAAAAAATGGCTGCGCATTTATCTGCGGCACTCAAGCGGTTGGTGTGAAGAGCACAGCTAGCGCTTGTTACGGCGCTCATGCTCTCATGCCATCTCACATTGGCATTTCCCCTTACTGCACACACACGCATACACAGAGACACACACACACACACACAGGCACACATTTCTCTTGTTTTGTTTTTCTTTTGCCAAAAAAATAAGCAATACAAAACTTTAATCGACGTTTTACAATTTTAATGTGGCAGTGCTTAATTCCAGCCCTCTCAACATGAAATCAAATCACTGTATTTGTGTACAACAAAGAAATACTTAAAAATCCATTTGTTGGCTCACAAATCGACAAAATAATAACTTAAGAAATTCTGTTGATTTGCTCTACGCAAATACAAAAATACATAAATAAATAAATAAATAAATTCACATATTTATTAAAACATAAGCTAGAAACAAATATTGATTTGAGATGCCTCTTTTTATGTATTGAAGGATATCATAGATTATAAGCGAAGAAAAGCTGTTTATGCTGATCTTTTCTATTTTGCCATAAATCCTTTATTATTATTTTTAGCTTCTATTTTTATAGCTTCGTGTATTCGATGTATATATTTATTTTTTTTATTATTATATGTAGGCACATAAATAATCGGCTTAAGCATTAGAAGCTATCTTTTGCATGTTGATTTATCGATTAGCTCAACAAAGGATATGCAAAGTTTATTTGCCCAACTAAAATATCTTCTACCTGGTTAAAGGGATGTCAGCCAACTTGCGCTCTATCTGCGAGAAGATGAAACTCATTAAAATCATTAAAACTCTATTAAATACTTACTTGAAGATTTCAGATGAGTTTTTGTCCTAAATATATGAATGATAAAATTGAATGACACTTTAATTAAATTGAGAGCATTTCGTTTAGATTAAAGTACAACATAGTTATCAAAATTGAACTAAACATGATTTGATATTTATTAGAATGTTGAGCAGAATTTGAGCATATTGCAAACATTATTTTCCTTTGAGAAATTTGTATGCCCAACGCATGCAGAGTATATAAATATGATTTTATTTTACGATGTTTTTATGCTTTTATTTGTACGCATCCTGAATATTCGGTGGTGGAAGATTTTGGTCGAAGCTGATTGTTTTCATGCGGTTTATGTTGGGTTTATTACTTTGGAAAGAATGTGAGAGTTATGGTAATTAATTTGATTAGGCTTTTATGTGTGTTATTTACAACAACTTTTTAATGAACAGCTACCCTAAAGAAAAAATAGTTTTCTAGATATATGTTTTTTTTAGATTTGTTAAGTAAAAGAAATAATTATTCAATTTATGACGGTTTTAATTACCTAGAAAAATTTTAGACTTATTTAAGGAGTTCTTTTATGAGACCAGCTAAAATTACGAGCAAGGATATTGAGTTACTTTAATTGAGTTATTATTAAATAAAATCTCTTCTCCTGTAGCAAAATAAAAAAAGTTGACTTATTAGTTTAATTTGTCTGCCTATTAAGTATTTAGACTATTTGTGTGGAAGCCACAAAAACCACGAACCCTGTCATCCTTTTAATGTTAGAAACAATGTTAGATCATAACTATTTTCTGGGTTCAGACGGAACAAAGCTCCGCCCAACCGCTGTCGTCATGGAACTTGTCGTACCTAAAAAGGGAACATAAACATATATGCGAGATTGTACCTTTGGCTTGCCCTTTTGGTACTCCACACACACACACCCCGACACCTTTGCTAAGCTCACTTTTCTCTAAAGTTTTAAATTTCGGACATTTGTTCGTCACGTCACGGACCGAAGAGAGGACAGAGCCGGACAGGGTAGAGGGTTGAACTCGGTTCGACCTGAACATGCTATACATACATGTATGTATGTATGTGTATATAAGTATATGCAGCCCCATATGTGTGTGTGCGTGTGTGTGTGCAGGCCTAAGACACAACGACATCACAGGCTGACAACGACGACGATGACGATGAGAAGGACGATGAGGATGACGATGAGGATGAGGAGAGTCCTTGTAGTTAGCTGAATGTGTAGTTTGTTTGACATCTATTTAAAAGTTTAATCGGATGAGTGTAGTCTGCGTGGTTAGGCTGACCAAAACACTGTGTTTTACATTGTCATTGACTTTCGGCAACGTCATTGGCGACACCAACCAACACCAAGGCGACAGGTGTAGCAACGACGAGCTGACCTGTCAACGGACACAGCTTTCAACATGGTCAACGTGCAACACGCTGCAGCTGTATTGGAACACCCACCACCACCAAAAAAAAAAAAATACAAAATAAATATATATACTTAAGCCTGATAAGCATCTGCTGAGGCAAAAAGAGCTGGTTTAGTTTTAGTGTCAGGCTGTCGCCAGCAGCACTTGAGCCTAGTCGGCATATCTGGCCAATCGAATTTATGAAGTGCCGCCCAATAATGTAAATACGAAATCAATATGGTTATACACATAAGCGGAGAAGTGGCAAAGTGACGAAGTGGAGCAATCCAACTGACCAACTGGCCGCCTATCGATGAATCTATGCGTCGGGTAAGTAATTGTCGGCAAATGTTTGTGTTTGCTTTTGCTCTTTGCCGCTATCTGCAGGCGGAAACTTGAAAAGCCAACTACTGTCTACCTATTATATATATATATATATATATCAGACAAGCATTGGTTATTCAAATGGTTATCAAATGACAAGAATAGCCACAGTGCGAAACTTTTAATTAAATGCTTAATAGATGTTTGTCACTCCTCTCCTCTCCTCTCCTCTCCACTGCGCTGCGCCGATTAATAGCTGCGAGTTCGATTTCATTCCGTCTCGTGATCTCTTCGATGTCATGTCTCTGTGTCTATATGGTCAACAATTCATTTATTTTCAACTGACGTCTCAGATTGTCGCGTGGAATTAACACACACACACACACACAACAACTGTTCTTGTGCATTTGGCTTTGCATTAGTTATTAGCCTATTTCGGGCCAAACTTTCTGCACTTTGAGCAGCAGTCTATGAAAATTGGCCTCGTTGTGGCTATTTTTTTTTTTAATTTGCCGACAAACGATAAGCTAGCGCCTTATAAATATATCATATATCTTTGATAAACGTGGAAAGTTAGTCAACAGATCAATTTAATTTCCCTTTTTGATATTGCTTTAATTTAATTAATTAAAAAACCACGCAATAGACAACATCTACCAATTATGTAGCTTGAGAATATTTAAATCATTACTGAAAGTATTCACTCGATAAACATATTTCAAATAATTTAATGACTCAATGAATATCTTTTTGATAAACAATAATTGGTAAACGTTCGAAATATATTTATACAAAGAACTATTCTGCTCATTGATAATAATTATTTTAGCCTATATTTTTTTTTTTGTCAAATTAAACAGATAACTTGGCTTATAATTAGGTAACATATTTAATCAAAAGCTGACTTATTCAAGAAATGAGAAACTAAAAAAAAATGTAAGACTAATAAATTGCTTAGTCTACTTAAGACTGAAATTAATTTCATTCAATTTGTATTTTTATTGACTATAATATTAACAACAAAAAAAAACTACACGTAGAAAAAGGGGGCCAATATTTTATAAGTGCTGACGTTCACAAATCGAATAAATATATGTATGTATGTATATATATATATATATGTATATAAATATATATGAATATAGTTTGCATTGTGTTTATCACCTTTCGATAATTTGGCAAGCAAAGCGCCGCAGCAACTTTTTATATATATATATATATATATATATATATGTATGTAGCGAGCAGTACTCAATGGACGCTTGCTTGGTCAATAAACTGTGCTGACAATGGCTTCACAGGGGGGGGGGGGGGGGGGTGGGTTGTAGGGCGCATGAAGAGCTGAGCGGGTTAATACTTAAAAGCGCATAGCTGCGATTTCATTCAAAAAAGAAAAAGAGCCGCAGTTTATTTTTTCTTCTTTTTTTTTTGGGTATACCTATTTGAAGGGACAGCATAGTTGAAATGCCCGCTAACCACAAAATAATTAGTAGGTATTATGGCAGATCTAAGCCAAAGTGCCGGCAAACATAACAGAAATTGGATTTGTTTACAAATTTGATTTGATTTGAGTGAGCGAGCGAGCTCTGGCAGCACAAGCTGGGCGGTCGGACCCCACAGCAAGTGCTAAATGCAACTAGGTCCCTGTTGCAGTTGCCATCGCACACCCCACACCCCACACCCCACACCCCTACACCCCCGTCCAGTTGTGTCCAGCAACGTGCAGTGCAGCGAAATATGATCGGCGATCGCATTTACCAAACAACACACAAAATGTAATCGCCAACGACGGGGCTTGGACTCACTGCAGCAATTGAGTGAGTGAGTGCAGCGTTTGCACTTCTTGTCTTGGGGTCCGACTGGCAGTTTTGTTTTATTTTGTTTTTTTTTTTTGCTGCCTTGGTGGTCTCAATAGCCCATCCGGTCCAAATTGAAGGTTGGAAGGGGCGGGACGGACGTCAAACTGTTGTCGACGCCCCAGTCACAAGTGCTGCCTACATTCAGATTCCGGTGTGGTGTAAGAATGTCGCGATGACTTTTGCTTACACACACACACAAACACACACGCAGACTCACACACACATATATATAAAATTATAAATTTGCTTACGAGTTTGCCATTTACAACGGATCATGCTTAATTGGCAAAATGTGATTCATGGCGTTTTGCACTTTCGCTGCAGCAACTGCAATTTTTCTGTTTTTCTGCTTTTTTTTTTTTTGGTTTAATTGTCGATTGTCGAACAATCGCCTAATGGACTTTTGTGTAACTGACTCCCCAGTTCCGTCGATCTATGCCATTAAGTGCAAGACAAGTGTGTACAATTCCATATATATATATATATACATATGTATGTGCTAATGGCGGACACGTAATTGTGTCCAATTTACAGGAGATTTTCACGCAATTACAGCCGGAATTGTCGCTGGCTGAAATTCGCGTTGTTGTTGTCAAAACTCATAAATACGTCATGTTTAAATGATTGGGCCGATTTTAATTGAAAGTAATGACCATTATTGTGTCGGGCTTCAATTGATAACGTTTAAGCACTTCCATTTGTTTTCAGTGTAATTATTAGTTTTTAATCTAGCGTCATTTTAACATACACAACTGTTTTCAGTTCGTATGAACTCGGCTTTTTTTTTTTTTTTTTGTTATTTTGTTTATCGATTCCCATGGAAAGTGGGTCTTTTTTTGGGATCTGTTTTTGTCGTTGTCAAAGAGAAACCAAAATAAACTCAAACAAGCCAATCAACTTTTATGATCCATTAGTGGCATAAACAATTTCGGTTATTTCATGTTTTTCGAATTTTTTGTTTACCACAAATAAAAATCATGTTTATTTAACAAATCGTGTGTCGCTTGGACGATAGCATAGCAACATGTGGACTTGAATTTTAATTAATATTCAACTAATAAAATGCTTAATGGAGTCATAAGTTAGAGCTATGTAATTAAACTAATATGCATAATTTATGTAAATAAATCCAAATATTTTTTAAAGTGTACTTTAGTTTCATATTTGAAAATGTAAGCATTTTAAATCCTCTAAAACAAATAACAATGGAGAGCAAATGTCTCCTTCTGCTGGAGCTGTTTTTTTGACTTTAGAATAGGTCTACGAGTTAAAGCAAATATTGTGGAAACTTTAGCGTCTGGATTCTTAATTCAACAAAACACGCAAAGTTAATAAATTTCAAAGTGAATATGTTTTCACCAACATGCACTTAGTCCGCTTGAGCGGCTCATTCCTTGGCCCATTCCCATTGAGCGCTCAACGTTGGACATTGGTCGTTGGACGTTGTGGCTAAAAGTAAAGCGAGAAGTGAGAAGTGAGAGGCGAGAAGCACACGCAGAAGTAAGGAGAGAGGAGTGAGTGGGGCAGGTCTGAATGGAAATGTTGCTTGCGGCGTGGCTACATTGTTTGCAACTACAAGTAATTAATTTTACCACTACAAGGTTTTAATGACTTCTAAAAAGTTTTTAGCACTGCTGGATAATCCGGACTCGCTTCGCTCTAAGTCAACAACAGGGGCAGTGGCTACATGGGCTGCATGGGTGCAGAGGGGTGCCGGGGCTGGGGTTGTAAAAAGGGGCGCGTGGGCGTTCCGACAAAAGCCTACTACGACTATTGTGCTACAAGCTTGTAAAAATAAATGCGGACCTAAAGTCAGTGTTGCCTGTAGTCAGTTTTGCTGCCGACTCCGTCTGGGCCAGCAACACACACACACACACACACACACACATCAGCACAACAAGGACACGGACAAGCAGCAGCCGCAAGGCCAAGAAGCGTTCCACAGTTCTACAACAGTTCTTCAGATTGAGTCATGCAGTCAGTGGTCAGAATGTGCGGTTTTTGGTTTGTTCATATAATTTGAATTTTAGGGTGTAATTAAGGCCATAAATGTATTTGCCATTTAATGGTCCTTGTACGAAAAACACACGCACACACACACACACACACACACACACACAAAGCCACCCAAGCAGACTGGCCTTCTCAACGTTTATTTAGGCCTACAACATTATAGCCACAAAGTGATAAAGCCCCCAAAGCTGTGAAAACTGACTGATTAATGTGAGGGAATGCAAGAGAAATCTTGACTTGAGGTTGGAGGATGGAGGATTGAGGCTTGAGGCGCCATGAATGCATTTCAATTTGCATTTATTGACATTAATAAAGCTGAGTGATAATCCACAAGTATTTGTATACACACTCTGGTTACTTAGTAACCAAGTTTGTGGCTTCTTGGTCAACATCTTCCAGCTAAGTTTATTAATTGCGGGGCATTTTTGGTAATGCGTACGTAGTCCACTGGAGTCCACTGGAGTCCACTGGAGTCCACTGGAGTCCACTACAATAATAATGGTATGCTGGGATACGGGTATTGTTTGGGTTAGCCTGCTGTCTGGGCTTTTGTTTTTATTATTCCATTCGAAACCATTCCTTTTGTTGTTGTTGTAGTTGTTGTTGTTTTTTAGTTTTCGTGTTCGTTGGCAAATGTGGCAAAAGTGACGACAGCTCGCTGTCGCCGCTGCTGGATGCTGAAAGTTTTGTGGATATTGGATATATTGGTTGTTGGATGTTGTTGAATGGTGGCTGCTGCTGCTGCTGCTGCTGCTGCCAGCAGCGAAGGTGGTAGCAAAAAAAAAAACCAACAACAACAAAAAACCAAATACAAAAAAAAAAACAGGGGAGCAGAGAACACACTGAATTATAAACATTTTAAATTGAAATAACGTGTCGCAATTTTTTTGTTGTCGCGCTGCGCTTCTTGCCACCAACAACAAATAACAAAAAAAAAAAAATAAAAATAAATACAAAAAAAATATCAACAGAGAATCGAGCAGAGTAGAGAAACTTCAAAAACGTCGTTAACGCTTACCTACCGCGCATTCTGCAATCGAATACGATTGATCTCACACTATACACATACATATATACATATATATATATAGGGAGTGGGTCGGGATGCGGGTGGAGCGGGAGGCATGACAATAGCAACAGCAACAGCAGCAGCACAGGACAGAGATTGGACAGAGCTAAACAGTCGCAGGAAGTGAGTTTTGGGAGACCTCATTTCGGTTACTATGGCTGTCCTCGCGTGTCTCCAGGTCGCTGGTGTTGCGGCTGCTGCTGCTGCTGATGGTGGCATAGGTGGCAATGACAATCGCGACCGGATGCTTCAAATCAGATATTGTTTTACTTTGCGCCTTCATTCAGTATTTTGGTTAGTCGATTGTCAGCGTGTCTGTGTCGCTGTTTCTGAAACTTCTTTCTTTTTTTTTGCTGCTGCTGCTGCTGCTGCTTTTGTTAAGGCAAAAAAAAAGCGCAGAAAATCAACACCAAAAAGCAGTGCCTGCTGCAATTTGAGCAACTTGCGGATTAAATAAATGTGTCGCGACTCCGACTGCATTAAGGCTCCTCTTTTTTTACAGTCACTGTTTTGTTGTTGTTGTTGCTGTTGTTGTTGTTCGTGATGTTGCTGATGGTGATGGTGATGGCACTGATGCTGATGATGGAGCCACAGTCGGTTGTCTCTTGTCTCTTGTCTGTTGTCTGTATGTGTGTGTGTGTGTTGTCTGTGTGTGTTACGGCGTGCTCAATGAAGCCTCAACTTTCAAGTCGTAGATCTAATCGAATTTAACACCATTCACAGCCAGCGCTCCGAATATGTTTATGTTCAGTCGTTGACAAATTCTTCGTCTTCAGCAGGGCTTAATTAAAATACATTGATTTCACTACACACTTGGAGTTAACCATATTCCGTGTGTGTGTGTGTGTGTGTGCGTGCACTCGATCCCAAGTAAGCAACGGTAAGTCAAGCAATGCCTAATCTTAATAAGCTCGTATTGTGGTCTTAACAAGCTGCATCGGTTATTGTCTCAATTGAAGCAAAATGGCAATGGTTCAATCCATTCACAGTAACGGCAACTTCCGCTTGTCAGTCGGACGTCAGGTTGAGTCCCAGCAGTGGAGTGTCCCGCATGGGCTTTGGCCCTTTCATTCATGAAGCTTCAAATCCCACCGGGAAAATAAGCAGCCAGGCCACAAAATAAGTATAAGAAAAGAAATGTGGTGCGATCCGAAAACCTTTTTTTCAGCCTGTTAACAGTGTTTAGAGAGAGAGAGTGCGAGAGAGAGAGAGGGAGACAGATAGAGAACTGGTGCACAAGACGCCGAAGTGTCAACAAGCCAAATTGACAGGCATTGGCAATGGCAAAACAGAAACGATTTTGGAGATTTGTCATTGATAAGTCGGCCACAGTGCCCAAAAACCCAAGCAGAGTCCTGAGACCAGAGCACAGGGAACAGAGCCCATCGTTTGTCGCCAAAAAGGGAGGCTAAATGCAGGCAACTTTTCGTAGAATTTCGTTGAGAATGTTTGCCGGGTGCCCGACGACGCAGAGAAGGGTGATGAAGGGTGGCTGCAACCTGGCAAAAAGGGAAAAGAACGTCTCTGGATTGCTGGATTGCTGGATTGCCGGAGTGCTGTGTGTGGCTTTTCTTCTCAACGGTTTGACTTTTGGCGTGCGGAGCAAATTAATTCACACCTTGCCAATCCATTGTTGAACGACAAGAAGACATACAAACATATGCAAATTGTTTCTTACGAATTAAGTGAGAGAGAGACTGCCCCGCCGCCCCTTCACTCCTGCACTCCCCACATGGGGACAACTGGCTAAAAGCAATAATGGCTAAAGTGGCAACACACATTTTTGTTTTTCTTCTTTTTTTTTTTTTGGCAAGCTGCGCTGGTACAAATAACTCCTCGTGTTCCACGACCAACGAGCAGCAACAAGAACCACAAACCGAACACAGAAAGCATGAGTTGACGCTTAAGCCATATTAATTTCGTAGGCAGCTCAACGCACACTGCTTATAATAAATTACAAACAAAATATGCTCATGTCTTCGTGAGTAGACAAAAAGTGGCACAGTCCAGTCTTGCCCCCGCCTGCGGGGCACGGCTACCGATTGAATCGAAAAGAGTCTCATAGGAACATTACAATAATATTATGTCAGTAATTCGGCCCGCGACGGACTGTGATGTACATGTACACGTACAACGATTCGATATGCTCCCCAACCACCACCACCAGCACCAGCACCCGGCACCGACACCCGGCACCAGCACCACCACCAGCACCAGCACCAGCTCCAGCTCCAACTTCAACTTCAGCTGGTAACCGGTCCGCTTTCAGCGAAACTATCGATTCAGTTATGTATGCAAAGTGTTGGCGACGGACGACGACGAAGACGGCAGCTTTGTAGACGACGTTGTTCAGTGATTCGTGTGTGCTCTGCGCTGCTCCCAGGCCGACGTTTTTGTTTTTTTTTTTTCCAAGCCTGTGAACATTGTGTGGGGTCAAAAAAATAATTAATTTAAAATTCCCGCAGCGCACAACGAAACGACACATTGAAAGCTCTTAAAGTCCCAAATTACGACCATTGTACCAGAAACAAATGAAAGAGACTCACAATAACAATATTTCTGACACATTTGCTGTTTTGTAATGCGATTGTCAACGGACTGCGACGACAGCCAAATTCGGTTGCTTCCATTTATCTATTGAAATGCCGAAAATGCCTACTATACACATTTGGAACGTATATCTCCATAAGGAATATACACATTTAATATCACTTCTTGCCATGTTTATAACTTATTTTTTGTGACATTAAAATAACAAATACAAATACAAATAATGAGAAATCGAAAAATTGATCAAAATCGCAGCTGTCACAAAAATTGAGTTACAAATAATAATTTTGTTTTTTTCTTCTTTTTAATTCATTTGCATATCAAATATAATTAACCGCAGATTGTATAGATAAGAAATTGAGTTGACAACCTATAAAATCGATTTTATAGCTGTGCAGGAAGTTGCTATAAATTATATTTGGCTTATTGTATAATGAGCCGAAATAATTTGCAACATTTCAAATTATATATCGAGTAGTCTAGTTTGACTAGATTACAATTGAAGCTAAACTGTGATCTATTTTAAAAACAATGTACACTAAATTAAAGGGTAAAAAAGCAAATGATCGCTATAATATGATAATGTCTACTTAAAAAATAAAACTAAATCAATTTAACGCTTTATAAATTAGTCTGAGCAAAAAGCTAAATAGATTCATTTAAGCCTTTCATCAAAAGAGCTGTTTTGTAATGTAACCTACCAGTTAGTTGGATTTGGCCATTTACGTTGTCCGATCTGTAAATGTCTGACACTTGAAAGAGAATGAACGATAAGTACTTTCTCATTGCATTGTTTTGCATCCTTTGGTATGTGTGTGTGTGTGTGTGTTTGTGTGTGTGTGTGTGTGAGTGGGTAGTAAGTGGTGCTCCTAACAATGTGCTTCATCTGACAAGTATTCAATTAAGTCGAAAAAACAAAAGGAATACAAAAAAAAATAAAAGCGAAATGGCAACACTGTTAGCTCGTTTGATAAACGCAACTCGTAAATCATCCGAGATCCCTTGAAGAAGTACCGCTGGCGTTTGGCCAGTTAACGTTTGGAAGGCAGGTGCGGAAAATTACTTTTTATATGCTCCCTTTTAGTGGTTTATTATGACAGAACAAACGTGAAGCCAAAAAATTTTAAGCGCACATGCGACGCAACTGGAACAGAGACGTTGAGCGGGACTTGGACGTGGACGTGGACGTCGACTTGGACGTCGACTTGGACTGGGCTGGAGAGCTCATGCGCGGCGGCCCGTTCCTAACCATATCTATATATGAGCCAAACAGTCGAACGGGGCAGCTCATTGGTCTGCGTGGTCAGTCTTTCAGTTAGACCAGAGCCAGGAAAGATAAAGGCACAGAGTGAGAGAGAGAGAGAGGGGAAACGCTATAAGCGGCATAAACGTAATAAAAGAATCAGCTATAAAGCAGCCCAAAACGAAACAAAAACAACAACAACAACAACAAACAACAAACAACCGCTAGCTGCACAACATAAATCATCAAATTGTTAGGAAGATCCATTATAGCCCATTACGAACACCAACACAACAACAACTACAACTGAGCTAGCGAAGGGGAAGACGAAGTGGAAGACGAGAAGCAGCATTATTAAAATGCCGTTTTGCTTAATTTTATTTTATTGTTTTTAAGAAATTCAGCCACACGAATACCAAGCGTGCCTACAAACAGTTTCCCTCTAATCGGGTGGTCGTCTCAGCCGAAATTGCCACAAGTATTGACTATATATACACACACACACACATGCATATATATATATATATATATATCCCTACATATACAGAGGCGACACCAAATGCTCAACAAGACGCGGCAACAGCAGCGCTAACGAACACAATGAAAAGCAGGCAAATTCAAATTTATGAATGTGAATGAGATACGCTAAAGATACGCGATCCCAACTGCAACACCAACACCAGGTCCAACTTCAACTCCAACTCCAACTCCAGCTCCAGCTCCCGAGACGTTGACGTTGACCGGGTGTGCAATGTCCAGCGGCTCGCTTAGCGTTTCCTTGGAAGTGGAAATGAGTAATTTTTTTTCAATTTTGTCTTCTGTTTATTTTTTTTTTTTTTTTTGAAATTAGATTGGAGGCGTTGATAATGGGAAGTAAAGATAAAGTTAATGCGTGTCATGATGGGCTACTGTTTAGCAACCAAAAATGAAAATATTAATAAGCCTAATGATGATCAGATGGCAACACATTCGTCTAAAAAAAAAAGGGGTAATAAATGTGTAGATATGCATAAATTAATATAATGAATGAAAATTTCTTTACTATATCAATTTTGTAGTCAGCTGACTTGCCACTTTTCAATAATAATAATAATTGGCTTGCACTGCAAAAATGGTAATTCATAAATTAACAAACTCGATGTAAAATATATATATATATATATATATATAGATATATGCATGGGGTGATATTTAAACAACTCACTGATTTACAATAACTACATTCAGACGTAGGCAATTGATCAAGCAGATGGACATTTAATTATATACAGAAATTCTCTAGGTTTCTCTAGCTGTAAATGCGCCAAAATAGGAATAGGTGCGGCGGTTCTTTGAAAATAATTTTGTTCCGTACCCCAAAACGGGGCTTATCTACAGACCATCTATGTTAAGTAGCCGACGGCCCGGACCGCCGTCAAAGTGTCTGCCGGAACCTGCTTCTGCTTCTGCTTCAGCTTCAGCTTCTGTCCCGAGAGCGTGTGACGCTGCCGGGGGTCTTGAGAGATGAAAGAGTCATAGATAGATTGGGGGGGGGGGGGGGAGAGCGGGAATGCAAGTGCAAGCGGTGCGTAGATGTTGAGAGATTGTTAAATGATACTCAAACAGCAATTTGGAATTTATTTGATGCGATATTAATCGCTGTACAAGGGTTACGCATACTTCTGCCGGAGAACACACCTTGCCTTGTCTTTTATTCTCCCAGCTCTTTCTTCCGATCGAGCATTCACATCTTGGACTACAGTGTGCACTCTGTAAATGCTCAATTCTTTGCATTTTTCTATATATTGACTGGATAACTACTGTACCAATAATTCTGTTTGGTTTTGGAATATATTTATTATTGTATATAACTGTGACATAATCTTGATTGACTGTATAACTTTATTATTTTACATGTAAGTATGCATTTTTACTAATCAATATATTTATTAGTATAGCTAAAAATAATATTTTTGTATCCATTTAATATTCTACATATTTACTACATTATTACTATAACGTTTTTGAAACTGACAATTTTATAATGTTTAAAAAGCAGATAGTGTTATTTAATTGTTAATACAAAAGTTTAAAATACAAAAATTTAAATAATGGGACACACGGAGAAAAAATCAGGTTAATTCTTTAAAAAGAATGAAACAAAATAGATTTGATTTATTTATCTTTATAAACATAGTTCGAAAGCCGAATCATAACCTTCTTACAGATTAATTTACTATTCCGCTACCTTATTTAAAACGTAACACAAAACATTTATATTAAATTTAAATTTTTTTTGTAATATATGTAAAACAAAACTTGTTTAACTGTTCAAAAACCGTAAACAGACTAAATGCTTTCAAATTCAAATGGAAAGATATTCAGAGTTGTTCTAATTTCATAGTCGGTTTTAAAATCATGTAAAGACAAAAGACACCAGATTTAAACAGCTGCAGTGGATTTTGAGTGTCGTGCTGCTCATGCTTTGGCATATATTAAATATTGATCAATTCGGTGTCGAGTTTTATGCAAAGTGAACTACTGTTGACCCTCTGCTTGCCCCTCTGTCGTAATCGGTTCGCTTGAGGCGTTCAAATGGCTAACAAATTGTGAGTGACAAGAACTGAATGAAAGGTTTTAATGAGTTGCCACCGATCCGACTATATTCATTCTTACTTATTACTATTCTGTTGCTATTTAAATGAACACATGTTCGCCAACAATGTGTGTGTTTCAGTGTGTGCGTGCGCGTGTGTGTGTGTGTGTGTGTGTGTGTTTGCGATTGTGTGTGGACAGTTTTGCATACCATTGACAATTCATGGGCAAAGGCAACTGCAACTAACTATCTACATACATATATACATATGTATCGCATAGTTATGCACAGCCAAACACACACACACACACACAGATGGATGAATATATACACACATATTTGGGGAACACATGTCAACATTCCATGAACACATGTACCAAGTTACACACAGATACACTAATACATATACATATGAACTGCAGATCTGAAATGTGGGTGCTGGGTTTGCTATCTGTGTGTATGTGTGTGTGTGTGTGTGGTGGGTGGTCTCAATTAATTAATTGCCTTTGCCAATTTATGTGTGTGTGTGCGTGTGCGAATGTGTGAGCCATTTGGGCGAAATGCAATTAAAACACTTACCCGCAAATGTGTCTGCTTAGTGTGTGTGTGTGAGTGCGTGTGTGGGTGTGCGTGTGGGTGTGCGTGTGTATGCGTGTTGAAATAATGGTGTGCGAACACAAACACTGCGCCAGAGGCAAAGAGGTCGCCACTCTACACAAATAGTTTGTGACCTTTTGGTTGTTTTACAAACAAGCCCCAAACAGTTGCCGCCGTCGTCGACGTCGATGTCGGCGTCGTCGTCGGCGTCGTCGGCGGCGTCGTCGCGCCTCAATGTCACACGCCGTTGTTGCCATTGTTGTTGCTGTTATTATTGCTGTTGTTTGCTGATACTGTTGCTGATGCTGATGCTGCTGCTGTTGCCGCCAGCAATACTCGCAACAAGAATGAGTCCGAAAAGAGACGCCGCCGTCGCCGTCACCGGTGTTTGGAATTGCAAATTGCGAACGGCGCGTCGCACTTCGTTGAGTCCAGGCCCATTTTAATTGTTTACATTTTATTTTGCTTTCAACGCTTATAATTATTAATTTCACTGGCACTTGCCACTTACTACTTCCTCACCGTCTCACGTTGCCAGCGACGAGCGATGCGTCGCCAGCATCGTCATCTCTTTGCCCCCCAATGTCTCCGCCAGCGTCTTGCGTCTTCTTCTTTCATTTTTTTTGGCTTGTTGTGGGTGTTGCTGTTATTGGGTTTTGCGAATGTAGCACAAATTAATGCAAGACGAAGCACAGTGGGAGATGCCAGCGCAGCCATTTACACCATTGCGGCTTTTTCTGGCAAGCAAAAGTAATAAACAAGTTTGTTTATATATTCAAAAAATATAACCAACTTTTATATTAATCATACCCTTTGCATTAAAAAGTTATAACTTAAGTTTGTGTTTATACTGAGGGGAGTCTTAGCTCCCAATTTAAAGCATCCTTTTAATAAAATTCAAATCTCTTTACTGAATATAAAATGTGATTCACTTTACAATACTTTTTAGAAAAATTACAGAAATTCATAGAACTGCTAAACTTTTTATTTATTTTTTAAAAAAATTTGCTTTGAAAAAATGTAAAATCCGAGTTAAAATTTAAGTGATTCAAAATTGACAGTGAATTAATAAATTGATATGTGTACATATAAATAAAGTAATCTAGAGAAATTACATTTTAAGATGGGAGGTATTATTAACAAAATAAATTGAATATAGGACTATTTAATACAACTATTTCGAAGTGACTGAAAAACCAATCAGCCCAATAGTTAATATATACGAATATAATTACGCTTAATACAAATACCAAATTTTAAGCTGGCAAAACAAAAAATAAAAAAATAAAAATTCTATGGATATAAGCAAGTTTGCAAAAAAAACCTTTTAAATAGTCAGCATGCATTTAAATATGAATATTCATTAAAATTAATGCAAATTTAAAAAAAAATCTGCTAATGGAATTTTCTAGGGTATCTTTTAGTACCGACATGCTACACACACAGATAATTCACTCAATTCAGTGTAATTCTACTTTTGCTTTAGGTAGAGAGGGGAAAAGCGTTGGAGGAGGCATTGTCGCTGATTCGTTTCTTTATTCATTGTAGCGCCAATGCACGCGACTTGTGATTTGGCTGTTTGCTTTGGCTTTGGCTTTTGCTTTGGCTTTGATTAGCCACTCTTTTGACGCTCGAACTCCAAACAAGAGAACAGAGCAGGAACCACCTCAGTTGTAGATTGTCTACACGAAACAGACTATCACACTTTCCTGGTTGCACTTGGTCTGTCCACCGTTACTAAGACCAGACCAGACCAGGCCAGACCACGAGAACATATTGTATTCTATGCCTGTTCCACATAGATAGATACTTGGCTGGCTGGCTGGCTGGCTGGTTGGCTTGTTAGCCGTATGTGAAAGTCGCACACAGGGCACACTCTCAACCGCCCAGCTAAGACCAGGCTTACACCGTGTTTGAGCCGCAACTAAAGTGATAATTGCGGGCTCATAATCAGCTTTTGGCGTGAGACGTTCTTAGCAGAAAACATACACGACTGCCTCATGTATGTATTACAATTTTATCTGCACACACACATGCGCGTACATACCTGTCTGTGTGTGAGTCTGTTGTGGATATCGTGTCTGGCACTTGAATTAAATAAACATATTCTAAACATTTAGCACAATGGAAAAAATTTTATGTTTGACAGTGTAATTTATTGCCATTACTTAACTTATAAACACGTTTATTTTATCAAATTTATTTATCTATGTGCATTTTCTGCATTACCTTTTAAAGGACTACTTTTATCAGCAATATTAGCAACTGAAATTGTGTTTGTTTCTATACAAACATGCAAAGATAGCATATATATTCGGGCAAGATAATGGTACATAAATTAAAATTTTGAAACTTTCATATTTAACTGTTTCGTTTTCATTTTTGATATTTTATTTTCTTATTATCAGTCATTTTCTGTACAATCACATATTTAATTATGTAATAAGAATGTTCAATATACTCAATAAAATTAATTAAGAAAAACAATTATAACACAAAAAAAAGATATGACAAAACTTCCACAAAAATAGACATAAATTAAAAATTTAAAACTTTCTCATATTTAACTGTTTCGCTTTCATTTTTGATATTTTATTTTCGGTCAGTCATTTTCTGTCCAATCACATATTTAATTATGTAATAAGAATGTTCAATATACTCAGTTTTATGTAAGAGTGTTTTTTTTTTAAATAATAATCGTTCTATGTACGTTTTAATAGCAAACACACATTTAAACATGTAATAAAAACATAAAAATCATAAAAATCAAATTTCCATAATTTACATAAGTTGCGACACGCTTTTTATGAAACGAGTTTGGGAAGTGTGATATGAATGAATGGTTCCAGAGTCCAATGGATTAAAGAGAATACTTTGTTGTCTAATACATGTATGTGTAGCTGTGACTCTGTGACACACTTGGCAGTTTTTTTTTTTGGTACGTGAGTACAGCGAGTTTGCTCAGATTTGGGCGGAAAACATGTGTAGCTCAACTGCTAATGTTAATGTCGATTGTAGAGCCCGGATTGTTGCCGTCCTGCATGCGAATTAGAAATTAATTCGCCCTCGAATGAATATTAAACAACACACGCTGAAAAATCAGCTTGTGTTTGCCCCCACGCGCGGCAAGTTCTGTGTGTGTGTGTACAACTGCATTTTGGGAATCAGCAAGTGGCCAATGTGCCAATGATTTATTTGGCCACACTATGCCCAACTGTCAATCGGGACAAAATGGATCGCATTCCGGGAGCTTTTGTTTCCAGAGATTCGAGCGTAACGCGTTGGCTGTCAACCGTGTTATACTTTTGTGCGTTCCCACGACATTTTACAGGCAGCCAGAATCCAAATGGCCCAAAGAGAGAGCAAGAGAGTGGTGGGGGGAGCGCGAGCGAGAGTTGTTTGCAGCTGGGCATTTCCATGCGACTACCTAAATCAAGCGGGAAACGCAACTCAAGCATTTGGCAATTAACAATTTTATTTCTATGAGCCACAAACAATGTTAACCGCGCGGCATCCGCAGCAGCAGCAGCAGCAGCAGCTACTTGCCTACTAACTTGGCTCACTTGGCTGGCGCGCGTTACGCCTCCATTACACCTTGTTGCAGTTGTTACGCAGTAATTTTTATGTCTTTCCACGGAACAAAGTCATACAAAACGGCGCGGAACTGCCTCAAAAAGAGAACTTCTCTTGACGATTCCGAGGCGATAATTGCGTGTTTAACTTGCTTTTACCATTGCCACTGCCATTGCCATTGCCATTGCCATTACTATTGTTCTTTGGGTTGATAAGCGGTCTGATCTTTGTCTCGAATCGTTTGGCTTAGCGACATTTGAAGTGAAACCAGCCAGTTGTTTGTTTTTTACTTCTTCCACAAATACTATATTAAGTACTAAATACCAAGCCACTGCCATACTTGTCCAGGCGATCGTGGAAAACATCAGTTAACACTTTTAATGAGCTAAAATTAAAATTGTCGCATAACTTGGCAAAATATCTATAATACACAAAAGGTCCACGGAAAAATGGGTCTTGAAGGACTCTTAAAACTAAGTTGCACATCTTGTTGCAAGAGAATTTTTTTTAAATTAATTTTTAACAAACAAATTTATGGCTTAGCAATAGAACTAAGAATAATGTCTTATTAATGAATACTAAACTAACCGTTCGTCTCGCAAAAGCCAGAATTGAAAGCAGTCAAGCAGAGAATAATTTGGGTTCCTCTTCTGGCACAGAAATTATAAAATCTTTGGTACTCTTGCAAACTGTATTCGGTTAGGTATTGGTGGCTTAATTTTTATGGTAACGGTACCAATATAAAAGTATTAAAAATAAGAATAACCGGGTGTAATTAGCCATTATCACCATCGGCCAAAAATTTCATATAGCTCGGTCTATAATAAATAAACTAAGTTATTAATAAAGTAAGCAACAAAAATAATATTTGGTTTAGAATAGTTTTGAAAACACACAACTGGTTAATAAATAAATTTTATGTATTCAGTGGCACAGAATTGGCCAAAGTTGTGAGATTTGTACTACATTTAAATTTGAAAACATAATATTTTCAAATGTTAGTTTAATTATAGAAAGAAAAAAATCAAGTACCAAAAATCAATACTTAAAATCGATATTCTAAAATTATTATTATTAATTTATGATTATTCATCTACTAATTTAAATCTTATTTAATATCGGTCCCTCTATCTCTTTTCCAGGTGCTATTAGATCTATTTTGTAAGCACTTTCTCTATTCTCGATATGTATTAAATATTTGATTTGTGCAACTCGTGCTCGGTCGCCCTCACGTTGCGTGTTGCGCCTAATCTGTGTGTCCATCCGGGCGAAGTCGAACAGCATTGTAAATTCCTGGGTGCACAGTGCAGCAATTGATCTTTGGTCAGCAGGCGTTTAGTAGTTTGATTGTTTGTGCCACAAAATAATTTGCATACCCCATTGTGCGCACCAAAGTCGTACGCATTCTAAAAAGGGGGGCTGGGCGCCGTTTTGTTTTGTCAGAGTTGTCGTTGGCGTTGGATGTGGCTCTGGCTGTGGCTATGACTGTGCCTGAGGCTTTGGCTTTGGCTTTGGCGTCGCCGTCCTCTGTCGATTTGTCGGTTGTCGGTCGTGCGTCATGGGGCCTCGGGCTTGCGGCCTGCATACATATGCCGCACCTGCGACTTCATGCCAAATCCAGAAGTCCAGCACCAAAGAAGGCGTTTTTTTTAATTGCGTCGACATGCCCGAACTACCAATGAGACTCTTGTCGTCGTCAGGTTAGCGGCTGCCCGATCACCCGATACCGATAGCGATAGCTTTGTAGTCGTCGTCGTCGTGGTCGTTGTCGTCATCGTAGCTGGCGCACTCACGCAAAAAAGTGGCAGCCACTTGTGCGATAATCCACTTACAGTGCAACTGCATACCAACATACATTGTCCACAATAAGTAACACACACACACGCACACACACACACACACGCACACACTCGTACACACTCGTACACACACAGATACACACACATACGTACACATATTCATCTCGCCATTTCTTTGTCTTTGGCGAGGCGTCGCACAAACTTCGTCTAAATATTTATCCAGCATGTCATAGCTCTTTGCCTTTTGGACCACAAACAAACATGGCCCAATGACAGTTGAAATAAAAAAAAAAATAAACTGTATTCATGCCTTTTTTAAACGATTGCGCGACTTTTGATTGCATTTGAGTCTATTATTGCGGTTGCTCTTGCTGTTGATGTTGTCATTGTTTGATGTTCATCCATTTATGGCTGGCATTGTTTGATTAAAATACTTTCCTTATAGATAACAGATTGTGGCCTAAACAACCAATCAACGCTTTAAACGAACACAGCTCGATGAGAATATAATACTCACTTAGTGTTAGTGAGAGTTTTGCCTTTTAGCTTTATATTTACACAGCCGCCATGCGAAGACAGACAGAGGGACAGCCAGGGAGACAGACAGGGAGACAGACAGGGAGACAGACAGGGAGACAGACAGGGAGACAGACAGACCAATCGATCGCTTGACGGCATTTCAAGATTCCATTATGACACCCGACACTGTTTACCTATTTGCTCACATTTAACGGATTACTGCGTTTCGACTCGTCAACAACAGCAACAAACAGCGGAAACCAGCTAAGATCGCACACTTTATACTTTGCAAATAGACCAAAAACAGCCAAACAGGCAAACAGTCAAACAGCAGCGAAAACGGCTGCCTAGCATCTCATGATCACACACATTTATCTGTGTGTATGTGTGTGTGTGTGTGTGTGTTGAGTGTTGCAGCAACAGCAGCATCGGCAGCTCTCTAAACTTGCATCTGTGTGTTCAACAAATAGAAATCAATGGCCGCTTTAACGAGGGGAGGGGGGGGGGGGGGGTTAGAGAGATCAATGGGAATGTGATAATCATTCCAATTCTCAACTTGGCTCCTCCATCTGCTCGTTGTTCCGAGTCATTGGCTGGCAATGGCAAATACGTATTCAAATAGCGACAACAACGACAACTGCTCTGAAGTTGTAGTTTTCGTATACCCTTTCCGAGGGCATTATAATTTGGTCGTAACACTTGAAGAAGACATCCCCGATCGCACTAACCGAGCCCATCTCTCTATTTCTATGCAAAACTATCATCTCAAATTTAAAGCTTGATTAAGTAACTAGATATATATCCGCATATATATCTGATTTGTCCGATCAGATTACTATATTAGATTGCTGTCATAGGAAAGAATAAATTAAATATTCGTCTTAAGCTCTACAGTTATATGTTTCCGTAAAAAACTATCATCTATAATATAACAGCTCTTTTATAAACTATGCAATAAATTGTTCATTTTAGAAAACGATTTTAAATTTAAAAAAAATTTAATACAAGAAATAAGTTCTGCTTTTTAGAATTTTTTGTTATGCGAAATAAAACATTATTTAAAGGTTTATTTTAGTTTAAGAGATGTTTACTATTATTAAGAAATATATTTCTAACGAACAAAAATTTTAGAATTTATATTTAATAGTTAATTTTTGTAAATTGAATTATTATCACACATTAGTATTATACAATTCCATATATAAAATTAACTTTATATAAAATTAACTTTAGAAAGATTGTTAGCTTAAAACATATTTCTGAAGTCAATTTTATATATGAAATTGTTTAATTCTACAGTAAAAAAATTATTCAAGTTACTAAAATGAAAAAAAAATTATAGAAACTGAACTTATTTTTTAATATATATCAATATCCGTTAAACAATCAAAAAGGGAAAATTACAGAACTATTTTCTTAAAAACTGCAAAAAGTATGGCAATTTTGCAAATTTCGGCACTGCTTTTTTCAGATCAGTGAAATTAAGAGATATTAAGCCGATGGACTGCGGCCTGCAAGGGTATGTAATCTTTGGGAAGGCTAAGGCTAGGATAGCCATAGTTTGTTGTTGTTGTTGCTGTTGAAGCAGTCAGCGATGTTTTGCTATTGCTGCCTTTTTATCATTTGTCTTATTTACCTACACTCATTCGCTCTGGGTGTTGTCTTTCTCAAAAAAAAAAAAAAAACGCTGGAACTGCATGTTTGCATTGCCTGGCTGCATCTACGATTGCGACTTTGAGTTGAGGCTGACTTGGCTTGGCTTGGCTGGGCAGGGCAGAGTTGGATTTGCATTGAGCACCTCGTTGTATTTGCCATGTTAATACGAGGCAGTGTCGCTCGCTCGCTCGCTCGCTCGCTCGCCTCGAGTCGCATTAGCGACACACACAGCAGAGTTTTTGGGCCGTGTCGTTTGGACGGTGCCGATTCAGCTTTGGCAAAACAGATGCCGCTGCGTTTATTTAGTGCGCGTGCGCATGCGCATGAGGCCATCAGCCATAGTTGTTGCAGTTGCTGCGGCTGCCAACAAACGCCGGCGACAGGGTACTGGTATAGTTGATGTAGCGGCACTGGCCAAAGGAATGCTTGAAATGTTTAGGCCAAGTTGGGATTACTGGCGTCCAAACATCGGTCGACATCAAAGAGTTGCCAACATTTGATGGTAATTGCCGCTAAACGATTTTCAATGTTAACTTGTAAAAACGTTAACATTTTTAATTTGTGTTATATACTCACGGACAGTTGTTTATATCTGCCAGTCGCACACACACACACACACATAAACACATGTCAGTTGGTATCCACGTTCTGTGCCTCCGTTTTATTCTCTTTCCCCATACTGGTTAGCATAAATTCCGTGCTTTATCAGGCACATTACCCACCGCACACACACACACACACACACACGCACACACACCACTCAAACACTCTGAAGCCTTCGCCATTAATAAGTATCTGATTGAAAAGAGCAGTTAAATCTTGTTTCTTTATTTTTTTTTGATGATTATCTTACCAAGATCTTCACACCCATCAGTTAATTACTAGTTTTATTGCGAACATGTACAGCCGCAAGTTTTAATGTGAGTTTTTATAATACGATTCCATATAAATCAATATAAAGCTTAAATTAGCAATTTTATCTCTTATTAATATCTATTCATTATCTAAGCAACATATGTATTTTTTTTTTGTTTTTATGCCACATCTATAAAATTGCGTATACGAGTAAGCCCCAATAAAAGCCAAGTTCATTTTGTGTGCGAATTTTTATTTGCCTGACTGTAAACTGTCTTAATGTTGGGCAGAATAATATTAAGTCGTGGCTACCCAAACTTATCGAGATCACAATCAGATAACTAACCAGACAGATACGATTTTTATACTGCAGGTTCTATAAAGCTGGGCACAGATCTTGATCTGTGGGTTTGGGGCAAACAAATCGAGCTGATGACTCTGCCAGTCCTAAGCATAATAATAATGATCATAACGACATTGTGCATAAAGTGGAATTCTCGAATCAAAATCAGCTCATTACGGAGGCTAATGTAAGCACAACAAAGCCATTCTGCGAGATTTATTCAACAGCTTTAAGTGGTCGGTTTGGAGGAGCGACAGCAGCAGCAGCAGCCGGAGTAGGAGGAGGAGGAGGAGGAGGAGGAAGATGATGCAGCGCTAATGACATTATGCACGATTGCCTTGTAGGAAAGGGCAGAATCGAATTCAGATTTTGTTAACGAATCAATGCAGTCAAAAGAAGTATTAATAAGAAGAGTAGTAACATTTTCTTATTATTTGTTTTTGTTATTTTTTTTTCCAATACTCGACCGTATCCGAATCCAAAAAACCGAGGTCGACTCTGAAGCGGTGTGAAAAGGCTTTCATTTCAAACGCAAACAATCGGTGCGAGTAGGAATTGAAATTAATTTCATGTATCATCATTAATCAAAACACTCGCTCGCGAGCAGCCAAAGTATGTATGTATGTATGCATATATATATGTATGTGTGTGTATGTTTTTGTATTCATCTGTAAGTAGAAAGATGTTGACTGCATCGCGGAGTAAGTAGTCATGGTCTGGTCTGGTTTGGGCTCTTCACAAACACACACACCAGGCACACACACGAGTATTCTTCTACATATGAATGTATAACGATATTCATTCTGCAATCGGTCCCCTTCCACTGACAATTTCAATAGTAGGTTTTATGAAAGAGTGTCGTGGGGGGGGGGGGGGGCGGTTCGGTGGCGAACAGGGACATTCACCGAGCTCAACTAATCAGCATGCAAAGAAAACAACATTAAGAGTCAACAACAACGACTGGCACTCAACACAATTATGAGAACTGACGCTGCAAGAGTTTCATGTTTAATGACAAGTCACTTTCTGCGCCCCAGTTCAGTCATCGTCATTCCGTCATTCCGTCATTCTGTCATTCAGACGAGCCGTCGAGCCGTTGAGCTGCCCCTGGCTCTAACGATGTTTTCTTTGAAAAGTTAGAAGCCGTTTCCAGTAGTTCAATTACAACTTCACCTCACTTGAAGCGTTTTGTCTCGGGGCCTCGCACTAGCCTCACGCCCCCAACAATAATAATAATACAATCCATCCATCCACAAGAGAGTTGGAGCAACATTCCTGCACAACCTGAAGATGAACAAGAAGAATATATAACGACATATATTGTATCGATGGAAAACTCTTGTTGATTTATTGCAAGTAAATATAATCATTATTATATAAATATTTTTAATAGCATTACCCTCATTTATGCATATAAATTTGAATGGATTTCTCTGTTAATTAAATTTTGTGCACTTCTTATTAGTAATCATTTGAATGCAGCATATATTTATTTTACATAATTTGTATTATTGTAATTATTTTATTTTCAATTTGAACTAAATATAATCATTATTATATAAATATTTTTAATAGCATTACCCTCATTTATGCATATAAATGCAAATGGATTTCTCTGTTAATTAAATTTGGGCACTTCTTATTAGTAAACATTTGAATGCAGCATATATTTATTTTATATAATATGTATTATTGTAATTATTTTATTTTCAATTTGAACTAAATATAATCATTATTATATTAATATTTTTAATAGCATTACACTCCTCAGCGTGCTCCCCATATATTTAATGCATATAAATTTCAATGGATTTATTTGGTAATTAAATTTTGTGCACTTCTGATTAGTAAACATTTGGATGCAGCATATATTTATTTTATATAATATGTATTATTGTAATTATTTTATTTTTTAATTTGAACTAAATATAATCGTTATTATATTAATATTTTTAATAGCATTATACTCCTCAGCGTGCTCCCCATATATTTTATGCATTTAAATTTGAATGGATTTCTCTAAGAATTAAATTTTGTGCACTTCTTATTAGTAATCATTTTGATGCAGAATATATATTTATTTTATATAATTTGTATTATTGTAATTATTTTATTTTGCAACTGGCCAGAAACTAATTAGTATTCCTCTTATTTTAAACATTTTATTAAAAACCCTTTACATTTTAATTCGTATTTATTTGAAAATTTAATATTCTACTTTTCAAATCTTATTCAGCTACCAAAACTAAGAATTTGAGGGCTTTTTGATTATTAAATTGGGGTCTTGTGCGCTGCGACCTATTAGATCTATTGTGCGCCCTTCTGAGCTTATAGCTCCTCTATTAACCCCAGTTCCTGAACGATAAGGGGATCTTTGATGGGTCGAGGGCTAATATGTCTTTGACATTCATAACATGCATCCCTATGATGCTGCATCTTTTCCTGGCAAGGGCGATACATTCTGTTAGGATGTGAGTTGAAAACTCCTCCTCGACTTCCATAAAATCATTGACTGCTGCTACAGATACCCATTTTGGATAGGTGTCTTTTTAGCCTACAATGTCCTGTCAGTAGACCGACAAGTATCCTTAGCCTATTCCTACCCATGGATATTACTTGCTTAACTCGTTTATGATTATAGCCGCCCAAAAGACATTTGTCGGAGTCCCGGTGCTTCCTCCCAGCTCCGCAGTCTCCTTTGTCTTTCTTCGCTTCTGAGGTGCAGCCGTGTTGAGGGCTTCGTTTCCAAATGAATAAATTGCTATATAGGCATATTTAGACATCATGTTATTAAAGATATTTCAGCACTGTAAATGCTGAGCATTGCTGCTCATTTAGCTGATCTTTAAGTATAAATTAAATTCAAAGATTGCAACTCTTAATACAAAAATTTAATTAAAAATCTTTACGTAGGATATGCATGAAGTTCTAAATGAGATTTTTATTTGGTTGTCGTCTGACAGGATGTCAATCAGATATACATATATTATGCACACATCAGTCAATCAGCATTTTTGAATCGATATTTGAAACTGGCGTCAGGGCACTGCGGTTTTGAACTATTCGCAGTTCATCAGCATTGGAATCGGAATCGGCATCTGTATCATTTTGTATGGAGATAGATGCGTACGGAAAACACATTAACAAATCGTGTCTCAAATTAAAGGTTCAACAACAGCAGCTCTGACACCGACACCGACAACACAGAAACAAATGTTGTCGCTTTCATTGCGTTTGTGTGGGTTGACAATTTTGGGAACGGTTTCGGCCGTTAACAAAACATGGCATTTAATAATACGTCTACAATGGCCATGCGTAAGTGTTATCGCTGACTAAAAAGCTTTTTGTTGCTACTCGCACGGTTGTTGTGGCTGCTTTTGTTGTGTCTCTCTCTGTGTGTGTGTGTGTGTGTGTGTATCTGCCCCTTGCTTGTTATATCATATGTATTCGTATCAGAGTTTTTGTCGTTGCCCCAGCTCCCAGTCCCATGTCCCACAGCTGTATCTGCTGCCACTGCCACTGACACTGCTGTTGCTGTTGCTGCTGCTGTTGTTGCTGCTGTTGTTGCTGCTGTTGTTGCTTTTAGTGTTAGCATTGTTGTTGTTGATTGGCCGGCAAAAGGTTGAAAACAAATGAGGTCGAACGTTTTTCCATTGAGTTTTATCAGCGTTATTAATATTGTAGATTCAAAACGAAACACACGTGATGCCATTAAATGCCATGTTTAATGGTTAGCAACGATTTCGATTTATGTATTTTAATGCCCCGACCAAAAGCCAGATAAATATTCAAATTATAATCGTGACCCAAAGTTGTGGGCCACAAAATATCTCATGTGGCAGCGCCATTCAATTATAATTGTTATCAAACAATTCGGAATTTTCTACTATTAATAACTTTATGGACATAATTGACACTCAAGCGTCCGATAAGAAAGACAATTTACCATTTTACGGAGCAACATAAAAAACACTAGCAAGATTGGAAAATCATTGTTAAAAATGTGGTAAATCTGGTTCTACTTTGACAAACCGTTTGATTAAACACTTCTCGTTTTTTGGGCAACTGCGTAAAAATAAATAAAATTGCGCTGTCGTAGTAAATTGGTAATAAAACAATGTCCTTTCGCTGTCCCCGAAACTCATCGATATAGTTGGTTGTTTGTCCTTGTCGCTGGGATCAGTCTCTCTGGCATAACTACACGAAATAAAGCGAAAATCAACTGAATTCCAGTAACACGTCATTCGCATCCTGTCATTTATTTATCTCTATATCTCTCTCTCTGGGACCACGGACCACTCGCCCCACCCATTGCAAGGACGTGCTGTTTCAGTGTAGTATTAGTCGCGTCATTGCTGGTCACAATGAGGATTCAATAGATCAACAACTGTCTCCCTGGCATTCCCTATGTATGTGTACGGCTTATGTGCACATATGTGCTAGCTATTTGTCTATCTGTGTGTGTGTGTGTGCTTGTGTCAATAGAGACAACAATGCGGTTCAGATGCGACAGTCGTCATCCTGTCAAAACAAAGTGTGATTATTGATAATTTATGATGTCACGGATTTTTCCGCTAGCCGTATTATTATTCTTTTTGCCAGACATTGCAATATTTTCCACATTTTTCCTTTGCCAACGAACGTTTAAATCGCACACAATGTGCACCTATATAAATATGTAGATACATATATATATATATTTATATACATTTTTTCATCATGTCTGCATACTTTATTCAACTGCATAAATATACTCAACGTATTTATTTGTGCTTAAGCACACGTTCAATGTAAAATTGTTATGTGTACGTTGGAGATTAATATTAGTAAAATTAATAATCATTTTTATATATGAGGGAAACAATTTATGGAATTATTCTTTTCCATTTTGAAAAAATACATCTCTAGAGGATATAAAAATTTAGAGTCATTTTAAAGACAGAGTTTTTGATATATATTTTTTAGAAAAACATATGTTACTCTTGACGTGATTTTCTAAAATTATTTACTATTGCTTTTATCACTTTATATATTACAAATTCTTAAGCTCTGCATTTGTATAACTGTTGCTAAAATGATCATAATAATTCATAATAAGATATATGCTGTAATCTTATCCTACCTATATACTAATATATACTATACATTTTATACTAATAATACTTTAATAGATAATACTTTAATACTTTAGAGCGCACAGAGTAATCTTTACATTTATAATATTTATGCAATACAATCTTCTAAAATATATTTTCTCAAGTTATACGAAATCTACGTAATTCGACAGTACCTACTGCATTGATCTCTAATTGTGATCCATACTAATGCTATTAGCAGTAATTTTTCACTTTGACTCTCTCTCACTCTATCTCTCTCTTTCTCTCTCTCTCTATCTCTCTCTCACACTGCGCACACCTCTGTAGGGCTGCGCATGCGGAAAACCTTTTGGAAATCGGAGAAAGGCTCATCAAACATCCTAAATAAATATTATGCGTGCGACGAGTGTTTATTTTGGGCTGTTTAGCTAGGGATTTAGTGGTTGGCACTGTGGTCATTGTGTGAAGATCTGTTTTTGCGTTTAGTGCTAAAAATGTAATGAGCAAGTAGGCATAATATAAATAAGTACCAGAAACAATGAGCGTAAATACGCCGTGACCATAAATCAAACATTGCCCGGAAGTAATAAGCGGGAAAATTGACATGCGCTGCCTGCGATCAGTTGGCTCTTTAAATATTTATACTACATATATATAAATATATATATATATATTCAACAGAGATTTGTCAACATCTCTTAACAGTTATATACTTAACATATAGGCATATGGGCATATGCGATTATTGCCCCTATGTAGCGCCCTATTTTCGATCAATTCCAATCGAAAATGGTTGTTGTTTGGGCGCCATAATTTGTTTCAAAGTGAGTTGCGTCACTTAATCCATTTAACTGGCGCGGCCAGGCGTCATTTATGACGCTCGCTTTGCCGTGCCACAAGATGTGTTGCCGCACTAACAATGCGTTCAACGATGGCAGCGTGGGGCACGCGACGGGGCACGCAGCCCGTCTCGAAGGCTTATTAGGTTAATTACGAGTTTTTGATTGGTAAATTAAGAGCGGCGGCAACGGCGACGGCGGTGGCTGCATGAGGCGAACAGTCGCTACTGCCACCGGGACTTCAGCGCCCATCTCCAACTCATAATGCGGCACGCGGCAAGCCGACTGTCTGCCAGCCAGACACAAAGCAAGCCAGCCAGCCAGCCAGCCAGCCAGTCAGCCAGCCAGTGAACCAGCCATTTCGAAATCAGTTCTCAACTCACTGCCTCAATTCAAATGCGTAAATAATTAATTTAGAGCCAATTCACGAGCTGCTGTTTGTGTCTGTTTTGTTACCCTCGACTCTCAACTCTCGACTGTTGCCGCAACTGCTGCTATCTATGCTACTGCTATATGCCACAGATAAACCACCCGCCGAGCCTCATAATTTATCTGCTCCTCAGCAGACGAGCCGTCCAATTTCGCTGTGGGTAACCAAGTCAAAGCCAAGCCACGATATGCCTGATACTCGCCGAGCTGGACTTAAGTTTAACACAATTATAGCTAATATTTCCCAGGCTATGCTTATAGATATATACGTATTTAGCACAATTTTAACATAATCAATTAAATAAATTTTAGGGTCTTACAGACTAGACCTTCTAATCTTTAATAGGTATTTTTCAAAATTGTAAAAAGACGACTGCTTCAAGATTTATGTTTTAAGTACATGTAATAATATATTTATATTAACTTTATTTAATAAATAAATTGTATTTATTTAAGTTGGTTTCTTGCAGAAGTCTATGCTTTCATTTTGCTAAAACTATTTATTATGCATCGAACTTAAAGTGAATATTTAAAATTTTAAAATATTCCCGATTTAAACCATTACTTTGCGTACAAAATAAATCAATATGATAAGGTTTTGGCTTTTGGCATAACGCTTACTGTGGTTATCCAATCAATTTTTATATATTTTTTAAGAGGCATACGAAATTGATTGAATATATGTAATGGAAATCTCATCTAAAAATAAATTTGCCAACGTTTTTTTTTTTGAACCAGTTTGCACATTCTCGCTACTTAATATAAAAAGCTTTTTAGGTATTTAGGTCAAAAATCCAAGGATTCCGAGAGCCTGCTTTGAAATGCAATTCAAATGGCTTGCGTGGAATTATTATTTCCATATGCACAAGGGTAAAATATATATACATATATATATATATTCGATTGTGTTGCTAATGTTTATTGAATCGATAGAGTGACAGACAAAGAACAAAAAAAAGACAATTTATGGAGGGGGCCACATTTATTTATTGTGCAAAATCAATCTGTACTTCTAATGGAAGGTAAATGAACACAAAGATAACGGCACATATAGAGAGAGAGATATGTCCGTTTGGGTGTTTACCGTATTATCAGCAGTGATAATGCATACACAATTATTACCGTAACGCGACGAAATGTTGGAGAAATAACACCATGCCATGGACTTGTAATTGACATTTTGGATACTGATCTATCATCGCTGATAAGTTGGCAATATTTATTTAGTTAGTCGAATGCCAAATGGCCAATAATATATAATTAATTTGGACAAATACTCGTTGCGTAATCGCAATTTAAACTGGGCAACCAATCGATAGAGTAATATATATATACATATATATATATATATAAGTGTGAACATAAAAATAATAACAGGATACTTTGCTGCGTAATACATTGTTGTGGTAAATGCGAAAATGTAGTTGGCCTCAAGAGCCACTGACTATAACTGTAACTGTAACTGTACACAAGCAGATAACATCGGAAATTTATACCCATTTCGTGTGTTTTTCATTGTAATAACAAAGTTTCGTTTATATAAATGGATAAACTCGTAAATTCTTGTCTAGCCCACGCATGCTAATGCTCTATGTACGACATACCCAAGGTATGTGTATGTCGTCTCTCGTTTTTGTTTTGTTTTTTTGGGGTTGTGTATTTATTATTATTTTTTGTGTAGAAGGGGGAGAGTATCTATACACATACATACACATAAGTATAGCGCTTTAACTGACACATTGAGGGCGTGACATAAAGTCCCTTTTTATTGCAAAAGTGAAGAAGACGCTGAGCTGTAATTTGAGTGTCTATGGAATACTTATCTTCAATCGCGCTGTCGATTGAAAGCTCGCCAACTTGCAATTACACTACAGTAGCATTAAGTCACGCACCCACACACACACTACACACACACACACACACACACACACACACGTACACACACCCGCGCACACACTGTGAGGGAAGAGGAGCACGCAATGATGAAATAAATCAAACAATATAATTGCTTCTGTTTCAACACCAACTACACACAAGCAAACACACACACACACACATGCACACATACAAGTTGAACTTGGGGGTCTCGAACCGCCGACGACTACTCGTTGGATTAGTTGTTGTAGTCTTTGCTTGCTTCGCACCTGTTCGAAGGAGGTCCCAAAGAATTGCGCACCGCTTCCACTTTTCTGCAAAACTCAAATTTACGGCACGCAACTTGCGCCAGGCGTGAACTTGTTGTTGTTGTTGTTGTTGTTGTTGTTGTTGTCTGACTGTCGGTTGCAAAGACGTTCGTCGACAGGGCAACTGTCCTTTTAGGCCGCAGTCATTGCCGCAGACAGATATTGAACAGCACCTGCGGCAACAAACTGGAGCAGTTTTCCCTGCCACCAGCAAAAACAGCTAACAGCATTTTGATGTTAGTTTCTTACTTTCCTTATGTGTGTGTGTGTGTGTGTGTGTGTGTGTATGTGTGTGTGGAGAAGGGATCAATGCGCTACTTCTGAGGATTGTGTTCCAATCAGCTGTCTTTAAGTCCAACTATGTACATAAAAAGTATTTCACAATGATGTTAATTACTTAAGCAAATAAATATAGAGTCTGACAAGAAAATTCAGTTAGGAAAAGCTGAAAACGTATCCTTAGCATGGCATATATTAAATAGAGAAACATGATTTTTGGTAACAATTTGTGTTAAGAGTTAATGTAAATATTTTTCTTAATCAGAAAAAAAATGTTTTATTAGATTTAATATGCAGGCAAATATTAAATACACCAATATAAGCTATATGTTATTTATCATTAGTTATTTAACATTGATAGATTTTTTTATTTATTTAAAATAATTTTTCAGTATTTCCATTGAATTTGACAGCTAAAAATTTAATTTTCTCGCAGATAAAGAAATCAGCAACATGATTTTACACGATAGCTTTAAAAATCGTTGATAAATCTTTTTTATCTAAAAAATAAATATCTGACCAATTATATACATTTTAGTAATATAATATATATATTATATACTTATGTACATTTTTTTATGTATCACAAATATCAACTAAATATTTATTATCAATTGCTTTTATTATAATTATACTTTATACATAGTTTTGTGTATTTTCTTTCGCTTATTTCAATAATATTTATATGTTGGCTAGATTTGGTTTGTTGCACCAATTTAATGGGCTACACATTTCGTGAGCAAATGCTAATACCCTTGGCAAAAGGGCATGGAAAGCCTGCCTACTGTGTCAAAATATGGCGCGTTGCTTGGCATTAAAAAAGGCGCCGCTGCAATGCAGCCAGAAATTATTGTCGGCCATTATTTTATTGGCATTTTCCAAATTGTCATTGTCACAGAAGTTTATGTGCGACTCGCCTCCCCTTCCCCTTTCCCTCTCCCTTTCCCAGTACCCATCCCTCCCCTTTGACAATGCGGCAGTTAGCTAACCAGTCGAGTTCTGGTTGCGCGTTCCGCTCATTCAGCTCGCAGCTCGGCGATATTTGTTTTCCTGTTCCAACTTGCCTGCCTGATGAGCGGCACCCGTTCGATCATTTGCGAGCTGCGATACTTATTTACAGGCCGCACCGCGGGGAGTGTGCGGGTTTGGTAGTTGGGGGGGGGAGAAGCGTGCATCAAATTAGAGCCGAGGGCATGGCGGGGTGGGTTTCTCGGTTTTTGGGGGTTGTTACCAATTTGTATATACACACAATTTAATGCCACACTCAATGAAATGTTCGATGTCATTGTATGTATTACATAAGTCTGAATGCAGGGCCAAAATAATACATAGGCATTTTTGTAGATACAAATAAAACTTTCAAATTGACACCAGATATTTTATATTTCGATTGCTTATTTAAAGAAGTTTTTTTTATATTTTATATGCAATTTATTTTTAAATCATCGCAGCAATGTTTTTTATTTTCTCAGCTTTAGATTCAGAATATGGTTGATTAAACTTTTATCAATTAATTTGTTATTTTGAATATTATACATATTAGTTTAAACTTTATTTGTGAAATCCTCGTTTCCATCTGCAGTTTGTCATTTATTATCATAATACCTTTATTCAATGTTTCTATAATTTTTACGATTTTTAATATAGCCACTTAAAATCTTATTTATTTGTTTTTTTTATATTAAATACTTTAATGTTGGTTTTTTTCAACGATATTGAATATATCGATTTAAAATCTTAACAAATTATTTACTTATATTATTAATATTCAAGTATTATACATTTTATTTTAGTCAGTGTAAGAGTTTCTTCAAGCTATTTTTCTAACTTCTTTCGTATAACTTTTTCCTATATTTATATCTATATCTACTTCATAACACATCTAAATATAATATACCAAATTAACAGAGTAATATGTATAAGTAAATGTCTAAATTGGTATTATTATTCTACCAGCTTATTAAAAGGTGGCAACATACTTATATTTTGTGTGTCCTCTTGTAGAGGTAATTATGCTTACTTATAAGGCCCAAGTATGTTGTGTTTGTGTATGTGTGTGTGTGTGCCTTTTAGAGCACCTGGGGCCATGTTGAACGTTGACGAGCCAACATCAACATTGACGCCTATCCGCATCCTGTATATTCCAATACCCTTACCCATACCTATACCCATATTACCCATATATGCGAAATCTGCTCCGGTGTGGTGTGTGTGGACTGGGAATTGAATCTGTTATCGTTGCCGATTCACAAGCTGGCACATTGACGACACTCTCTGTGGCTCCGTGCTTGTTGACGGGAAATGCGATTGGGATTGCCTTTGACACGTCGTCTGCCTCGGCAACAGGATGTGTTCGGTGTGCGAGTGTGTGTGCGGTGTGTGTGTGTGTGTGTTCGCATTGTTCATATAAGTTAACAGTGCTGTTCAATTTTTCCGCACTAATTAGATTAAAGGAGGCTGGTACAGATGAAGCGAATGGATTGATGACTCCACGGAAAATCCGACCAACTCTCAAATGGAATGCGCAAACAAAAAACAAAGGAGCATCGAGAGTTGCCCCGAATACCGGCAACGGCAACGGCAGCGGCAGACGGCGATAAAAAGGCCAGAAAAAATAACTGCGAAATACTTTAATCCTATTAGGCATATAATTCAACAATAACAGCGACACATGTTGCCCGGTGCAGCCGACAGGAAGGATAAAGAGCAGTCCGATTGTCCTTTTCGCGCCGCCGCCTCCTGCCTCCTGCCTCCTGACATTCAGCTAAACATCAAACCATAAAAAAAAATACAAATACAAAGGCAAACGCTAAAGAGTAGCGCAACTGAGGCGGGAATATGCAACGTGACACGTCCCAATTAGTTGCAAGTTTTTTAATTATATTCATCAAGTATTTCTCTCAGAATATTCGCATTTCCAAAGCTGCTGACAAACGCCGTCAATTGCAACAGGGCTCAACAGTAATTAATGGCTAAAGTGTGCTTCAAGGTGCATTAAATATATACTTTTAGAGATGAGATAAGATTTCATAGTTGATATCAATGTGACAAACCATCAACAGCAGCAGAAATAAACATTATATAATTCGCAAGGTGTGCTTAAAAATGTTTTCAAATGGTTGTGATTACTATATAATAAATATTATATTGTCAATCAATTTTAAATGAAATTGTTCTTTAGGATATTCTAAAAATATTATTCTACTAAATATATGCTTGAATAAAAATAAATATGGTGGCAGAGTAAAAATTATAAAAAAAAAAATAAAGCACCAATTTGAAGAACTGATCAAAAGTAATTATTAGTTAAGGATTGCTTAAAAGTTTAGAAAAGATTATTCTACATTACAAAATGGTAATACAGATAAAAAAAAAGTAATAGAAGAATAAAATTTTACGAAACTAAACCTAGCTTTTAAAAGTATTTTAGGAAAATAATTTCGCTATATAAAAATACTGGTAGAAATAAGACAATATATATTAGTTAGTAATAAATAAGATGTGCTTAAACATATTCTGATAAAGTTATTTTACTAACTTATAATAATATTATAATTATAATATAATAGCAATTGCAAAAAGCATCATCTATAATTATTAGCCTTGGTTTATTTATGGAAATCTAAGAAACATTTTCTACTACAAAATATATGCAGCTAATAATGATATCATACACAGTAGTAGAGGCTCCTGTCATGGTTGAGTTGGAGAATTTGAGATTTGCTCATTTCACGGTTTTCATCATTTTCGGACATTATCCGGCTTTTCAATTCTTGTCCATTGATTCTTCGCCTGTCACTGATGGATCCATTGTGTAGACTTGTTTGTGTTCATCTGCCACATAATTGCAATGTCTCTTTTCGCAGTTTTCGTCGGTTTCGATTCAAATTTCCATTTGCTGCTGTTGCTGCTGCCTTTTCAAATCCTCGCCAGCAAAACAAGGGATGCGAGTTGTGATGCTGCCTGGCTCTGTTCTGGCAAGAGTCGCACCTAAAACACAACAATTTTTCGGGACTGTGAAATCCGCTTATGTTGGCCATATTTGTGCGTTCGCACGTAAATACTTTAAATTCTGCAACTTTTTAATCATTTTAAGCGGATTTCTAGGCGATACCTGTTCCGATGCGATAGAAAAACCCACAACTGGCCACCTTTCATCGTTGACAGCCTTTTTGGGCTGCTGAATGCTGAATGTTTGCTCTTTTTTTGTCGAGATTTTGTAAATGAGAGACATTAAGTGAAGACAATGACGACCTTTTGCCAATTAAATTTAATCCCCCACACCCGCTGATGCACAACTTACGGTTTGTATAGAATGTAAAAAATATGCTCTTTACCCCCCCCCCCCCCCACCCACAAACGTTTTTATTTCTCTTTCATTCACAGACTTATTCTTCCGTCTTTCTCTAGGCAGCCACAGGAGCTGCATAATATGTAATAAGCATATAGAATAGCTTATTGTTAGAAACTTTTTTAATATAAACATGAATATGCATATATGAAAAAGACTTTTCGATGCTGGAAGGTGGGGGGGTAGGTTATGTGGAGCATTTAGCAAATGGCTGAAATGGCTAAAAAGGGCGCATGCGAGTTACTATAAAATAAGCCCTTATTGTTAATCAGTTAACAAAAAGTAAAGGCAGAAACAAAACTGCACAGCATAATTCAGCTCAACTCTGCGCGGCTAAAATACGACTGCGAATTGAATAGGAACCCCAAAAAAAAAAGTTTCCCGCTGCAAAAATAAAAATAAAAGGGGCGAAGAAAAAGCACAAATAAAATGCAATATATGAGCATGGTAGATGTGTAGCTGGCAAAAATCTGAACAAAACCGAAAATATTTTAATGACAATACAAGCCACAAAAGCGAAAACCTAAACCAAAGCCAAAAACCAAAAACCAAAAGTGCGCAAACAAAATGAGCAGGCAACAACAGCAACAGCAACAGCAGCAGCAGCAGCAACAGCTACAACAACAGCAAAAGCAAATGCCAAATACCAAAAACAGCAAAGCGCCAACCACCAAAGACAGCAACACCAACAGCAACAGCAACCACCAACAGCATCAACAGCAAGTCCATTATGTGCTCGTCGGTAATTATTTGCATAAAAATATATGCAGAGGTCTAAACAAAACAGTTTAGCAATCAATTATGAAAACACGTTAAATAGGTGAGTGCGAGTGCAAATGTCGCCGCCAGAGGCAGCCAGAGGAAGAGCATAAGTAAGCACACACACACACACAGACACATGGGTAATGGCGCACACAAAGACAACGGAACGCATCCTGCAAAGAGAGGCGCACAGCATAATCGACAGATGCAGATGCCATAAGCACTAAGCAAGGAGTGCGAGAAGAGTGCAGAGAGAGAGGCTATTGGCACATTGAGAGAAAGAGAGTAGAAGGCCACCAAGGCTCAGAGTTGATACTCACGCACATGTGGCAGTCACTGAAACACGCTTACCCACTAAGTCAGACACACACACACACACACACGCACACACATGCAAAAGTACCTCTACGCGTAATGACCGGCGCAATGTGTTCGCTTGAGTAATGCGATAAGTGAAAACAAATAAGTGAGGCGAGGCAAGGCGAGGCTAGGCGAAGTGAGGTGAGTTGACCCGAACTGAGCTGAGCTGAGCTGAGGCGACAAAAAGTTTGTTTACACAACTAAACAGTAATACATAATGCGTAATGCGTAATGCGTATGGTGAACAAAGCAGGCGGGTCCACGAATGTTTGGCATATTTTCAAATGAAAATTTTCTATTTGACTCCCAGCACTTTCAAAGTAATTTCAGTTATAGCACAGTTACTTACAATTCAACGTAATAACTTTTGTAATTAGTTACACGATGACGATATTCGCAAACAATTTCACATCTGGCATCAAATATATTTTGATTTAAATATTAATTTCGATACTGCAAAACGTGCAAAGTATTATTGTAGCAAATAACTGTCATTTAATGGCACTTTTCACTTTATAATTTTGAATAAAAATCAATGAAAGCAAGAATTATTAAGATTTCATAAAATTTAATAGTTAAATACAAATTTATTCTATAAAACTCACATAAATTACAATTATGAATTAGAATATACTCTTAATTTATGCTATTCCCTTTTGTTTTATTTTACTCGGTTGTTTTTTAATTTGTAGAATACCTAAATCTATTAATAACAAAAGCCAAATATTTAAAATCGTAAAGTTTAAAGTAAAATGATTTATAATTCTTGAGATTGAATCATTTATAAAGAGGTGTAAGCAGAATTAAAGATTCTTTTCAATCGCTACTGATCGATAACAAATATAACCAGCTACACATTTAATATACCCACTAACAAAATAAAGAACTTATTTCAGAAAAAAATTATTGAATTGAAATTATTCTTCACAATCATAAACTTTACCACTCTAAAAAAAATATGCAAAACTAATTTTATAATATTGAAAAATAATTTCAAAACTTTTCAATGAAAGTGAATACTCAACGAGCTCAAAGTCTAAGCAGATATTTCGCTATATTATAAGCCTGGCTAAGATATATATATGGCGGTTGTTAATGTCTTGCCAAGCAGAGGATATCTTTTAGTCGTATATAGAACAACATTTTTTACCGACTTAAGTGCGGCAAATGCTGGCTTAAATCACGTATGTTTTGGCAAATATTCATGTCATAAATTCACCTGACTATTGCTAACTTAATTTTATACACAGAAATTACATTAGATGGGTCTATCGCTTTGGTCACGATGGCATTACCATTTTTATACGAAAAGGCTAACGCGACAAACCTACCACGATTTATGGTTCAACATAAATCCTAGCAATACTTTGGGCTACCCACCGCAGTTAATCCGATTATAAAAAGGCAGAGACAGAGCTACTGTCCCCCTCTATCCTCTGTCTCTCTCTATCTTTAATAATGTGGCACATACTTAATGCTATGCATATATATTGCAGATAGTCACCTATCTAAGCAACAAATTAGCATGTTGAAAATTATAAGTGTATTTATTATACAGCCTGTTAAATGAGAGAGTGTGTTAAATTCAAGTGTGCGATGCCAAACAATAAACAGCCAACCAGTCCCAGCAAGCTCGAGGATGTAGTCAGGATGATGACGACGACGACGACGACGACGATGATGCCAGGCGGGGTGGTGGGGTTGGTGCAGTCGAAATCCACTGCTCAAGTTGAGTTGTTATGCTTGAGTTGAGTGTTGGCAAATATTTAACGTAGTATAAATATATCTCTGCCGCCCCATCTTTGCCAACATCGTCTGTCTGGGGGAGCCTTGCCAAGCATTGTTATCTGTCCGCCGTTTTTTTTTTTTCTTTCTTTCTTTATTTTTCGGGGGTGGTTGAAGCAAGTTGAAGAAGAGGAGCGCTGGAAGAAAAAAAATGAAAGAGACTCGCTCTTGTGTATAACACAGAAAAAATCTAATTTTCCAACTTTTTACGACATTCGGCTTGCGAGTTCTGCGGCAATTTCATAAATATTTTCCGCTTCTTTGCGTTTGCATACTTTGTATGCAAAAAAACATGCCATCATCAGAACATTATCCCGCCGCGTGTAAATGAAATTTCCAACTCCCCCCCCGGCCGTCGCTGCTGCGTCTGTCCATGCGTCCAACCGCTTGCGTCGGCAAAAACGCCGCAGCAGCAGCAGAAGCAGTACCACAAATGGGGGAGCAACGCGGGCAACTCGAGGGTTGTTGACTTATATCATTTATCATAAGGAATTAGGTTCAAGCTTGTTATTAATATTAGACGTGGTCGTCCACTGGCATCGCCTCCACCCCCCCCCCCCCCACCCACCAAACACCCGTCTACCCCCGTGGTCCTGCTCGGCGTGAAGCCGCTAACGTGCGAAGAGCGTTAATAAAGTTCATAAAATAAACAAAGTCGAGCAGTCAACATGTGAAATTAAAATCTTTTTGCCGATGTCAATTGGCACTGCTGCCAGGCACTCGCAGCAGTCTCTGGCAGTCTATTAAAAAGTAAAGACTCAGCTGGCACTTTATGGGGCTATCAACTTGGTCGGAATTAACCTTATAATGTCCATCACATCACCAAGATTCGTTTTGCTCAATTCTTATTTACCAAACAATATATATTTGATTGCGCTCACTAAATGAAAATCTCTTTCAAGTATTTCACAATTAAATGCGCATTTTCTGTAATACGCAGTATTATTTATTTATTTATAAGCAAAAATAAATCAACAGTGGCAAATCAATGAATTAACATCTATTCTAATCACATTTTTGTTTATATCTCTCATAACACCAGATAGCAATAATTGATTCTTAGTCAATTTAAAAGCAATATTAAAATAGTCTTTAACCTACGCTATCAAATAAACTTGCATTTTTTTTATTTATAAAAGTATCTATTGATATCGAATTTTATATTGTACACAATATTCCTTGATGTATACGCAAATTATTTTTTTTTTATATATTTATTTAATTTTATTTTATTTAAATACTCTCAAAAATCGTAAGTTTAATATTTAATTGTTTTATTTAATTTAATTTATATTTAGTTTTTTGCGTTCCTAGTCGACAATAAATTAATAAATAAGTAAAGCCTCAAAATAAGTTAAGAATCGATCAATCAGAAAATCGCTTATAGTATTCCTTTGATATATGAACATATCATATCCTTCCAGCCACTAATGATGCTAAAAGAAACCCTAATAAAATATTAATTAAATAGTTTAGTGAATGAAATTGTCTTAGATTGAATTTATCAAAGTGAGATTAGAATTAGATTAAGACATAAATATATATAATATAGTTGGTTAATTAAAAGTTTTTAATTAAGTCTTTTTTTATCAGATAGATCGATCGAGCTACTTAATTAAACCAACCATTATCGACCAATTATGCGCTGCTGTTGCAAATAAAATAAGATTTCGAATTGTATCCATTATGCAAATATTGGCTGAGCACTTGAATTTATATTGATACACACTATACGAGATTAAAATGGGGATAGGATAGATGTCGATGGATGGGGAATGAATTCGCACAGACAATCGTATTACAAATTAATAAACTAGATTCCGGTGAGTTTGGCAACTGTGTTGGTTTCCCCGAAATTGATTTCATTCAAATGATGCTTGGCGGCAGTAAATCGGTGAGTCGTCGGCAAGGAATATTTTCGCAGTTTGGGGTTACCGTGACGCGACTGCTAGTTGTCTCATTATGATGTGTTCAGCTTGTGTAAGGACAAACAAGGACATTGGGCGACGGAGCCATGCGGCTAGAAAAGCTCATAGAGATGCCGATGTTTTTTCTTTTTTGTTATTTGTTATTTGCTACCTCTCACTCCCTTTCTCTGTCAGTCGCTCAGCTCAATTGAATCATTCTTTCTTGCTCTGACTGTTTCTCTCTGCACTGGCATGGCGGCAGCGACAGTGGCAGAGGCAGAGGTAGTCGCAGAGAGGCAACCCCCTAAGCGCCCCGAGTGTTTGTTACGTGCGCTGCTCTCTGCGCTCTCTGCTTCCCCTATGAGTGTTTTATTTTTTTTGTTTTTTGTTTTTCCATGCTTTTCTTTTTTTTTGTTAGGTTTTGCCTTCTTTGCATTGACCATAAGCCACGCCCTGTGCATGTATAGAAGCAGAGTGCAGCAACAACAACAGTTAGATACGAGTAGGAACGAAAAAATAAGTAGAAAAAAATAGAAGAAGAAAATTGAATGAAAGAGCCAAGATAAACACTAAAAACCTAACGAAAAACGATAAAAACAGCCACAAACACGAAGGCCCCAACAAAAAAAAAATATAGAAAGTTGCCAAAAAGGTAACAATCTATGTATGTACAATGTTTTATGGCCGAAACGATGGCCATGGAACCAAAGGAACTCCCAAAGAGACAGGCTGTGGGGGTTGTTGGGTGAGGTGTGGGGAGTGTATGTGCACATGTCCAATATTCACTTAACGCGATAAAAATGAACTAGAAACACTGAAATCTGGCACAGGAGATGGTCGCCTGCGTGTGTGTGTGCCTATGTGTGAGTGTGTGTGAGTGTGTGCTGGACAAAAACACACAAAAACATCAGTTACACTTTGTTTAGTCGTTTTCCACTGGACCTCCTAAGTGTTAATGTATGCGTACATATATATAAACATACACACACACACACACACATACGTATGTATCTATTGAAATGCCATACAAACTCCAAGTACCCCTTTCCCCTTCTCCAACAGGAGTTCATTTACTAGTTACGGAATGAAATGGGCAGAACGCAACAGAATGACCTGGAATGGGTTGAAATGGGTCGAATTGTGGGTTATGGCATGGTGTGGAATGGGTGGAATTGGGCGGGCAGTTAACGTAAAAAGATAGCGTGGTTAAACGCGCTTATTTTGGTTTATGATTAAATTTATTACTTGTACGCCCAACCACAGCCAACGAGCAGAGCGAGCGAACGAGAGAGAGAAAGAACAGCAGAAAAAGAAGGCAAAATTAAGGGAGCTGAAAAGTTTTTTTTATTTTTGTTTTTTTTTTGGGGCTTGTCTTGAATTTAATTAATGCCTAGGCCGTTAAAAAAAAAAAACAAAGAAAAAATCTGAACTTTATATAATTGGCCATTCTTTTAAGCTTAGCCCTTGTTACATTTATTTTTTATTCTTTGCTTTTCATTTAGAGTCTAATTAAACAGGTCAACGGGCATTGGAGTTGAAGCGAAAACCTGGCCAGAAGCTGAGTCCGCACTGACTCTTGACTCGTTTCACTGTTAACTGTTGCAACAGCAGCAGGCAACTGCATCTTGCCCCAGCTGGGACTGCAGTGCAAAAGAGACAGCAACTGCTGCTTTCGTAGTGGCGACATGGCAAAAAAAAAAAAAAAGTATCGTTTTTATCTGTGTATTTTCTGCGATTGTCTCTGCAGGCATATACATATGGATGTGTGTGTGTGTGTGTCTTGTTGTGGCTTTTGGCAGCGACTGCGATTGCGACGACGACGACGGCTGCGACGACGACTGCGACTGCGACTCGAGCTCTCTTTTGCCCGCTTTGCTACGCTGTTTACATGCACAGCGCTAGTGGCGCTAGAGCTCTGCTCTGGCGCTCGTGCTCATCGCGTATCCTCGTCGTCAGCCTCTTCGTCGTCAGCCTCGTCGACAGCCTCTTCGTTGTCTTCGTCGTTGTCAGCCTCGTCAGCGTCGTCAGCGTCGTGCTAACTCGCTCCCCCTTTCACACAGCATTCGCCAACGTACTCGTTGGAGATTTTTTTTAGCAATGCTCGTTTTCGGCTGACCTGCTCCTGCTTCTCTCTGCTGCTGCTGCGGCTGCTGCTCATCTCTGCTCTGCTAGCTGCCGCTGCTTACTGCTGCTGCTGCTGCTTCTGCTGCTGCTGCTGCTGCAGTCGTCGCCTTTGGTTGCTTGCGTCTCGTTTATTTATGATTATCTGTGTACAACTTGTTTCGTGTTCATCGCATGTCGATGCCGATGATGATGGGTGTTGTATAGGCCATGAGCAGCTCTTCTTCTTCTATCTGGCTCTTATTTTTTTTGTTTTTTTGTTGTTGTTGTTGTTGTTGTTGTTCGTTGTTAAACCCTGCCCCCGGGCGCACACATGTATGCTATGTACTTACCTCTAGCACAGCAACACAGATACATGCAACAGCAACATCAACTGGCAACAGCTACAACTGCAGTTACTACAACATGGAGAACACACCTTTGGCTCTCGGGGCTTGGGCTTGGGCTTGGGCATCTTTTCTAGTGCTTTATTAATGACTGTTTCTGTTTCTGTTCGTGTTTCTTGGTTGTTGTTGGTTGGTTGGCTGCTTTTTACTTACTGCTGTTGACCCGCCAGCAGCAGCAGCAACGGCAGCAGCAACACACGAATTGCAACTCGCTTATCACTTGACGCGTTCTTTGCTCCTCCCCTTAAAAATAAACATTGCAAGCACTTCTTCAACCTGTCCGTCTGTCTGACTGTCGCTCTCTCTCTCTCTCTCTCTCTCTCTCTCTGAAGTTTGACAATTATTTATTTCCAAGAAAATGTCAACTTGCCTTTAAACATTTTTGACTTTGACTCTGAGACGGCGGCACAAATAAATATTTAATTCATGTCCTTGCCCAAAAGGAATGTTCCAGCTTCAAATGTAAAAGCGAAAATCAATCAAAAAACTTGAATAAATACTAACAAACACACACAAACACAAACACACACACACAGAGGGTATGTCAAGCGCTCTCCAGAGGTTGGCACGTATAGGACTAAACCACAGCCCAACTAGAGCGGGGGGGCGCCACAAAAAAATATGTGTGGCACTGTCAATAGGGCGGCTGGGAACAATAAAAAGATATAGCAGGGCAAAACTAAGCAGACATTTGAAAATGAATCAATACAACGGGAGCCAAAATATAAACAACAAATCTAACAGATACAAATTCAAGCGAGTAGGCTCAAAACAGCAGCTAGACAACTACAACAACAACGGTTGCAACAACAACAACAACAACAACATGACTCTAACCGCGATTCCGATTGCCCCCGTTGGAAATTCAAGTCGATGGCAAAGTTCGCACACGGAAACAAACACCTTTTCATTTGTATCTATTAGATTAAAATTCATGTCGACGCACTCGCTCTACAAAACATTTACACACACACATGTGTGTGTGCGTGTGTGTGTGTGTGTGTGTGTTGCTCAAAAGATACACTGTATAAAGTGGCAAGAAAATTGAGCCCGAAGCTGACAATCATCATTGGCTTTGTGCAAATACACATACGAAAGGGGAGCAAGGGATGGGCTGCCGGGGGGGGGGATGAGGTATGGTAAAAGGGGATTGCCAACAGCGATTGTCGCTGCTGCTGCTGCTGCTGCTGCTGCTATCAACGACAGAACACGAACAAGAACAACAATAACAACAACGAGGCGAGGCAAGCAATAAGCTTGCCACCAATACGAATACGAACAATGGTAGCAGATACAGATACGCACACGTTGCAGTTGTGTGTGTGTGTGTGTGTGTGGCAACAAGAAAAATACAAAAGATACAAATGTATCTCGTGTTCGAAATATAAAAATCGTTAAACAAAGACTAACGTTGTTTCTGGATTTGCGATCCCGACTCCCAACTCCAACTCCAACTCCCAGCACAAACTTCAACTCCTGCGACTGCAACAGCGACGTCGACTGCGACGGCGACGGCGACGGCGACTGTGACGGCAACTGTGGTGCTGCGTGGTGCTTGCTCTGTGGCGCCCCGCGGGTGGCACCAGCGCGTCCCTGGCAACATAATCTATCCCTCCCGTTTTTGCTGATGCGAAAAAGACTCCCAGTTAAGCTTTCGTTTTGCCAGCTTTCTCTTTCTGTTGCTTCCAGACACCAGTACCCCAATAGCGCCAGTTGAGCGCCCGCCTCCAGTCCACACACACACACACACACACACAAACATGGCACACCTCTCCCCATCCCTCACCCCTACCACTTGGTAGCAATGTTGCTGTGGTGGAAGCTGTGGCTGTTGCTGCGGCTGTTGCCTCTGGTTCTGATGCTTCGGCTGCTGCTTCTTCTTGTGCAGCGCCTGGTGGCAAGCGCGACGGCATTTTGTGTGCCCTCGTCCAATGACTTAACGTGATCTGAATTTGTTGCCCGCAGGCCAATTACTGCCAAAAGTGTATGCAAAATATGGCAAAAATACAGCGGATATGGCTGCCTCCTGCCTCCTGCCTCCTGCATGCTGCATGCTGCATTTTGCCTTGCCAACTTGACATCCCTGGCAGGCAGCGAGAGATTTGAGATTTGCGACTGCTTTGGGTTATTATTTGAGGATCAGTTATTTACAATACTTGTCTGTTTACTCTCATTGTTTGCAAATGCTTCAGTTTATTTTTTTACCATTTAAAAAAATTTATTGAAAGATTTTTTTGCAAGCAAATTATGTTTTTTTTTTGTAATAATCAAACTTTAATCTTCTTCTGAGAAAATGGAAATTGTTACTATAAATATGAGAACTTTTCCAACAACACTTAGATTTTTTACAAATAATCAGACATTTAATTTTCCTTTAAGAAAATGTATAAAAACTTAGATAAAATAAGAACTTTGTATTGAAAAAAAGGAAATATTGATATTATGTCCTACAATTTTTTACTCAATCAGAGTTCTTTTAGATTATTACGAAATAATACAATAATCTAAAAGAACTCTGATAAAGTAACAAATTTTATTAAATAATATCATTATTATTTAGTTTTGCTAAGCGCCTAAAAAACTAGGTCCCAAAATCATCGACTAAGCTAAAATTATATTAAGTCTCAGGAAACTCATTAATATAGTATAATATAATAAATATCCTCTGTTGCGCTTTAATTACAAAAACAATCGAACTTTGCCAGCAATATAAATTATTACATATAAAAATTAAAAAAAAAGATTTTTGAAAATTTAAGTAGAAAGTGCTATTGAATATCTAAGACTTAAGACAAAATATTAAAGGTATTCTCTAGTTGTCAAAATATAATTACTGCCATATATTATTTGTAAAGAGTCTAGTAAAAGTTAATTAAATCTTATTCGTATATTTTCATAAATTAAGGTCTCTATTTCACTTAAAATTACAAAATATTTCTGAAAAATATATTTTGTTTTTTGAATTTTTGTTTAGTTCAAATTTAACATCAGAAACTATTTTCAAAATTTTTAGAAATTCGTTCTACAAAGCTGAGAACCTTATAGAATATATTTTCCAAGTTTTAAAAAGATGTTTCTTAAATGGCTATTTTTATATTTGACTTTTCAGAAATACATTTTTTAAAAAACAGAATATAGACAAAAATATCGGAATACATATGGGATTCATTTTAGCTCGTATTTATAGTCATTCTTAAATTTTCTAAACTTAATTAATTGTGTAAATATAATAAAAATACCTAAAAATACATTTGAAAACAGACAAACATATAGAGATATATTTATATGGTCAGCGCACCCAGAAGTGTTAATGTTGTCCAATGAAGTCGAAACATTATCATCAAGGAGATTTATTTCTGAGCACATCATCTAGCCGGCTGCGAAATGGCTGCTGCCCCACAGAGGATTCGTGCGGATGCGTGCACAGGGACTGGGCAAAGAGAGAGAGAGAGGGTAGTAGTAGATGAGGATTGCGGAGGGCGGGTGGAGGGAGGAGTGGAAAATAAACGTATCAGAGGCTGTGGCAAAAAAGCAACTCACTTACACGAGTACAACAAAGTAACTTCATTTAAATGCTGTAAGAATTTGTTTTCGGCGTGTGCGACACCCGCACTCAGGCAGGCAGAGCAGGGGCAAACGAGGGGAGGTGGCTGTGTGTTGAGGGGGGGGTGGGGTCGTAGGGGGTTGTTAGTGGCAGAGTGGCAATATAAAGCTTAAATTGAAATTTAGCTGCGCTGCAGCGCGTCAAGCGTTTCCCATTCAAATGGCCATACATATGTTGATACATTTCTACATGTGTACGGTCTCTGTATGTGTGTACATGTATGTGTATATATGTGTGTGTGTGTGTGTGTATGTGTATAAATATGTATCTTTGTTTCAATGTAGCTAACACAAAAACCGATTCGACAGCGTTCTCTTTTTCTCACTCGCTCCACAATTTGCCATCTCACTTGAACCTCCACCCCCTCTCTCTCTCTCTCTCTCACTCTCTCTTTCGCTCTCTCTCTCTGTCGCACGCGCTTAGTCGCGCTAGTCTTGTCGCGGACAGCCGTCGGCGCCGTCACTCCTCACGAGTGGCGTTTCAATTAATTAGAAAAAGTTAAAGAGACCCCCAACAACAACTGCAAAAGAACCAAAAAAAAAAAATCGAGGGAGGCAACAACAACAACAACAAGAAGAAGAAGAAGAAAAACAAATTTCAAATATCTCCGTAATAAAATGTAAGCGCGCATGCAACAGCAGCTGCGGCTGTGTGGCTGTGGCTGCGGCAGTCGCGGTGTCGGTGTCGGTATCGCTATCGTTGGCGTACTCCTCGGCGCCAGCAGCAGCAGCAGCAGCAGCAGGAGCAGCAGCGGAAGATGCCGCCAATCCAGCAACAGCCAACAGGCAACAACGTGGTCAGCAAAGTAAGCAGGATGAATGATAAAAACCCAACAGCTAAAAACTGAAACTGAAGCTAAAGCGGCAGCAACTAAAGCAGCAACAGCAGCAGCAATAGCAATATCAACTGAAGCAGCAACAGCAACTGAAGCAGCAACAGCAACTGAAGCAACAGCAGCAACAACAGCAACAACAGCAGCAACAGCAGCAACAACAGCAGCAACAGCAGCAACAACAGCAACAACAGAAGCAACTGAAACATTGGCCCACCCCTTTCACGAGTTTTGTTCATGTTCATCAAGTTTTATTCTTTCTTTTTTTTTATTTAATCTTATGTTGTTGTTGTTGTTTATGGCAACAAATACTTGTACAACGTAGCATACACTCAGCTCTCCCCAGCAGCAACGGCAACGGCAGCAGCAGCGACATCAGCAGCAGCAGCAACCAAGTAGCAACAACAGCAACAACAAAAACAACAACAACAACAACAATAACGACGACAAAAGGCACAACAACTGTGCGTACAAATACATACATCGGCATTTTACAACAACACGCAATAACAGCCATTTTTCTAGTTGTTAAGTTAATTTTTTCATGTTCTGCTGGCTCGCTCGCACTTAACACGCGGCAAACAGCAGCAAGCAGCAGCAGCAGCAGCAGAGTATTCGTAGTCGTGCCGAGACAAAACAGCCAACAGCCAACAGCCAACTGGCAACAACAACAAGCAAAAACAAGCAAGCGACGTGCTCAGCAAATGCGATTCGTGGGCACTTTCACACATACACACACACACAAACACACTCATATACTCACACACACTCGCACGGCCAGTGTTTCGCTGTTTCGCTCACGCGCACACCACAATATGCCAGATACTTTATTTATGGTCGCAGCAGCAGCAGCAGATACTTTTTGGTGTAGTGGCCGTTTGCTGGCTCGCTGCCTCTGGCGTCATCCTCCCCCTTGCGCAGACACACACGGCAACCGGTTCTCGCAGCAGCAGCAGCAGCAGCAGCAGTAGCAAGCAACCCATCTCGCTTGCACTTGGTGGGCAACGCATGACAAACAGCCAGCCCACTTTTAATGATAATCATTATTGCCGTTGTTACGGTCGCCTGTCGTTGCTGTTCTTCTTGTTGTTGTTGATACTTTTTCTGCTTTTGCTCAGACACAAACACACACACACACGCACAGAGAGAGAGAGAGAATGAGAAGAGAGCACAGCACAAACACACACACACACTTATGCAGCTGCAAGCAATTTAGGGGAGAAACGAGTTTTGCCAACCGTTGCGCTGCGCTCTCTCTCACTAACACATACACGCACACACACAGGCAGCGCTTATCTGTGTGTTAGCTACGGCTGCTTGCCAGCCTGCCCTGCCTTGCTTGCTGCTTGTTGTTGTTGTTGTTGTTGGTGTTTTCGCTGTTTTCGATTGTCGGTTGTCGTGTAATTCCCATTTGTCGTACACTTTGTAGTTGCTCAAGAAACTCATGTTAGTCTACTTTTGGCTGTTACGCAGATTGTTCGTATTGTTCGGTATCTCTCTGTCGTTCGTCGTTGCGTTGCGTTCGCTTCGTTCCGTTCCGTTCGCATCGCATCGCTTCGCTTCGTCGTTGTCGTTGTCGTGCCTCTCTGCTGCCGCCACTGCTGCCCTACCACTGTCACAGTGCCACTGCCAGTGACAGTGCCAAGTGCCAGTGTGCCCAGTGCCAGTGACAGTGTGCAGCGCTAACACAGCCTGTCGTGCCCGCTCGCCCGCAACATAAAAAATTTCATTGAACACCGTCTACGGCTCCGCTAACAATACCGACTACGACTCCAACTCCATCTCCGATTCCGATTCGGATTGCGTCTTCGTCCGTAAGCCGCGACGGCGTTTGTTAACCTGGCATTAAGCGAACATAAACAACAAGCAATCAGCAAGCAGCGGCAGGCGCTAAGATTTTATGACACGTTCTCCAAATGCTCGGTTCGAAAAGCAGCTAAGACTGCAAAACGGTTTTTTTAAATACCGTTCAATCGCTTAACCGTCGGCATGACAGAAAGTCTGCAAAACGCGTAGTGCTTGAAAATACACACACATACACACCACCTACATACGAAACACGCACACCCAAACACACACATCCACACACACGTCCCCTAAAGAGAGTGATAACTTAAAGATACATGTTCAAATTGAAATAATAATCATCGAAATACATCAAGTTAAATCAAAGGCTTACAACTTAAAACAACAACAATCCGAGGAGACCAGCAAACAAAAAAATTAAAAAAAACCAAACGAAACAAGTTCAGTTAATGCACAAGTTGCATTCAACAAAGAAAAAAAAATATTATAATAATATATATATAAATTGTTAATCAATTCTATTTTGAATTGCGAAAGTTTGTGTTTAATTCAATTCAATTCGTGCCGTGCCGTTTTGAGATAAATTATTAGTTCGACTTGAAAAGCAAATCTAAATTAAATGACAGTGCACAGTAATGAAACCGGTGTCTGTTTAGTAATGGTACGTACTAAATTTAATATACATACTAACTACTAAGTACATACTAAATGTTAAATTGTAGCAAATCTATGGTAATTGGTTTACTTTAACATTTGTGTCAAATCACAAGCAATAATTATGATAGATAAATAATTTAAAAAATTAGGTTCATTTAGATTTGAGCAAACTTATTGAATATCAATTGGAATCAGATTTATATTTATTTTTGAAACACTGTCTTACTGTTTGTATGCGTAGAGCAAAGCATCACAGAATTTAAAGGCGATCTACAATGTCAAAGAGAAAGCGATCTATTAAAAATTCAAAGAAATCTGTCTCCATGATTATTTAGAAAAATATAGAATATTAAAAGAATTAATTTACCGCAGTCAAATCACTCAAATGGAAGTACAAAAAAAAAAGTGTCCTATCTATGAAGCATTTTACAAACTGGATTAACTTTCTATTCAAATTGTGGATCTACGTTTAATGATATAAAAATATTTAGATGAATATTGATGAATTCACCTATAAGCTGGATTTACTTATAGAACTCTTATTGAAACTGAATGTGAAAGAATAAAACATATTCATCAGAAATCAAAACTTATGGAAAAACCATCAAAACACAAATCGAAACATAAGTTTTAAATAATAAATATACAATTCCTAAGGTTTTCAAAGAAGATTTTGAGTTAAGCTAGATATTTTTTACTTATTTTATTTCTATTTTGTTAATCACTTTAGCATGTGTTAAACATTTTAAGGGGGGAAAAAGGTGCCACATATTTAAGCGAGATCCTCTAATTAATTTTAACTTGTAGCTGCAGCGATTGGACTAGACAGAGACAGAGAGAGAGAGAGAGAGAGAAGAGAGAGAAAAGAGATAAGAGCAATGTGCAGGCATTTAAAAATAAATTGAAATAAAAGGAACATTTTCAAATCGATGTCTGCCAAATCCACTTTGAATCCCCAAATGTCAGCCATACATTTGTGCAATACATTTATTTAGCGTGCCAGCATTTTATTTTTCTCCTATTTTATTTGGGTTTTCATGTAGTGTAGATAGATAGTAGATAGCGGACATGTGTACTTCATACATGACGCCAAATGAGAAGAAGCCCCAAACCCCTCTCCCCCCCCAAAAAAAAAGAATACAACTGCTGCATAAACTAGTGTTCTACAAAGGCTAATACTTTGCGGCTGTTACTGTTTCTGTTGCTGTTGCTGTTGCTGCTATGCGCATTTGTTTAAACACATGTATGCAGCACACACACATAGACACACACACACATGTGTGTGTGCGTGTGTGTGTGCTTGTGTGTATTTAAAATCAAAGAGCCAAACATGCTGGCTGGTAATCTGATCTACATAGTGGCAAATATGGCAAGTTAATGTTGCCTCTTTGGTCAAATGTAATCAATTCAACTATACTTGACACTTCAGCGCCAACACACACACACACACATATATACACACACAAACACACACACACAGGCAGTCAGAGACATTGGCACATTAATTACAAATAAGTAAGAACAGCAACAAGCGCTATGAAAAGAGACCATAAAATGCTTGCGATAAACAAAAAAAATGAAAAAAAAATAAAACAGAAAAACAGAGAAAAAAAAACGAGCAAATAATGTGAAATGCAACTTGTAGAACAACAAAGAAAACTGAAACCGAAACCGTATCTGAATCCGAAACCGAAACCAAAAAATCCGATTTGAAGTCGCAGCGAAAAAAAAAAAAAAACATTAAATAAAATGCAAATCGCTGTTTAGATAAAAATTCCTCAGTCACACATATGTATCAAAAACATACACACTTAAGTGTGTGTGCAAGTGTGTATGTGCATGTGTGTGTGTGTGTTTATGTGTGTTGATGGATATTCAACACTTTCGAATAATTCTCAAGTTGTTGACTACAACTCAACCATTTGTTTATTCAAACACACATTCTTTGGCAGCGCTTCGATAGCGTTGTCCATTTTGGATGTTCCAGCTAGAAACACAATATTATATATATATATATATATATCGATATATATACGTATATTGATATTCGTACATTAATGCACACACACAGAAGACATGGATGGCCCGATGGATGATAAACATTGGCGGCTGATTCAAAGGCGCCAACTGATAACCCAAACCGTTGTCACTCTTTCCACAACTCCGCAAGTCCATATGGGTCAGAGAATTAATTTTTAATCGCGTATGGCCACTTGACTTGTCATTTGGAGAAGGGGAAGGGGGGAGTAGGTGGGGATTGGTACCAACGATTCGTTCAATCAGAGGCAGTGCATCCGTCTATCTGAGACTATTTTGTGATATCACTCACTGTTTGGCCACGGCAACATGCGATAAAAATCCAATCTTGAGCCTTGGATCATTTGTAAAAAAAGAAAAGAAAAAAAAAAACCTAGTCGAAGAAGAGGAAGAAGAAGAGCCGACAAGAGCCCGCAGAACCCAAAGAGGCCGAAGAGAGTCTCCAAGACATCCAAACCGAAAAACCCGAGAAAAGTTTACGAAAGCAAAAGCCAAAGAGACGATAATAAATAAACCTGAAACTTGTTTGTGTCTGCAATGCCGCATGTGCGAATGTATGTTGCAGTTGTTGTTGTTGTTGTTGCAGTTGTTGTTGCAGTTGTTGTTGCAGTTGTTGTTGTTGTTGTTGTGGCAGTTGTCGTTTGCTGTTGTCGCTGGGTACTGTTGCTTGACTAAAAGTGTTGACAAAAGTGCGCGATAGGCTTATGTGCACACAAAAAAAAAAGAAGAAAAAAAAAACATGGGCACGGACCAAGATGCACAAAGCCCGGTCCCAGCTATATACACACAAAACACACACACACAATCAAATTGCTCTTAGGATGTTGTTGTCGCTGTTGCGCGCTGCCAGCAATCGGCTGTGTAATTTAAATCAATGTTGTCAATCGAAAACATGATTTGTTGTTAATGGCGGCCCCACTTTGATGATCAACCCAAGAGGACCCTAGTCAGCGAGATGGGCTATTAGGCTAGGGTTATGGACTGTATGTATATATATATATATATATACTGTACCGATTCGAGTGTCTCTACACACACACACACACATGCACGAGCAAAGCGCTTATCGCATTGATAAGGGGGGGGCAACGGTTTTTTAATTAAGTTTTGCTGGTAGCACAGCTCCAGGTACAGTAGACAAGTAGGGGGCAGGCAGTAGGTACCCACTATGTGGGCACATCTCTTTATATTCATTTAACTCATTTTACACTCTTTTTGTAAAAAGTTTTATTAGCTTTTTTAAAAAAAAAAATTAATGCATATCATTTATATTTTTATTTAGCTAGCCTTAAAAGGAAAAATCCATTTTATAAAAATTTAAAAAAAAAATTTTATATGATGAATATTGAAAAATGAGTAAATATGATTATATTCCTTCTTCTGGAATATCAGCATCATATATATTTTATCCATGAATAACAGCTACTAGTTTTATTAATATATTTACTGAGTTTTCACTCTATTTATTTGACATCAATTTGAATAATAATAATAAATTATTAAATTAAATATTATTATTATTTAAATATTTTTAAATTAATAAATTTCATTTGGTTTTTTTCAAGACAATTTCTTTTCAAAAATAATGTAAATCAATTGCTGAAAAAAATGTATGGAAAATATATGAATCATAATGGCAAGAGAAAAAAATGTTTTTTCCCCTTGTCAAATAAAAGATAAGATTTCTAAGAATTTTGAATAGAGTATTAATACTAAGATGCCTCCATTTTAGAGATAGTTGGGGAAACTCGAACGAATCATTTCTTTACTCATTTTTTGCACTTTTTATGTCTTTGCCAGAATGCCGTTTCAACTCGCCTTGCTGCCTCATCGCCAACCACACCCTCCACGAACGCCGCACAGACGCCGCCGCATCCACAGACTACAACGCAGTTGCCAGCTTTGCCACCGTTAGCGCATCCAACAAGCGGCACCGGCTCCGGCCACGGCCACGGCCACGGTCCAGGTGCCGGCTCTGGTCCGGGACCCACGTTAACCGCCGCCGTTGCTGCTGCTGCTGCCGCCGGTTTGCCCGGCAGTGGTATACCCCTGCCCCTGACTGTGCCCCAATCGGGCAACGTGATGGTCACATCGACAGTGCCGCCGGGCGCACGCTCCGGATCACCGTGTGCCTCTGCTGTGACACCTTATGGCTCGGCTGGCAGTAGTGTTGGACCCGGTCCCTCATCGTTGCCGCCAGTTGGTGTCGGTCCACCGCCGGGTGGTGCACCGCCAGCGCCTGGCACCGGCAATCCGAATCCGAATCGCTGTTGCGACACCGGCCGCACCATCTACACGGATCCGGTGAGCGGCCAGACGATCTGCTCCTGCCAATACGATATGCTGAACTATCAGCGTTTAGCTGCCGCCGGCGGCCTTGTCGCCGGCCCAGGCGGTGTACCGCTCGGCGTCTATCCGGAGGGCATGTCCGCCTACCTGTCGGGCATCGCTGGCGACCAGCCGCCTTTCTACGCGAATCCGGTAAGTAAAACGTGCAACGTTGTCCCATTTTTTTTTTTTTGTTATATGTGTTGCGCATGCAAAACTCTCAACTCTCAACTCTCTGTGCAGCTCTCTGGCTGAGCTCGGGCACTGTTCATAAGTCATGCGACCAAACAATGGTGCAATAAATTTGTGAATTTGTCCAGCGTCCAAGCAAGGACCACCATCAACGACGACATCGTCGTTGTCGTCATTTGATCGTGTGCCATAGCCACGCACACAAAAGCTTAACCAGCTAGATTATATATATAAATATGTATATATATATATATGTATGTATACATATATATATATATATATATGTATGTATACATATATATATATATATATATGTATGTGGCTGCAGTGCTTCCGAACATGTGTTGTCTTTGGTGGGCTTTTATCGCTGGGTTATTGGCATTCTAGGCACAGATTTGTCAAGACTCTCCGAGTGGACCTTAAGCTATGTTTTGTGGCTATGGCATTTGCTGACCTTTTGCTGGGTGATATTTCAAGTCGCATTATTGTGAGGAGCTCGCCTCGGAATTCTACTGTCACTGAGACTCAGACTGAGCCTGAACCTGAGAGCATACAATGGTCGGTCCGATGGTCCACTGGTCCGATGGTGCAATGGTCCCTCGGATGTTTCGTTGTTCGTTGTCTGTTGTTGCTGTTGTTGTTGTTGCTGTTGTTGTTGTCTGTAACAGCATGTCCGGCGCTTCATGGCGTTGTCCATTGTTCGCCGAATTATTTCTAATAGCAGCGTGTAATTTGCTTTTGTTTGCAAACAATTCTATTTGGTTTGACTTCTTGCCCGGACCACATACTGTGCCGAGGGTCACCAATATGCCAGTAGGCCCAGGCCCAGCAGCTAGGGTTTTTGGGTAAGGGGTATGGGTCAGGACCCCCACGGTGACTGCTCGCAGTGCCTTGACCGGATCTTGTGGGTGTTCCTTTTTAGTCTATTCCAATTGCAATTCCAAATAATCAGAGTCCATGGCTATTAGCCTGTTGGCCGACATATGGTTTCAAAAACAATAAATTAGTCAATCGACTGAGTCAAAAATGAAATACGAGATCACAAAGTGCTCAAAAATATGTGATTTTGTTGGAATAAATTTAGCTCTAAATTGAGTGCATATGTAAACCAAAAGTTTCAAAGTAAACAGTGAATATTTTGTGCAAAAAGTCAAAAATATAAACCACGAATATTATTTCACGTGAAAACATACATTTTTCTTCAAGATTTAATTGCATTCACAGAATAAATATTTGCCTTAATTAAATGAATTTTTTTTGCTCAAGGCAGCAATATTTAGTAAAAAATCAAACAAAAATACACAATATGAAAAAATGCAAATCGTAGCCAAAAATTGTGCGCAGAAAAAAAGGTGTCAATTATATTTTCAAGTTATTCATTGAGACAAATGTGAATATGTGATTCGATTGTCAAATATTTTCGCAGCGTATTTATTTGTGTGTGTTAAAAATTCACAAATGATAATATATATAATTTTCAAGTGATCCTCAAATCTCAATGCTTGAACGACAAACAAGAAATGAGACAAAGCAGTTTTTGAATGAACAAAAAATATACAAAAAAAAAAAATAGTAAGTGGAAATGAAAAAACTTGGCTTGAACCAGTTGAGGCAAGAAGTTTTATGTTTTTAATACTTGTATCAAATAATTTAATTTACAACCTCTCCGATTATATTCATAATTTACTAATCATTCCCATAAACAAGTGGGTGTGTGTGTGTGAGTGTGTGTGTGTGTTATACGTGCCACTAATGACAGGGTAACAAAAAAAAAAAATCGATCGTCGTACTACTTACTGAAGTCGCTTTTAAGTGTATGTGTGTGTGTGAGTGTGTGTGTGTGTGCTGCCTAAGTATATTGATTTGCATTTGAAGAAGCTTAGGCAGCTGGCCAGACATAAAATATATATATAAACCCGGCCTGCCGCCAGTAGCTGAGGTTTTGCATAAATTTGGTTTTGTTTTGTTGCCGGTTGCGTATTGTTATTGAAAGAAACTTATTAAAAAAAAAAAAAAGAAAAAAGAAACATAAAAAATACAAACAACAACACACAAAAGAAGACAACAACAAAAACGACACAAAAACGACAATATTCAACGCATTCGAAATTTATCGATTGGTGATTAAACACTGTCCCTCACAGTGCCTCCAAAAAGTCGCCTACGCTGTGCGCTGACACAGCAGCACTCATCCAAATTAAGTACAGCGGGACATATTTATATACATACATATATATTTTTAAGTGTATTTTATATTGATTGAGGCATTTAAAAGGCAAAACAGTTTCAAATTTTCCGGCCGCACAGCTGCATAAATCATCCCGGCGATCGTAATTAGTCACTGCGGCATTTTTCCGTACCGCCGGCGCTAAACTGGAGCAATTTTTCTTAGCATCTATATAGGACGAGAGCAGGGCCAGGCCATGCCCAGGCCAGGCCAAGCCCGGAGAGTTGTAAAAGTGTCGGCTCTGTGCGGTGGATTCATTACTTTGACACGAGCTGTCAAGCGGCTGTCATTTTGCCGCAGCACGGGAATATATATTTCTCGTTGTCTTCAAATAAAAAAAAAATACTCGACGCATGCTAAATGGTGGATGATGGTTTCGAAGGTGGATGTGGATGTGGATGTGAATGTGAATGTGACTTGGCGAGCATGATAGAGATAGAAAGATGGTGCAACTGTGCGCGGGCCCTGCTGTCATTTCAAATGGCAAAAAGAAACATTTGAAGAGCCGCCGCCTGTTTGCCTGTTTGCCAGTTTGCCAGTTCGCCAGTTCGCCAGTTCGCCTGCCAAAACACAACAAATAGGCCAGGCCGCGCCCGGTGTCGTTGAGGGCGTTGACTGCTGCTTTTCGTACCTTATTAATAAATTTGTCAACACGCAAGTGACAGCCTGTCCGCCTGTGATCCGCCCTGGCACTCGCCCTTGCCCCCGTTCCTGCCCCCGTTCCTGCCCCTGCCCCTGTCACTGACTGCCTGCCTGGCAGCCGTCAGTTTATCTCCATGTCTCGTTGATCCTTAAGTTCGAGTTTGACGTTAGCGCATATGTTGCATCCTGCGTCGCATGTTGCATATGATTCAGCTGCGCCCCTCCCCCACCAATTAGACAATGGCAATCATAGTTATTTTTGTGTGACAGCACTGTTGTTGCTTTATCCTTAAGCCTCGGCACTACCAGTAAAAACAACAACAAGTTCGAGTCTATATTGACTTTATCATGCACTCACAGTAAGTGACACCAACAACAACAACAACAACAACAATTGCTGGCATGAAATTTCGCACTCTCCACAATAATCTCTGCTCTACGCACAAGTGTCTGTGCCTGTGTCAGTGTCTGTGTCCATGTTCCATGTGTCCTCCAACGAGGTCCTCTGGGAGCAAAAAACTTTTGTGCCGTTGGCAAAACTTGCCTGCCCAAAAATTGTAACAAAAAGCAACTACAAATCGTGCCCCATTCTCACACGCTTGCACCAATGACGATAGTATCCATTCGCCTCACTCTGCCCCGCCTCGCATCCGTCTAAGCCATTTACACTCACATGCGAAACTCAAAGCAACCCCAAACTGGGAGTTTTTGGCCCGAAAATGTACATGCACTGATTTGTCAACTTTCAAAATGTCGAAGTGTCGTCGTGTTGTCGTGTTGTTGCTGTTGTTGCTGTTGTTGATGTTGTTGCTGCTGCTTTTTTGGGGGTTGCTGCCTTGCTGCTAATGGCAAGGTGACGTCTGTAGCGGGGAGTGTTGAGCTGCTGCTGCCACTGCTCCTGGGGTCCCAGAAGTACTAAATACATTTTACTCACACTTTTTGGCCATTGTTGTTGCCGTAAGTGTTGTGGAAAGTTTTTGTGTTGCTGCCGTTGTTGTTTGGCTTTTTGGCAAAAGTTGAAAATGTTCGTTAACAGTAAATTTTTGCACTCACACACACACACACACACACACACATACAAAGCAGAGAGCTCTTTGGCTGGGGTGTCTACGAGAATGTTTTGAATGGCTGCCTACAACAAACAACAAATTAGCAGTCATGGCAACGCCGAGCGAACAACAAACAGCCAAACAAACAAGCCAGAACCACACTTACAACTTTCACATAACAACAGCAGCAGAGGCAGCTTCAGGCTGCCACATCCCCAACCACAACCTCATCCTCATCCTCATCCTCAGCCCGTTTGTACAACTTTATAAGCGCCCAAGCGCAATAACTGTCAACTGGCTGGCGATAGGAGCTGGAAGCTGGAAGCTGGAGCTGGAAGCTGCAACTGTAGCTGTAGCTGGAGACGGAACGACGCAGACGAAGAGGGAGCAGCAGGGCGCCGGAGCATGCTTCAACTCCTGAGGGAGATTTGCTGGCGCTAGACGCCGCTGAGCATTCTATTTTGTCAAAGTCAAAGTCCTCGCATGTCGATGTCGATGCTTCACAATCAGTCCCAGTTTGTGATTCAGCAGATGCTGATTTCTGATTCCATTCATTCTTCGACGTTCCCGGTGCGCGGTTCGCGGTTCGCGGTTCGCGGCTCGCTCCAATGAGTAGAGACAGGAATGCGCTGCGTAAACGTGAATTTATTTTTAAAACGAGGCAGCAATTAATTAACTCGACCCGTCATTACGCGCATCATTCGCATCGCGGCGCATCAGGCGACAGACCACAGGCACACCACAATGCTCCGCCCGTAACCCGAACACCCCAACCCCCAACCGAATCTGGAGCCTACTAGCCTGGTTGCCTGATTGCTGCCTGGTTGCTGCCCGGTTGCCGGGCTCCCAGTCAAATTGAATCACATCGCATCGGCAACTGTCGCGACGTGTCGGCCAATTGTCGATGTTGCCGTTGTTATCCATTCAGGCGGAAGCCAGAGCGTGATGCGCAGCCAGCGCTCCAGAGTTGTCCACAAAATTTAGTTAACAATTAAAACCAGATGAGTGCCCAGTTTTATATGGATTCATTCATTTACAGCTGCTAGCTGCGAAATCGCACTCCACATTGCGTGAATCGACACACAGTCCCCAAGCGCTTATTTGGAGCGACTGTTGTCGACTGTTGCTACAGTGGTACTTGTAATAACGAACATAAAATCTGGCTAGTTTACGCATGATTTATAAATAATAAAAGCATTCTTAAATATTATCTGGTTGAGCGTGCAAACTGCTTTTACTCTTTATTTATCTAACAAATAATCTCATCGATTAGCTGGATTAATTTCTTAATTGTTTCAGTAATTATTGACCAACAAAAAATGCATTCCTTCATCAAGTCAACATTTTTATAATTGTATCACAAATTATTTTAATATGTAGCAATTTTGTTGATGATATTATGATGCACATATGGCACATGCCAATATTTTCTTGTAATATGAAAGAACATTTCCAAAAATTATGAATTTTTTTTTATATATTCCTTAGACATAAATGCAAACCTTCAGAAAAATTCTCCATTTAGGAATTGATAGTAAATTTGTGTTGTCCAAATTCCTGTTCAACTTGAAAGACGAGCTTATATTATTTTTTATAATTTCTAAATAAAAACTATTTATTTACTTACATTTTAAATTTGCTAAGCTTTGTAAATACAGGCTATTTATTTACGTAACATTTTTATTTACCAAACTTTGACTATGATATTTTTAGAAGAATATTATATAAGAAAACTTAGGTAACTTATAAATTAGAACTATTCCAAAGTTGAAGTAAATGTTGCCCATATAGTAAAATATGTGTAAACAAATCGAATCATTTTTAAATTAACAATTTATCTATTTAGCAGTCAACAATTTGAAATAGAAATCAAAGTTGCCAACAAGTTTAAATTAACTTTTCATAAATATCTCTTTAAAGGCAACTTTGTGTTAACAACAAGCCCGATTTCGAGAACATTTAAATAATGATGAATCATTTCCTGGTACATGCAAACACCTAAGGATGTACATATACATATACATATACACATATACATATAAATATACATATACATATACATATATCACTTGCTATCGCTTTGGGCCGATCCATGTCAGTTCTGGTCTAAATACTGCTGCTGTTCAGTGGTAATGGCCAACTGACTAACTGGCTAACTGGCTGACTTGCTGGCTGGTTAGCTGGTTGGCTGGTTGGCTGGCTGGTTGGTTAATGTTTGAGAACGCACTACCAGTAATAATAAACGCAAAACGTAGTTGCACACACATGTCGATTGTTCATGTTGTTGTTAATATTTTGCATCACACGCGAAAATCTGTGTGGCAGGAGGAGGCGGTGCAGACATGGTTGACAAGGGGGGCGGCGGCGGCGGCGGCGGCGGATGTGTGTGTAGCTGCTGTGCAAATGTTGTAAGTAAGTAGCAAACGCAACAATTTATGGGATGTGTTGCACTGAATGCGCTTCACTCGCATGTCCATGTACATGTCCATGCATGTCCATATGCAGCACGCACTCCACACACAACACACAGTACACACGCACACACACAAACACGCCCAACACACTCCCGGGACAGGCCGTAAAGATTGCTTGTGAATTTTAGTGGATGCGGATGCGGATACTCTGAATGTTGTTGCTGAACATGGTGCTGGTGGCTGCTGCAACTGCAACTGCTGCTGCTGCGGCTGCTGCTGCTGCTGATAGTTGAATGCGATTATTGTAAGAGTTGTAAAAATTGTAAAACCGGTTCGGCCCTTTTCGATTCATTGAGGAATCGGAATCGGGCAACGGGCATCGAGCATCGGAGCAACCGAGCATCGGGAACGGTATCCAGCTCCAACTGGTAATTGATCGCTCGCTTGCAACTTTCGACCTTCCGCACCGACTTTTGTCTCTGTGTGTGTGTGTGTGTGTCTGTTTGTGCAACATTCGAGAACTGTAATTTAATATTGTCAGACTTTGGCAAAAGGTTGTAAAACGTTTTGCTAAATGACTTCTGCGAACTGCACGTTACGACAAGCGCTTCCTTTCCGCCCGTAGACCTGTCCGTGGCTCTGTCCGTGTCCGTAGACGGGCCACAAGGCGGGCCACTAAACCAGCCGAGATCTCTGTCGCCGGTTATCAGTCTCTCTATCGCTTGGCTTTACTCAAACTCTAAACTCACAAATTCAACCTCAAACTCAAACTCAAAAACTCACCACATGCTGAGCCCAGGCGAACCCTCGTCGTGGCCTCTGCGATTGGCATTGATATCGGGCCTAAACAGCATACCCAACCGGCAAAACACACATATTCTTTATATATATATATATATGTATATATATATTGGCGACAGACAGACACACAAATATTTTCGACGGGTCCAAGTCGCTAGCAGGCGAAGATAACACAACAGACAACAGACAACTGCAACAGCCACAACAACAACAACAACAGCAACAGCCACAGAGAGAGTCGCCTCAATGTCGTATGCAACACAACTGCAACTCGCATACTTCACATGCGGAAAACGGAACGGAACTTGGCCAACAGAAGGCATAAGGGCCCAAAAGACCCAAAACGAAGATGCGCTCCCCGTGCGGTGTCATGTACCAAGATGTGTATCGATCGTTGATTTTACATCATGTTCAAGCTGTTGCAGTTCTCAGACTGACCTTTTGACATCGACCTTTCGACTCCTCAAAGAAGAAGAAGAAGACACTAAATTTAGTGCCCAAAAGACAGAACCTGAATAATAATTAACTATTGAAATCTTTCGGGGGGTAACTTGAGGGAATATCAAATTTAGGCATTGTGCATAAATTATTTATAATATTATAAATTTTAGTATTCATTTTATTATTATAATTTATATATTTATTTCAGTTCTAAGAAACTAAAATTAAAAACTCTACTTTTCTTGAAAGGAAATACATATATATTTTTATAGTTTTGAATATTATTATTATAATTTATATATATTTATTTTAGTGCTATAAATATAAAATTAAAAACTCTTCTTTTCTTAAAAGGAAATACAAATATATTTTTATAGTTTAGAAAATTATTATTATAATTTATATATTTGTTTTAGTGCTATAAATATAAAATTACAAACTCAATTTTTTATTTATATATTTTTGCAGCTTCGAATCTATTTTACAATTAATCAATAACGTAATCAAACTTTTTACGAACATTTACAACAATTTAATTTAATTTCAATACTGAATATTATTTTTGAATATTGGTTTGTCTGCTCTGGCGCAGTTTAATATAAATACAGCTACATTTTTTTTAAAGTCTGAAACTGTTTCTTTTTTTATGTGCTCCTCAGAGACAAAACATAATAACGCTTTTAGCAGTTAAAACAACACCAACAGCAACCCCTGCAGACAAGTCCTTATATTCCCCCCTCCCCGATATGCGTTTATTTAATGTCCCGATCAATTAGCGAGCTCATCAATGGCCGACTGTATTTCAGCCTGGGTATTTTCTTTATCATTTGGCAGCTTTCCGTTATCAATACAGCTGCTGTGCTCAACTTTACTTCAGCTTTGCCCCCCCTTGCCGAGGATTGGGCTCGTTGCAATCTTTTGCCGTTATCACTTTGGTACACGACAAACAGCTGACATCGACATCTGTCGCAGTGAATTTAGACACGACTAAATTACTAAATGTGTATATAAGTAATTGTCATGTTACACTTAATCAACATTTCACATATGTACGAGTGTGTGTGTGTGTGTGAAAGTGTGTGTGTGTTTGTGTGTCTATCTGTGCTTGTGTGATTTTAATTACGAACTGCGGCAAGTGATGCCCACAAGCTGACATATGTTTGTTTCACTAACTACATGCCTACAAATCACACATACATACATACATACATACATGCATATATACATGCATATATACATGTATTTGTGTGCTATAAACAGCGTCTTTTATTCGCATATTCATGTGTCGCATTATCAAATTAAATGACAACTGTTGCGAATTCAAAGTGAATACTAAATCGATTGCAAGACGCCCTTTTGGACACGTCTTGTTCACATGATCGACAGACTTAGATGCTGATTATCACTGAATTTAACACAACAATTTAAATTACAAACAACTAATTACATTTTTTTTATTGTTTTGGAAAAGAAAGCAGTGAATTGTTCAACTTACACATACACTTCTCATGATCTCACTTGTTTTATAACTAATTAAAAACAATCTTGTCCTAGAATGTCTCTCAGATAAGGCATGCCCCACAAAAATTTCAAAAATCAAATTTTAAGCTTAATTCGTAAATAATGTAATAATGATTTGTTTAACATGAGTTTTAATTATTTCAGTTCAAGGTCTTGGCTAATGGGTCAAGCACATTAAATTTGAAATACCCATAGATTAAAGCAAATATACTTACTTATACGTATATGTACTAAATAAAGGTGAAATTAATATTTTTTCTGATTTGTTTCTGATTGCAGGCTGGCATTGACTTGAAGGAGAATTTGGTGGCTGGAGGTGCTCCATGGCCATATCCATCAATGTATCATCCGTATGACGCAGCGTTTGCCGGCTATCCCTTCAATAGGTGAGTGCAGCAGTTGAATAACAAATAATAATTTGACATTGAGGCAGGAGTGTGGCAGAGATCTGCTGAAAAAAAAAAAAAAAAAAAACACCAACTCGACACAATACGGGGCGAGAACATGAACGGTGGTCCGACAGGCGATCAACGCCAACACATCAGCTGCGGGTGCAACGTGACCAGCACACCTAAACCCATTCCCAAGTAGGGCGCGGCACTGGCCACCAGCCAGGAGTCGGTGCATATCTCCACTACAACTAGTGACAGTGACTGTTGAAAGTTGTTGCTGTTGCTGCCACAGCTGTGCTGTGCTGTGCTGCGCTGCATTCAAATGCCGGCCAAATTCGGTGCATTAAAAAGTAAAAGCCCACATTGCACATTGGCACGCATTCATTCGCATATATATATATATATATAGATATATACCTATATATATATATAAATATTTGATTTTCTATCATTAACGACAATTTATTTGCTTGTAATTGATGATCGGCCCCGTCGGCTGTTTGGACAGAGTTGCCGCTTCCGCTGGACAACAAAAAACAAAGCAAAGTAAATTCAAAAAAAAAAAAAAAGTTGCCGACATACATAAATTTCCAAGCCAAGTTGTCGATTAAACAATCGACAACATCCCGTCACGTCACGTACAGGTTGGAGCTGTGCTTCTCTCTCATTGTTTTTTTCTACCGTAATTGACACCCATAACAAAAATTTGAAAGTTGAGTCATGTCGATTGTTGCCGCAGTTTGTTGTTGTTGTTGTTGTCTATCGAATCATATTCACAATAAATCAGTTTTGAGTTATTTCGCTGTGACGTGACGCCGACTAGCGAATTCCGATTCCGAATTCAGTGGATAAACTCTCAAGAAATGTGGCTATCGATGTCGATGCGTCTCTTGGCCAGCCCCACCTTGTCCGTTTAAGTAGAGGGCGTGGCGTGTATTATTGCCATTTGTTGTTGCATTGCTTGACAACAGCATCGCCATCATTCATGCAAGTGTGTGTGTGTGTTGTGTGTGTGTGTATTTACGGCGTCAGGCAAAAAAAAAACCGCCGGACGTTGATAGGAAAATTAAAAAAATTTATTCAACTGTCAAGTGATCAAAGGCAGAGTGTGGCTGTCGGCGCAGGTGTTTTGCACTCGGCGACACTTCGTATTCGAAATTTAAATTAATTAATGCAACGCACACACGGAGAGTACACACACACACACACACACACACACACATGGCAGTATGTTCAGCATTTGTGCAGCTGGCTGGAAACTACTGCCACATAATACAAATGGGACAGCTACATATGTATAAGCATATCTGTTGTTCCGCTGCTGTCTATGGCCATGGATGCACTTGTGAATATGCCATACACATGTACACACACACACTCACACACACACACACACACACACTCAGCTGGATATGTGCATGTTAACTGGCCACAAAAAACGATAAAGGACAGTTGCTGCACAGACACACACACACACACACACACACACACACACACACACACACACACACATACACACACACAGAGAGAGAGAGATGCATATTTGTTGCGGCGAATGCATTACCCTGGTCAGAGATCTGAAATATGTTGCCCGACCGCAAACTGCACATGTGTACATAAATGTTACACTGGGCACGCAGACTGACAAATGGACATGCGGCCAGACAGAAGGCCATTTGTGCAAAATGGCTAGCAAAATGTGTTTATTATAAACAAATGTTGCCAAGCGCGCTGCTTCCAATCCATGATTCTCTCCTAATTATACACTTAAACAAAAAAGTAGTTGTTTTTTTTTAATTTAGTATTACTGTTAAAATTCCTAATTATTCTTTATTAAAAATTTATTTTTTTTTTGTTACGTAATGAAAAAGCTAAGTAAAATATAATAAATATTTATTGCAAGCATTTTTAGAAAAATATGTGAGATGCGCTCTTTATCTCTCTCTCTTCCCCTCTTGCTTAAATTCTTAATCAAAGTTATAGCTTTACTTTAAATTTAATACTTTAAATATTAAACTTTAGTTATTTGCTCTATAAAATATCTAAATAAATTTAAACGATTTTAAACAGAACAATCCTAAATAGCTTAACACCAAAAAGTCGCAACATATTTCAAATGGTTTATAAAATAAGAATTTTATATTGTACGAATTTGTAAGGACTTGTTTGTGCTCGCATATTTTTCCAAGTGTAGATAGGCGACCAGCCCAGCTCAGCATTTTGCAGGCTGCATATTTAAAATCCCACCCGTTCTGGCAACAGATTGGCCATTAAAAGTGCCAGTCCTCCAATAATAATATTTGTCACCTGTTCATTTCTCACACTCATGGCTGGGGGCAGCAGCCGACGGCTCGTCACACCCTTAAAATTGTCGTCTAGTCTTAGACAAGTTTTTTTAACCCTTCAATTTTGAATTGTGTTTAATTGCAGTTATGGCATGGATTTGAATGGGGCAAGGCGAAAGAACGCAACCCGCGAGACGACATCAACGCTGAAGGCGTGGCTCAATGAGCATAAAAAGAATCCTTATCCAACGAAGGGCGAGAAAATAATGCTGGCGATTATCACAAAAATGACGCTAACCCAGGTATCCACCTGGTTTGCAAATGCGAGAAGAAGACTGAAAAAGGAGAACAAAATGACCTGGGAGCCCAGAAACCGAGTCGACGACGACGATGCCAACATTGACGACGACGATGATAACGATAAGAATACCGAAGATAATGATTTGCTAGGTAAGTTAAGATTTAACTGAAAGTTCAAATATTTCTATATATTTTGTTCCCCTTTAACTTTCTAATTGTCCTTAATTTATTATTCTTTTCTTTGTGTTATTTCTATCGTTAAAATTCCTAAAACATTTGTGTTCTTTCATAAAATTGAATTTAGCTCATATTGTTCACACTCTCATCAATCATTTGAGACGTTCTGAGATTTTCGATTCTTTAAATTTTTATTACGTTTTAAAAAATACTAATAGAATTTGTATTTGGCTTATCACTTCTTAAAATTATATATTCTTTGTCTAAACACACAAAGCAATCGATTAGCATAACACACAAAAATGTAAAGTTAAGCAAATTTTGTTTTTATACACATAATAAAATTCAAAGTTTTTAAAACTGAACTAAGATTGGATAAATACTATTAAATACTTAAATTAACTTTTGTAATAAAAAGCATTAGTAAATTCTTAGTTTCTCTTAAATTTCGAATGAAGTCACTTTTCGATAACTTTTTTTTATCGAATTACTAAGTCTATAAACTGAACATTCCCTAAGAATTCTCCTGATATTCTCAAACTAACTTAAAATTTGATTAACTCTTTGCAGATGCAAAGGACTCGGGACTGGGTTCGAATGATGATAAGGATCGCATTGGACGTCTCGGTGATATGATGGCCGATCGTCCCGGCGAGAGTAATAACAGTGAATGGTCGGAGTCGCGACCGGGCTCTCCCAATGGTTCGCCCGATCTGTACGATCGACCTGGCGCCCATCCACTGTTTCATCCCGCCGCCCTGCATCATCACTTCCGGCCACCGACCGGTTCGCCACCCGACATCGCCGCCTACCACCACCATCAGCAGCAGCTGTTGCAACAGCATCAGCAGGCACAGCAAAACTCGCTGCAGACCGCTGTGGGTGGCACTGGGGTCAGTTTGGCTGTGAAGCCACGCATCTGGTCGCTGGCCGACATGGCCAAGGATGGCAAGGAGTCCAACTCGGCCAACAAGGACAACTCGCCGGTCAACGAGCTGCCGCCGTCGCAGCCAGCCTTCTATGGCCATCCAAGTCAACATCAGCATCCGTCGCCGGGCAAAATACTCTCCCCGCTGGCGGCTCGCATTCCCAACTATGCGCCATATGTGCGTCCAGATTTATATCGTGGCTTCTACGGGCCGGCGGCAGCAGCTGCCGCCCATTTGAGTGCACCAACGCAGGAGTTTCTGGAGCATCAGCGGCATTTCGGTGCCAGTCTGGCGGCACACAATGGTCTGGGCATGAATCCGCTGCTGTGGAAGGCGGCGGTGTCCGGTGCCGCCACCGGACAGCACTTTGCACCACTCAGCCTGACGACAACTAGCAATGCGGGTGTAGTGCAGGTGGCACCACCACCCGGTGCATCGCCATCTGCCTCAAGCTCATCGTCGTCGATGGGCTGCGATGTGGTGCACATACCCAACAGTGGTGGTGTTGTTGGTGGTGTTGGCGGTGGTGTGCATTCCGCTGCACAGCACATGATCGGGCCCATTTCCAGCAATTCGACCTCTTCGTCATCCTCCTCGAACTCGGGCAAGATCTCGCCGGGCGTCAATGTGACGTCGCTGAGCGGCAAGCCATGACACCCAACAATGCTCTCCGCTTCAGCATCAGCGTCCGCATCCCCTGATCCATACGCATTGCCGCCGGCCTCAGCTGCTTCGCCGATCTCGGCATTCCGGTCGCTGTCATTGATCGCTATGCGGGAACATCATCTGCAGCAGCAGGCGCCCAAGTTGGCGCTGCTACGGCCGTAGCCATGTGCCACGGATTTTTGAGTGCATGCCATTAGGCAGCCCACAGCTGGCTGAGAAAGTGAGAAAAAGAGAGGGAGAGTGAGAGAGGGAGAGAGTGAGAGTGAGAGAGAGAGAGAGAGAGAGAGAGAGAGAAGAGGATCAAGTTCAGTTCGGGTAGAGAGATCGGGCAAAACTTTCGGACAATAATTTACATGTGATTATTCGGTATTTTGATTAACGCCGCTTACACCAAATAGCAAGAATCATCCCGCTCCCAGAAGCAGCCGCAAACAACAAAAAACAAAAACATTTAACAACAACAAGAAACAACAACAACAAAAACCATCAAACATAACTGTCAAGGACTTTGTGCAATTTTTGTGGGAATGAAAAATCCTAAATCTAATTGAATAACAAAAAAAAAATACATTAATTTTAATACATACAACTTACGCAATCAGAGCTTATAGGAAGTAAATTTGTAAGAGTTAGTGAAAAAACGAAAATAAAAAAAAAATAAAAATAAAAAACGAAAAAACTAAATAACAAAAACCAAACCCAATGAAAACTAGCAGAAGCAGTTGAATAATAATTAGTATCTCGCAAGGACATTCTCTCAGCAGAGACAGCTTGATCACTCACAGCAGATAAAGAGAGAGAGAGAGAGAGAGAGAGAGACAGACAAAAAGAGAGAGAGTCGCATCTCATCAATTAACTGTTAGATGAGAGAGAACCACAAAGAAATTACAAACACTTTCACAGAAACACACATTCAGACACACAAATATATTTTCACCTTTTACTGTTAGAATTGGCTTCAGACTTCAGGCGCTGATCTGTGCGGTACATAAGTATGTATGTATATAGTGAATATATACGGTATATATATATATATATATATATATATATATATATATATATATACGGTACTTGAGTACGTAAACATATTAAGTTAATTGTATGTCACTTTGCCATCCTCTATTGCTTGTATGGATGGACATAAAACATATCAACGTGACAACGCTCCTAAAATCAAAATCCTCAATCCTTTCCTCCCCGTTACCAGACCGCCACCAATCCCCCCTCCCGATCATATCCATACCAAATATATACAAGTAAATGCGAGCAATGATTGATTTAGTTGTTTTTGTTTTTATTGTCTTAAGTTCAAACTTTGTTCCTGTCGTTTGTAAATTTAATTTATTGTATGTATGTATGTATTTATTTGATAAATTGGCAAACACGATTTACCTACTTATACTTATACTTAGTGTACGAATATACATATATATATATATCTATATATATATATATTTAATAATTGCTGTATTTTATGCACAAATTGTATGTAAGCTCGCCTAGTTTTAGCGCCCTAAGCGGTTAGTGTAATATACTTAATGCAATTGTATATATTTATCATACATAAATAATGAATAAAAAATGAAAATGATACATATAAATGAAAAACACAATGCTTTTATTTAGAATAACATTAAATTACAAATGCTTTTGCAGAAGTTAGATTTCGTGAATTTAAATGGGAGCAAATGAGCTCAGTAATGGGGTCAAAAAGAGTTAAGAAAAATATGAAATAATCGGTAAAGTATGGTCTACAAAATACTTTAATTCTTTAACAATACTTTTTAAGTTAAATTTGTCTGAAGAAATATTTATATATATATATATTCTAAAAAGAAGTCACATTAATTATAGTTAGTTTACTCCACCTTTTCAATAGCTCATATTTAGCACATATTTATACATTTATAATATGAATTTTACTTGCCATTTTCAGCAGTTTTGCTTTGCCAATTGCTTTAAAACCCACCGCTTTCATACTTATTGAGATGATTAAGTGCTAAATTAATTGATTTAAAGTGTTCAATTAATTTCAATCGATATTTATAGACTGCGAATACAAATCTGAGTGCTCTGGCGAGTTAATCAACTCAAATTGATAATCATTAATCGCTAATTCCAACAATGTCAACTCACAAAGCTAGTCGCCAGTTTGATTGGCCTTGGTCGTTATTGTTTTTTGCTGCTTTTTGTTGCCGTCGTCATGTCATCTGAGCAGACGATCTCTTTAAGTTATTCGAAATGCTGTTTGATGTATGATGTACTACTTACTCAACGAGTGAACATTGGCGAAAAAGCTGAAAAGCTAAATATCATTTTGCTCGAAACGTGTTTTCCTGCAGTGCAGACCGGAAATGCAATCGCAAACCTAAACAGAACCAAAGCAGATTACAGAGAATAAACACAACTATAAATGACAGTAATATTTAAGAGGGCAGTGCTTGAATACCCTGTAAATCTGTAAATGGTTAAATGCAAAGTTGCTTAAGTACGTAGAACATAATTGTGTAGTAAACTGCCTGCGAATTAGCTGCAGGGCATTTGGTTGTTGGGCACTCTTTAAAAGAGTATTGATAACTTTTATTATAATTAAAATTTGCCGGTAATAAAATATAATAATAACATGACTATTTCTGAGCTTGAAGTCAAAGATTTATTCTTTAGAATTTTATACACAACACACACTTCACGGAAACAAATTGAAACAAGTTTTAATACTCTAGTCAAGAAGGCGCTTTTAATCATTAATAACATACAAATTCATTCAAAAAAATCAACCTATTGAGGTCGTCATAAAAACATATACACTTACATAAGTTATGGTTGTATATGCATACAATATTCTTAATCCAGTTCTACACTCATTTGGGTACATAGGCTCTATACATACAAATGATTGGACAATGATCGGCTGCGGATCGGCTTTTGTTGTCAATTTCAGTGAAATGAAAGTGCTTTCGTAAATGCACACTTTATTTTGGTCTTTGTGACGCCGACGAATCAATAAGAGTAATTCTATAAACCGATTAGTTGCTCTGCCAAGGAAACTATTTAAGAATGAATAATTTGGATAAAAGAAAGTTGTGTTGATGTCTTCGCCTACCGGCGGCCTATGCCAGCCATAATTAAATCATTGAACTGAAAATATGCGAAGATACTGCGATTGACTTAAGCTGACAAACGTTATCCGTTCCAATTTCAAATGACGACAGAGTTTTAACGGCGCTGACAATATATACGCCCGACATTTTATGTTTAGGGCCTTTGTCTGATCCTACAATGGGGGGACAAGAATCGACAAAGTGCTCGGCGCATGAAATAATAATTTACTTCATAAAAACAGACGTCAGCTTAATATTCGAGAGTTCTTCGTATTTTTATTTTTTCCCATTTTTTACATTTATTGTTCGTCTTTTTTGAAAATTTTGACTTTGCTACTGGTTTTTTATTCAAGACACCAGATTACGCTGCTTGTGTGGGATTGAGAGACACCTTTGTTGCCATAAGAAGTCGGCTTCGAGTTAAGCTGGAACCGTTCAATTGGTATACACACACACACACACATACCTCTGCAGTCGGTTTTATAACTTTGTCACAATATTTCTATGGCATTTCATTTAATGCCGACATGGGCTTCAACAAAACAAAAACCCCAAACTAAGAACCCAACAAATTGCTTGCTCATGTGCAAAAGTCATTTATCTGAAATCAATCAGTTGAATTTGGGTACGACAAAGTTAAAGTGGCGTAAATGGTTTACAGAAAACTACATTTTCGATTAATTATGCTTCGTCCAAAAAATATATTTATAATACAATAAAGCCTATTTTTGTTTATATTTTGTTAACATATCAAGCCAAATTTGAATCTTTGCTAATCGCGAACAGCTTACCAGAAAAATGTATGCCATTCAAATACATTTTTGTATGAATTTCAATCAAGGCTATTGTCTTGAAAAAAGTACTACTTAATTAGTATTATGATAATATGCTGTAAAATTGCAGTTTTAATATTGGTGGACTGGTAAACAAATATGACGATAATGACACGTTATTAAACAACGGCAAAGAAGAATTTTTAGACAATGCTGAGATCGGTGCAGAAATCATTTCTTAGTCGAGAAAAAAGCAGTTTGCGCAAAAAAAAAAGACGGTAAAAATAAACTTCCGTGTTTAGCGAAGTGGAACTGCATTTGTATGTACAAATTTCAGGTGTAGTACCAAAAAAAAGTTTAGCTTGTGATGTTTTTCAGTCTCCGACAGTCTGCCGAGAAGCAAGTTGCAAGCTCCCAAAAATTAAATGAGTTGAAACTATATTTAAATACGTTAAATTCACATTGATCGAATGTACGAAAATATCAACAATGCATCAAAGATAAAAGTGGCTTAATAACAGGAATAAAGTGCATAGTAGTCGGGCTTATGCAAACAGGCAAATAAATACAGGCATAAATAATACACTCTGACAAGATAGTGTTGACGCATCCTTTCAACAAAATTACATTTCACACATATTTACTTATTACGTACATATTTTGACACGTGTGGCTGCGTAATTCAGAACACATCAGCGGTCGGTCGGCCTTTGATTTAAATTATGTTTGTGCAGCAAATTAAAAGATCAAAAGATATAAATATATATATATATATATTCAAAATATTCAGCCGCATGATACATTTATACATTGCATACATATGAGGACAAATTTAAAATTCCCAAGAAGGGAAGTTCGAATATTCTCATGAGTTTTTTACGTTGCTTATTGCATCCGTATTGAAGTGTCAAATGATTAAGGTAATTGTGAGAATTGCATTTAATAAGGGGACAAATTGCAATGCAAATGCAAAATGCAAAAACTACAAATTCAATGTAAATTCCTTGTCCATATACAAGTACAAGTACAAATTTAGATAATTGACTTTCAGTCAATTGAAATTGATTTGTATAAAGTTAAACTAGTCTAATTTCAGAGATTTGATTAACTTTTCTTAAATATTTGCAAAGGCAATTATTTTATTGTAATATTAAATTGGTAATACTAAATAATATAATAAGATTTTTATCAACAGCTTTCCGCGTCGTTTATCAGTCAATAAAATTCTATAAAAAAAAAAAAATTCCCAAATAAAAGAGAACTTTTCTTATAGCATCCAATAAAATATTCTTAAGTGTTAAAACACGTGGAAACACTGGGAGAAGCCTTACGGCCTAAACATCTTTTGCTTCTCCCTCCACTTGATGAAGCAACCAAGTAAAAAAAAATAGAGCGCTTGCCAAAACCAAACACCTACAAGCTGGGCACAATAATAAGGAGGAGTGCAGACCCTCACAGTTGTGGCCAGTTCGTGGAGGGAGTGCATCAGATCGTCTTTTAACAACTTGAACATGTGAATCAATAAGGCAGCCACATACATAGACACAAACATGTATGTGGGTGAAGCGTTTCTTGTCAGGAGGGAGTAACTACGACTACGACAGTCCTCACACCTCCACAAACTTGCGCACACCTCTGTGTGTGTATCTGTGTGTGTTTTTGAGTGTGATTGTATATATATATATATATATATATATAAGTAAGCAAACAAGAGTCGGGCAGCATTGGAGTTACGGCAACCGAGATCGCTGTTTGCCGATAAGGCAGTTGGGATGTTTCTTATTGCATGTCGTGATTGTGTCAGTTTGTATGTTCCCACTGGCAGCACTTGCAACAGCAACAACAACAACAACAACAGCGAATGGACAACAACAAAAATTAAGCAGCGACCAATCATTGTTAAATATATAATGCTTGCCCGTTTGTTTAAATTGAAAAGTTGTAAATTATCACAGGCACAGCATCAAAATCAAATCATTCCAATTAAATGTGAAACCATTTCGAAAAAGTGAATGAATATTCTTATTTATTTTGCTCAGTGTTATTTTGCCATGTGTTGCATTTCGTGTATTTCGCTTTAAATGTGCAATTTTATTTGATTATTCAAACACTTTGATGAGCTGCACATTTTAAACGTAGCCAACATAATATAGATATATATAAATATATATATCCTAAGTCAATATGATAATGTATAGAGGCAGACAGTTGTTGATGCAAAAAAAGAAAGAAAAAAAAAACACAAGAAATGTATTTCACGCAAAACATGTAGTATAATGAGTTGTATACAACTACATATGTTGATTCCACCTGGGGATTGGGCATTGGGCATTGTTGACAGTGATCGCGCCACATGAGATGACGATATAGACAGAGAGTCGGCAATCGTTAAGTGGCTGCTTACCCATATCATCGCGTTGTCTGTCAGACGAATACTACGCCGAGGTGTGCGTCAGATGCTTAATTTAAATTACTCGAGGGGCGGAACGTGAGCGATGCCTTCGAGCAGCAGCAGCAGCAGCAGCAGCAGCAGCAGCAGCAACAGCAACATAGGCAGCAGCAACATAAGCAGCAGCAACATCAGCAGCAGCACCAGCAGCAGCTCAGCATGAGTAGCTGCGATTTGACACCTCGACTGACAGCTGAAATTGTGGAAAATTATTGAGCGCATTGGAACCCAAGAGGGCGCCCATTAGATGGCTGCATTTTTAAGAAAACAGAAACAGAACGTCTTTATTTTATTCAGCGTATTTGGAAGTTGTGTGAACAGGGCTATCGTTTGCCCCAAACCTCTAATTTATTTCACATCAAATTGCTGTATAATTAAAATGTTTTCCTACAAAAAACCTGCACTTGGTGCTGTTGCTGATGTTGCTGCTCAGCTTCTGCTGCTGCTGCTGCTGCTTTACGACTCCACAAACAAATAATCATATATTGTGTGTAACCTTATCTGGCCATAAATTTTATTTGCATTTGATTGCTCTCTCTCTATTGAAGACAATCTAGCGAAGACACTAATGTTATTTAGGTGTATAATTTGGGTTCTACGTATCAAATATTGCTCAGCAATGTATGCAACAATAATAATAATAAAAACTAATTGGTTCTAAAAGCATCTTTGCTTTTCCCCTCCCAGACAACTATAAACTTATCAACGACATTCTTAAATACAAATATAACAAGAATGTTTACAGTTTTGTTCCTTATTAAGTCAAAAACATGTCCTTTTGCTTGTAGCACAACTATATTATTTGTGTTTTCGAGCATTTTTTAAGGAGCAAGAGTTGTAAATATAAATCTTGATCATTCTTCGTATACCTTTTAGCAAAACTCGATCAAATTGACAGGTGAAATGTTAACAAGAAACAAAGCAAAATTCAAGAAAAGGGTATCCACATGTAGAGCTCTCCATTCAGTTTTTTTGCCGGCTGTCTCAACTATAGTTGGTCCAACAGCTCCATTTAAGGGAACCGAGTACATTATGTTAACAATGATGAATTCAGAACCATGTCTTTTGTCGCCGAAAACATTTACCGCAACGAAATGAACATAAAACTGTCATATTTTCTGATGACTTTATATTTATGAAGGCCAAAAATGTTGATCACAACAAATAAAAAAAAAAAAAAAATAAGAAAACAGCAAACAGAACAAAAACCAGTTGTTTTTCTGTGTGTTTCTCGAATTATTATTATGAATTCATATTCGTTGGACAAGACCCTACAAAGGACACTCTCTCTCTACCCCTCTCATTCTTATCTATCTATCTATCTCTCTCGCTCTCCCTCTTGCTCTACGTAGTAGGAATGAACATTGTCGATTGTCAGAACACACAGGCTGAACGTGCTTTACATTTTAAACGATTTCCAAGTCGTCTGCACTAATTGATCGCTTCCGACCGTGGAACCTTTGGAGACGTTTGTCAAACTGGACCAAAATGATGAAATGTAATGATGTCCCGTCATGTCATTCAACTAGATTATTTCCTTCTGTCTGCGTTTGTTATTTGACATTTGTCATCAACGATTATTGTGATAATAAACATGAGCAAGATTTTTGTTTGCATTCGAATTTATGTTTCTCATTTTTTATGATCAATGCGCAGCAATTAGTTTGTTTTCATGAACAAAGTATAATACGAAATTAATGAGAATATTCAATTTTGCTACTTTTAGTAGTTCAAATAAATAAAATGTTTTTTGTCTTAGTTAATAATAAACTGCTTTCCCCAGATTAACTGCACATACATAATTATTGATAAAGAATTTTGAGTTTATTTTTTCTAAGTGTGTATATAAACCACATACCATATTATTATAAACATGCTCGACTTTAATTTCAAAGCTTATCACATGACCAGCTCATTCGTATAAATATTAATAACATTCAAATATGCATAATGCGTGTTCTTTTCCACTTGATTGAATAAATAAATATACACAAATCGCCATGGCAAACACACATATTTCGCTGACTAGGTAATATTTATGGGAGTCTCAAAAGTGCTGCATGTTCCAGTTCCAGTTTCAGTTTAAGTTGCAGTCCAGCTACTATTTAGCTTGGCTAACACGTGTCTGTTTTCATTTTGAGATCCGATTTCCTGTTGTTGCTGTTGGAGTTGCTGTATTCCAATGTCACCGCAATCCGAGTTTTGTTGACTAATGCCGATTGTTCACTGCTGTTTAACAGCGAATTCCGGAACATATTCCTGGAATATGTTTTTCCCAAGCTTTTATTTGCTGGCCGGCGACACCCGAGTTATAAAAGTCGCCCAACCGAGAACTCAGATCACATTTTGTTTTAAATATATATATTTTGATAAGCTAACAAAATTTAATTGTGATTATAAATATAACAAGCAGAATTTAGATAGATTTAAAGTGCTGAGAAAGTAATTACAGATGAAGATTTATTGATTACTTTGACTATATAACACTATAATAATACCCTTACCATATCTTTCAATAATTCAATTTTGTTGCTCACATTACTATTAAATAAGTATTCAATATATAAAATACTTGAAAGTGTTTTCAATATTTATTATACATACGTATATGCATTGAGCACGTGTTGCTGTTACATATAATAAATTATGTTTTTAACTTGCTGCCCTTTTTTTGTGTGTGGCAAGTGAATTTAATGCTTTTACACATTGATTTCTATAGCAAAAGTGGTGTTATGCCTCCATCAAAGGGGGAGTAGGTGTCGCCTATTCATGGCTTGAAACTATGAATGTAAACGGTAGTCACACACAACCATACCCACAATCCACACACACACACACATCCACACACACATACACATATAGAGGTGAGCGTGTTCAGATGTGTAAAGGATTGTCAGGATGGTTGTCGCCACGCTTCTGGGGAAATGTTAAAATGAAACAATCTGCTACAAATGTGTAAAGTGTTCAGGCAACCGCCGTTCAGGCAGTCACCATCAATAAAATCATAACAACGCTCAAAATTCTCCACCCCACCTCGCACCCCTCTAGGAAAGTGTTTCCAAATATTGTTGTGCTGTCGAAAATGGAGCTAAATGAACAACGCCACATTTCGACTACGATAAAAGCTGGCGCATAAAGGCTTTTTGAAAATAAATAGCTTCAAATGTGAAATGATTATTGACGCTTTTTATGTTTTAATAATGTGTCGGGAATATATATGTATATATATGTATATATATATTTATATATTAAGGGTTAAGTGAACCACCCACGTCACAAACACTCGTCGCATTTAATTCAATACAACTTTCAAATTCGTTTTAAAACGACACCGGCTGTTCAAAATTTATAGCATTTTTCCTTTGTAACAGCCCCGTTTATTGCTTAAGAAATAGAATTGGACTTATGCATGAATATCTCATGCCCAACAGTTTTTGACATATATAAGGAAAAGAGGTAAACAATTACGTAGCTATTAGATACCCTAAACTTAGATCTGTTGCTACAATTGGAAAGGCTACTTTCTATTAGAAGAATATATATTTCTTAATAATAGAAAATATTTTGACAATTTTTTAATGTGTAGTGCGATATATATATGTATATATATTTATATATATATGTAGATATACTTTATATATATAATCCTTAAAATCAATCCTTAGCTTTAATTAAGTCTTAAAACCAACTGACCTCTCCCAAATATTGTATACATATCATTAGCCTATTAAAACTCTATATCCCATTTTTTCCCTTAGTTTAGCTACAGGGTATTAAAGTGTTCCTTAATTTCCAGTAAATGTAGTCTTTGACAAAATCAACCCCAAAAGCTGTAAAGGATTTTTAAGAAATCTGCTGTCAAGTAGCGAACATGGATTTTAATAGCGACAAATAAAAGAGTTCAGATTTTAATTGAATATTAAATAATTTACAGGTGTAGAGAATATTTAGCCAATTAAATTATATATTTCCTCTCTAATTAAATTTACTGATAAGCATTCTGAAATATGTTTGCAGTATTATCGAGTTTTCTTAGGCATTGACATTGGTTTATTTACTTTATGTCATGTGACATATTGAAGGAAATAAATACATTTATCATCTTTGGCCAAGAACCAAGATAGACCACCCGTCGCCATTAGGCCGTAAGTGTATGAGTAAAAGCATACATCCTGTATTTTAGTGATGCGTTTGCATTTACGGCTGCTACCGCTGTGGTCCTGGACAAAACTCTTGTTTTCCTGTCGAAATTGCCACAATATCCTTTATGTCCATCGATATAACAGACACAACAAACACACACAGAGACAGAGACAGAGACAGAGAGAGAGAGAGAGAACTCTTATTGTTATATTGTTGTTGTTGTTGTTGTTGTTGTAGAATAAATCCCATACTGTCAGCCTGTGTGCCAGTGTGGCCGCCAACTGTATTAAAACGTATACAAGAATAATACCCAAGTCATTTATCACTTGGCATATTGTCCGGCTCTCCAGCGATTGGCGAACCCATTTCCCGCTTCAGTGCCACATCTCCGTATTCATCTGTGTAGTCACATGCGTTTCGCACTACTATAATAATAATAAATAAATATCGAGCTGCCCCGGCACGAGCAATGGTCCACGATTCAATAGGATGACCTTTTTGCTGTCATTTAATTTCGAGCATTGTCTATGCGCTTTGGGAACGGAAACCCCTAATCTGGCCATGATGTTATTTGAAGTGCTATCATTCCATCGGATGAGGATGAGGTATTGGGGATGGAAATGGAATTGAGCGGTGGCGAAATATTGTTCGAGGTGTTCTTTTTTCTGTCTTTTCTTTTTCTTACATTTCTTTTTCATTTTTCTTTTATTCCTTGCCAGAAATTGGAAGTCAAAATATTTACGGTCAGCATTTATCTTCATTCAAGAGTCGTCTGCCCGGAAAACCCCAGCTAAGCACATTTCCCTGCTGGTGGCCTGACGCTATAAGCTAAAGCCAAATACTTAATTAATTATGATAACTATTTAATATGAAGTTTATATAATTATAATAGAAAATGTAATTTTAATTTCGTTAAATGTTTATTAATTGTGGAAACTTGTTTGTATTTTTAAAGATACTTAATTTTTCCCCCTTAAGATAGTTTACTTCTTGGAACTCTACTTCGACTGTTGCCCACTAAGTGCAGTGCTAAAATTCATATATTATTGCTTGCCAATTTATGGACTCCCATTCCAGGAACAACCCCTAAAATGGAACTACCACAGAAGGGAATACGCCTGTTAATGCTGAACACAATAATGATGTTGCTAATATTTTGCGTTACTTAAAAAGGGATTTCGTGACGGTTTGACTTTCTGTGGGATAATCAAAATTATAATATGACTGATTACCCCAGGTCGAATCCTTCGACATACGCACACATCAATTTTAATGTACATTCATCTAAACACAGGCAGAAATGTGTGTTAGCCTAAAACATACATGATGTATTTTGGCTTTGTAAGGGGTTGATTTTCCTATAGTTTCCTCAAATGTCAAAATTTTAGCACTCAATCGCTGTGCAGTGGTGAAATATTCACTTAAAGGTAGAAAATGGATAGGAATAATCTCATATCGATTGCAATAAAGATATCAATATTATAGTTTTTGCTTGTTTGAGCTTGAAATCAATTAAATATTTATATGCCTCTATGATGAAGCCATCGTAGTTATTTAAAAAAAATGTTAAATTAATATTAAAACAGAGTTATTTATATAAAAATGTTACAAGTATTATGGTAACTCAAAACATACCCAAATGTCCGGAGGTGAGAACATGGTTAAATATGAGTCTACCAATTAAGTTTACTTAACTACCGTAAAGCACTTACTAATTATTACTTTTCTTATATTTTTCTAAAATTCTATACCAAATTATGCGCACAAATAATTTAACACAAAATTTAATTGGAATTTATTTTACTAATTAAGTCATTCAGCCTGCATAATCTATGAAAGAGGATTAGAGCTTACATAATAAATATATTCAAACATATAAACTGCTAGATAAGAATCTACTTATTAAAGCCAAGTTATGAACTCTGCAATTTTATCACTTGTTAAGGTCCACTCCTCCCCCCCAGTGGGTGCAATTGGGAGAGTGGCTGGCAATTTTTTGTTGGTGTGAGATAAAAACACGTGTTGACGTTACCACAAAGGCAAACAGGACCAATGACATCAGCCCCATGCAGGAGATGCACATGTATGTATCCATGTGTAGGTGTATTTGTGGTTCGCCTATCGTTAAAATGCATTCGAGGCTGCGGACCGATGTGGTCCTGCATCCTCATTAAAACAGTGCAGCAATTGGAGGCGTGTGCGTGGCTTCTGTTCCATCATGAAATTTCCATATTGAAATTGAGTTTTCGCTATGCTTGTTGCGGTTTTTTTTTTGGGGGGGGGGGAGGTGTATGTGGGCGTGTGTGTTGTGGAGTTGTGCGGTATTTTTTCTTTTGGTCGCAATTTGCGGGTGATGTAAAAGCGAGCTGCTTATGCAAAACTGGAGCTGCTATTGATTCAACTGTCCTTTCCACTTTCCACTTGCAGTGATAGCTTAAGCGACAGATACAACTCAGTCAAAAATACATTCAGCTGCCTATATATAAATATATATATACGTAGATATGTCCGTGCACTGTGTATTCACAGCTTGGAAGTGTTAAAAGCTCGGGATAATTTAATTAAAATTGTAAAATATTTGGCGGATTTTGCATAAGCCTGCCAAATCCCATTAATTCAGAAAGCAACCCATTGTTGACCGCAACACAATCAAAATATGCAAATTTATCGCATTAACTCGCGAAACTTGCAATGCGCCCAACGAACGGGATAACAGCGGCAAAAGAAAGCCCAAGTTTCAGCTAGTAAACAAATACCAGAGCAATTTAATTGGGAGACGACCATCAGTAACTTTTTTTTGGGGCACATCCATTTCAAATTTGTATATATATGCTAAGAGATACCCACGGGGGCGTGTTCCTGGGCGGTTCAAGATCATTGGGGTTCCTTGGGAACAGCGCGTATTTAACGCAAAGTAACTTGACTTTTTTCCACCCCAAATTTTACACATTTTATTGTAGAAGTAGTAGCTCAGCCAGACCATTTAATAAAGAAAACTCTGCATTCAAATTAGAATTATTCAGTTTTCATTTGTTTTCATTTAATTTCTGGGAAATTCTTACTTAAATCGATGACCATCTAATGAACCAAATTGAGAACAAGGAATCGCCCAAAATACGCTTTCATAAATAAAATTTAAGTAAATATAGATTACAATATATATTTTCAAACTTTACAAATGTTTGTAGATTTTTTAAAATTTATATTTATTTCCTAAACGGGTTTTATTCTTTTAAAGCAATTGTTTTGAATTCTTTAAGTTTTAGTTTTTTCTTCGATTTTATATATTCTAAATATTTTGACTATTAAAGGTGTCTGATTCTGACATCTCTAAACTATAATTTATTTAGCCACACTCGATATGAAATTTTTCTAAATGAAACATGTGTTTGCATTTGTAATTTAACCTTGTTGAAATCGCGTTTAGCTGGCAAGTAATTTAATGTAAATGTAATGAGAAAACATCATTAATTTCAGTAGACAGCAAATCCTTTTTAAATTTAATGTACGCAAGAGGGATATAAAATTGTCTCCATAGCCATTATTGGCTTTCGGAAAACCTTTTTTGCCTATTCTAATCCTTCAATGCATCTAAATGGAATCAAATCCGAAAATTGGATTGAAGAGGAACGCCCACTCTTTGTATCACACCAGCAGGCAGACCCAGCCAAATCGAGACAGAGACAGAGCCGCACACATTTATGGTTATTTGGCCGTTCCACTCAGCCAGCCCAACCCCCGTTCTATGGTTTTAATGTGCCAGCCAAATGCTCAATTGCGGTATCCCAGGACATGCCGAAGTGAGCAGTATAGGGGATTGCCCAAGGACTCAACACTGCTCATTGTGTTCTTAGCCAAAGTGGCCGACGATGACGACGATGCTGCAAATGTAAACAGCAGAAAATGGAGATTCAATTACTTAAACGGTTGGAGTCCATTGTTCAATATACTTGGGCATGTATACAAATTTGCATATTTCTTATTTTTGTTTGTCTACATCCTAGGTGCGATAGCCAAATGACTCAAGTGATACACACTTGGAACACATGTTGACTTAACTGCACCATATTTTGAGGAAACATCAAAGATTAATAACATTTTGAAGCGACTTAAAAATCAGTTGATTATTATTTTTCTGCACTCGGCGTAAGTTGAAAATTGTAAGTGAAGTGAAATCAAATTTGAATATCGTAAAATAGTAAAATTAAATATCAATATAATTATAAAAAAAAAACATATTTATAGATATACACTTAAAGAAATGTTTATTTTAGGAAAATGTATTTTTAGGAAACGAAAACCTTGCGTTTTGGAAATATACTTTCGGAACAATAAGCTGAGCATCGCTTGGCAAAAGGTACCTCGAATTTCTCAAATAAATGTAGATCTCATACTGAATGTAGCAATATAATATGAATGTACATTTTTAATGTTAGTTTGTCTATTTTAAAATGAAACTATATATTTTAGATACAAACTTAAACCAATATGCAGCATTTCCGCACGATTCCTTATTTTTGGCTTGAGGAATAATAATTTATGATTGTGCAGCAGAAGCTCCACCAGATTGGTGTGAGCCGCCAAAGCAAAAAGCAAAAGCCAAAAAATGAAACAACTAAAAAAATGGTAAGAAAAAAAAACTACGTCATACTGCGCAAACTGTGTCTGACCTGCACAGCAGGCGCTGGCGGAGTTTTGTTCTTATCTTATCCTGCCTGTCGTCGTGCTTGGAACAGAGAATATGTTCTTATTTGTGAAATTGCTTACTTGCGCCGATCAGAGACTAACTAGTTTCTACCATGAATGCTGCTGCTGTTGTTTGTCTGTCTGTCTGTCGGTCTGTCTGTCTGCTGGCTGTCCAAGTGCGCCTTGTCATTGTGGTTATGTTTGGGGATTGTTTAACAACAATATATGCAGACAAAGAAACAAACAAGGGATTACTTGAAACTCGTTGATGGCTTGGTGCCATACCAATATCTTGGCAACAAACCTCGGACCCCCTGGCGACAAACACAGCCACATCCGATGTTCTTTCACCTACATAAGGACGTTTGCACTCCAACATCAAAAGTCTGCAACGATAAAAATCAAATGTACGTAAAGAAAACTTAATTCACAAAATCAAACTCGTATGTGATCTAGGAAGCAGCAATAGTTTGTTAACTATTAAAAACAAAGTCATCTAAGAACGATCATTTTTATATATATATTTACTATTAAAAAGAAAATTAAAAAAAAAAATTCAGTTACACAGCTTTTAGGAAAAAAAAATAAGATTCCCATCTGCAAGTTTTAAAATCTGAAACCAGATCAGCTATATCTGCAAGCCTTTGTAACTTTAATACCCACTTTGTCTGTGCAAAGGGTAGAACATTATTTAATGTCTTACCTTTCACTTGAACATATCTGCCACCCAATCGATTGCTGACAGTCCTTTTCGGTAGCGAAATTAATTTCAACTTTTCAAACCCCTTGGCCTGGCTTGTTAAAATCACACCCAAACGAATTAAGACACGTGTTTGAGGAACTTGATTTTGTACAAAGAAAATATCCAACCCTGCCGGAATACATTTGGAAAAGTCTTACGTGCGCAGGGGGATCCATGCTGTGAGTTAATTCCTTTCGATGTGGTTATGAATTAGGCACAACTCATCATTTGCAGCATCTGTGACTGCAGCAGCATTGCTGGGTTGGTGGGAATAGGATGGGCGGTGGGACCGGACCGGTCCGCCTTCACAAATATCGCATCAGACACACAAATTTTTGTGTTAACACCCAACCAACATTGCATTGCCGAAAGCCATCAGGAAAGAACAATATGGCACGTGACACGTGCTTTACTGCTGCCCAGCGCCGTTATGTGACAACAAACAAATAAAACGTGCACCTCACACACACCCCCTCCCCCCCAGCCCCCCTCGTTTCGTTCCATACTCATATGTTGTGTTGTTAAAAAACATAATGCCCAGCATACTATAAGTTCTCCACTAACAATGCGATTTATCATGCTATATGAATGTATTCTTCGGTCTTACATATGTGTCGTAAGTAAGACGAACACTTTCTGCTTTCTTTTCACTAACTTAATGCACTTTAATGTTTTTCTGAATTACAATTTGCTCTACATTATATAACAGACTAATACAAATCCTGTTCTTTGAAACACCCCAATAAATATATAAAAAATAAGTCAGAATGTTCCAAAGAGTTCGACTGAGCAATTTCCTGACCCCAACTGTAAAATATATTTAATCGATTTAAACACATATTCTTGTTTTATTGCCAAATTTCAATGCGTAGGCAGCTTAAGATTTAAAATTGAAAGTATTTAGATAAAATCGATGGGAATATATATTTTGTTTAAAGATGTTTTCTTCTCCCAACACCAATCTTTCCCCTGACTTTATTGCTCTCATTTTACCCACTCTCAAACAAATACATTTTTTAGCCTCGCCGATCGGGGTCAAATTGCGATCATTTAAATTTTGCATTAATTTAAAAAACCGGAAAATAGTTTCTATCAATTATATCTATTATTATATCCAATACTGCTTATTTTTTAGCTCTTTTATTGCTAAAAAAAATTTTCAAATTTATTTTTTAATATTTTTGTAAGCATATCTTTGTTTTGACTGATATTAGTCGACATTAAAAAATAAATTTATTTATATTTTAAACTGTTCATGCCTAAAAGTAGGCACTGAACAGCAAACTGCTGCTCCCATTCAGCAATAATTTACGATATTTTTGGCATTATTAAAAATATAAATAGAAATTATACCTCGAAGCGAAAAACAAGTGTTTTGCTTTTTTGCAACTCGTTTTGAACCAGCACTTTGGAAAGCAAGAAGAAGAAGCGCCCCACTACCAGGATACATCACGGTTTAACTGTTATTCAAATTTCACCACGAATCATCAATTTAATATACATACACACGTTTTGAGTTGGGCGGTATCCCTTGATTTCTGATGGTATTTGTACTTAACGACTTAAAACACGTTCGGATGGGGTGAGTTTCACACAGGGGTTACAATGTAGCCAACATCGCTGACTCTGATTCTGTGCGGCGCAAAAGGGGCAAAGGCATGCGCGCTGGGTTTTATTAAGGTAAACAAGGACCGGCGTTCGGTATTTGTGTTTGTTTTTACATCACTGTCAGTGCGCTGAGCACTGACTTTGACACGTTTTCTGACTTAATTTTAGTTTATTGCTTTTTCTGTGTGTGAGCATAGAGAGTCCTGTGCGCATGCCACCCGTTCGACTGCAGTTTATGGCCAACACACAAACAATCACACAAAAGTTGGCATTCTCAGGCAAAATGTTGTCACAGCCAAAGTCGACACGTGTTGCGGATGATATCCTTGCCGAATTGTGCTCCTTGTGCTCTTTTGAAGTCGCCCACTGGCTGACTTTATCCTTTGACTTCTCTCCCAATTGGCGGGGTCATCACTGATGCTAAGACGTGAAATTAAGTCAGCCTCCGTTTTTATTTTGGGGGTTGACGGCAACTTTCAGAGCCCTCTACTTATGCATGTCACAGATATGAAGTTTTCTGTTTACTGTTCTCACGCTTGTGACTACCAAATGACGGATTGAATTAGGCAAATATTTGTTTATTGGGCGGTGGTCGCAATATATACAAGCCAATGTATGTACCCTTATTAGATAACATTGACTAAAGCAGCGGCACAAGTCGCTTGATTAAACCCAACTGATAATGATAATTGTATTTTTTTTTTTTTTAATATATTCATCTATTTTTGTTTTTTTGTAGTTATTTGGAATAAGTTATAAATGTATTGCACGTGCTACAGCTTATCGTTATGATAAGCTAAAAAGGTGCAGAGACTCGAATAAATTATGGGATTGGGCCACAATCGACATCTATATTTATTAAATTACTCTATAGAATATAGCTGAATTTGCGATATTGAATAGCTTTAGAAATATGATGATTTTTACTTTTAGTCTACATTTGCATTTTCACATCAACGAAAAAATCAGTTTTACTGACTAAAATTAAATTTATGAATGCATGTTAGTTTTGTGTTTTTATTTTTGCTCAATATCAAGTCTATCTATAACTGTGATATTATGTGTATTATGCTTGACTGGGCTGCCGCGCCCCTTCTGAGCGACGGGGAAGACGATAGCATCGATTAAACAATTAATCTCCCACAATTAGAAAGCTGGAGAAACCAAACTTGAAAGTTCGATTAAGTGTGACATCCTTTTGAAGGTAGAATCACGTATCCACAGTTATGCGTAGTATTTATGTAAGGCTTAAACCATGATTTAAAAGACCACGTTTTTTTAATCGGTTAAATTGTTCACAAAGTTATGGCTTTGAAAAGTCTCAATCCGCCTCTATGGGCAACTCTTGAAAACAGTATTTTAACTTAAAAAACTAGCCAGAATTCCGTAAGCAAATGTAAATGTTTTATTTACATAGAGGTCAAAATTGCAAAGTACTATTTATATAGAGATCAAACCATGATTAAAAAATAATATTATTAATAATTAATTCAGGCTTAGTTACAGTTCTGGTAAGTTTTAACCCGACTCTACAAGCAAATTTTCGGTTAGCTTTTGCCATAGTTATGGCATTGGTTACTTTCCACGCGGCCCTAAATGCACATATTGGGCGTCTAATAACAGAAAATTTAATTTTCAACAGTAATTTTAGTATTTATCTTGTGAGCAAATAATTATTGAAAAGTCCTGGTTTTTTAAAACCTTTTAACGAGTAAGAAATTACTTGACCACATCAATCATCCGCTCCTTAAGAAAATCCTATATCACCCACGATCTTAGAGTTATAGTTTTCGAAGATTCAAGAAAATATTTAAGGTCCCTCCGCACAAATCGCCTCTTATCGCCTTTTAGAAACCCTTTTGGGTGGTTCACAAATAGGAATACGTAATTGAAATAGAAGCAAACAGATCATTTGAAAGACATCAAAGTAATTCTATTTGCACTGCAAAAACTCATCCTCTCAATAAAGAATATATTGCATGTATTTGTAAATATATGCTAGAAATGTTGTTATAATTCTCACAATTTTACTCATTATATATGAACAGGATATATACAACAAATTCATTAAATTTTAAACGTTATGCGGACCGAGTGGCCGTTTCACAAGTGTTTACACAAGTCTTGAGTTTTAACTGAAAACATCATTTTCAGTTTGATGATGAATTCAAGTGCATGCCACGTTTCTCTGTTGCCGACATGCGGAACGCTTCTGTGCAGTCTGCCCGCCCGACAGTATTTGCACAAAAAAGTTAATTAATTTAATGAAAGGTCCGCAAACTAGTGTAACAAGTTCGGTTGTCGTATATGAGTACATTTGTAATTGCATAAATAATGACCTGTACACTTTTTGTAAAGCAAAAAGTAACAGATAATGGTTGCATTATATATATTTTCAATATACCCTGCTCATTACAAGTTTAAATTTTTGCACCATACCCACCCCAAAAGTAAGCAACCTTTTTTTAGTATAGATTTTATAATGACCATTAATACCGATTTCCCCCAATCATATAAAATGTATTTTTTGCCAGATTTATGTTTTTTATTATGCTGAAAACAGTCGGCTTCTTTGAATTGTTTATTTTGGGTTGCCGCTTAGGTGTATTACATCTGTTTTAGCTCTGAAAATATATATAAATATAGTTGGGACCTTATGCAGCCCTGGAAATAAAGATTTGGTGGATCTTCTGTTGGTTGTTAGTTGATATTTTTTTCGCTTGTAGCTCTAAGCTGTTGTGCTGTTTTACTTACATGTAAAAGATACATATTTTATTTATTAGTACTTTACACGAAATCTTATAAAATAAATTAATATTCTTCCTTTGGTAGCTTTATCAGTATAAATACGCACATACAGACATACAAATATATGTATACATACATGTAATTGTATAAGGTTAAAAATAAATTGGTAAAAAAATGTATACATTCGCCGCACTCAAGTACATACTATATGAAGTTTCTTGAAATGTACATTATTATAATATCTATGTATATATTGTATGTGTAAAGTCATCTACACTTCTTATGAGTACATCAATTTTATCGTTTAATCTTCAATATTTTCCGATAATTTGTGTAGATCTGAATAGTTTATTATGGCGCGATGTAGGAACTCGTATTGTGCCTGGAAAAACATATTAAATTACATTCATTTTTTATTGTAAACTATAATTTGTGAATATGCTTACGAATGAATTTAAAAGTCCTGGTCGCTGAGATCGCAATTTTCTTGTTGTTGAACATATATCTACACTCTTCTCCAGTCTGAGATGCTGAACCAAAATGCACATGGCAACAAAAATTGAACTCCGATCAGTGCCCAAGCTGCCAGAGATAAAAAAAAATATTGTTGCAATTTAATAAGTATATGCAAGATCAGTCAGAAAATGAGCTTACCTGCAGTGAACTGTAAGGGGAGATCGGCAACCAATATTTTTATGATTTTTATAATGCTTGTGAGCTTGGTCAACCAGCTCAATTATGCCCCGACTCACTTCAGGAACTTCTCCATCGACAGTGGGCCAACCATTATATTGGAATTGAGTCACCTTAAGGGTATCGTCTATTTTGCAATTCGTTACATAGAACTCCCGCCGAGTATAATACGGGCAACTTTCACTGTGTACGTATTTTACGAGTATTTGATCATATTGAATCTCATCATCGGCCCAATAACGTGGACATTTCCTGGGACCGTCTCCAATCTAAAATAGTTGTCAAAATAATCATATAGATATTAAGATACAAATTAAATATTGGGCTTGCTGTTCTACTCACTTCAGATATCATAATTAGTGTAGAGACACTTTGCTCAGAAATCATTCTCCAGAAATCTCCAATTGTATTTTCCAAAGGATCTTGTGCAATTATAAATGATTCAGTATTATCATATCCTTCAATGAATGAAGCATTTATGTATGTCGAGTTTTCTTTCATTGGTATCGGGCTTAAAATAACCTGGAAACCGAATAATAACCATAATAAAAAAATAATCGAGCTGGGTATACAATTAAAAACTTACTCTATTACGATCGTATGGAATAACATCATGGCACCTGTTCTTCGATGTATTCTCTTCAACTTCGCCAACGCTGCAAGTCTTATTTATCTCATCCGTTGTGTTAATTAATTTCTTTAATTTGAGAAGAAATACATCAAATTTAACTTTAATTATATTCATATAGGCAAATACTTGTAAGACAAACCTCAAATTCGGTTTCCAGCAAGCTTTTTCCTTCATTGGGCTTAAATTTTAAGGACTCGATGGTTGATGGTAATAAATTTAAGAGTATATCTGTATTTCCATATGTGGCCGTGTCCAACAATGCGCGGTATAGAAAAATGTATTGTTTCTGCAAATATGATATGATATTAGTGAATGTCAATCGAAAATCTAAAACTAAATGTAATATATAAATGTATAATTATAAAATATATATATCTGTTGACTTACCAGCGATTGAACCAAAAAATTGCGCTGATGACGTAAATCACACACGGTATTAAAAATGGACACCATATTTTCTTCCTCCAACTGTTGTACGAGCGAGTCCAATGCAACAAGGGTACCAGTTCGACCAACACCTGCGCTGCAGTGTACCAAAATCGGTCCCCTCTGCACCGAGTAGACTGAATTTATTTGGCGTATAAACTTAATGATGCCATGCGGATGCTCTGGTGCCATGAAATCCTTCCAAGTTAGGTAGTGGTATTGAGTTATCTGCCTATGATCTTCCTCGTCACCGATTAAATTTGATTTTGTGACATCCAATGACCGTATAATATAGTCACCAGTTTTACGTTCGGCTGTAAAATTGACAGTTATTTCGCCAAACTGTTTGGAGTCAAAAACCTTTTCTGGCCAATATTTCGCGCATTTGGATTTGTTATATTCCTCTAGATTTGTAAGCATAACTATGATCTCTAAATGCTGCTCCCATATCATTCGCCAAAAATCGTTGATTGTAGTTTCCATGGGGCCCTGGGCGCAGATAAATTTCTTTCGTTCCTTATATCCAATAACAAAATTGGCATTTATATAATCAGTACATTGATTTCCATTGGTTGGCGATAATTTAACTCTAGTTTGATCATATGCTTTTATATCGGGATATCTATTCTTGCAGGCATTTTCCTTTATGTCGCTATTTTTCGTTGTTCGATCAGTAAAGCGATTTGGGAGCATTTCATATTCTCGAAGGAAACCATAATCCGTATCCTTATGACGATTCTTGTACGCAGTAACTAAATCTGATTTATGAATAGGTCCCGTATCAAAGCCTTTCTGATTGCCAGACCCGATAAACTGGCTATGATTATTGATTCGACGTCCAAAGAAAGCTCTGAAATTATAAAAAATCATTACTATATATAAAAGTTATTCATTAAATCAATAAAAAAAAAATACCTTAACGAATCTCTCAAGGTTAGTGTATCTTCGTCAGGCATGGCGTTCTTTGTCTTCTGATGATGAATAATCCAAAATATTAAAAATATTATAATAAATCCAAATGAAATAGCTAGAGCTTTAATGCCGATATTCGTGTAAAACTTGGAATCATCTAGGGAATGAATATGCTCTGCTTCAGTCGCAGGCGTAATTACGTCGAAGTAATCGCTATATGCCATTAGAACCGTACTTTCGGATCGAACTGTATTAATATAAAAAAATATATTTAATAATTAACTTTGCCAGCTTGCCAGATATTGTATGCAATAACTTACCAATTAACTCAAGGAAACCGGTGTAGTTTGCATCAATATCTATTTCCCAATCCCAAATATTTCCGATGTTATTTGAATTGGTCATGTTTGCATCTTCCCGTCCCGTGGCTACTGTGGGATTTCGTCTTATTCTCATTTTACTTCCCAAGACTTTCATTGCATGCTCCGTCAAATTTGCATCTTTAAGTAGTTGTTCTTTTTGAATAAGTGCTGGATTCAGGACGGATTCTAGAAATAGCCAATATGACATGGTTAACAAAATATACAAACAAAAATAAGAATAAAATGAAATCTTACCTGTTTTTAAGGCACTTTCCACTTTCCGTAAGAATGGTGCGCCGTCCAAGCATTTGCGACAAATGTTATCATTGTCGATGAGTTCTTCTTGTTTATTAAGAAATCGTGTTTCGTCTCCCAAAAATATTTCTGATTTAAAATATCGATTACTAAGCATTTCAGCTAAATAAGCATAGCTATTCGTTTTGTTACTGTTATTATTATTATTACTATTGTTATGCATTTCAGCATACGTAGCAACATTTAATTTATCCGGAGTTGGTAGTTCGCTATTTCCATTCAATATTTTGACAAGATAGAGCCGAGAGCAACAAATGGGACCATTTCTTTCACTTATTTTGGGTAAATATAATTTTAAGACATATTTGGGCCCATTTTTAACTTTTGTCCAGATAGTCTTTCCAATTGTTTCAGGCGTTGATATCGGCATAAAACAATTTGTAACCGCTGCCTCACCATTTTTCTTATGTCTCGTTATGGCGGAAACGGTAACGGTATAATTTGTGTTTGGACTAACTCCTTCATAGACCGTCTTATGACTGGGCTCATCCACTCGACGTATTTTTGGGCCCCACTTCTCACTGAACACAGTGCCCTCGTGAGTATACGTATAATTCCCCTCCAAGATAATTAGATATGAAACTATTTTGCCGTTTGGTGTTTGCGGTACGTTCCAACCAATTGATATGGAATTGAGTCTGGAAATGTTCTGTTGATTGCAATGAATTTTCAAATTGGTCGGCTTCGTTGATACACCGTCCATTGTTGTGCCATTAACAATTTCAGACCATGGACCGCACGACTTTGTTAGATCACTGCATGCCCTTACTTGAAATTCATAGTCTGTAGCTGTCTTCAGTTTATCAAACATATAGGGTAGATTTCTTGAGTTCTGTTGGTAAATCGCTTTTTCGATTAATTTCGGAACATCGCCCGATTCGGAAACGGTCAATTCATAGTACTGAATATATTCAATTAAATCGTGCGAAGGTGGACTCCAGCCAATCGTAATAGTCGATGCCGTACTGCCCGTTGTTTCCACTTTGGGTATAAAAATTGGATCATGATCTAAGGTCGTCACACTGATGGAATATTGATTTGGAATGCCATCACCGATTGAGTTCTTTCCCGTAATACGTAGATTATATGTTGTATTTGGGCTAAACCCCTCCAAGACGCTGGATGTGCTATTGCCACTGATAACTTCCTTATAATAGGTGAATGTCGGCGAGCCTTCTTGCGAATACTGTATGAAGTATTTTTGTATGGGATCGTTGCCATCGTAAACAGTCCAATTTAGGAATATTTTGCCAGCACCAACAGCTTTTACATAATCAATGCTAATTTGTGGCACTTCCATTACAAGTAATGCAATTTCTTTTGAAATAATCTCAGCCTCATTTTCCCCATAAAAAACACATTTATAAGTGCCATTCTCCTTTTTATACACCTCGGTGAATTCCAATGTGAAGTTCACTTGCGTATCGCTCAAGCGATGTTTGAAGGAAAAGCTGTCGAGGAAAGGAAAAGCGTTTCCATCTTTAAGCCATTTAAGCTGCTTTTTTGTGGTACTATTTTGTGGATAAATATCAAATACACAATATATAATGGCACTTTGTTTGATCTTTTGTTTTATGTTTTCGACACTGCTCTCAACAATTTTTGGTTGGAGATATGGCTGCAAATTGTATTCAACGGTTGCGTTGGTCTGGGAATTTTTACATGTATAGTTTCCAGTATCCGAAATGTTTACTGCACGTATTTGAAGAATATTTTTAAACGTTTTTATAATCTCTGAATTGCCATTATTATCCGCATTTGTAATATCAGCTGTTTTTGTAAATCTGAAAATAATAATTCACTCATTAATATTGTAGCAAAAATAACAAATTTTTTAACTCATCACTTTCATAGAAATGGAAAAGAAAAGATAAGTCAAAAAAATGGGGTTCAATTTAAAGACTATCTGATAATGCATTGGAATTTCCTGTGAATCATGGAGTCCATAACAAAGTCTTAGGCAAGACTAAGAAAGTCTGAGTTGCCACGTGCCTACAAATCTTTAAGCATATCAATAACTGCGATGTACCTGTTATCAAACTTATGATTGGTTAGATTGTTAAATGTCCATATTGCCGGCTCTTGGTCAGTCGTACATTCAAAGGACGAGTTCTTTCCAATTTCAACCCATTCTGAAATAGAAAATAAAGCAACCAAATTTAATAATTTCATAACAATTACAGTATAATATAAAAGATTTTTAAATGCACACAAAAGAAATGTAATATAATACAAATAATTAAGCACTACAATATTTGCAGACAGGCTGCAAACAATATTATTTTTTGTTATTCAATATTTTCATGTCAATACAATTCACAACGTATAAAATAATGTAAGTTTTTGTTTCAAAGTTTGTATGGCGATTACGAATTTTATTACACATCCCCCAAACCAACTGCAGACTTTTGGCTTTTCCACACTACACCTAATTTAAAATCGTAAAAAATGTATGAATTAACTTGTAGTTGAGCAACCCATAACAATTCTTAATTGCTTACTGCTACCTATTTGATTTATGTACCCAAAACAAAACGGAATTGTGTAGAAGATAAGCCTAACAAACATTTGTTTCGCAGTTGATTTATCTTATCTCATTCAATAAGAAAAAAGGGTGTAGACACTACAAACATAATACTAATTAATTCAGCCAACACTAAATGAAAACTGTCAAAGGTGACCATCGGTTGCAAATAATTTGCTCTTTAGTTGTTTTTCTTTCTTTATAAAGATACATTATAAGTTTTCTTGCAATTTCAAAGCGGCTTTTTACACTTTGTATCCTTACTACATACATATGTGTCTGTGGGTGTGTTGGGCGTGTGTATGTTTCTGTATGTGTGTGTAAGTATTAGTGTACACACTTGTATGCGAGCATTTGTATCTAACTGTATACAAGAACAAAACAAAAACAAAATCAAGCATCGTAAACTGACGTCTTAATGATTTTCACTTATAATGCATAGATATTTGAAATTTAGATACCTTTACTGAATCCTTGCGCAAATAAGTTAGTAAATAAGAAAAGTATAAGTATCACATAAGCATCAATTCGGTGTTCGCGAAAACACGCCATCGCCTTAAAACTATGCGGGTCCTTTTCAGTTATTCAAAGGGCACAAGTTAGTCCCTCTCCGTTTTGTATCAATTTCACTACAGCACACTTTTATAGCCACATAATTCAAATATTATTTACGCTGCTCGTTTAGTTAATACTGGCTGAGTTCTTTTTGGCACAGGCGATTTAGTGTTGAAAAACAGCAAAACAAAAAAGAAAAGTATTCTATGAATTTATCACACAGAAAACAATAAAACATTCATCGGTTTTGGAACACCAGAGAACGAAACATAAATTATAAGTGCTGTGCAATTATTATATTATTCAATCCATTTATATCTTTCGTCACTTATCAACCTTTTAAATTGAAAAGAACTGTTCCCTATATTTGTACCTAATTTAATTTGCAAATGCTTCATTTTTCATATAGATTATATTTTAATATGATTAGCACATTGTCAATTAATAAACAACTGCATGTGCCGTTACGTATTGAATTGATTATATCTATGAATTTAAATAACCAAATTATATTGAATATTCAAGTATAAGTTAAGCATAAAGACTTTTTTGTAGGGAAATTATTTAATGTTCTTAAAAAATAATAATCGTCTTATTCCATTAAAAGTCAAAAGTGCGCCGCTACCTTGACGCTTACTATAAATACAGTGTTGCATTTAAGTATCGATAAAGTAGATGCGGCTTTAGTTTTAATTCACTTTTTTATTACCGGCGCAACTTGTCTTTTTTTTACCATAATTTTGACAAATATTATTGTTTATTTGTTAAACAAACACTAATAATTTCAAACTCCATTATTGAAATACTTATATTTCAAAAATGAAATTAGTGAGGTACGAAAGCGGCGGCGAACGCGGCCACAACCACCTATTGTATATATACACACACACAACATGTTTGCAAAATCTAACACATACATACCAGCAATAGGCATGTGCAGCTGCGTGTGCTATGATAGTGTAAATAAAAATCATAAATAATAGCGAAAATGTAAAATTTTTTATTATATTTATATGTTTGAGAATTTTTAAGGCCATTCTGTTTACATATCCTCTCCACGGAAATTTCGTGTTTTGTATATGATGTCTGGAGGAATATTTTAAGCGCCAAATTTAAAGGTTTACATGTGTATAATATAAAAATAAATTACAACTTGTGCGAATGATAATAAGAAAATAGGCTGCATTATATTATGTATATAATATGGTGAACAGCATAAAAAGCTACATCATCTATATTCATAGTGCTTAACATTATATTATATTTAATATTCTCGTTGAACCAAAATACTGTAAACTGTAGTTATATTAATAACGTTTTCCCAATTTAAATAATGTATATTATAATATATATAATTTGTATTCTATCTACTTTATGATCTTCAGTATTTTCTAAATCTATTTAACTTTTTCAGATTTCTGATGAAGCTCAGTCACGAGACTGTAACAGTTGAGTTAAAGAATGGCACTCAAATCCACGGCACAATCACTGGAGTCGATGTTGCGATGAATACCCACCTGAAGAGTGTTAAAATGACCATAAAGAACAGAGATCCCGTACATTTGGAATCGCTGAGCATTCGGGGCAACAATATACGATATTTCATATTGCCGGACAGTCTCCCACTGGAAACGCTGCTCATCGATGATACGCCAAAGTCAAAGTCAAAGAAGAAAGACAGTGGAAGGGTTGGAAATCGTGGCAGGGGCAGAGGCAGTCGTGGTCGTGGAGGTCCCCGGGGACGCGGCAGAGGCAGAGCACCCTCCAGACGTTAAATATATAGTAACGAAACAAAAAACAAATGTATGAATACGAACTACAAACGCCAAGTACAAAACACATTTGGGCACTTTTTGAAGAATAATAAATTTTTGATTTTATAATATATATAAATTGCCTTTTTTAAAAAAAGATTCGCATATTTGTTTAGTTATTTTAATTAAAGCAGTAATTTGGCATTCTACAAGTATGTGTGTTTTCGATTCGTATTGAATTTATTCATCAATTTGGAATGCAACTAAGATAAACACTACTTGGATTCTACTTTCATTTAACAGCTAGCTGAACATCATAATCGATAATATCGATAGGTTTTTGCTCGCTATGTATTTCAATAGCCGCGATTGCCGCCATGATATAATAATTACTAATAAGTACAGTTCTCAAGCTAGTAGTAAAGTTACCAAAAAATTTTATTAATAATAAAAATGTATCTACCAAAAATGGCATATTCTCTTTTTACATATTGTCATGTTCAACTTCGACATGCTTGTGTTTTAAAATGGGTTAACAGCAATTAAGTTTAATGATGCCGATAGTTTTGTAGCTTGATATTAATATGCATTCAGTTGACGGTCACACTGGCTATGTTTAGTCTGAATTCTTGTTTTTGTTCAACATTTTAAGTTTTTGCGTTTGCCGTTGAATTTGTGTATTATGCCACCCCCAAGACCAAAGGGGATAGGATTTACAACAGGGGTAACACCAGCACGACCCGGTTCAAACACCCCCATGTCGGAAAGGCAACAAATGGCTCTGCTAATCCAAATGACAGCAACCTCCTCAACAGGTAAGCAGCCAGCCAGACCCAAACATACATAAATCTGTCTATGTTTGCATCGTATCGCATCTACATACAAAAGTAAATACATACAAACAATGGTGAATACATACAAATTACAATACAAGCCGAAGTCACACGCAGCACACCAAAAATAATAATAACTAAATAAAAGCAACTATGAGCCTACAATCAATTCGAGGTGTATATGTGTATGAGTGTAAATGTAGATGTATGTAAATGTATTGTGTATGTGAAGTTTTCAATGTGTTGTTCTCTCTCATTCATAATTATTTCACTCCGACCACGCCTAGCAACTTTTTTTCGGACGAAAAGAAATTATCTGAAACATTTTATTTATTTATGCACCATTATTAGTTGTACGCATTTATATATATAGATATGCCTTATGTGTGTGTGTTTGTGTTTAATAAAAACTGTTTATTCGTGTATTATTCATATGTGCGTATGTATTTGTAAGAACACCGTGCTCACAAATACACTGACTGCAGCGAGTTTTTTGATTTTTCAAACAAATAGGTAACATATTTTTTTTTTTATTACAAATACTGAAGCTTAGTTTTAAATAATGATTTTGGCATTTTGTTAATTATATCATAGTATATAGGAACAATTGATGTTTATGTCAACAGAACTTAAGGTAATACCCAATCTTTTTCTTCATTAGTTATATTATGATAAGAATAACAATAATATTTAATTAAAAACTTTTGAACTAATTACAACAGTATATTGTATTTTTGTTTTTGTACCCTGAATCTCTGAAACGAGGAACAATTGTTTTGTGTACATATTGTGTAACAAAACTAATCAGATCCGATAAATAAAAATATTTAAAATTCTTATTTTTGTATTTTAGAGACAGCGCGAACGCATTCAAAGAAAAATGATAAGAAAGGCGATGCCGACATTGAAGAGATCAATGTGAGCGAAAAACAATTAGAGATTGTTGATACGAAGGATTTGAAGTCATCGACGGAGGAGAGTTCAACGGATAGTAAAAGTGCAGAGACGACGACTGCAGCGCAAAGCGTTACGAGCAGCAGCACGAAGCGAAGTTTCTCAGATGTCGATGATGATTTCGAGGAGCATGGCGACGACATCAAGAAGAAGAAACGCAAAGATTTAGATAACACAAAAGATGTAAAGAATCCATCCACTAAAATTTCATCGAAACTCGATAAAACCTCAAAGTTAGCAGCGACAAAAAACTCACCATCAGCGAGTAAAATAAGCACAACAGTTGCGGACAAAGAGTTGGAAGTAAACAAGACGCTTGACATCGAGAGTAATGAGACAACAGAGAATAGCGAGGATTACAAAAGCAATGACAGCCTGTACAATAATAATGGCGCACTGAAGGTGCCACCTTTAAAAATCGTAATACCCCAGCAGAACTGTTCCATTGACACCGAGGGGAATGTGCTGCGAACTGGCAAAGTAGCCGCATCCCGAAATGCAGCGTTGCCGTACGTTGTCAGTTCGAACAGTGATTCCATTGATACCATATTGTCCAATCAGTGCCTTAGTCCGCACGAGAGTAGCCCACAAAAAGTGAACATTGCCTGCTCCACAGTCGAGTATTGTGATAAGAACATTAAGCTATTCAATGATGAGAAAAATCTAAGAGTCCTGCGCAGTTCTTATCGCAGTGGAGTGACGAGCGCTGAACGCAGCTCGAACAATTCATCGCCGCAAATGCAGAGCAGTTCTCCATCGCCGGCATCCTCGAATCATGCCACCGACAATGTGGACATTAAGGGATCCTATACAAACATGACAGCCAGTCCCATACAACAAAATCAATTTGATCATGATGTTTTACCCAATGTGCCTAGTCCTTCGACCTCATCGACGTCATCGTCCAAGGATATTATCTCTTCGTCACATGTGGATCTGCATCCGCGTAAGCGCAAGATAAGACCCAAGAACAATGATGACAACTCAAAGCATTCAAATGCGGATAACAACTCCTCCTCGTTGGCATCGGGCGAAACGCATCCACATGATTATCCATTTACGAATGGATTTCAAATGTTCTTAAATATACGACGACAAGTGGAGAGAAAATGGAAGAATCTTTATCCCGTTAAGCCGAGACCTCCGCAGGGATACAACGATTATTTGCTCACCAAGAAATCGTATCTTCTAAAGCGAAATGTGAGGAAACCGGAAATTCAAATACCCGATGTCATTCCGGAGGAGATGCGAAAGTTTTTCGTGGAACAGGAAAAGGCAAGACAAGAGTTAACCGAAGAGCATATTGTGGAACGAGAGAAACTCTGCCTGAATGTCGAACAGGAAATAATCAGAGTGCACTCGAAGGCAGCCAGAAGTATATCCGGGCAGTGTGCACCGTATTCCGTGTGTACATTCCTCAAAGATGACGAAATCTACAACATGATAACGCCCGAGCAAGATGAGAAGGAGAAAAGTGCTCGCTGTCGATTCAATGGCCGATTGCTGCTCAGCTGGCTGCAAGATGTGGACGACAAGTGGGAAAAAATTAAGGTATTACTATACCATGTCATATGTCTGAAATTGAAAAACTTAATTTTTAATTTGATTTGTAGGAATCGATGGTTCTACGGCAGCACAATGAGGCGGAAAGCCTTCATGCTGTACAAGTGATGGACTGGAATATTTGCCTGAAACAACATCACCTGTATGATTATATTTTCGAGTCCAGCGAGGATCGGGTTCATGTGCCCATCGTTCATGTTGGCGAAGATTTCGACATTTTACCATCGTGAATTTTGGTTTTATAATAAAACTGACAAATTTGACAAAAATGCATCTTATGTGAATATTAAAATGTAAAAAATTACAAAAACTGTTCAATTTTTAACTTAGCAAATGGAATATGTATCCAGAAAATATATTTAAAAGAGAGAGAAAGAAGAAATAAAAAATCGGCCCGAACATGCCTTGCTAATTATATATTTTAATGCAATAACATCAGAAGAAATAACCCATTTTATCTTTGTTACTATTGGAGATCCACTTTCAAAAACAAACCACCAAATAATTATACCAATGGAAATGTGAAATTTGTTTAAGTTGAGTTTATTTCGAATATATTCACAATTTAATTAGTTTATTTATTTTCTTATCATATTGTTCAAAATCGTACGCGCAAAGTCAACCATCTCCTGTAACAGAAGATAAAGCTTATTAAACAAAGATTTCAAGATTGGTTTTAATAATGTAATATTACTTCGCATTCCTCCAATAACTGTTTGTTACTAACTAATTGCTTTAGAACAGTTTGAGCCTCCGCATTCTGTTTTTGAGTGCTGCTCCAATTGAAATTTGCTGAAAGCGCCGAAAGAGCGCTTAAAGTGGACTCAAGTTTGTTGTCATATTCGTTTTTATTCTCCAAATTCGCTAATAGAACCGAAACTGCATTTTCTTTGTAGATAAGTCCTGAAAAAGTGGATTAATTAATTTAATTAGGTTTATTAAAAGTTATTATTATTATTAACATACCTCTGACTGCGTTAATGTTGGATGCCAAGGAAGCTATTAGGAACGCTGCTTTTATATATACTGAATCATGTTTAGAGTTTAGACAGGAAACTAAAGAACGTATTCCGTTTATACGTAGGAATTCATTCAATCCCGGTGAGAAATTTTGTATCAATGCTGAGACTGCGAATAAGGAACTACGTGCCAGGAAGTCATCGGCATCATTTATGGTTGAGGTAAGTACAGGTATTAAGTGTTCTTCATAAAAATATTTCTGGCAGAATTCATTGTTTTGTGACATTTCGCCCACAATAAAAATGGCATTTGGTCGTAGATTATAGTCAGGTATTTTGATCAATTGCAATATAATGGAAATGCCTCCGACTTTCACCAATGAATTGGCATGATCAATATCGTCAATCTTATCACGAATTACATGCAAACAATCCAATTTTTGTTCGATATTCGTGGATTCACTTTTCAAGATTAGCAAAGCATCTTGCAAACTATTATCGCCATTTATTGATTGAAGAGCACCTTGCAGGAAATCATTTCTCTGAAATAAAAACAAATATAAATATAGGCAATACAAACAAACTTAATTAAAGCAGATTATATTAAATGACAGAACTGATTAGAGAATGGCATTTGGGTGAGTAATATGCCCAATCATAAGTGCAATACAATTTTCAGTACGTTATTTAAATTTTCTTCATATTTTGCAATAAGGAGTTTTATTTGTTTATAACTATAACCTTGGCATTTGTTTCACAAGGAATTGTGGTTGATCCCTCGTCGTCTTTTCCAGAGTTTTCCACAGCTAATCTTAGTAATGCCTGCATTCACAAAAAATATTAATAAAACTCTTAAAAACTGTTAACAATAATCCCTCCTTGCCTCTAAATTTTGTTTGCGTTTTGAGGAGGAGCTTTTTGTGTCCATTTTAAGCACTGATTTTTTTTTATTTGTATAGATTTATTGGTTTGCAATAATTATTGTTGATATTTGATGGAATGAAATCATAATATAAACATGTGGTGTGTTTGCAAGAGGTGAAAGTCCAGCGATAGAAATTCGATACTATCACATCTTTAGGTACTTATCGATAGCCATAAAATATTATTATTATATTTTAAAATATTATAAAATTTTAATAATTAGAAATTTTAAATTACTCACATTGAAGTCTTAGATATTAATAATCAGTTATACCAAAGCCAAAGAATATTTATAGATTTTTAATTCTGTATTCCACAAGAGTTGGGTTCCCACAGGGGTATTTTTTTCTTCGATTAATTAACTACAGAAGAAAGAAAATCAACTTTTGTGTTATCGTTTACAGATGTTTTGTTTTTTTCGAGTGTTATAAGTCTACAAAATTGATTTCAGTGTTTGTTATGATACCGGAACGCCAGCATTATCAACAAAAAAGCCATAGTTAGTGCTCGTTAAATTGAGAGAGCACGATAATGTTAAGGGACCTGATTACGTGGGTATTAAATACTTATCTTGGCAAGTATTTGGAGAATTTGAACTCTGCTCAGCTGTCTGTTGCACTCTTATCAGGTATATAATTGCACAATTCCAAACACAATTACGACATAAACATAACGAGATTTTTAATTAATTTTAGGCGAAGTCGAGCTCGAAAACATTCCGATTAGAAAGGATGCGTTGCGTTCACTTGGCCTGCCAATTGAGGTTTCATCGGGTAGCATTCGTAAGATTAAGCTGCAAGTGCCGGTTCGACAATTTCGAACATCGCCATGGTGTATTTCGGTGGATGGATTGTTTTGCGTTGTTCGTCCCAAGGACTTTGAGAATTGGGATGAGGTGAAGGAGAAACTGCTGGATTTAGAATACAAGCAATCTGTCTTGGACACCGCAGAGGCCAATTGGCGTTCGGAGAAGGGCAAGCAAATCGAATCGTATTATTTCTCATCGTATAATAACTGGCTTAAGTATGGAACGAATATGGCAACGAATATCATTGATAACATTGAGCTTAAAATATTCGACGTACATTTTCGATACGAGGATATCGTCGATGTGGGCAATAGTAAAATTGCGACTGGAATTAAAATTGGCTCGTTGACTGCACAAAGCTGTGATTGTAACTGGTCAACTGGTTCAAATAAATCGATCAATAATGATACTAATTTCAAAATCGTCGAATTGAAAGAATTGTCCTTGTACTGGGACACGTTATACGATGATATTCAATGCCAGAAATTCAACAACCAAGAGCTGCTCACGAATATGAATGTGACATGTGAAAAGCGAGCACATGAATTTATAATTAAGCCCATTGGTGCAACAGGTCGATGGAAGCGAGAAAAATCTCCACAAGTCATACGCTCAAAAGACAAGCCGCGAGTCTCCTGCGATCTTCTGGTACCTGAAGTTATAATTGTGTTATCCAAAGTATGTTTGAAACAGAGAATATATTTTATTTTGAGTATTGTATATCTGAACTAATTTGATTGATACGATTGCAGGCACAACATGATCAAATACAGGATAAGCTCGCTGGAATTCAACAGATTAAGGAGATATGTCAATTTCGATTAAAACGACCATCAATAAGTATTAAGGATAATCCAAAAATGTGGTGGAAATATGTGCTCGTTTGTCATGGACGCGAACTAAAAACGAGAGACGAAAAGTTTCTAACGCTTAAGGAAAACCTGCGATACATGCGAATATATCAGGAGGTCATATTAAATCCCAACGAAAATTTAAGTACCGATGACAAAGAATTCAAATCGTACATTGAAAGTGATAGAAAAGTTGCGGAATTAATCGTTTTACGCAGAATATGCTTTGAAAAAGTATTCACAAAAGGACTTTCCATCAAGTCGGACAATGTGAGAAAAGGAAGAAATATGCTCTTCCATTGGTTTCCAAACTGGATGGGTTGGTATGGTACGACGAACTCTGCAGGCGCTGCAGAGCAGGATGAATCCTTACAAAATCTCGAAGATGATATTTTGGTGGCACTTGAGCACTCCTTGCAAAATCAGTCGCACTTGAAGAGCGACGCTATTTTTGGACATTTCACTATTGAGCTTATTAAAGGTTTCGTTGTTCTGCAAGCCGAACAAACCACTAAAAGTGAAGATTGTGTTTGTGTAGAAATGCAGTTTAATAATCTGTCATCTTTTTTGCAAGTAAATCCATTGCTAACATCCTATGTAGTTGGGATATCTTTGGGTGAAGTATATCTTTTGGATAAAACGAATAAAGATTCAAAACATTGCTATTTGATAAAGCCACAAACCGACAGATCACCGGCAATAAACCAATCGGATCTGAAAAATTCAATAAGCTTACCAAACAAACAGGATCCATTATTTCTGCTGCAATATGAAAATGATGCTCAGTCACAATACCGACTTATAATAAAATCGAAAAGCTTGGACTTAATATATAATCAGGACGCCGTTGACTGGTTCTTAAATTTCTTTACAAAAGCCAAACAAGTGCGCTTCTTAGTAAAGGACAAGAATAGTGTTGAAAAAGAAAAGAAATTTCTAAGTTCTTTTAACCAGCATTTTGTCGGGAACGAGGTAAGTAAAAGCAAAAATATTGTCTATTCATGTCAGCTTTGGCATATTTAATTGACGACCAAATATTCTTTACACAGGTTAATCGCAAAAATTGGACATTTGAAATTGAGGTGTTTGCTCCTCGTATTATATTTTTGGAAAACTACAAGATAAGCAATTCCCTAATGGTTCTAATGGATTTTGGAAAATTTCAACTGATTAAATCAGATTTCACAAAGAGAAGTACAGCGTTTGTTTCAAAACCAGCGCAAACTTCAACCAAAGATATCGATGCAGATGATGATGATGATGAGGCTTTTATGACTCCATGTTCTACTCCACCGGGATCACAGAAAAGTGGTTCAGATTCTCCGACGATTCGTGAAATCTTGCATGCTGATATGATAAATAAAAACAGTCAACTTGAGTCTGCATTGCATAGTAAAATTTATAATACATACACGATAAATTTAACGAATTTGCAAGTCTTAGTTTGCAAATATCAAGAGAGATGGCAAGCTAGCTTAAAGTCTTCTTCAAATTTTCATATAATTGATAAATTCAATATCACTCTGACGATCGAGCAACGTATCGTGTTCACATCGGATCCCGAATATCCCTCGCTTACACTCTTTGGGACATGTCCGATGATATTGATTCATGGTAATGAAGATAAAATTCAACATTTCTTAAACATCCTCTATCCGATAACGAATAACCCACGACTTAAGAAAGAAACAACAATACGTGAAACTGAGAAAAAATCATATATCGATGAGACCAATAATAATCCCTATTGTAATGTTGATGGCACTCATTTAGTTGTGCAGTTTGCGATAGGACAACTTATTGTCGAATTGCAATCTAAGGAAAAGAGCATTGCGGAACTACAAATTATTGGAGCACGAGCTGGTTTAGTCACCGCAGGGAAGGAAACAACAATCACAATGTCTGTCCATGGATTGCTACTTGTGGATGCTATTCAGTCTTTCGGTCCCGACTTTGAACTCTTGGTGGCCAGCCATCGAAATGTTGGGTGAGTATAAAAACGTTTTTAACATCACGGCAAATCAAGTAAATGTGTCTGCTTTTCAGTATGGATAGTTTTTCTGGAAGTCTAAAGCACAGTACAGCTTGTTCACCGGTTACGCCCGGCTCTCCAGACTCATATGATTATCACAGGCCAACAAGTCCGCATATTATCACAAAAGCAGTTCAAAATATTCAAAGCGGTACAGAAACTTAATATAAAATATTCGACAAATATTTATTCAAGCAAATTTTATCATGGAGAGATCTCTCTTTATTCCGTTGTATGTATTCTATTTTTAGGAGCATCGATGGATCGCACTGAAGAGTCGGAGTTAAATGCCCTCATTAACATAGATATTAATATTATTGCATCCGATACGAATAAGTCTTCCTTTTTGCATACTTCGAGAATTTCATTTAACACATTGGAAATAATTGGTATGTACTGTTTTATTTACTAAATTTAATTAAATTTTTATGCCAAATAATAATCTAATAAATTTACGTTTTCACCTTTTAGCCAATCAGGAGACTATACTTGAGCTGTTGAATTTTGCTGAACGCATCTTTCGTCGCCAAAGGCTTTTGGAGAACGTTGGCAGCAAGACAGTCAAAGAGCCTGCGTGGGAATTAAAAGAATCCGATAGTGTCGTTACTCATAATGAACACGAAATAATATTTGATTTCTATCGTTTAAATGTATTGATATTATACACGATAAAACGAGATAAATTTGAGATTGCCCGAAAGGTTGGGACGCTTACAGTAAGCGAAGCCAAAATAAATGTATCAGTGCAATCCAGTTTGTCTATAGCTGGATCTCTGGGAGGCATACAAATCATCGATATAACTCCTCAAGGGATTCGTTACCAACGAATTCTATCAATTGGAAGAGATCCAGTTTCAGAATCGGACCGTCTATCGGTGGTTAATAAACTCTCAAACGAAATATATTTGAATAATGCCGAAGACGAGAAGTGTGATCAAATTGATGCACTAAGTTTTACAAATCTATGGACTGATAATAACGCAGTCGCTCTCCAAGTGCGAATGGCGTCGGTTTCCTACACCCATAGCCCGAGATTTTTGCAAGACTTTAATCATTGCATTATGAACTTCAAACAGGGCCTGAGGTAAGTTGTTTTACTTTCTCAATCATTTTATCATTTAATTATTGCTGTGTATTTGTATTTTTTAGCGAGTTCTTGACTTCAATTGGAAACAAGGCAACCGATATGGCTAAAGAATTTGTGCAGCAAATAAAAGATGTTAATTATCAGACCAAACCACCTAAACCTAACATACGTCAGGATAAAACCGCATTCTCGTAAGAAGCATTCAAATCCAATAAATTCGTTTTAATAGCCTTCTTTTTTGTTGTCTTTTCAGGCTTGATATTATTATAAGTAGTCCGATAATCGTTCTTCCTATTTCGACTGGTAGTAATGAAATATTTATTGCAAATTTGGGTAAAATAAGTATCCGAAATAATGATATTAATCAACAATTGGAGGATATTAAGACGAATGACACCGAGAATTATGTGATAGAAGTGAAAAATATTAATTTGTTTTCGTTGAACATTGATGAGCAAACGGAAGATTGGAAATACACGCTGCCAATAGCGAGCAAACTGTATGAAAATAAACAAGATGCGCATCCAATCTTACATGACACAGCAGTATCCCTAAATGTGTATACTGGATATAACGATGCAAATGATGCAGAGAGGCAAATTCAAACAATATTGGTGAGTGAATTTAAAAGTGTACTTTTTGCATTATACTAATCAAATAGTTACTTATTATCCAGGTCGAAGGAAGTATGGTTGAAACACTTAAGATCACTCTCTATCGCAAACAATATAAAAATATATTAGAATCTATTCGAAATGCAACAAACTTTTCTAATAACGTATCCTCGGAGAACGTGATGCCCAAAATGAAAAGTGCAAATATTACAAATCCCAATGCAAGTGACGTGCAGCGTATTAAAACAACTGTTAAATTCTCAGTGCCTATTTTCGAAATTAACTTGCAAAATGAGAGCCATGAACCACTCGTAAATGTAACGTTTAAAGACTTTTTTGTAAAGCATCAAAGAAGAGGCAGCGATGAAGATCTTAAGGTCGTTTTGAACTCTGTGCTTATGGAGGACTTAAAGTCCGATATATCGTCACCATTTCGAAATATGGTCACATCTCTAAACCTGGAAAAAATGTACCAGCGTAGGGGACAATGTTCAGCATCATGCCCAGATTTGCCAAGTTTACGTAGTAAGCAGAAGACAATTTCTAGATCCATCACTAATCTTTGTGATCACACCAAACTAAAGGATTGTGAACAGCTTAAACGTGGTCTATGTCATTCAAATAATATTAGCAATCGGAAAAGCAACAATTTAGTTATCTACAGATCACACACTAAGCACTTACCACAGCAGCCTTCTGATGCGAAGATTGAGATACAAAACTCCATCGAGTTTAATTGCCTTAATTTGGCAATATGCGTGGACAGATGGTATACGATATTTGACTTCTTTGACCTAGTATCTGACACTGAAAATGAGCAATCCTCAGCTAAAAAGAAAGATAGTCTGCCAACGAGTAAGTACAAAAAAACTTCCACTTGTTGAGTTTACTTTAAATCAAATAAATGTATTTTTTATCTAGGTGCTTATGAATTTTGTAGTAAACTAAATGTTTCCATCAGATCGTTAAATTTCACCCCAATTCGTAACGATGCAGTATTATCAAGAATAAATGTATCCAATGCAACATTTTTTATAGTTAAAGAACCTACCTTTAATTCGGTTGAAGGTTGCTTGGGATCAATAGCTGTATACGATCTTACAAAATTTGGATACATATACAAGGAAAGGTTCTTAACGAGTGGCACAGAGGCTTTAAATTTTGTGTATAAGAGGTAAAGAAGAATATTCGAAATTCATTTTAATTACTTGTCTTAAATACAATTTTTTTTCATTTATTAAGAAAAAATACAGATATGGAAACACCGAATGTTATTAATGCTGATGCAGTTCTTTGGATTAACATGTCTTCGGTTCACTATATACACACAAAACGTTTTATAGTTGAACTTCATTTGTTCGTTAAAGAGTTATTACAATTGCAAACGGTAATGCATATGTCTACTATATGTTTAACATTTCACAGCAATAATTAATTAATATGTTTATTTGCAGCCGGTGATTAAAAAACTGAAAAAGCATAAAGCGGATAATAATCAAATGCAATCGTCTAAAATCAAGCTGTGCATTCAAGCCGCCTCGCCAGTTATTGTTCTACCCGCCTCTTACAATAACAATCATGTTTTGATTGCTTATCTGGGACAATTCACACTGAAGAATAGTTTTCATCTTGCCAGCGATGAGTGCATTATAAGCAAAAAAGGAAAGGCTGTTAAGAGCGAAGAAGAGATTTTGGACGTTATGCACATTGATTTGGTCAATATCAATTTGTTTTCGGGCGAACGTAGTTTGGATAAATTGGAAGCCAATTATGATGAAGAAACCTTTATAAATATCGCAAACACGTGCTTCGTCAAGGGCAGCAGGCTCTTCAAGGAATCATGCTATCTGGATCTTCAAGTGGAACGCAATCTAACCACAGATAGCATTCGAGTTTGTCCGGACATCAGTGTGAAAGGGAAATTGTCAAAATTGAACGCCACACTCAGTCTACAAAATTATAAACTGATAAGGGGTCTGCTGAATAATAACATTGGAGAGTATATCGATGATGTTTATTGCAACAGCTTGAATAATACTGGCCCATCCATCGAAGCATTCTCGGCCTTAAGTTTATTTTCAAAAACTGAAGACACCACAAATGTGATTAATTTGCTGTCGATAAATATACTTCTGGAAGATGTTTCGATATTGGTAATTGAAAGCACGAATACGTTTCCAGACTTTGCTCATCAGCCCTTGGCATGCATACATTTTATAAGATCGCAATTGGAAATCGACATGCTAAGCGATGGTTCACAAGACATTGATCTGATATCAACCAACATTTTAGTTGTGGATGAGAGGCCAAACGATGGTGTTAACAATGCCAATGTTTTTAGGAACATTCTGCAGCCGTCGAAAAAGGAAACAGTTCCAAAGCATTCAGCTCAAGTTGAAATCCACTGCAGAAAACGATTGAATTTATGTAAATATACGATTATGCTGAACGACATGAGAGTAATAGGAATTCTAGATTTCTTGGACCGCTTGAGACAGTTTTTTGAGGAAGAGCCCTTAACAGCATCGTCGTCCATTAATCCAAAATCAACTCAATTCGTACCAGCGGATCAATCGCAAACGACAGATGGTTCCGTGTCGGAGTATACCATAAATGTGACAGACTCTGAAGTGATCTTTGTAGAACAGTGTAATCGACTGGATTCGAATGCGATAATATTGAAAAGCACAACCGTCATTTCATTCAAGCCAAATAATAATTGTGTACCGCTTTCTATAAATATCAATCATTTGGAAATATTTTCATGCATATTGGATGCTGAGGATGAAAGTGCCTTGTCCATAATCGATCCATTCACCTTGAATATTGAGCTGAGGAACAATTGCTTGAATATTGTAATACAAAAGCAATTGAATATACGTTTATCCTACATCGATATGAAATTGTTTTTGAGAATGATTAGCTCGATACCGACACAAACTTCAACACCACCGCCAGTTTTATCCAAATCGAATTCGGAATTTGAAAAAATCGCCCCACTGCTTGCAATGGGTTTCGAGATAACAAATTGCTGGTATGCCATGGAACAGAACAACTGGAGACTTAACGATGCTGCACTGTGGCTGTCTCAACAGAAGCGCAGCACCACTCGAGATCGGGGCTTGGAATTAAAGACAGCTGTACTGGATGCCAATAGCATATCCATGTGTGTCATCGATGATTGCATGGATGCTGATGTGCCTTTGCTCGAGGTATCATTGTCGAAGGTACTGCTGAAATACAAATTTCAACCAAACACAATTGAAGGTGAAGGCGTCCTCAATGCGAACAACTCGGCTGAGGGAGATCTCGACACGGAAGTCGCACTTAACTATTATAATCGACGACTGAGTGGCTGGGAGCCGCTTGCAGAAACTTGGCAGTGTGCCGCAAAATGGAAGTATAAAAAGACAAATTTTGATAAAAAGAAACGTTTCGAGATTTTCTTGACCAGCAAACACTTATTCAAGATTAACATTACCTCGACGCTAATTGAGCTATACCACTTGGTGTCCAAGAATTGGACAAGTGATTTCCATTCCCTCGACAATGCCAAAAATTCGAATTTCAGACAACGATCACCATTCGTGCCATTTGCACTGCAAAATTTAACGGGATCGGCGCTACTATTTAAACCCATATACGCTCAGCTTGGGGATTTGACATGTTCCGATCATCAATTGGAATTAATTAAGAACTGGATATCGCTGCAGCCGGAAGAAATAAAAACGTTTGATTTTAGCCAAAAAAGTAAACTGAGGCATATTGACTCGCATTCGTTAAAACTGCATCAGATTCTGGTACAAATTCATGGCTGGACCTTGATTGGACCAATCTCCATAGACAAGGTCGGCACATATTTTCGATCAACAATCTTGGATTCGCATTACGAAAAGAAGACGCGCATTATATTTGATATATCCCTAATGGGTTCCGCACAAAAGCTAATTAAAGTAATGTCAGCATTGAGGGTAATTAACAAATTAGACCACGATGTATTTCTCAAGATGGTACTAAATAAAACTAATCAATCTGATGCTCAGTCTGCAATAAGCACAATCCGTCCGGATGATCAACAGTGTGTGCCATTAAAGTTTATTGACGCCTCGCTATATATATCCCATATTCCAAGCGAATCGAAAAAATCAAAGATTGACGATATCGGCTTTAGCAATGATGAGATTTTTTGGAAAAACTGTGGAATTGGCGGTACACAAAATCTGTACAGCTGCTACGATGCCAATAGAAGCATATTATATACACTAATCAACATAAGCCGGGAACTGTATCCGCTCAAGGATCAAAATATGGCGGGCCACTTAATTACGCTGCTACCACCGCTAATGCTCAAGAATATGCTTTGCTGTGATCTAATCTTTAACATTAATGGCTGCAGCGTGGGTCGAATTAATGCCTTCATGAGCAGAAATATATACAATATTAACATATGCGAAGCCATTAACTTGAGCATTACCTTGGATAACTTCGAAGTCTCGGGACAATTAAAGGTACCATCTAAGCATTTTGGCATTGTCGAGCCAAAGTTAAAGCTAATCGATGCCAAGAACAGGGAACTGCATCTGCACATATCAATTCAATATTTAAAAGGCCGAGGAATGGAAATCTATATTAGTGCACCCATATGGATTGTGAATAAAACTGGTCTGCCACTCATTTATAGGCAGGAGGGAACTAACAAAATTGCAGCTGGCCAATTTGATGAGCATGAAACTGCCCGACAAGTGTCGCCCCTAATGTTCTCTTATTCTGATCAGGAGGGCTCACCAAACTTGGAAGTACGACTCGGCAGCACCTTTGGCAACAATAATCAGGTATATCATACCAAACTTTACTAATTTCATACATAATTCTCATATTTGTTTTTAAATTTTCAGTGGTGCAAAAGTTTGAGCATGATTAAAAATATTACATACAGGGAATTGCGTACGGAAAATGGTCCGGGTTGCTATACAATTGGTATACGGGTTCGTCGCGGGCGAGGATTATATGCGTGCACCACATTTGTTACATTGTCACCACGTTTCCATCTCTACAACAAAAGCGGACATCCGCTGCAGTTTTCACAGAAATGTAATATTATACATAACGTAAGTATGACATATTAATTTATATTTAATCAGCATTTAAATTTAATACATATTTTTTAGGACGTTGCCAACTCGCGTAACGTTATTACGGCGCCAATCGACTGCAATTTTCCATTTCATTGGACAAACGGAGATCGAGAGCCGTTGATTTGTGTTCGCATCGCAGATGTGGAATGCTGTTGCTGGTCGAAAGGCATACCCGTCAATGAGGCAAAGAGTATGTACATTAACGTTCGCAATGAATGGAGCGAAATGTTTTTCCTAAGATTGGAAATAATATGCAGAGGTGCGACGTTAATTCTGCTCTTCACGGATGCTCGTAGCTTACCACCGCCAATTCGCATTGATAACTTTTCGGAGGTGGCCATTAACTTTTCACAAAAGGGCACTAAGCACAGTTCGCCAACGCCAGTTAGATCACAGTCATCATTGTCATATGTTTTGGATGACCCCTTGGGTACACAAATATTGATCTTAGAAGCTCCGGGAGGAAACATAATAGAGTTTCCAATGAACGAATCGAATCCGAGCAAGACATTAACGTACTCAAACTTTATATACATTGCATTTCACGACACCTTTGATAAATTCAAAAGAGATGGTAACAAACCTGATGAAAAATATCAGCAACTTGTCCTGGGTGTTTACGACAAGAGAGTCGTCATCATGGAAAAGAATTCGGGAGATCGCTCCCAGCTATGGCTAATGAACTCGAACGGTCAATTGGAACACGAAGGATCAACACCACCAATCCAATCGAATGAAGCCAGCGCTGTGCGCTTGGTGCTAGATTTGGAGAAACCACCAAATCCAACTGAATATACGGCGTTAGTAGTTAGAATGCCAAACAAGCAGCGGGCAACAACGCAAACATGGAGATTTGAGAACGGTCGACTAAAGTGTCATGCGAATATGTGCGTTCAGGTAAGAAATGGATTTATTTATACTTAATGAGTACTCTGAAACTAATTTAGCCTCCTTTTATCAGGCTCCCCCTCGAAAAGAATGGCTTCGAGCTGGCTCTGAGGCAGTTGTGGGATGTATTAAACATAGCTCGAAGGGTAGGGACATAATACCCATTGAACAACATATTGTTACTCAAAAATTAAGACCTGGATCGGGGCAGTTGCAAATATCAAACAAAATGGATGGACCGGTTTGCACTGTTCAAATTTGTGATATTAAACTAAAGTCCAATGAGACATTTCTGGCACCGGATTTACTATGGAGTTCTGCTTCCTTCAACAACAGGCAACTTATTGATAAAGCGAAACCAGCACCGTCAACAGAATATCAGGTCAATTTTATTAAAAGATATATTAATTTTATTCATTCATACTACTTTTATATCCATTTGTATTTTAAATTTGTATTAAATTCTTACGTACTTCAATTAATATATTTTTAATTACAGATAAATGTCGATCTGCCTAAGGGAATTGGAATATCTTTGATAACACTAAAACCTTGCGAGGAAATAATTTTTGTTAGCTTGGACAACATAATAGCTGAGTTTTCAGACAGTAGTGTGGAAAAGTCAATAGATCTGAATATAGCTTACATTCAAGTTGATAATCAACTTTTGGATTCCGTCAGTCAAGTGACCTTCCACAGTAGTACACCAAGTGACAATGAGTCGCGGCAGAAAGCGTTGCTTCTTAAGTTGAAAATGTTACCTAGTCCTAATAAGAACGCATTAATATTTAAATACCTGACTCTGGATGTGAGCACCTGTATTATGAATCTGGAAGAGAAGCTTATATTGAAAATAGCCTCGTTTCTTGGCTACGGCAAAGAAAATCGACAGAACTCATTCTTGCCTAGTGATTATAATGATTTTGAAGACAGGCAATTAGAGAATAACATGAAAAGATATTATTTTGAGAAATTTAGCATCGGCTCGACGCAGGTAAATATGTAAAAATTTATTGTTTGAATATGTCTTGGTTTAATCTAACTTATACTATAAATATAATATATTTCCAGGTTCGATTATCGGCGTTCACTTCGTCCAAGCTTCCGGACGAGTTACAAAGCGTGAAAAAGTCGCTGGGACTCACGTTAATCAAATTTGAAGATGCTTTGATAGAGCTTGATCATTATTCCCATAAATATCATTTTGAGACCTTAGATGTTTACCTGACAGCGATAAAGACGCATTACATAACCCAAATTAAATGGCATGCAGCTTCCATATTGGGCAGTGTTGATTTCCTGGGCAATCCTCTGGGATTCGCAAATGATCTATCTGAAGGCGTATCTGGACTCATTTTTGAAGGATCTGTTAAAAGTCTAGTAAAAAATGTTACGCATGGAATTTCGAATTCGACAGCAAAGTTAACAGAAACATTGTCGGATAGTTTGGGCAAAGTCGTCTTGGATGATCATGATAACGAGACAAGACAACGCATAATGGAGCTACAATCAAATTCATCCAGCAGTCATCTGGCTGCGGGAGTCAAAGGCTTTGGATTCGGCTTGCTAGGTGGAGTGACAAGTATTGTACGGCACACATACGATGGTGCCCAAGCCGGCGGTGTTCATGGCTTCCTCAGTGGCCTGGGCAAAGGATTGGTTGGCACAGTGACAAAACCAATTATCGGCGTGCTCGATTTGGCCTCAGAGACGGCAAGTGCGGTTCGTGAGACCAGCAGGGATGCACATCGCCTATCGCCTACCCGGAAACGATTACCCAGATGTGTAACTGGTGCAGTTGGTGGACTCTTACCTTCGTATTCCAGTCGCCAGAGTATGGGTCAACAGTACCTGTATCTAATAAATCGTAAGAATTTTACGGAAAAAATAATATTCCATGAGCCTAACCTTTGGAGTGATAAAGAGGCAAGATTGCGACTGCTTGTTTCAACCGAATATGTTCGTATATTCTCGTTATATGAAGGAACACCAACTGTTATGTTTGAATGTCACCTACGTGAAGTTCTATCCTGTCATCCTTTGACAAAAAATACGGGGACTACCCCATCAACAAGTAAAGTTACATCGAGCTATTACATAGAAATATCAACAATCTTACCAAAAATCACACGACCGCAAATTCGGTGTCGGACTGAGGAATGCGCTGAGGCTGTATCTAGATGTGTAAGTGAACGTATTGACGTATTGTCGTATTAACTATATATCATATTTTACTTGCTAAATATATGTTTTCTCTGCAGATAAACTACGCTAAAAGTGTCTTCGATGAACGTGAGCTATCGTTAATTAAATAAATTGTATGCTATTAGCAATAAATATTTTTTATATATAGGTAAATATATTAAAGTGATTTTTAAAATCTAAATATTAATGCATTATCAATTAGCGCTTAATTCTTATGGGGTAACTTTTTTACCAGGTCAGTTAAAAACACCATTCATAATTATAGACTGATGTCAAACAGAAGTAGCTTAAAAGCCTCTATTCCTCTCAAAAACCAATTAAAAAATCTTTTTCCCATTTACATGACTAATCAATTTTTCAATGTTTTTTTTAATTATTTTTTATTTGAATATGGTTAATTAAATTAACCCAATGCATATTAAATAATTGTGTACATATCGAGCCCTACCCTTGAACATTTTTCCCAAAATTGACTACAAAAATACTGAGACTTAGTTAAGTAAAAGTTAAAACATTTAACTATATATGCTATAACCTCTTACGTTTTTACTGTATGGAGCTCTACATGTAAATTAAATAAATACAAAAAAATAGCGGTAAGGCAACGAATGCTTTATATCGTTACTTATATTTGGTTGTTTATTAAAAAGGCGATCCTATATTTTGTAGAAATAACAAATTATAAAACTTGATCTATTTATTAAATTATGCTTGAGTCCACTTAAGTCAGTTCTCTCAATACTCGGTTCAAATATATTGTAAAGATAATTAAAGGATTTTCTTTTAGAACATAAACAGCTTTATTATATGATCAAAGATTTTACTCCGTCATTGAGAAAATTGACCCAATTAATATTAAGGAATGAATAAATAATGTTAATGTTCGAGTTAGCTTATATATAAGGAGCACACAAAGACCAGATGACAACGAATGTGCTTTAAGGTTTAATAGATTTCTGGAAAACAAAATAAAATAAAATATATTATAAAGTTAGATTTGAATTTACCATTGCAATATAGATATAGGTTTCGGTATATAAATATTATTTGTAATTTACCTCGTCCGAAAAATCCATATCATCTTTTATCTGTTTTGATCGGCGCTTCTCGGTCGATGTAAGAAGTTGTGCAACTTTTGTTTGTTTAGCTAAATCGTAGGCCTCTTTTTTACTGCGCATCGCACAGTCTTCAAGAGTTTCGGCAGCTTCAAACATGCCCTGTCGCCTATATAGTGCGCCCAGGTTCTTCAATGTTGTTGTAACTGTTGGCGAATCAACCTTAGCAGCCTTATGCCATCCACCATACTCGCCATATGGTGTATTTTCACGGTTATCAAACTTGTGCTCCTCGCGCTCCTCAGCCACCTAAAATATATAAAATGTGATTTATTATTTATTGGATAAAATAAATTTTGATTTCAATTTCATTAAAATATATATTCAAACAATATATAGTATTTTGCATATATATACATTATTTGTATATTTTATTTGTTGTTAATGAATGATAAACAGCATAAATGATAAATGTAATTAACCAAAATAACGACGAAATTAGGCATCGCTTATTGTATTTAATCAAACATGATCAAGCCCGTTATTAAACACTTTGATATTACCTGCCAAATTGGTTTATTTTTGCTATCAATTGCTCCGAATTCACGCTCATGGGCTCTTGTCAAAACCTGTTTGTAGAGGATTTCAGCTTCTGAATACCTGCCTTGCTTTAAATAGCAACCGGCCAAATTATTTTTCGTCTTGGCCACATTGGGATCATCTGGTCCAAGTTTCGATTCGTATATGTCGAGTGCACGTTGGTAATATTTCTCAACTTCATCGTATTTGCCTTGGTTTTGGCAAAGCAAAGCCAAGTTGTTGAGTTGTTTAGCAACATCTGGATGATCTTTGCCCAGAACCTTTTCACGTATTTCTAAAGCACGCTTGCACAGTGGTTCGGCATCCTTGTACTTGCCACGTTTGCCATAAAGAACGGCTAAATTGTTCAAAGTAGCAGCAACGGCCGGATGATTTTCACCAAGTGTCTTTCCTCGAATGGACAAAGCATCGTTTAACAAATTTGCAGCCTCCTTGTATTTATTCTGTATTTTAAATAGAAATGGAATTAATATTTAGGTATTTTTATAATATATATTGCAACTAACTTGATCGCGATAAACAAGTGCCAAAATGTTTAACATGGTAGCAACGTCTGGATGATCATGGCCACTTGTCTTTTCAAGATCTTCAAGGGCTTGCTTGCAAAGCGGAACGGCAACTTCATATCTAAAAAGTTCATATTCATTTTAGATAATAAATTGATGAATATCAAGTTTAGGTGTTTAGATATCTTTGAGTAAAATTCTTATATATTTGTATAATAATACAAACCTGCCCTGTGATGCATATTGAATAACCAAATTGTGAAGTGTTCGCAATCTAGCTGGAATTTCATAACCGGATGTTTGATTAGCAAACTGGCTGGGAGGCGTCGGCGACATATTGTGTCTGTCCTCATTGTCTTCATCTGGAAATAGCTCAACCACTGGATCATGTCGGGCCTTTTCCGAGGTTTCATCTTGCTCCTGATTGTCATCGTACTTTCGAACGGATGCCATAAATTCAAGATGTTTTTTCTCCTCCTCCAGCTGTGCGACCAACTGTTCCGATGCCTGGAACTTCTGTTGTGTATTAGCAAGTTCATCTCGTAGCCAAGCATTCTCCTGGTGAAGTCGGCGCACTTGTGTCTTGAGCTTCTGCTTCTCCGCCTCGATGTTTTGCAAGTGTGATGTAAGTGCCATCATCACTTGGGCCTCACTCAGACCAAGTTCAATATTTTCAATATTCTTTCGCAATATATCAGATTTCTCATTGTCCTTCTGAACCTCAGATATACCGTTTATAATTGAAGCATGTTCAACTCGCAAAGCTTCCAAGCCCTGCAACACAGTTTTTGTATTGCTTATTATTTCGTCTTGCGACATTTGCGTCATTTTGCCGATTTGCTCTATTTTCTGTCTGTAAGAAAGAAACAAATATATATTACAAAATGTAGTTTAAAACTATAATGACGGCGCAGTTATTACGAACAAATATAAGTATACTCTGTTTCTTACATTCTGTAGTTTTTTATAGCTTTAGAAAGAATCATTTTCACAAAACGCGTGCGGTTTAAGAAAGTCTTTGACACAAATCAATAAAACGAAAATTGCGCATGCGCAGGACAGACAGAAGTCGATTATATTTGAATACCCCTTACATATTTATCGTACTCAATTGCAATAACTATTTGTAATCGATAATCATTACTTTTTTTTAATTCACAGAATATTTTTTTTAACGAATTTTTATCGATATTAATGAAAACACAAAATTCGCTACACAATTTACGTTTACGCAGGGTAAACGTAATTTGTTTAAAACAGAAAATAAAGCAAAAAAAATTGTGTAAGATTACAGGTGCGCCAGTTTTTGATCCATTTCCGGAATTACTGATGTGCGGATTATAGACTTTTACATTTTAAGCGGATGCTTTTTACCCAGCAGTCTAAGAAATTAATTTACAAATTATAAATCATTAATACCACTTGTAGCTTTTGTTTACATGGCTCCACTTTTTTGTGTACGTCGAATGGACAAAATTTAAGCAAATATGCAAAACAAACCAAACAGCTGTTTTACGCCGGAATCAGCGTCTATTTGCCTTTAGTGTGCTATAACAAAAAAAAAACAATTGCCAATTGCCAATGAAATCATCAAGAGAATGTAAAACCACTGTACAGGTTCACTAACCTATACATATATAAATATATATATATATATATATATATATATATATACATATATAGACTAACAATTTTTGTTACAATCTCTATTGCCTCTGAAATGGTCCAAAAATTGTGCACCGAAAGATTTACTAGTGCTGAACAAGAAAATATGTATGTGCTTATTTTATATGGTCCAAATTGAATGTGTTTTTTTGTACAAGTTTTTACAATGTTTAATAAAAACACAAATGCACACACAAATATTTATTTATGTGAGGAAATAATCACATAAATAATTACACTGCTCACTAAGAAAATCTACTGCACAGCAACAAAAAAATTGTATCTTCTGATGTCACTAACATCGCAATTATTATGTATGTAATGTAATTGTACATATAAATATATATAAATAAATGTATATATATATAAGTCATAATCCAAGAACCCACTCACAAAAATACACATGCATATCGAAACAAAATATGTAGCAACAGTAGAACAGTCATGCATGCAATACTTTAGTGCTCGCAGAAGAGTTAAACCACTTAAAATATGCATATGTTTGTAAGTTTGTGTGTGGGATTATACATAGAAGTAATAATGTTTATGACGAAATAATTATGGATACACATTGAAGGGGTGCACACACAGTACACACTTATATATACATTTGTATGTAGCTTCTTCTCATACATAAGTAAGTACATTCATTTTGTATTACAGTAAAGTGACCGTCACATTATAGTGGCTTATTATTGTACATGTAACAACCACTTGATTCTACGAGAGTTAAAGAAGACCCACCAATTTAAAACAAAAATAAATAAAAACTTACATGCAGAAACACAATTTATAATGATTAAAAAGATACAGATTATTTCTTAAAATTTTTGTTATCGAATAAGCTTTTTCCAAACCATACCTTTCGGAACATGAAAACAGAACATGTTTGGTATTTTAAAGCAGGTATGCAGTCGATGGTATATCGATAGAATAGTATTTTATTAAGACTACCGTAGTGTAATGCAAAAAATTCGAAAAAGAATCAAAATACTTAATAAAAAATTTGTAACTTTCTTTATTAACAAAAATATCGAACGAAATGAAGAACAATATTTAAATAATGCACCGGGATTTTGGTACTTAAAGGTCAGTAATCGCTGGCAGCCCATAAGTGATTTTTGCGGATGAGAATTAACAAAAAATCAAACATGTAATACCTAAATTAATATATATATTCTTTTGGAATGGCTCATAAATAACAATTAATCACTATCATTATCGTTTAAAATTGCTGACATAACCTCCGCTAATTCTTCCGCCTTATTTAAAATTTCATCTCTTGTTAAACGTGTATCGCTGCGTAAACTTTGCGCCGTAATCAGTAATTTTTCGAAATCATTCAACTGACTTTCCAGTTCTTCAGGGTTGTTTGAATAGTTGCGCTGTGAAGCTATAAATAATATAAAAAATGAATAGAAAAATATAATTGAATGTTTCTATATACGTACTTGACGATGGTTTTATGTTTATGTTCGACCAAACGTAATTTGATAAGCCTTCAATAATTTCAGCATATGATATTTCATCTGTTTTAGAAACCGTTTCTTCTGAATCCGCGTCCTCTTGCTTCAGTGCTACCACATCAAAAACTATATATGCTTTGTCCTTCACTTCTTCAAATGTAAGTTCATTTGGCTTATCCGAAAATGATGATGTTATTAAAAATCCAAGTTGCATTTTGTTAGTTATTAAAAATTCATTGATTCCAGAAAGTTCCTGTATAAATGATCTCTGAAAAAACAACAATTTATAGCTTGTCGGACTTTTTTTTATACAATATACGTACTTTTTGTGTGTCAAAATATACAATTAAAGCTTCAGTTGTCTTTCTGACTTCAGTTGGAACTCGATCATACTTTCCATCAAATGGTATTAATGATATGCTGGTAGTATAATATTTAGTCCTAATATCACATTTATAATAATTTATGTTCACAGACTCGTATGTAATGCATGTTATCTGTTTTGGTTGCATCAATTCCGTCAATATGTCTGAAAAGATAAATTGTAACATTAAAAATTATTTGTTTTACATAAATTAAGATGATTTCCTCTCACGATAATATACCGGAATGCTACAAACTTTTTGGTTTGAATATTTATAATGAGTAAGTATAAATTTACATATACCACACCATTAATTTCTGCGTTTTCTGTTCTCATATTTATATTTCAAAGTTGTTTGGTTGGTTGCTGTATTGGAAGTGGCCAATAATCGAGACCCAATTATGTTGTGGGCTTGCAACAATATGACTTACTTTCAACAATTGCAGTTGCGGAAATGTTTCCATAAGAGAGAATCAATACACATGGATTCATTGTGACGCAAACTTTTATTTTTTTATAATTTCAATTATAATAACAACACAATAATGTTAGGAGGTCCTCAATAAACTCACGGAACCATTGATTCGATAATCAAACTAGTCTTACGATTGCCATAGACAAGACGACGCCGATATTTGAGAGGTGGAATGGAACACAACTTTAAATATGAATACATAAATTGTCACTTTTAAAAGTTATTATTCATAAGTGAAATTATAAAAATATATATTACTATTATTTATTGTTTTTAAAACGATTGAAAATATCAAAAACAAGATAATAATTATTAAAAAAAATTTCAAAATTAATGAATTATACAACTTGCCTATCAGTAGTATCGATAAGTATTGGAAAGTTCACGAATGTGGTTCACCGTGTTGTTCAATTAACTCAATTAGGAACTAGCCAATTAAATTGTGCACTTTTTTTTGGTGCGGTTAAAAATACTCCCATCTATTGACAACAAATTTTGTTAAAAATGCCACCTAGCAAACTAGACAGTATTTACCGACGAATGCTTATAACCAAATTTTTTGAAAAGGGATGGGGTAAGCCTGAAAACTTACACCGGTAAGTCATGGAAAAACAATTTAATTGTGTTGATGTGAATTAATGACAACCATGGGGTGATCTTCCACCTTATCCTTTACGTAACGAGCCATTCCAAGAAGTACACGTCCACTGCATATTACGACGGTACCAAGCATACTCTTCGAACCCGCTGTTTTGTAAAATCAAATATTTTACACATTTTACAGCTAGGTCTTATCCACTTCAGAGAATAATAAAAACTTATTGCAGTATCGATAACTGTTCATGAGTTAGTTTTGATATCGGGAAGGTATCGAATTTAATTATGGATATTCTTCAAAATTAAATTTGGAGAAACAATGTTATTTCTTGTAATTTAATATATAAAGAAAATACTTTTAGTTATGATTAAGAATTGCATTAAATACTGATTAGAGATATAAAATAGATGATCTCTTACATACCACTGTATTATTTTGGGCGCAAGTAGATAACTTTTAACTTTATTACATAGAAAACTTGTTAATTGATTTACCAGTTCTGTCTGATGAATTTTGTAATTTTCAGCGTTTTCCAGTTTCGTAAAGTAATCTCCTGTCGTGAAAAATGCTTCAAACTGGTACCCCGCGATTATCCTGTGGAGATTACAAAAAAGAAGACATATTCTGATTCAACATTAATAGAAGGCAATTTTATGACCCCGATGGAGCAGCATATGCCTGGTGTAGTTCCTGAAGCTGCACAAAAGGCATACTTTCAAATATTGTTACCCAATAAGTGGGTCAACGAACAACATAAACCTATCTGCATACATTTGGCTGGAACTGGAGATCATGTGAGTATAAGCATAAGCACTTTTTAAAGTCGTTTCTTTTCCGTTACAGGTGTAGTATAAGCTTGTCTAGATAACATAAGTGGCCCATTTGATCTTAGATACCATTTCAGCTAATCATACAACATGTAATAGTAGTAACTTATTTTTCAGTATTTTTGGCGTCGAAGAAATTTTATTGCAAAGCCTTTACTGAAAGATGCAAATATTGGATCTATAATACTGGAAAACCCATTTTACGGATTGCGGAAACCAGACGATCAAATGTAATTGTATTGAATATTATACATAGATTTGTGTACTGGCAGTAATGTCTTTTTATATGTGTTAAAATCCGATTGTTCACAATGTCCTGAAAACCTAACCGGCTTCCATGCAATATTAATTTTCGAGATAATTATCCGACGTGGCTTTTGTTAGAGTTTTTATGGTAAGGCTCTTCGGACGTTCTTGCCAAGTTAATAACATTTATATCATATTTCACTTTTTCAATAACGATTTATTTTTATATATTTTAAGACGTTCAAATTTGCGTAATGTGTCAGACATATTTGTTATGGGTGGATGCCTAATACTCGAATGCCTTGTTCTTTTACATTGGTGTGAAAGAAACGGATTCGGTCCGCTCGGAGTCACTGGATTATCAATGGGCGGTCATGTGAGTAGTGAAACCATCATGAATCTTAATACTTGTAATATATTTCAATAATTTGTGAATTTAGATGGCATCATTAGCAGCAACAAACTGGCCAAAGCCCTTAGTGCTTGTTCCGTGTTTATCGTGGTCTACTGCAGCGACTGTTTTTACAACTGTATGTATACATATAAATCCATCATCTTTTGTACATTCATTCATTCACATTTCCTTTCTATATAATTTTCTACAGGGTGTAATGAGTCAATCAATTAATTGGGATATGCTGGAGACACAGTATTATTCTGATGGCCAATATAGGGAACGTCTTTCAAAAATGGTTACTGTTATTGACGATGCCTTTGCGGCAGGTCAAAAATTTATACAAAAATTCAATGAGTCTCTCCATGAGCTTAAGGAGGATATTGATGATACACGTAAAATACAAAATATACAGTCTGAACCTGATACTAATAATAACAAAATACATGACACCTCATTGGAGAAAGCTGACAGCTCAATATTCTTGTCAAAAACTCAAGACAACAAACTCTACCAATTAAAAGATAATCTGAGTACGAACATCTCAAATAATTCTAATTTGCCATTATGCCAAGCCGACAGAACAACAGACGCATCAGCATTGACGAGACTAATGAAACATATTTTACCATTGACCTCTTACAATAAAAATAAAAGGATTGATATAACCAAAACAAATTGGTGGGAGAGAGAGGCTTTACAATTTATGCGAGGAATGATGGACGAATGTACGCACTTAAAGAACTTCTCAGTACCATTTGATACCTCCCTAATAATAGCGGTCTGTGCTAGAGATGACGCTTATGTGCCGAGAGAGGGTTGTTCGAGTCTTGAGGACATTTGGCCAGGAGCTGAAGTTCGGTATTTAGATGCTGGCCATGTAAGTGCTTATATTTTACACCAAAAACTATTCAGGTAAGGTTTTTGATAAATATTATAGAAATTATCATTAACACAAATTAATTAATTTACAGGTCATGCATCAAGGAGGCTTTTGATAGAGCAAAAAAGATTTATGATGATGAAAAGCATAAAAATGTATCAGCATCTATTAAATAAATCTGATCCAAAAGTATAACTTACAATTGCTGGATATTCTTTACCAATGATTTAATCATAGCCAGGATAAAAGGAATATCTAAATGTATATAATGATAAGACAATGTTCAGCACTTTAGTCAATTAATTCTGCTCCAGAGTAATCAATTAAAAATTGCATTCTCATTTAACATAAACAAAATAATACGAAAATAATATATTTTAATAATAATTGTTGTGATAACAATATTTGGGATTATGTTTAGTACTCGGTTTTCTGGTAATGCTCCTTTCGAAACGATGATAATTTAATACGTTGACTTTGGAGAGCTTGTTCCAGTTCTAATACTTTGACTTGTATTTCCATTTCCATAGTTTTAAGTTGAGACGGTGTAAGTGTGCACAAATCGATGTCACTTTGCTGCTCCTGTCTCGAATTTCCGTCCTTCACAGTTGCAACAACCACTCCAGTTGCTTTCGTCACATTTCGGGAAGCGTTTGTTAGGTTCGTTAGATTTTCACTATTGCGATTAGCCTTCACTTTACTCGCCATTACTAGCTGCACGGTACAGGCAGAAATTTCCTGGGCAGCCACTATTAAATCAAAGTTTTGCCCAGAGTCACTGTTAACTGCATTATTGGCAGCGTCAACAAGATAATTGGCAGCTTTGGCAACGCTTTTCGATGCTGATATCAAACCGTCTGACCATTGACTGTTACGTTTGTAAAACTCATTTGCCGTGGCATTTCCTTAAACAAAAACGGAAATAGTTTTATATCAGTTATTTGTATCAATAAGTAGACAAAAACCAGTATTATTCAAGGATATTAAAAAATTCTTACCTTTTTGGGAACAAACAATTTCTTTTTGAAGAATACGTGATTTTATATTCAATATTTTAATGCTCTCCATTAAAGCTGTACAGGCCTCCAATATTTTCTCGTTGACTTCTAGTTTAATTTTATTGTCGTTCTCACGGGACTTGGAGAGTAGCTCGATAAGTTTAGAAGCAGCTTCTTCAATCGCAGCATCCATTTCTTTCAGTTCTATCTCAATTAGCTTATCAAGATCCACACTGTTCTCAAAGTTATTAAGTATTCCCTGAACAAGCGCATTTAATTCAATTAATTTCCTTTGCGCCTCATTTGCGACATTAGAAAATTGCTGTTTGTTGTCATCGTTTTCGATAATTTCAAAAAGTTGAATTAGGTCCGGCCAAATAGAGCGTATTTTGTTAAAAACATCTAATATTTAAAATAATTTTAAAATTTAAGTGTATTTATATTGATTCTACATAACACTCACCCAGTCCTTTTTCGATTTCTTTTGTTGTTATATAAATTATATCACATTGCTCATACAGTTCTATAAAGTAATATCCTAAATATAAAATGTCATGTATTTTTTCGACGCAACCGTCGATTGGTATGTGTGAGGAAGATTTCAATTTGTTTAATAACGTATCGATTTCGGCCGATAATTTTGGTACAACTTCTAATGCCTGCGGATTTCCGTCATTTAATGTTGAGGCACATAGTTCTTTCAGTGTCTGGATTGTTAATTTACTCAGGGTCTGTAATTTGTCTTCAGTCTGCTTATTTGAATTTGTCATGGATTCTACTCTGTTCAATGCCTGAAGTAAATCTCCCTCAAGTTGCTTCTGATTTTGTTGCATGTCAAAGAATAGTTTTTCAGATACCAACTTTTCTTCATTCAATAGAATTACAGATGCCTCAGCTTCCTACAGAGCAAAACAAGTATTGTACTTAATATAAAAAGCTTTAAATAATTATTTGTTTTTCGTTTACCTGTAAAACCATTTCCCTTCCTTTTAGTTTGGCTTGACTTTCATCGAAAACTCTTCGTAAGGCTTCTGTTTCGTTTTGAAGAGTTTCTTGTAGCTGCTTGTGCTCATTTGATAGTTGAATATATTTTTCTTCACATTGTTCATTGGAAGTTGTTAGGGTCTCTGTTTTATTTATTGCCTGGAGTAAATCATTTTCGAGCTGCTTTTTCTTTTGTTCCAAATCCGTTGAAAGTTGGCGTAATACAACTTTTTCCTCATTTAATAAACTTAACGCTGACTCGGCTTGCTACGAAATGTGACATGTAATTGATATTATAAATTAAATGAATCAAACGAATTTGAATAGTTTACCTGTAAATCACTATTCCTTTTTCCAAGTTTTTCCTCAGTTTCAACTAAAACTGCGCGAAGATTTTGTGCGTCACTTTGAAGCGTTTCTTGTAGTTGTTTATGCTTAGTTGATAGTTGTAAGTATTTTTCCTCATTATTTTTGTGAGTTTCAAATATTTCCTCGTTTTTCATTTTCAATAAACTTTCGGCTTCAGCAAGTTTCTGTTCATTTTCTTTTAAAACTAATTTTATTTTCTCAAGCGCTACACTATCTTCGCTTAAAACATTTACCTTTGAATATAGACCAAGATTTTCATTTTCTTTTTCCTGTATTCTAGCCTCATATTTAATTTCTTTCTCACTTGCACTTTTCTCAAGTTGTGAATTTAAACTTTTAAGGTCTTCAACTTCTTGGATAAGCTTACTACTATTATCTTTGTTTGATTCAATAACTGCATTTATCTTGAAAATTTCATTATTAAGTTCTTTGATCTGCAATTGTAATTCTGAATTAACTTGCTTTTCTTTGTTTAAAGACTTGGAATGCTCGCCGTGCTGTAATTAAATAGTTTTAAGTGTTTTATAACAAAATTGTAATTAATCTTTTACCTGACGTAGCAAATTGATGTGCTCGTCTCTGATTTGGGTGTACATAAGTTTAAGCTTGTTAAACTTTTCAGAAGATAACTTTTGCTTCTCCTCCTCTTCAAATACTTTTTCTGTAAATGTAAAAAAAATGTTTATAAATAATGTTTAAATCCACAATTAATTGTAGTGGTTAAACTCACGAATTAACATTGGATTGTTTGTCAATTGCAGTTCCATCTCATCTTTTTCCATTCGCATATTTGCGATGATTTCTTTTGAGGAAGCCAATTCGTTATTTAGCGCTGTATTGCTCCTTTGGAGTTCTAGGACATCATGTTTATAACTTTGTTCTAGTCCATCGAAATTGCTTTTCCATTCACATAGTTTAGCATTCAGCTGGTCAATCATGTCGCTCTTATCTTCTAGCAAATTTTCCAATTCATTAACACGTTCATTTGAAATGTGATCTTGTTGAATATGATCGGAATTATTGGGTGAGTTAGTGTCAACAAGATCCTCCACGACGGGATCAGGTTCGGACTGGACAAGGACTACAGGAGGAACATAGCTACCAAAATCGACCTGTGACTGAAAGTTTGGGCTATGCTCTGGCAACTGTGGAACAGTAATAAGGTCATGGAAATATTGTAGTGGCCTCACGTTGTCATAGAACAATTTTAGCTTAGTAAAAATGCCAGAAAACCGTTCACGATGCCCAGAAAGGACATCATTGGGCAGTTTCTCATGAAGTTTGAACATTAGTCGGACACTCATATCATACAATGGGTTTGAATCTTGTATAAGCGTTATCATTGGCGCTAATCTGCACTGGCCTGGTTGCGTCATCGACGATATCCGATATGTGTTAATTGAAGTAAATATTGCAATTTGAAGAGAAACAATATCATCCAAATAATCGAAGATTTCCACACACAGTTGAAAGCTAAAATAAAAACATATTGTATTAGTTCATCTATTGAATGAAAATAATAGTTTGTTTTATACACACTAGTAATTCAAGTCGTTATCGGCAGCAGTTGCAATGTCAGCAAATGTTATTATAAGGCTTCCGGGATAGAATCGATTCTTGTCATGAAAGTTTAGTTTGGTAACTAACAACTTGCTATAAGCCTTAATACAGTTGCCAATGTCATCTTGCAAATGACCCCAGGACTTCCCGATTTCCAATATCATTTTCTTATGCTTCTGCGATTGCTGTAGAACACATCGATGCGCTTCTCTCAAGACCTTGTGCAACAGATGGCAAAAGTGCCAGGCTGTAAATCTGCTCTCCATTATCGGTTGACGCGTTATAAGCGACCAAAATGTTATAGATTCCTTAGATCTATGGATTATAATAATAACCGAACGAGCATGTTTCGATTTCAATGGGGATTCCAATCCCTTCAGAGCTTTCCGTATGCTGACATTCTACAATAATTATATAAAAATAAAATATATAAATATATAAAAAAAAATCTAATAAGTTAACTACTTTTCTGGGTTAGTTCTAAATCTACTTTTTATAGCTATGCCAAAAAATGTTGTGCTCATAGTTAGTCTATATTTTTAAGCTTTCACATGTTCTGTAATTCTCGCTAATCACTTCTTATACATTTAGTATGCATCAAATCAAGCACAAAGCATTTAGTATTAACTGGCGTCATGCTTTCCCTCTTCGAAAGTCTGTTGTATCTATACCTGATAACATATTTTGGTTTCTAAATTGTAGATTTAAAGAGATTATTTTTTTAATTTTTAATTTATTTTTTTCGTTGTATTGAAGTGGAATTATTTATTTATTCAATGGCATGTTTTCAATACAAACACAAATTTGATGCACAGCAGATATTTGCGTGCAATATAGTAAGCGGTATTTCAATTGACCTAGTTTCCATTCACTTGCAGCTAGCATAGTATTAAGTTGCAGCTTCATGTGTATGTATGCATTAAATTATGCAGCTGCACATTAGAAACTGTTATAGATATATATGTATACATAATTGTTTTGGCTCGTATATCACAGCACTCAGATTAGCATACTTTAGAACACACATCGGGTATTTACAGATGGGCAGATCTTCTACATACCAAATGAAAATAGTCCTTTTCCGCATGAGTTGCCATTGTTAGGCGTTAACGAATTCACTTAGCGTACCGTTTAACAAGTAGTGAATCACAATATGTGTCATCTGTGTATGTGTGCAAGCTGAAATACAAAATACATTTGGAACATTAGTTATCTTATCATGGGAGTATTCATTTTACTTGTTAATACAAGCACATTTACGCGCTTGTATTTGTACATAAACAATAATTTGTATTGATCTATCGATATTTACGATATATATAATCTGCACTCTATTAAAATACTTGCAGTATTTTTAAACTACCAAAATAAAAGATGCTTATGTGTGTTTTTGGAACATTGGAATCGAACGTTGTTTAATTTTAGCCATGCTATTTAGGGGTAATATGTATTATATATAGAAAGAGAAGGAAATCTACGTATTTCAAATATCAATTCGTACATTTTAATTGAAAAATTTTTAATTATATTTTTAGCGAGGACGCAGACTCCAGTGCACACACATTAAATAAATATTATTTTATGTGTAAACTTAGGTGAAACTTCGGCGATAAGGGCGTTCGCAGCCTTTCGTAAAGAGTGTGTAAAGGGGATTTCATACATTGTATAACGGTATGAATTCCTTCAAAATCATGGTATAAAAGGATATGGTTAAAATCATGGTATAAAAGGATATGGTCAAGAGGTGTTATAACAAAATTAATAAATGAATAACGAAACACTTTAATATTAAAAAAAAAACAACATTTTTTAAGGCTACTGTGTACAAATCGAGACTTATGATTTAGTCACATTTTGAATAAATTTAACGGAGCTTTAATAAAATCTGGTATCTTTTAATTATTATTAATCACCCTGAATTAGTTTAATTAATTACTCGTATAAATAAAACAAAAGGTTCCTTCTCTATGAGACATGTACGAGAATAGGTGTTAATAGTGTTTAGAGTTCAAAAGCTTTTTATTCGTAGCTTTTATTTAAATTGCTTTTTGTTTTATGTTGAAAGCTATTCTCATCGCATTTGCATGTAAACGAAAAATTTATTTGGTTAGTCTTTTTAATTTAACACTAATATAAACACTATATCACAGGTATTTTCCACTTAGAAAATAATAAAGAAACTTTTAAAACGGATTCAAATATTTGGTTCGAATATGTATGCATTGTGACATTAAAAACTCAAGAAAAGGAAAAGGATTAATTGAAAGGAGTTTAAATCCTTAATTCTTAACGATTAATATCAAATAAATGTGTTCTTGTATTTACGTATCATTAAAATAAGGACAAGTACATGATATTTGATACAAGTATTATTCAATTCCGGTGTATAACTATAAATACACCCATGAACGTTCCACATTTAATTGTGTTCGATTAGAGTACATATATTTAATTGGTATTCTGCCCAATGTCCAATTTACGTAAGGTTTGCTATTTATATAAAATTCTCAATGCGTTTTTTATGCACTCATTTGTGGGTTAGTCTTTGACCCTATATGTATTTTAGATTACGCAGACAATGGCGAGTGCTCTTAATCAGACATTATATATAAAGCAGACGAAGTGACTGAAATATATTTAAATTAGGCAATAATACCATTAGGACAACTTTCGTACTTTATCGTAAGGCTCCTATTAATACATATTTTTATTTTTATTAAATATCTCGACAAGAATATTACTATTTAGATTTAGTTTTATTAAGTCTGAATATTTTTAGCTTCATTTAATTGTTTTATAAATTTTAATCAGTAAAATGGGGGACGAAGAAGATCCTTGGGGTTTCGATGATGGCGGTGAATCTGATGCAAAAAGTGTACAGGCTCCTGGATCCGTTGATGCTGTACCATCCAAGCCAGAAAGTATCAAATCTGAGCAGAGATCCGAAGCTCAGGCATCAGAAGCAGCTCCGGAGCAGGAAAATATTGTTGAGGCCGAAATTGAAGCGAAGCCGCCTCCACCTCCACCAGAGGATGATGGTTACAGGCAACCAGTTCAGCTATACCGGCATTGGGTCAGGTATGTTGAAATTAAGCAAGGAGAAAATGTTTATGCATATATTTATATTTTATCAAAAGGCCGAAATTTCTGCAGTACAAATACATGTACAACTATAGAACCAATTACTATGATGATGTTATTGATTACCTTGATAAAAAACAAGTTGGTGTCTCACGTGAGATCCCTAGACCTCAGACATGGGCGGAGCGTGTCCTGCGAACTAGAGATATCAAGTAAGTAATAATTATGCTATAACATCTAACTCCCCGTTTCGTAATTCTGGTAAAAGGCGTATGAGACATAAATGATATAATATCTATTAAATAACTTTATTTATATACCAAGTAAGGACAAAGTCGATCTAGCCTTGTCTGTCTGTATGAGTTTATCAATCGCTCTTTGTTGCATCTGTGTTAGGCTAAAGAACATTAAAGCATTATACAGCATGCCAAATCAATGAACATATCCGATTAAAAAGTATTCTTAATTAATATACCTTATATTTATATATTTACAGTGGAGGCGGTATTGATAGCTATGCCCAATCTACAAAGCGGGATAAGCAATTAATTCAAACATTAGCTGCATCAATCCGGACTTATAATTACCATACCAAAGCATATATTAATCAGAAATATGCCAGTGTTCTTTAAAGCCATTACATATGCCAACTTTTCAATTAAAAATGAAATTGATTAGAATATTTTTATAGGATGTGGTCTTAAGCGTTTTGTATATACAAATGTACATAATAATATTATTTATACATTGAGACAAATGTTATATAACCCGATTAGCTATCGAAATTGTTTAAAATATAAATTTCAATATTGATGTGCATATAGGATTTGTCCCTGGTAATTGGATAAATCCTAGGGTCCTGTCAATAGAATAAGCCGTATATTTGTTATTTAAATTTTGCCTATGAACGAAAATAATTAAGTAAGTGATAATTTTACAAGCAAAATCGAGATGATCAAACTACTTTAGAGCAATATAAAATAACTGTGCAATAAATATTTATTTAAAAAATGAAACTGATCTTTAAATATTTGGTTTTTTGTATTCTGTTCATTCAATGGACTTTAATGTAGGCTGTTGAACTGATACGCGCAAAAGCAACAATTGAAACGTGAAATTGTAACCCATATAATAAATGAACACAAATCGGGAACTACGGGATAACAACAGCTAAATTAACTCTAGAGTGGACTTGATTACAATTTAAAAGCTACGCAGATTAAATCTAAAGCAGAAATGCAGATGATTACATTTCATAAAGAGTGGTTAGTAACTGGAATCATCATTATATACGAAACACAACAAGTTTGCGAACTTGAATTTTAAACAACAGTTTAATAAATTGGGTTCACTCTAATCTCCGCTGCTGTGCACCTACATTCAGATTTTTATTACTTTAGTAGATGTTTCTTACTCAACTAAATGGGCTGTATTATCATGAACGCTCTCAAGTTTTGTTTAGTGATACTCTGGTTGATTCCAGTCGAAGCCAATACAACTTGGTAAATATATATAAGTATATACATTCCAGACATCTGTATTGATTTCTACTATTTCTTTTAACAGCTTGCCAAATGATATTCATGCATTGATCCTTGCCCGAGGAGGCAGTAAATTAATTACATATAAAAATTTAGTTGAAATCGATGGCTTGTCATTACTATCGCGTACTATTTTAACCATAAGAAATTCAAATTGTTTTGAACACATTTGGGTTTCAACTGATGATGAGAAAATTGCACTAGAAGCTATAAAATGTGTGTATTACTCAAGACAGAAAATTGAAGAATTTTTCTCAGATAAGTATATATTTTTAGATGGTGCCCTGGTCCACAAACGACCTGAAAAATGCGCAATGGATGAGACAACGTCCCTTGAATCAGTCAAGGAATTCCTTATAGTCCATCAGTCAGTACAAGATTTCGCTTTGTTTCAATGCACGTCGGTTTTCTTAAAAGAGAAGTATATTAAGCAAGCGGTTAGTAAATTTAAATCGCATGATTGCGTATTTGCCGTTAAGAGGTAAGCATTTTTAATCTGATTGAAAAAATCTTCAAAATATTTATAAAATTGTATTTGTTTTTGTTAAGATCTCATAATTTGCGCTGGAAATCGGTAAATGGACAGATTTTGGCGGATAATTTTAATATGGAAGCCAGACCACGACGACAAGACTGGAAAGGAGATATGGTAGAAGCCGGAATGTTTTATTTTTCAAAAAGGGAACTGGTAATGAAAGGACTTTTGCAGAATGAAAAGTAAGCTTGAAAGCTCAGATAGAAAATCTGCAAAAAGTCTTTAAGGTAGTTTATTTGAAACACTTTCTTTTTAATTATTTAGGTGCTCTGTTGTTGAGATTACAGGTGAAGATGGTCTGGAAATTGATTCATATCGAGACCTGGATATAGCACGTTGTATTGTAAACAGTAACAAATAAATACATTTTTAATAAATCCACAAAATTAAAAAGACATACGTATTAAAGAGTTAAGCCATTGGCACAATAGCGAAATTTAATAAAATGTACATAAATATTTTATCACTTCAAACTAAAAATGTACTCGATAGTTCTATCGATTAATATCATCGCTAGCTTTGGTGCACATACAGCCATCACTAATGCAAGCGATATGTCAACTATATCTATTAAATGAAATTTGTTTAAGATGAATATTAACAAGTTGACTGTTGCTGCCAGAATTCCAATTGGACGCACAAGGTATTTCAGTAGCGTTGCGCAAAACGAGCTACCGGTATCGTTTAGCACAGAAAATGGGGAATATAAGTCTGTGAGCCGTGATAAATCTGGTTTGCGGGAACAACACAAAAATGTGCTCCTGGAAACAACACCATATAACGAGGCGAACTCTTGGATACATTTGACTGAGAAGTATCAGAGGAGTCTATATGGTCGATATGGCAGCAAGAGTAATGTCAATCCACAAATCTGCTTTGGCACAATTGCCGATCGGAGCGAAACACAAAAGCGGCAAAGCATTACGCAACCCGAAACACTTCAACAACTATTGGAAAAACTTCGGGTCAGCAAGGCTGAAAAGCAAGCAGCAATTCAGGAACGTGAAGATGGCATACAAAAGAAGCTAGAAAAACTGGAACAGTGGAAGGCGGACCTAAACGCAAAGGTGGAGAAGCGACGAGCAGATACGGCAGCTGCCATTCAGCGCAAAGAGCGACTGATTGAAGAAGTGCGCCGGCATTTCGGGTTCAAAGTGGATGCACGTGATGAACGGTTCAAGGAAATGCTCGAGCAGAAGGAGAAGGAAGACAAGCGCAAGCAGAAGGAAGCCAAGCGCAAAGTCAAAGAGGATAAGATGATGGCCAAGTTAGTTAAGCAATCGAACTAGTCTAAATGTAAATAAATAGCAGTGGTATGTCTATTTCCCAAACAATATATTTATGTCAGCTGACAATAGTCTTGGCATTGTTGTTGTTGTTAATCTTTATGAAAGTAAAAAGGCGTTAAGAGGTTTGTGTGTATCTGTGGCAATTATTTGACAGAGTGGTTATTTGCTTATATATTTACATCTATTTGAAAAAGGAAAGTTCAAGTGTAGATTGTTCGATTAGAAAATTTTTAGTTAATGAAATTTATGGAGTTAAGATATGGATAGTATTTATGTATGTAATATGCAATTTTATTTTGAATGGTAAGCTTAGGTTCCTAATAATTGACTATTTTATTCTTATAAAAAAAAACAAATTATCAGATGTACATTTAAAAACCACACGTTTAACCTTTATTTTAGTTCAATACTCCACAGCGCTTTAACAATAAGAGTTGGGTACATAGAGAAGGAAATGATTAATTTTAACGATTTGTAGACTTTGGCTTAAATTTTCCGCGCTTAAATTTTGAGGACCATCAAAATTTGTGTGTTCTTCAAACAACTACTTATGTTTAAAATTATAAATATAGACACTATATACAAGGCATTCTTTCCAAATAAGGGTAAACCGAATTTAACAGGATGACAACTAACAAATATAAAGCCAGATCTGTTTACATTTTGAGGTCGTACTTATTTTGAATAATATGTGATTAAGTTAACTTTTGTCAGCCTATAAAAGAAACATTTTTACGTCGTAGTAGATGTAAAGTACCAATTATCAGATGTATGTGCGGCGAATTTATAATTTTTTCGACTTTTTTTTCGTTGCCGGCAGTATATTGGGAAAGTGCTGACTGCGGGTTTTATCCGATCGAATGTCAAAGCGCTTTACGATTAGCACCAGAGCACATAGGGCTATCAAATAGAGGGCGACCACATCCAGCAAGTAGTACTGCCACCAGCTTAAAAAATATAAAAGAATAATAAATATTTTATAGAGTTGTGCTTATCAAATATAAACCTTAAATCTCGGGCTGAAGACTGCAGATGATAGGCGCCATTGTGTCGAAGGACATACTCCGTCCAGTAGATAGATGTCTCCAGTGCTGTGGATCGTTGATCTAATAATAGATTCTGGCGATATCTGGCTGCACTTCTGTAGCGTGGATCGTGGATAACCTTCATGATGGCCTTGTACAGCTGATTCGTGGACAGTGTTTCCAGTTCCAGCTTAATCGCATAGCCATCGACCTCTGCCTTGGCCGAGTTCACATCATGGTCGCAAAAGACGGGCATTGTGACCACCGGTACTCCATGGTAGACTGTTTCAAACATGCTTAACAGACCGCCATGCGTGACAAAGGCGCGCAGCTGGCTATGGCCAAGAATGTCCTGCTGTGGCAGCCAACGGGATAGCTTCACATTTGGTGTTAGATCCTGCATATCGGCCTCATTGCCTTCGTATTTCCACAGCACATTGTACGGCAGACGCGCAAATGTTTTAACGAGCATCCGACGCAGTGACTCCGGCATATTGGCAGCCTTCACTGAGGAACCCATCGACACATAAATGAATCCCGATGCTCCGGAGGCCGAAATAAAATCATCCAAGTCTTTGGGCAACGGTCGGGCTGGCTTACAGTGTATGCAAGCCACCTCTGCCACATTGGGAAGGAAGGGGCGCGGATAGGAGACGACAGCATGTCCATTCTGGAGAATGAAGCTAACGTTGCGAGACATATCGTACGGATGCGGAATATGAGAGCCCAAATGATCCCGCAATATACGATAAGTACGACGCATCACATACTGTGTGAGTAGGGGTCAAGGATTAAAGGATAACCATCAGTGACAAAATCATACTTTTACTCACACTATGCAATATATTCTGGCCGATTTGAATGCCCGTATTTAGTGCCCGCTCGTAGAGACTCATTGTGTCCGTTAAGCGAGAATAAAAGTTTGGGGTAACTGCATAGCTTGCCGGATTTCCGGCCCGTGACAAACTGGCCGTGTAGAATCCAACGGTGTTTACATACATAAACGGTGTTCTATGCTGATATATCAAACCCAGCAAGCATTCGGGAAATGCGCCATCAAGTATAGCCAGATCAAAAGTACGGTTCGCTAGATCCATGGTTTCTGGATCAGCCAACATTGCATCGCATGACTAGAAATGACAACAATTATTACAAAATAGTACTAATTTGACTTCTGGTTTATAGCTCACTTCAAATGCAAAGCGGAGGCCGTCCCAAGGCTTGATGGGCATTTCGCCATTCATTCTGGCCCCCAGCAGATCCCAATTTGTGTAGTTTTGTATATATTCAACCAGACCGGCTGGTGACACCTCATGCAGACCATCGATATGGAAATCGACCGGAAAACCACTTAGGAAGGTTATGTTGTGACCTCTAAAAAATGCCAAATTAATATTAGCAACATAATTAATGATAGATAAAATTATATTAAAAAATTTGTCATTAACAACATTATTAGTATGCCTATATTCATATGTGTCTATAAAGATTTAAAAATCAGTTATTCAAAATTTTTAGAGAACTTTTTCACAACTTTTCATCTTTCATATAAATCTCTGCAGCGCATTTTTAAATTTATTTTTTGGTAAGCGAATAGATTATTATTAAAATGATCAATTTGAGCGCAGTTATTTTTGAGAGTTTATATTAATATTTTTGTATTGTCTAATGTGGTTGGTTTGCAAGTTAAATGCAAATTATTTTTTTTTATAAAAACAAACTTTGAATATTTTATGAAATAATATGTTTTTTTTATCAACTCGTCTGTTTCAATATTACTTGTTTTATTTTGAGTGAAGCTGCAAGCGCTTTACTAAATATATTTTACGTTTTATAAAATAATTTATATCTTTGAATTCTGCTGTTTCTTTTATTCATTTTTATAAACTGTTGCAAATAATTAATGTGATACGTTTGATTTAATAGATTTCATAAGGTCGATCAAACAGTTGTTGGTTTTATTTTTAGTTTATTTATTAGCTATAGCAAATAAATTATTGATTATCTTTTATAATTTTGACTTAATCTATTTCATAAATTTTTTAAACAAATCCTGGTTTTATTCATAGCATGAAAATATTTTAAATATCCAAATAATACACTGAATTTAAATACTTAATTAATACTTATTAATTGCACACATCTATTTGATATTTTACACCTTTAATGACTTGACACAATTTCCAATGTTATTTAAAATTATTCACTTTGAACTTTGTTGAGCTTTAAAAGGTTACAAGTCATTTCTTTGTTAACATCAATAGCAAATTCAGAGACAACTTTCTTTGTTCACACACTTTGCCGAATATGAAGCAGTTATTTGTTAACAATACACACCTGTTTATCAATCCTTTCGCAAGCTCCCAAAATGGTATTTTGTGTGACTTTGTGCCTCCCATTGTGGCCATTAAAATATCCGCACACAGCGCCTGTCCAGCGAACAAAATCAATAGCAGGCTACATATTCGATACATGATTCTAAAAAAATAATCTTTTATTAACAAATAAAATCTTTTTTTTTTAATTAAAATTCACAATTTTAAAAAATTATTTTATTATTTACTTATTTTATGCACTGAACCCACCGATTGCCTCAACTTCAGAACCGTATTTAAAATCAAATTCCCCGAGACTTGACATTTTATAGGTATAATTACCAATACTTGTACAGGTACATACATATTTATATACATATATGTACATATATCAATATCTAGTATAAAAGTGGGCAACGTTCACTTAGAACGTGTAATCGAGCGTTAAATGCTCATGATTCTACCACCCAAAATAATATGAGTTTATAATTATTCTGTTGTTGACCGAAAGGAATTTAGATAACCCATTAAGCCGGCAACAAAAACCAGAATTTCCACAAGTCAACGAACATGCGAATTTGAAACATTTTTAACCTCTGACATTGACAAACATTAAAATGATATTAAAAGAAAATATAAAGTAACGACAAAAGTAATTTTAGCATTCTAACCTTGGGATAATAGATTTAAATTATGGCTGGTCTGAGTTGGTGACAAATACACCCATTTCCTACTATAAGGTGTATTAATTACGTATTTAATAAGGTTTTGTTTTTTAAAAAACAAAAAAATATTTATTATTGACTGTTTGATATATATAAGTGTTTTTGTTAGGGCATATTTACAACTGGAGAGTAAATTATAAAACAATATGCTGGCTTCCGCCCGGGTGTTCTAGGTTAAAAGCTTTTAACTTTAAATGTACGAAAAAAATAATTAACTGTATTAAGACAATAAATATTTTGAATGCGCCGCAAATGCATTATACTAACATATATAATTGTTGGGAAGTAACAGGTGCCTAAAAGCAATTCGTAGTTTTAACTTAATCATATAACCTATGAAAAGTTTAGATTATTCAGAAGAAAAACATTTTTAAAGCAGATGAAATTACATTTGTTTTTAATCATCTTAATGAAACCAAATTTATTTTTTTATAGCTATAATTAAAGCGATTTAAGCAAATAAAGCAAGATCGACCTTAGAATACTTGACAAGACATTGTAGGCTAAGAGGTCATCCAGCTAACAAAGTTGACTTATTGTTGAAAGCGCTAAAGTGTCAAAAGAGAGCACAATACATAAAATGTGATAATAATAATATTTATCTTTAAAAGTATATAATTAAAATTTGAGGTGCAAATTCGTGCACCATAAATAATTATTGTTTGTTTACTTTCAACAGTTATGCGATAAAGAAAGCTGACCTAATCCAGAAGAGAGCTCGTGTGTATCTGACTTCGATAGTTAAATGTAGTTCAGTTTGCTTTAACACCAAATCGTAGTTATTATGCAAACATTTCTCTGGTATATTTGAATGATTGTTATATGCAGATTTACAAACACACATAAATATTGCTCTGCAGGAAATGCAAATCACGTGCAACAGCGAAACCAAAATTGAAATTGTTTATACCAACATTTACGGAAGACCACAAAGCGAAAATGTTAATATTTTTTTTATAATCTGTCTTAACAGAATGAGTTACAAAAATTTTCTAAAGATTTAACATTAATTTTTAACGGCGGCGTTTATATGAATATTTTGAAAACTACGTTGACTTTAATCATATATCCTCTGTTCTGTTTGCATATGTTTCCGTTATACCCTATAAGCAATTGCTAACAAATGTTATAATAATGGAAAAATAGCACAAAATCTTTGTATTTATTGGGATTGAATTGTCTTAGTATCGGCTAGTCAAGTACTCTCCAGTGCATTCTTGGTTGCTAAGAATAAAATTACTTTTATTTACGTCCTTGAATCAACGAGGAATTGACTAGCATGTTGTTACTTAAGACTAAACTAGTCCAAGTATCTAACTTACCTCGAGGGTATAATTGTATTGTGTGCTTGTTTACAGCATTTAAGCAACAACTCAATTTTGGCATTTTTAGCTTCTTGGCTTTCGAAAAGCTCACGATCGAGATTTCAACTACGAAAACCAAGTAAGGGTAACTAGCGCTACGGTTGAGCTTGAATTCCCCATATATAACCAGTTTGAGCATAAAGAGTAGTAGACTGTAATAATTACCATCATTTTACGTGCATTGGGTTGAATGCTCCCAAAATGAAAATGAAATTGCAGGCCTTGTAAACGTTGCACAGAGCAGTAATGAATTATTACAAAAATACTTATAATAAGGGAGCATAATCATAATAAAAAATATTTGATATACATAAGGAGATAAGGAATCTACATACTGTTTAAACTATTTAGAATTTTTTAATGATTAAGAAATTATTATAACTGACCTTTCTTACAACTCTCATTCAATTTATTCACTTAACTTAATATATAAGTTGTAAAGAATAAAACAATAAAAAACACTCGAATGCCCATTGTCAAAAGAATATTCTGACAAAAGAATCTTTATCCCCTTATTTTTTACATAGCTCTTGAATAAATGTTTTAATTTGCAAATTAAAAAAAACGAATTGTATATGAAATGAATGCCTTTCGTTTTCGATGTCGCAAAAGCAGTTTTTGCATTACAAAACTGACCACAAATCCATGATTAGCACAAATTGAATTTTTTTTTAACATAACCAGTTTGCTAGCTGAACAATGATTTGTAACTGTGGCCAAAAAGCTTGGCAAACAGTGTGCATAGCTCTTATACACTTACTTGGAAGTAGTTAAAATCTATCACGATTTGGTTGACACATAAAATATGCAATACAAATCGCTCAAATCTGACAACTATATCATCTAGCCGTAGTGCCAATTAAAAAATACACATGTACCAAAGGCAAGATTGCATAATGTATGATACAAATTCATATTATTTTGTTTTTTTTTCTTTCTAAAAATGATGCCTAATTTGTCGCCAAGGGTATGCCATGCTGGAGATGAATACATGCATTCGCGTGGATGTTTGATTTATAGTATTTTGTGTTTTATAATTTGCAACAACAACAGCTAATTACCCTGTCAGTTTTATGTGCGCATTTAAATAATAAAATGAAACATGCCCAAAAATGTGTCGAGATTTTTCACACACATTCATCTATCAAAAATATTTTGTCCCAACATGTGCAAAAAAAAAAACTATAGTAATAATAATAAAAGAAATTGCGCAAGTACAAAGTAAACAAAAATATGAAATACACGTTTTTAAAACATATTTTGACTATTTAAAACAAACGATATTGCATTGAAAAAACGCCCTCGGAAAAAAACAGAAAACAATCAATTTGCTTTAAGTAAAAAACTACTCATCATTCCTATTGTCAATGTCACTTGCAATTTGTGTTGGCTTTTTCTTTTTGCTGATTTTTTTCATTATAAATTTTTTTTTGTTTGTGTCAAATCACTGCACATAAATTATTTACAAATGTGACAAATAAAGGCGCACAAAAGCCGCTAATCGAGCAGAAAATTAATTTTTTTCGAAAATGTATAACTAATTAGCATATTTCGGACTAGTATGCAAAAAAACAAGAAAATAAAAAATTAACTTTCAAATGAAATGTGTAACTTTTATTTGGGGATATAATTTTTATTTATTTAAAAAAAAAAATTCGTTTGACCTGGTGGCAATTGTGAGCTAATTATATAATATAAACATGCCCCCACATATATAAGTACATGATATAAATAACAAGTGTGACTGCGCAACAAGTTCGTGTCGCAAGTCTTTTGTTTTCTTTTGTGTTTGTTGCTTCTCTAATTTGTCGACAGAGTTTTTCTTGAACTGTCAACGGTCAACTGGCAAAGTTGGTCACTTGCATCGCTTTGACCTTGCGCTGACCCAAGCAGCGCCACCTGCTGTTATTATTGTTGCAGTTATATTTTGGTCATTTTTTATTTTCGGGGTCTTTCTTTATTTTGCGCAATCAGTTGGCTTTCGCGCCGGTTTTCTGTTTTCGCAATTTCGTGTTGTGCAAATACATATGAATTCACACACAAATACTCGCTTGCATATGCTGTGTGTGTGTGTGAGTAATTTCAGCATGTACGTGCGTATTTGTGGTAGGCTGAAAATCTGGTTATCAATTGCTTTAGCAACAACGTAACAACTATCTGGAATCTCAGTTAAACTTTTGCTTTCGTTGCATTTGTTGTTGATTGGTATTTGATAATATTTACTGCTATGTAATAATTACACATTTAACTTTTAACAATTATATGTCATATGTACCTAGTATTTTTAAAAATCAGGTCACAATTTGTATTTCTTGAAATTTTTTAATTTTTTTTTGTTGCACTCTTTTTTTTTGTTTGTTATTTTTGGTTGCACGTTTCATTGGCAGCCGTTCAATTCAATATTATCGCTGCGGCCGTGCATAAGAGAAGCAGTTAACATACTTTCACCAATGCAAATGGATTATTTAATACAGGTATATAATAAATAAAACCATACATTTTTGCGCACAGAGTGTCCACTTTCACGTAACTGTTACCGTTAACTGCTAAACTGCCAGTTGCACCCTCGAAATGTAACACAAGAATTAACGCACAAATTCACTTTTACTGTCCCGCCACCACTGATGACGCTTATAAATTCGACATTATTTTCCAAATACATGGAGCATAACAGCAAACAATAAAAGACATGAAAAACACTAACTACATATGGGTGTATGAGTACTTTTAACTAACGAAACCATTTTTCTTTTTCTTGAATTGAGTTAAACGGCTAAATGTGTGCAGCGTGTAAGTAGTTTCTCCGCGCGATTCCATTGACTAACTAAGCGACTTGTTGTTGATAAAAACGTCGTTATTTCTTTTTCGGAGTCAGCGTGTTGAATGTAACGACGAAACCGTAACGTAACATAACGAAACGCTGTCGGTTAAGGAATTGTATTTTTTCTTGGTATTTTTTGGTGCTTTTGTTGGTTTTTAAAAACTGGTTGAGTGTGTAAATTGCACAAGAGGCAGATCGTTTTATTATGAGGGATGACTTGAGCACTTCGTATAAATGAAAATTGCTTAATGGCAACTATAAAGTTAGGATCCATAAGCGGGTAGATGGCGCTGCTAAGCTAAGAAATGGTGTTGCATACTTTTGTATATCCAGCTTAGAACGCTTTGAATATTTTGCGCAATTTTGAAACTTATGAGTATTGGTATAAAAAAAAATTACCTAATACAAACTGAAAGCGAACAGATGGCGCTTCTAAGCGAAAATATAATGTTGCATATCTTTGTCGATCCAAAATCTTACAACTTTTTATGGTCAGTTAAGAGAAATTTCATGCTTTCTCATGGCTTGAATGAATCATTGCATCAACTGACGTAAATAAATATGCACGTGCGCATTCGCTTTAACAAAGAAATTTGTGTGACTTAGTGATCGGGATTTCAAGTTGTTCGAAAACTGGTTTAAAATTTCCCAGCTAACTGGGAGAATATAAATAGCGCAACACAAGTGTTGCCAATTACTTAACAACAATAATCCAAGTTCACAATGCACACATTGCAAAAGTAGTCAAAGGGAGCCTTGCGATTCTCGTGCTCTTTCTCTCACTCACTCTCTTTTTCTCTCTTTCGTGAGACACATGTGCCTATGCTTGTTTGGGAGAGTTGTGTGTGTGTGAAGATGAATGTGTAGATTTATCAGCAAAGTGAGTATTGCTGGTCTAAGGCCAATGCCAGTAGCTTTGTTGTTCTCCGCAAGTAAGGTTCGTTACGCAGCAGTCGGGTAGTCGGCTTTTGAATTAAATTACACATAAATTATACATATAAAATAATCGCAAAAATTCACAATAATATATATAGTAAAGTTCACACACATATACATAAGTGTACAAATATATGTAAATATATATATATATCAATGAGTGAACGGATATACACACACACACAGTGTGTGTATACACAATGCATTCCGGTTTTAGATTAATTAAAAAAACAACAACAAATACGACGACATAAACTCAATACTGATATAAAAGTTTTGCGACGTCAGTGGCTCATTAAAATTCATAACAAAAATTCCAAATAAATTATTATATAAATATACATCTTTCAGGTCTCCCAACATAGTCGATTACACTCAAATTATCTATTATTTTTAAAAATTAATTTTGGAAGATAAAACCCCAACATGCTCTTAGCAGGTAAAGAAGAGAAAAGTTCCGTAATTAAAAGTCTTAATTTCTGATCTTATTAATAAAAATACAGTAAAATTTGCCATGTATTAAATTAAAAAAAAAAAAAACACTTTTGCAGATAATGTTATGCGACTGGGGGCCGCCATATTATTGCTTTGTGTGATTTGCTTGGGACAGCAGCGATTATCTGTGGGCAACGCTTTGGAGGCATTAACCCCGCCGGCTGCTTTTCAGTCTAACAATTGTCCGGATCAGACCTTACTTTCCAATTTTGAACCAGAGACACTTCGTGCAATTGCAAAGGGCGCACAGGAATTTGGACTCGATTTCCTAAATCGCGTCTCAATCGGCGTGGAAAAGGCAAACACTGATTTTATGATATCACCATTCTCAGTGTGGTCACTACTAATACTGCTCTACGAGGGCGCCTCTGGCCAAACATACGAGGAACTTCGCAAAGCGCTACGAATCAGGGTCGACGATGCCCAATTGCGATCGGTTTACAAAGTGTGGAGTTCGTATCTCAAGTAAGTGAATTTCTTCCCAGTTAAAATTAAATTAAAGTAAGTAATAATTGTTTCCTTTTAGCACAAAAACACCAACCATTGAGGTGGCTTCGCTGCAAGCACTCTACACGGATGTGGCAAATCCGGTGAAGAGCAGCTATCGCAATGTGGTCAAGGCCTATCAAGTGGAGCCCGTCGAGGTGGACTTCTATAACCGTGACACGGCACTTCTGATCAATGAAGCCACAAATCGCACAACGCGTGGCCTCATTCCGTATGCGGTGCTGCCACAGGAAATTTACGCTGCAAAAATGTTTATGCTCTCCTCGCTATTCTTCAAGGGCCAGTGGAAGGTTGAGTATTTATATATACAATACAACTGACAAATCTTTAATATATATATATATATATATATGATTCCTTACAGTTTCCGTTTAATGAGACAAGGACGCACACGGAGCCGTTCTACAATGAGCAGGGCTCGTTTGTCTCCCAGGTGCAAATGATGTCGCATATGGGCAATTTTGCCTTTGTGACCAACATCGAGGGCTTGGATGGTTATGTACTTGAGCTGCCGTATGGTGTCCAGAATCGACTCTCGATGATTATTGTTCTGCCCAAGCGAGGCTTTAAGCTTAAGGATATTACCAGCAATTTAAATCAATTGGGCTTGTCGCCCGTTTTGCAGCGTTTGGAGAAGTTTACGCGTGATGCCGCCGAGGACAATGAGGTCGAGGTGCTAATGCCAAAGTTTAGCACAACCACAGACTTTAATTTGAACAAACTACTCGAAAATGTGAGTTGTTAAATTGGAGACCGCTTAACACATACGATAATATTTTCATTTACAGATGGGCATACGGGATTTGTTTAATGAGAACACTGCCAATCTAAGTCGCCTTGCCGACGGCCTGTACGCCAAACTTTGCGTGCATGCCACCAAGATCATTGTGGATGAGCGGGGCACTACTGCAGCAGGTGTAGCTGCCTCGACGCTGAGCAACAAGTCAACGCCACCAAAGTTCCAGCTAAATCGACCTTTCCTCTATATGATCGTGGAAAAGTCGACGGGTCTGATGCTCTTCGCCGGTGAAGTGAAAAATCCAAAGTCGTCTTAAGACTGAGATTTAATAAATATAAGAACTTAAATAAACGAGAAATGCGCCACTAGTCTCATTTTTTCGCACGACCCGCCGCTTTTTTGACACCAATTGGCTGTAGTTTTTCCTTGCCGGCCTTGCTGGAAATAAGCGGATGACTTTCTGCAAAGCACACAAAAAACAGAAGCAGCAGTTGGTTAGTGTAAATCTAGAGTAGGATTAGCTCTTGCTTACCGTCGGTGGGTGCATCGGGCAGGCTGACATCGTAATGTTGCATGCGTCGGCGCTTGGACGCCATGATGTCGTCTTCATAGTCAAACGAATCTTTGCCCATCAGCGCTGAGCATGGCTCCATGTTGTCTTGCGGTGTCCAGCTATCCTCGGGATCTTCCACCTCCGGTGCCATGGGCAGAAATTGTAGAGCATTCTCATCTTCGCCCTCCTCATCGGAGGAGCAAAAAGCTGCAACTGGTTCAACTTTTTGTACATCAACTTCGATCTCCTCATCCTGCTGTGCGTCGGCATTCAAGTCCACAGATTTATCCTCATCGCCAATATCGAACTCAGACTCGAGTTCCTCGTACTCAACATTCTCGTCCAGTTCCTTGAAATCGGGCGCAAATGCCGACCAGTTCTCCACCTGATTTTGCGCCCATATCGAAACCAGGCCCGAACTAATGCTAGCTATAATTGGACGCACCGGATGCCAGACAACATCCAGCAGCAGTTCACCCTTAGTTCCATGCAGTATCTTGACCAGATTACCAATCGACTTCTCCCAAATATAAAGCGCATGCTGACGTGCACTGCCAGCACATATGTATTCACCATCGCCAGAGAAACAGCATTTCTTCCACGTCGTTCTGCAAATGCAATTAAAATAATCAGAAGAACGAGTTGCAGTAAAGTCGGGTCGCTTACTTGTTGACCAGATCCTGCAGTTTTTGTATGGGTTCGGGTTCACCATCCTTGCCCAAGGCAATAATCTCTTTTGAGTCATAGACGCGTATTACTCGATCCGATGTATTTATCAGAAAGGCGCTGCGAAAGACAGTTGAAAGAACGTGAAGAAGCGTTTCTGGTCATAAAATTTATCTGACTTACTCGCCTCGTCGAGCGAATTCAATACTTTTGACTGCTGTCGCACTCGATGTGCCAACAATAATGCGAAAACTGGCAACGACTTCAAATGTTTCCACGTCCAACACAAGTATTTTGCCTTTGGCGTTCCCTGTGTAAATATGCTTGCCACGACGATCGAACGAGGCCACTATATTCAAATCGCCCTGCAAAATGGGATACAAATAATATAAAGACTACAACAACTGGATTCTCTTTTGGGACAACTTACATCTGAATCCAGCGGCAAACAGCGATGAGTGCCAGCAATTTTAACTAGCACCGCTGCATATCGCATGGGACAAACGAGCAGACGGCTGTCATTGCGTGGATCAAACTGGACTTTTAGCACCGGCGAGGGAAACCGATATTTGTGCTCCAGTTCGCCGGTGAGCACGTCCCAAATGCAAACATTGTTGTCCGTGGAAGCGGAAAGCAACTAATTATGGCAAATTGATTTACACGTTAACACAATGTATACAGTTAGAGAATGTATTACGGTCACCTTGTGTCCATTTCTCGTCCAGCTGAGACTGCAAACGGGATGCACATGTGCTGAAATTATTTTAGCAATGCCGCGCGTCAGAAAGTCCCAAACCACAATGCGTCCATCGTTGCAGCCGACGGCGAGCAAAGTGCCGTATTTGTTGAAGGAGCAGGTTACTGCCAGTGAAATGCAGTCCAGCGAGCCATCAAACTCCTCCGGATAGTTTTGACCAAAGGATTCTATTCAAGAAGATTCGAAAATTTAAATGTTTTCAACCAAAATAACGCTAGGCTTACCCAGCAGTTCCAAATTCATTTTTGGGCTTCTTCTTTTATGAAATGGCTATTCACACAAAGATGTGGAATGTTATCGTAAGGCGATTTTAAGAATCTCCGATAGTCGGTGTGAATAAAACCTGTCACGTATGAACTAAATGCATGAAACTTGTCATTAAGTTCTTTTCAAAATTCGGTCACACTAGATCCGAGTGGGTTTTGTGCGCACGTTGTACGTAAAAGTTTCATAAATCGATTATAATTGCGTTTAAGTTTCTTAAAAATATCGAAATAGTGCATTAATATTAAATGAAACATGTATTCTATCAACTAACATACCAATTGAGTCGTTAACAAATTAGCTGTGCTTGCGAAATGATTTTTGTGTCGACGTCACCTTTGGAGCCCCTCTCTCATCCTCTTGCTCTCATTTGTGTTCATTATTTTGCTCTCATTTTCTGTCTTTCTCTCTTTCTGTCTCTTAAGTGAAGTGAAATAATAAGTTTGATTTGAAACTCAAGTTTAAATAGTACTTTTGATTTCTTTGCATCAACTCTATTGTAATTGTGTTTTTTTGTGCTCAAACCGAAATTTATTATAACGCTCTCAAACTCCACTTTCTTTTTAGCTAGCTTAGCTGTATTTTTGCTGTTGTTTTATTTGTCCCAGCTTTCTTTATCTTATCCACATAAATATGCATATATACATATGACATTTACATATATTGATGTGTTGTGTGTAATTTTATTTTTTTTTATTTAGTGTATTTATCGCCAACCACGTTAAAAGGAAGAACGTGAATGTGAATACAAAAAACCCAACACAAAACTTCATTTAACCATATACACCAACAAATAAATAACAAATATAAACATCGCTACATTTCCACATTTCGCTAGCAGAGAGTGCAAGTTGAAATTAAAAAGTCCCATCAAATTTGCACAAAGGGCTCCCATAAAATAAATAGCAAATTAATACGCGAAAATGTCTGGCGAAGAAACGTCTGCTGATCGCAATGTCGAAATATGGAAAATAAAGAAGCTCATCAAAAGTCTCGAAATGGCACGTGGGTGAGTAAAACCTATCTTCATATATAATATATTTATTTTGTAATTTGCATTTTTTTGTGGTCAACTACATTTTCCTCGCTTAGTTTTGTTTGTGTACGTGTGGTGGGTATACACGAAAAATGTCGTGAAGGGGGAGCATTGGGGTTGGACAGATTGCAGAGATATGCATCGCGCCGTCGCCGAACATCGAATGCTGCCAGTGGAGTGAGTGTAATAGACAATTTGTTGCCTCTCCTCACCCCCTCTGTTGGCCATCAATTAGCGATAGCACAAAAAAAGCACACAAAAACAAAGGAAGAAAAACACAGTGGTGTTAATATGTCGTCGCATATTACAGTTGTTAATACGAAATATGCAATTTCCTTCAGCGATTTGCTTTGAACCATTTTGATTCATTTGCGTGGCTGTCGTTGGTAACAAAAAAAAAATAACGAAAAAAGGCCCATATCTGTGTTGCGTTACCCCACACTCTCTCACAAACTCAGGCAGACAGCACGCACTCACACACAAACACACACAAAACTCTCAGTTAATGCTCTGTGTTGCTCTCTCTTATACGCTTGCAAAAATTTTACATTGAGAGCAACACGTTTTTGTCAGGTTTTTATCAGTTTAAACCAGACCAGACTAAGACTAAGTGACTGAGTGAGTAATGCAAATGTTGTGTTGGCAACAAAAACCAAATATTGATTGCAGCTGATTTGGAAGGGTGTCAGATTCTGTAAATTAAACATGCAACGACATTTTCTGGTAATATAATTTTTCAAGCCTTTGTTTAATCAAAAGAGATGAAAGTAGTGTTGTATTTGTGAACCATAACAAATAATGCAATTTGACATTCACAACGATTGCGAGGAGCCTTCTAAAACTGCGGTATTCTTTCAGCTAGAGATGGTCCTTGTTTATATCGTATGCATAGATTTACATAGGACAACAAATTATCGATATATTTATTTTTGAATGTAATTATCATATTAAAGAATTGTTCTTGTTTGATTTAGAAATGGCACCAGCATGATTTCCTTGATTATTCCGCCTAAAGATCAAATCTCTCGCGTCAGCAAAATGTTGGCCGATGAATTTGGTACGGCCTCCAACATCAAGTCGCGCGTCAACCGCCTTTCCGTCCTGGGCGCAATTACGTCGGTGCAACACAGACTTAAGTTATACACCAAAGGTAAGTGATTCAACCAATCATTAGTTATTTAACAAATTAATATCCTTTAACTTTTGCAGTGCCTCCCAATGGTTTGGTCATTTATTGCGGCACAATTGTTACAGAGGAGGGCAAGGAGAAAAAAGTTAACATTGATTTTGAGCCATTCAAGCCAATCAATACCTCACTATATCTGTGCGACAACAAGTTCCATACGGAGGCACTCACTGCCCTGCTCGCCGACGACAACAAGTTCGGCTTCATTGTGATGGATGGTAATGGCGCTCTCTTTGGCACCCTGCAGGGCAATACGCGAGAGGTGCTCCACAAATTTACCGTCGATCTGCCGAAGAAGCACGGACGTGGTGGTCAGTCCGCTCTGCGTTTTGCCCGCCTGCGCATGGAGAAGCGTCACAACTATGTGCGCAAAGTGGCCGAGGTTGCCACACAACTGTTCATTACGAATGACAAGCCAAACATTGCTGGCCTCATTTTGGCAGGTAGTGCGGACTTCAAAACTGAGCTCAGTCAATCGGACATGTTTGATCCCGTAAGTAATTCCGAAACACTGCTCACGAATGGCCTGCTAAGGCAAAGGCTAGTTCCACTGGCTCCAAAGACGATCCAAAGACAAATCGCGTATGTCTTCTATGATTTTCGCATTTGTCCTACAAAATTACTATAAATCGTCATTCAAACAGCCAGTGGAGCAACATATCGTCCTGAATGATCTTAAACAAATGTATGCAACTTTGTGGAGCAAATCAAGGAGACACTATACAATAAACATTCAAATATTTGCCAATTGCAGCGTTTACAAACAAAAGTGATTAAATTGGTGGACGTGTCTTATGGCGGCGAAAACGGTTTTAATCAGGCCATCGAACTAGCCGCTGAATCGTTGCAAAATGTCAAATTTATACAGGAAAAGAAACTCATTGGTCGTTACTTTGATGAAATTTCTCAGGTGAGTAACGATAAAGCCTTCCAAAGCATCACATTGTATAAATGAAAAAAATGATTTACATTACAAGGATACTGGCAAATACTGTTTCGGTGTAGAGGACACTTTGCGAGCCCTCGAAATAGGCTCTGTGGAAACTTTGATTTGCTGGGAAAATCTGGATATCCAACGCTACGTACTGAAGAATCATGCGAACTCGACGTCAACGACAGTATTACATTTGACGCCCGAGCAGGAAAAAGATAAGTCTCACTTCACGGATAAGGAGGTATATTGTATATACAAATAATTGCCATAACTTTGTTATTAATAATTACATGATTGCAGAGCGGAGTTGAAATGGAGTTAATCGAGTCTCAACCGCTTTTGGAATGGCTGGCGAACAATTATAAAATGTTTGGTGCCACACTTGAGATTATCACGGACAAATCTCAGGAGGGCAGTCAGTTTGTGCGAGGTTTTGGTGGCATTGGTGGTAAGTGGTTAACAATTGAAAATTAACTTATCTATACTTATATATGAACAATCTGTATATAGTGCGAGTGTAAGCTATAAAATTAATTACGTATCTACTGTTTCCATTCCTCTTCCTCCTTCATGCTGCTTTTAAACGTAACTCTTAATGTAACTTGGTCAACTTTACGTCGCCCCTTGTGCATAACACCATTGACTTTAATATATATATATATTTAACAACTGTATAAATATATATTAATATATATATATATATATATATGTATATATGTACATATATTTTACGAATAATAATGTGTGTATATATAGGCATTTTACGCTATAAAGTAGATTTTCAATCGCTACAAGCCGATGAACCACTGGAAGACGTTGACCTCGATGATTACTAAAAAAAAAAATAATAACTAAAAAAAACAAAGAATTAAATCAAACCAACAAAAAACAGCATTCGCACTGCATAGATTTTCGGATCTCAATACACAAATAATGTGTTTTTTTAATTTCATGTGAAACGCCATAAATTGTTCAAAAAATTGATAGGAACCAATTTACTTGCCGCATAGTTTTTATCAACGTAAATTTCAAAATAGCAGTTTATTCTAAATTCGGAAATGGATGCTCCCCATTGCATCGTTCGTTCGTTTACGACATATATTGACGTATATAGTATATAGAACTTGGCCACGTTTCATATTTACAGCCCAACTATTGTTTTTTACTTTTCTTTAATTTAATTTTCAATTTCGGTCCATTGGGCTTAAACCAATATTATATTATATATCTTGACAAAAAGTTTTCAGACATCTATTATGATATTCTTTTCATTGTCTTCTATCCGTCTGTTCTGATATTGCAAAGTAAATATGAAACAAACATATGTTTAAACTATAAAGACCTACTTAGTCGTGTTCGTGTACGAAAGACATATATAGTTAAGCTAACAAAGCCATGTACGTTTAAATATATGTGTGTATATAGCAGAAAATGCCGAAAGTAAAACATATATACTTATATTTAACAAATTAAAAATCGATGTATTTACAACCACAGCATTCATTGAACAGCGTACTAAAATAAATAAACATTTGAATTGAATCGAGTTTGCTCTGCTGACTTTTATATAATTCTCGTTAAATAATAGATCAACTGAAACGGTGGCATTATACATTATATTTATATATATACTCGTATCTGACAAGCATTTATAATATTTACATAGGCATTTTCGTTGTTTGCATTTGACACAAATTAAAAGCGAAAACATATTAAGTAAACAAACAAACGAACAAACAAACAAAATGCATAACAATAGATGAACAAACAAAACCTGAATAAAAAATTTTAAATATACACCTCCTGAAATCGTAAACGGAACTCCTTACAAATCATTAAAAGAGTATTGTATTCATATTGGGTTCTTAACTAAATAGAACTATCAGATTTTAGATATTTTTGGAGCCTACCATTGATGAAGAAACGCAATATCAACAAACAAAAGGAATTGCCTCAAAGGAATCAGCTTAAACTAAATACAAACACTCTTCTAAAGCACAGGACTGTACTGCGTTCTTTGTAACCCGTAATAACAAACGATTTAAAAACTTTTGAAATTTCCACATCGTATACAAATTAAATATATTACTTTATTTTTTTATACATTTTCAATGTTTACATCACTTTATTTAAATTGAATGTTTCACTAATAATGTGTTATTTTGATTGTTTATTTAATTGATTCATATTTTCCCTTGCTTGATTTCAATATGCTTAATTATTAGTTTTAATATTTAATTTCATTATTTTATGTTTATCCTGCTATTGCCATTTACTAATCATTTTGAATATTGCCAATGCTCTTCACAGGTATCCTGCGTTACAAAGTGGATTTCCAGAGTATGCAGCTCGATGAATTGGACAATGAGTGCTTCGACTTATCCGACTATTAGATAATTTTGCACTGTTGTAATCATTTTTTTTATAAATTACAAACCATCGACCGTAAAATGAAAATTGTTAATGCATAAAAAAATACAAAATCGAAGAGAGCAAATAGAATATTTTAATGATAAACACAAATACACACACACACAAACAAAAAAACACAATCCTTCTTCCATTTTAATGTTGTTGGCGAATAAAAATAAAATTGCAAATAATACAAATAAACCATAAACACATATAAAAGAAAAAAGATATAATGTTAAATCAAGAGAACAAATATATAAAAAGGAACCCGTCTTACGTGAAACAAAAAACGAGATACACTTTTTTTCTATTGATATATTATGGCAATGAAATGGGATTAATAACTGTGCCTTTCATCAGATGTGGCAAAGCTCGCCCAGTCGCTCAATCTCATCCAGTATAACATCCAATTCTCCAGCTGCGAGCACGGGAAAACAAGTAAGCACCATGCGAAAGAAGTTGCCCAACTGGCGACTAGTCAACGGCGAATAACCAACCATCAAGGTTCCATTGTACGCCATCTGCTCCTTGACTTTGGGTGCAACCTGTTTAAGACACATTCGTTAATAAATTGCCATAATCGAAGGATTAGAGTGACCTACTGTATATAGACGCGACCACCAGTCTGCCGTCTCCTCGGATGCTCTCTGGACACGCATTGACTTCGGTATATACCAGAAGCAAACATTCGAGTACTCGTGCTGCTCCAGCACAAGGCGAAAGCGATCTGAACGGGAGCGTAACTTCTGCTCCAGCAGGCGGGACATCTCGATTGCGTGATCAACCAGATGTCCATAGTGTCCATATCCGCGTGCTTTCAGCATTAGCCAGAACTTGAAGGCGTCTATTTTGCGACCACACTGAACGCTCTTGTTGCCGGTGTCGTAGCTGACGTCATAGAACTTGTCCTGCTGGAACAGATAGTTTACCTCAATGCTGTTGCAGTGCGCCAGGAGATTCGATTCGCGAGTGAGAAACATCGAGCACTGCAACGGCACACCGAGTGTCTTGTGCGGATTCCAGGCAAAGGAGTTGGACCGTTGCAGCCCGGCCAGCAGTGAGCGATGCTTGTAGGCCAGCAATGCTGCACCGCCCAGACAAGCATCCACATGCAGCCAGAGTCCATGACGTTCCGCGATGTCGGCAATGCCAGCGATATCATCGAATGCGCCCAGGACAGTTGTGCCCGCTGTGGCATTAATGAAAAACGGATCATGGCCGCGAGCTTGAGCCGCCTTTATCTTCTCCTCCAAGTCGGTCAGAGATATTTGACCTCTGGTATTGGTGCGCACAGCGATGCAGTTGTCCGCTCCAATGCCCAACCAGTGAGCCGCTTTCTTTAAACTGTAATGTGCTTCCTCGGAGGTGAAGATCACAAGTGGACGTATGCCAAACATGCCCGTGGACTTAACATTCGGTAGGCGTTTATAACGAGCCAACACCAGACCGTACATATTCGATGTTGAACCGCCGGGTGCCAGAATGCCATCGCTCTGACTATACCCGGCTAATCGGCAAACCGTTGATATGACCTCCGTCTCAATCAGGCTAAAAACCGGCGCCACCTCAAAGGTGTAGCTGTAAGTGCAGATTTTAGTCTAACAAATTTATATATTTTAATTGTTGATCACGTTACGAGCTGGTATTCAATGCCTCGGTAATCCAAGCACCAGCCAATCCAAACGGATCCAACTGTCCAAACAACTGATTGTGAAATCTGCCATGAGAGGTTTTTACGGAATATTGAATGACCTGCTCACAGATCTGTTCGATGTCCAAGAGTGTGCTTGATTCCTTTTCCTTGATTGTCAGATCTATATGTTTCTGCGAGAGAGATATGTAGTAAATAGGAAGAATATTGCACCCGTCGAAAGATTACAAAATCGTTCGAATGTATTGATAATGCAGCTGCATAATTTGTTAATCACTTTTTCAATGCTGAACATTAAAAAATAAGCTTATCTTGAATCTGTTACAGATGATTTGACGAGACGTTTAGACTTCGGTCCGGCTTGAATAAAGTGGGACTCACCTTAAGCTCGTCCGGCTGCATAAAATCGATTATTTTCTGTTCTTTCCATTGCTGCGGATCGGTACAGAGAGTATCGTCCCTTTGCACCAACTTGAAGACATGTTGTAGAATCTTCCAATCGTTCGTTAACCCCTCGCGAACACCATCCACAATCATTGAACGTGACTCACTTGTACCTTCCATTTTATATGCTGTACTATAAGAGTATTTAATGCCACAACTTTTGCGGTGAGCTCTTCGATTGGAAATGACAAGTGTATTGCGCGTGGCGCTGCATTGGACCTGATTGTCGATTGAATGCTCGTAAAAGTTGTAAATTGATTAATATATAGGTACATGTGTATATATTTTGGTAGAGTTAATAATTGTTCGAGTCAATTTCCAGCAACATTAGGGTGAACCTATCTTTTATCTATTTTATACTATGCAGTTTCTCAAAGAGAATTTTAAAATATCACTGGTTTTTATAGAAACTAATTAAAAGTCTTTCTCTTTTCATTATATAACTTGCCGACACCAACCGATAAGTATACCCATAAGTACCTTCAGTTCTCTCTGATTCCCCCACATCCATAAAGTCATTTGTTAGTTTTTTCACGCTTTTTGCTTGTACTGAGTGGATGTGTGTCAATACTGATACGTTTTTATTTACATTAAGCATGTTAAAGTTACACCAAGTGGAATGCAGAAAGACAACGACTTCAAAGCCGGTTTAGTGATAAGATACATATTTACATACAATATATTAATTGAATTTACAAATCAAAGCACGATCAGCTTATCAGAATCTTTAATTGATCAATAAAAGCCGCGTGATTGAATAAGATGGGAGAGGTATCAAATAAGAAAGAAGAGAAACTTTTTCATTTCTCAGAACAGAAAATAATATGAGTGATTTTGGCAACCTAGGCCAAAATTGGTGTGTGACATATTTAAAAACGTCGCGAAAGTAGTTTTAAATATAGTGTGCCCGTTATGTCAAGCTATCGGATGTGGATCAAAAAATATTCGATTAATCGATAAATGCACAGCTGTTTTAGAATTGCCAGCAGCAGCCAACATTTATCACATTTTATAATTAACAAATCGGGGAAATCTATTTACATTGCTTATTATTTGTCATTAAATAAATAATTGGTAAAAATGGGACGCGCTGAGGTTGGAACGCCTAAGTACCTGGCCAACAAGATGAAGGCGAAGGGCTTGCAGAAGTTGCGCTGGTACTGCCAAATGTGCGAGAAACAGTGCCGCGACGAGAATGGCTTTAAGTGCCACACAATGAGCGAATCCCATCAGCGACAGCTGCTGCTCTTTGCGGACGCTCCCGGAAAATTTCTGCACAACTTCTCGAAGGAGTTCTCCGATGGTTATATGGAGCTGTTGCGCCGACGCTTTGGCACCAAGCGCACCAACGCCAACAAAGTTTATCAGGAGTATATTGCGCACAAAGAGCACATTCACATGAATGCCACTCGCTGGCTAACTCTGTCCGACTATTTGAAATGGTTGGGACGCACTGGTCAAGTGGTAGCCGATGAAACGGAGAAGGGTTGGTTTGTCACGTACATTGATCGCAGTCCAGAGGCCATGGAACGACAGGCGAAAGCCGAACGAAAGGAGAAAATGGAAAAGGACGACGAGGAGCGAATGACAGAATTTATTGAGCAACAAATTAGGAAGGCAAAGACAAAAGACGGCATCGTCGAAGAGGATCCGCAGGAGAAGTATACAGAACTGAAGCGCGAAGAGGACCAGCCCCTAAAGCTGGACATACGGCTGGAGAAGAAATTTCAGCCCGAATCGATATTGGGTAAATCTGCGCTGCTCACAAAACGAACAGCCAACGAACAAGACGAGAAAGTTTTCAAGAAACCCAAGCCAATGGCAACGGACAGCAGCAGATCCGCACTAGATGAGATTATCAAACACGAGGAGAAGAAGAGGGAACGTGACAATCGTAAGGAATACTGGCTTCATCCCAACATCGTAGTGAAATTCATATCCAAATCAATGGGCGACAAGTTTTACAAACAGAAGGCTGTCGTCCAAGAAGTCTTGGATAAATTTCGGGCGAAAATCAAATTTTTGGACTCTGGTGAAAAGCTTAAAGTTGATCAGGTTGTTATGCATGAGTTCTCCATCTAAATTGCAATAAAAATAAATAAATCATATTTCAGGCTCATCTGGAGACAGTAATTCCAGCCTTGGACAAGGAAGTGATGGTGGTTAACGGCGCCTATCGGGGATCCGAAGCATTGCTCAAAAAGCTAGACGAGCGAAAATATTGTGTTACCATTGAGATATTACATGGTCCACTAAAGGGACGAGTCGTGGAAAACGTTCAGTACGAGGATATATGCAAATTAAATGGCACATAACAGCCAACCATCCAACTATCATTTTACTTAGATTAAGGTTAAAGATAGATATATTTTGAGTAAACTTTATATTCTAAAGCTTAACGCATTTCACTAATTCAATTGTATTCCTTAAGTATGGTATACTTTTGATTAGGAAGGTTTTTGCCAATCTGCTCTTCTTATTTTAAATAAGCCAAAAATATTTTTATCGCAAATTGAGCGTTTAGCTCAAAACACCTGCTGGCAATAACTTTTTTAAACATCGGCAATGTAGACTAAATGTGGGAAACATATGTTTTGAGACCTTCAAGAATTTTGTATAGTCTTGCAGGGTATAATTAACTAAATGGCATTATAGACATTTCGAAAAATTTGCATCTGGCGAAAGACAATATAAAAATAAAAACTTTTGTTTTATCACAATGACCAGCTATTTACCCCAAATAGTAGCGATTTGCAAATTTAGAATTGATTTTAATCAAATTTGTATGATTACGTATATATTTGTTAAGTTAATGAATTTGTCTGGAAGTGTATCTAATTTTCGATACTCCAACAAAAATCTGTTTTAATTACTTGCTTTGTTCTAAACAATGCAAGCACAGGCTTCTTAATTTACTACAAGTTCGACCTACTTACAAAACTTTATGATTATGATTATGATTAGAACCTAAATAACTCCACCCGGATGTAGTTCGTCTCTGACTTGCCTGAAACTATAACTTTGAATTATGAGTATAAAATTGTTTAGCATTATTCTCATCAGTACAGTATTTGCCATTAATGCGAATAATTCTACGCTAAGTTGGTGGCAGGGACTTCCCAACGTTGTAATGAATCTGCTTACGATCAAAATGAACATATTTGCAGCATATCCGCTTGAAATAGCCATAAATGTTATTGATACCCTGTGTAAGTATGGTGAAAAATTTAATATGAACTGTAGTTTCCCATCACATGATGCATCACAGGCTCATCCACGATGTATATTGGAAGCGTGCCACCGCAAATATCGCCAGATATAATGAAGATGCATTTTCAGTACATGACGCCATGTCTAAACTATACTGTGCCATTGTTAAAAGCCGAAAAGCTATGGAATCATCCAAGATTCCGACAAAATCGCAAGTTGGTCATTCTTGCAACTGGGTGGACAAACACCGTTAATGATTCAGCAACTATTGCGATGATATCAAAGGCTTTTATGTGCCGGCCTTGTGTTAATTTTGTGGTAAGGTAAAGTAAAGCATCTCTCAAGTAATTATTCACTGAAGTTTGAATTCATTTCAGATTGTCGATGCTGCCTATTATGTGGACACATTGTACAAGTGGTCGGCTTTCAATACGGATTTAATTGGTGAGCACCTGGCAGTTGGGTTACAGCACTTGGTCAAGGTGATGCCGTTCATTGATATTCACTTGATCGGTGAGTTTGCACAGCTTTAGATTTTGCTAGATTTTTATACATTTTTAAGTGCTACAGGGCATTCTCTGGGTGCACATATTATGGGCAAAGCTGGCCGCTCTTTCGAGCGGCTCACAGGACGCTTGGTGTCGCGCATAACGGGCCTGGATCCTGCCAAGCCCTGTTTCCGATATGAAAAAGCGCTGCCCGGCCTGATGCGTGGTGATGCCAAATTGGTGGATATTATACATTCAAATATTGGCATACTGGCCAAACGTGATCCAATTGGTGACATTGACTTTTATCCGGGTGGAGTGCATCCTATACAGCCCGGATGCCTGTCCATTGGTTGCTCGCACACACGAGCCGTTGAATATTTTGCGGAGAGTGTCTATCCAAAGCTTGAGAGTAGCTATTTGGGCTGGAAATGTAACTCATTGCAGGAGCTGAAATGGCTAAAATGCGATACGCTCTCAACTTCCACAATGGGTTATATGATTAATTGGAAGGCCAAAGGCATCTATTATGTCGATGTGAATGGCAAAAGTCCGTTTGGGAAAAACATTAATCCTCTAGTAAAGCGAGGCCGTCTTGACTGTGTCAGGTCCATGTGTAAATCTAAGAAATAAGTAACTCCAATCAGGAACACTATTTGGTCTCTATTATAGATTATTTATTTTCTTATATTATATCTACAGCTACATTTAGTATTTAAATATTACTCCATAATTTCTGTTAAATCTAGATCATCATCAAAGGCCTCGGCAATGCCCTTCTGGCTCTGGTAAACTTTCTCCTGTGTTTCGGCGATTTTCCACAGCTCATCATCATCGTCGCCAGTAAGCATTGATCTGTTTGCGCCACCCTTTATCGCAGCTCGGAGTTTGTTACTCTGTTGAACTGGGCCTGGCGCTCGTTTCTGGCGATTGCCCATCAGGATCTGGCTCTCTTCAAAATAGCTATTCGGGTGATTGATTGTCGGCTCCACCGATGAGTTGTGTGTCAGCATAAAATATTTGCCGCATGCGAATTGATAATGATTGCGTGAAACAAAAAACATGACTTCCTCGATGGCGCCAGGCGAGAGGCCAAAGGAAGAGAGTTTTGCTTTCAGCGCCGGTTGATCCAACGTTTTATAAGGACATCCGTGGCAGTCGCCAGGTGCGGCCATATCCTTAATGATCTTTAGGCAGGAGTAGGGAGTATAGTTGACCATTGAGCCTTTCTTGCCATAGTTGTGGTGAATGTTGTACTCGTAGCTGCGCGCAAACTTATCGACATCCATTTTCTTGGTAAACTCCTCGCGCCAGAAGCGCAACGAATCCTCAAGGGTGACCCCAATACCCTTTAGAAAGAGGCCGTACTGCATGCGACCGCCGTGTTTGATGTGATGCTGGCTGCGTATGTGATCGTGGCACATACGCATGCACAGTGGCATCGATGTTTTCGATAGCTGATCCAGTGACTCGATCGGCACCGATACATCTCGGCACACAGTGTAATCCTTGCCCGTGTAAGAGTTGTGCAGGGACTTGATCATGCGCGAGATGCGTTCATCTGCTTCGACGTCAGCGATGAAAGATTTCGCTGCCTGCATGCCACGCTCTATTTCGTCCAGCTGTCTGGCACCCACAATTGACACCATATCGTGGGTATTTACATAAGCAAAGCCGGCCTTCAGATAGCAGCGACGTGACCGCACTAAATCCAATACTTGTGTGAAGGGCACTTTGTAGAATTCGAGCAGTTCAATCTTTGACACACTCTGGCCCGCAGTGCTCTCATAGAGTCCGTCCTTTACCTCGTCCTTTTGCTCTTCAGTTAGTGGATGAATATGAAAGCTATTCGCTTCCAGAAACTGTTTAATCTCCGATGTGCTTAGCGCAGCGAATTTATATTTGAAGAACTCCATTTCGCGTGCCACGAACCAGCGCAGCAAATCATCCGAGCGACAGTAGGCCAATCGGAGTATAAAGTGCGACAAATAGTCACGGCGACGCAATTGCAAATCGGATTCCTGTTTGGTGGAATTGCTGCTTGTGCCCATTCGCAAATAGCCGCGGAGTCCATCTCTGATCATTTCAGCATTCACATACTCCTTCCAATCATCGGAGAGCAGGCGGAGTCCCTTTGTTGTGGCCCGATCAAAAACGCGCAGCAGACGCAGACGTTCCAAGGCAAGTTCTTCAAATTCATCAATATGCACATCTTCTGTTGGTGGGTAGTGATAAAGCATTACATTCTGTGGATACTTTGCCTCCAAGCTAATCACTTCGATCTTAACATCGTGTCGTGCGCGTTTCTTTAAATTAAATTCCATGCTGCAAACCAAACTCAATAAAATTTGTTTTGCAAAACTGCTACAATAATGGCGCCAAAAGATGTCGAAACAGCTGTCGCACATATCGATAGCTATACAATCAAAATGTTGTGAGACCGTAGCGTGTATATCGATATGTTTAAATACGAGTATACCCTAACGCATCATATATTTACCCGATAGCAAATGCAGTTTTGATGAGAAATTTTACGCTTAAGTGAACTCACGCTTAATTATAGGCTTAGTATCAGTATTATCAATTGATGGAAATCCGATGCTCATCAGGGCCAACTTGTGTAGCTTAAAAAATCATTTCAGCGGTCAGAAGATAAGTTCATTTACATAAAAAAAGATGCCAACAAGACAAGTTTGTTATAGTTTATAAGACTTTACCATAATTGATGATGAGTTTATTTCACATTCATTTAATAAGACATAAGATTTGTTTGGGCATATTTATTATTTCTTGTTTTATAATGTTTATTGTGGAGCCGAACACAAGACGGATTTTGAAAGATCTTCACTGTAAAATGGATATCTGCCGTATGTAGACATCCTACACTGTGTAAATCTTTAGATTTTAACAAATTGTTTTTTACAATTGATTTCTTATTCTAATTTGGTTTTCATGTATATCAGGTACTTAAAAAAAAACTGACTAGTATGCATATTAATGCATATTAAGGAAAGCTTAACAGTCCCTTACGATTGGGGTCTTGAAACTTTTGTTCCAATCCCAATAAGCTCTAGAGATTTTCTGAGACGCTTCCAAAAGAATTTACGTTCATCCAAAGTGGGCTGCTTATTTCCTTTACTTGGCCACTTAATAAATGTTTTTATATCCATCAGATATTGCAGTGTTTTTGGACGTTTACTGCGTGGTATATCCTCCAGAAAAACTAGAATCAAATGCTCCTTGCTCGTTTCAAAAATTCTGCGGAGAATGAAAATAATTTAAATAAATTTATAGTTTATTGCTGGCATTAAGTACTCACCGATGTTGGGCCAGATACATTTCAAATTGACACCAATGACTAAGTAGAAACTTTGATGATATCAGCAACATAAGTGAGCGCGAACGATCCATACATGAAATAATATTATCCAGAATAGTCACACCAATCTGCATAAATTTGAATCAACCGTATGTTAATGAATTATGTGAAAAATAAATTGACTTACCTGAAAATCACGTTCGTGCAGACATATTGAAATATCTCCAGATTCCTCAACATTTGGTAACAGCTCGTTCAAAATCCACTGACGATCATTTTGACAGTAGCTAACAAAAATGTCATATATTACACCGGGATCTTCTTCGCTTAGACGATGAAATTTATCAAGAGACTCCTTCGAGGCGCGAGATAAAAGTGCCGCCGACTTGAGAGATGCATAGTAATAGTGTATGTGCCAGCGCTTGAGATATATGATGAATCCAAAAATCAATACGAACAAAAAACTTCCAATTACAGCCGTCGTTACTTTGATAGAATTGCTCATTTTCGTTTGAAAATCGATCAAAATGTTATTCTGGCAGACTAGGTCTTCCACCAGTAACTTTTCGGTTTCCTCAAAACACCAATAACTGTTTACATCATAATCCAGTAACTGAAATTTTAATTTCGTATCATTCACTGTTTTTGGTGTTGAATCGGGACACATTTTAGTACTTTGAAATCGCATCTTGATTATATTATTCAGGCGTTTGTAATGTTTAATGTTGATATAGCTTTTATTTAGCATTGGCACATAGCGTTGATTCCACAGCACATATTCCATAAACTGTGTAAGGTTTGTACCCACCAGATTCACTTCGCTAATATTCTGATCATAAACTATTTGCTTCAGTGTATCGTATGAGCAATCAACTTGTTTATTATTGTGTGCTGCGATATCGATTACCTTTCGCAGGTTGCAGTTACAGAGAAAGTTGTTATCGCCGAGACTCAGAAACTCCAACGTTTCGAAATCCTTTAGCATTTCAATGGTGAGCATATTGACATTGTTGCTGCGCACACTCAGAACCCGCAATGCAAAATTTTTGAAAAACACACTCCGATACCAGTTGCCAATGTGATTGAAGCTCAGATCAAGTATCTGTAAACTAACCATGGGTCCAAATACATCGCCAGACAGTGCGTTTATATTGTTACCGGCCAAGCCCAGAATCTGCAGATTTTTAAGAGGTTTAAGCCAGTCGATATCCTTTATATTGGAGCGTTCAAAGTAGAGACAAATTAGTGTTTCCCCAATGCCCTCAAAAGCATCGTCGACAATGTTATTTGACATAATAGGATTACCCGAAAGATCAAGCCCCTCGAGTACTGTATTCTTGAACAGGCCATTGGTCATCATGGGAAACGATGTATAGCACAAACTGAGGTATTTAAGTTTATCTCCCAGATGTGTGAAGGCAACAGCACTATTTCTGGTTATTTTCGAATGCGAGAGGTCCAGATAGATGAGTTTTGGCAGCTGCTTAAATGCAGTTTGATGGATCTTTAGACCATAAAGCAGATTCATAACAACTTCAAGACTTGGCATCGAGAACGGGTAGTTATAGCTTAAGACGTTCATAGACGACATGTCAAGATATTGCAATTCTTGTATGTGGTAAAAGGTATCCACGTCTATAGTCAATATCTTATTGTTCGATAGAAAGAGCTTCCGCAGGTTCTTCACATTTTGGAATGCCTCCATCCTCACATACTCGATGCTGCAGTTACTGATATCTAGCTCCAGAAGTTGCGGTAGATTGGGAAAAGTAGCCCAAGCAATGCTCTCTTCTAAATAGTAATAATAATAAAAAATAACTATTAATATAAAATAAATAGTAACGGCGAGATACGTTAGGAAATTGTATGCGAAATTCTTTTGATTTTGTGTTTGATGTGAATTTAAAATAGTGTAAAAGTGTGTGTCTTACTTGAAGTGCCGAATATCTTGTGTTTGTTTTTGAGTTTCGTAACGTAATCCTCATAAATGAATTCTTGTGTGTTTGTGTTGTTTGCAATTCTATTCCATGATTGGATGTAATTCAAACATTCCGGGTCATACAGATCAGTGTTATTTTGTTCAAAAAGCTCTTCGCATTTGCTTTCAGTGTTATTTTGTGGATATCGTGGCATTAAAAGCTTCTCAATTGCTGAAATTTTGCAAATATCCTATAATAAGTCTGATTGTATTTTACTTCGCTACCCTATTGTGTATTCGAATGGAATCTGATCAGAACTCCTCTACTTACCATCCGCGTCATGTTTGAGGGCGGCAAATTGATTGCCCTGCAGTGATAAATATTTTAGTGATCCCCTCATGGACCATAGAGTTTGGAATGGTGCTGTATTTAGATTGTTGTAGGCAACCGAGAAGACTTCGACTTTTTGAAAGCTTAATTTACGGGCACGTGTTATTACATTCAACAATTCTTTATCCTCTGATATATTAGCATACGAAAGATCCAAATACTTTTGTTCCACTGTAGAAAATAATAATTTAGCATACTCATCTACTTTGTAATTTGTATAATAAATGTTTATATGAGCGAATTTTTAAACCTCTACGTTTATTGCAAGATTTGAAATAAAAACAAATCATAGTGCAAAGCAACAAAACATTTGGTAATCTTAATCACCAATTTAGAGCCAAGAAGAGCTGTAATAAATACTACACAAAGATTATCGTTTTATTTTTGATAACCTGTGCAAACTGAAATCTGTAGAAGCTCTTCTGGTATTACAATTTCACTTTATATACTCACTGTACTTAGAAATTGGAGTCCTAAGTGTGCCATTGGTATGTGACCATGACAAAATTTTCTGTTTAAGTTTATCCAAAATACAAATATTTCCATCGTCAGTATCGTATTTTACGAATATTTGTTTAAGGTCTGTGTCATTAATATCGTCCTGAATATTGTTGTCAGCATTGGAGTCTAGCGATGGATTTGCAAAAACCGTATTTAGGGTATCTTCCAAATGAAAAGTCCGATGTTGAGGAGTGTCTTTCGCTGATTCATTAATTAATAATTCCAAAACCTTTAATCTAGCCTGACGTATGTGCAATTGAAGAATAAGCACTAATAGAATAATATTTAATATGTGGTACATTTTATAGTCTTTGCAATGTATTATTCACAGAAAGTTTCGTTAAAATACACATAAATTTATAGATAAAATGTCTTTATTCTATTGAAATGAACACTTAAGCCAAATCTACTTATTGGTAGACTAGATTATCCGATTATCTCCTGTTCGTATCTATATAAAACACACTTTTTCGGTCATTTATTTCTTTTTCATTTCACACACTGCAGTCAAGAGAGCAAAAGCGAGACTAATGGTCAATCGAATGGCTGAAATCGTGGAAGTGTTGTGAGTATGAATAATAGTGTTATGCCACGATAGGGCTTATCAATTTTGGCAATATATATTCCTTCGCTTTTGCATGGGTTTCAGCTACACTTATCAGTTTAGCCACCTTATGGCAGCCGCGCGCTTCTCTTTGCGCCCACAAATTAAATATTGTGTTCACATTTGCAGACAACACAAAAATAAAATCTATCAAGCAATCATCAATATGATACGCGAGTTCGATGTAGTTCTCTTTCCACACAACAAATTCTGCTATTGGTTGTAATCTAAAGAGAGAATACGGACACTCATATTTGGCTCATAAATTAGCTTCGCTACTTTAAATTGAAGCATATAATGCCCAATAATATAGATTAATCGCTCATTGATATGGCTATTGTGCTATTGCAAAGCTGAGATTAGATGCTTTTGTATTTAAAGCGAATATTACAATAAGCATTTCAAAAGTTGTTTACTTAACAATAACATAACATGGAACTGCACATTTGCATATATTTTAATTTGTAATTTTAACAGACTTTGATATTTTATCGAATTAAAATTGATTTTTTAATCGATATTCCCTGAAAAATATCGCATGCTTTAATTTGTGATGTTTTTACAGGACTCATCATAGGACTGTTGAGATGCAATATTTAAAAATATTAAATGGGCTCGTCTCTATCCAATTAACTTGTGGTAAATATTTCGTTTGTTATTTTTAGTAGGCCTGTAGTTCATCATTGTTAGCATTTTTGTTCAGTCACGAGAATAATGAGCACCTCTAACGTATGCTAACGGTAGGTCACCCACCCTCCCAAATCCCGATTCCTGAACTAAAACTCACAACAGACGAAGCGACCAGACGTCGCAATACTCGCAATAGAAAAAGCATGCAATCTAAGTCCAACCACCCAATCCACCCTTTTGGGTGAAATACCCCGCCACCTCCGTTAATGTTCAAGCAACCACCTTCTATCTTCACTCACTTGCTCGCTCGCTCTCACTTTCCTTCTTCCTCTCGCTCTCTTTCGCTATCGTTTGCTCCCTTGCAGCAGCAATAGCCGGCAGTTGGCACGTCCGCAAAGGACATGCAGAAGGACGATATCATCGGTCGGCCGTGCTTCGGGTGTTCGCTCGTGTCTTGTTTGTGCTTTGGTTGCGAGATTTGAGTCGCGTGCCCGTCAGTTTGCATGCGTCGCTGCTCGTGGGTGGGTGGTTTGTTTCAAGTCGCATCGATTTAAGATTCAATAATCGCGTAACGTGTATAGCTGAAAGTAGCGTATGCGTCGGTCTTTGTGACTCACCAGGCAACACGGTAAAAGCGCCTAAAAATGCCGGGAAATATATTGTTTATGTGAGCAACTCGTCGCCGTGTTTGTTGTGCTGTGTTTTGTGGTCAAGCGCTACTTGAAAATCGTGAAAATTCAGTTTGGAAATCGCAGTGAAATGCCAAAAGCAAACAATGGCCCTTCAAATTGTAATGGCGTCTTTTTGCGCCAGTAGACAACCAAATAATATTCATCCGTACTTGAGAATGTCGCCAAATTAAGCCCCCTCAAGTGGTGCTTTAGTTTTCAAGTGACTTTCGGCATATCAACTATAAGTATAACCATATGTATCTTCAAACAAAGGTAAATGATAACACGAATTTAAATGAGAATCATGCATTTCCGTGTCACAACTGTCGCGCGCATCGCTGTTGTTGTTGTTGTTGTTTCTGTTCCTGTTGTTATTTGTTGGTGGTGTCTTTAAAATTGCCTACAATTTTGGGGTGTTTTTGACTAAGGAACAGGTATGGGATAATCAATGCCTAGTACACCAAACAGAATTCACTTTCTGCTGTTATTTTATTTTATCCTAATATTCGTATTTATTTATTTGGTATCAAATTATATTACAAAAATAAAACTTAGAATCATTGTTTTCTATTGCATTACAAAAATTATACAGCTGCTCAAATAATCGGGTTGGTTTAAAAAGAAATTATAGTGCAATTAAGTACATAAATGAACTTTAACTTCATGTCCTTATGGCCTTACGGCATGACAAGGGAAAACACTGAAGTTAGACGCTGACCAGACAGGCATAATGGAAATGGCAAACAAAGGGAAGAATTTGTCGAAAAAGAAAAACAGAATTTTTGGTTTATTCATTACTTTAGATTCAAAATGCACAAAGCCCATGATTGACCATAGCTGGGGTTATCAAACAATTGAAGCAAGCGTGGAAAGCCACAAAAATGTATACACAAGGAAGAAAAATAATGCAACGATGACACGCGATAAGCTGCATGAAGAGCCCAAACATATATGAAAAGTCGACGGATCACAAACTAATTGGTGTAAATACATTTTGTATATATATATATATATATATATATATATGTGTATATATATATAACTTCAAAAATTAATTTAAAAACTGAATAATGCGCATATTCTGGAGATTGCTAATAATTTGTGTTAACATCCTTTTTTTGTTGGATTATAGAAAGTCTGTTAACGAGAAAACTATTTAAAAGAGCAACACATCAAACTTTTTAGTGGCTTGTAAATGAGCAACTATAAAAAATACTTTCATCAGGTTGCCAGTCAAGCAAAAAATGGAGGTTGCCCAAGTTGCCACAAAGTTCCAACTATCCTTGCAATTTTTGCACAGTTTGCATGGCACAAAGCATACAAGTCTCCTTTTATTTAATTAAATATAAATATGGCTTTTGCCAGCCAGCAAAAGTTTTGTTTGCTTAATATTTTCATAGTTTCGAATCTTAATCCAAATAGCTTTGAGTTAAAGAAAGTTTGAGTTTTCAAAAAATGTTCTTAACATTCTAAACCTTAGTCAAAGCATTAGGAAATTTTTTCTATGATCTTATTCTTGGTGCATGTACTTTATGTAATTTAATATTTAAAACTTCCATTGTATCTTAATTTAGTAGGCATTCTCTTGTGCCTTACAAATTTGGATTAGCGAGCAGCATTGGATTAGTAATTTGTTAAACCAACAATTTACTTTTGACTCGAAGGGCTTTTGTAAGTTTTCATTTTGGAGTGCTTCCTCCTCAGCTACCTTTAGTATATGTAAAATGTATGTATAAATGTTTTGAGTGAAGCGGGCGTATCGAGTAACAGCGTCCAAGTGGTGAAAAGGAATTTTTAGAGGGCTTCAGTGCATTTTGCATTTAATTGTAATCTTAACTTTAACAAACTTATGGCAAAGTGAGAAGAAGAAGTCTGCTCAAACGCTAACAACTGAATAAGTACTTTTCTGAAGGTATTTTCTTGGCATAATCATTTCTCATTTAACCGAAATAAGTTTTTGCTTTGTTCATTTTCGCAGGCTCATTCAATTTTCCCTGATGTGTTTTGAGGCAATTTTCATTTCCACTTGAAGAACTTGTAGTGTACTTAATTGCATAAGTTTTTAGTTTATTCTCAAGCTGAAATAAAACTTTACACATTATGCTTAAAGTATATCAGATTTTATTTATATTATAGTAGTTATGATAATTGCACAAAAATAAAGCTACTATGACAAAAAGACAAACATCTTTAACTAAAGCACTGTCGCGCAATTTACAGGATTCATAAAGATTTACAACCATAGATTTCGAAAAAAGTGTAAAATTCAATTTACACGTGTGTCATAAATTTGACAGCAATAAAATTCAATCAAATATTTCATTAGAACATATACAAAAAAATGTAATTTACTTCTGGTGATAGACGACAGCACATACATAAATCGTACTCACAGTTCCAATTCCTTACATCTCTTCCCCTGCTCTTCCGGCTATCTTCTGCCTCACTGCCTGAATGGTTGTTGCTTCCTGGTTCCCGGTTCACCTTAGCTTCAAACTCGCACGCGCATCTTTCACCTCCTGCTTTCCTTTCCCGACCCTCTTTCGCCTTATTTATGAGTTGGCTGGCGGCTGTGTTGGTGTCTCTGTCTCTGTCTCTAAAGTGTTGCGCCGATAAGGAGCTGTTCGTCTATGAGGTGTCTGTAGGAGACGCGCACATTTCAACGAATATTCAAATTAGATTTATCCGTTTACGGTCGAATAACGTCAGCTGGTACATTTTCGACTTCGGTCCTGTCAAAAATACAAATTTAATGATAATTTTCTGTCTGATTACAGTCAGCGTGTCCTGATTGCTTGTATAAACAATATAAAAATATTTTATAATTTTATTCATGAGTTTGCTCAAATTACGGAATAAAGGAAAATATGCTGACCACTCTCTTCTGCCTAAGTGGATACTTGTGTTTTAAACATGGCCAAAAGTGAGCACATTTACTTTGTCATGAGGGAAATATTTCAGACCCCATAAGGTAGGCATTTATACTATTTTTTATCACACATTTCACATTACCACATTAGTTATGAAATAATGTTGATAAAGCTTCAAAAGAATACTTAATTTTATAGTTTATCGGCTTTGTTTCAGCCCAACACCATTTAAATTAAAAAGGTTAAGATGATAAATATAAAATAATAAATATATTATACTTAAGACAGAGTATCAAGTCTTCGTCCTATTAATTCAAATTCGTTGTAAGTACTAAAAATGCTTTGCATATTTTATGAATAAATGTTTTTTTAATAATTCGAGACGTGTTCAGCTTATAATTAAATTGCTCAAACACAATAATTTTCTTCTCGCTTGATTTCAAATCTTGGCCTGCTATTTCTAAAGTGAATTTTTAGATAAAATGTAGCTAAAATGCAACCAAAGAATTTAATCAGCTTTTTCATTGTATTTTATTATATTTACTGTAGGTCTGTTTGCGACATCTCCGTTGAAAAGGAATCAATTCCCTGGCGCCGAAAAGTCGTCCTTAAAAATTGAGTATTCAGCAAAAACTCATCCAGCTGTTCGGCCGTCAATGGCATCTAATGAACTTTGTCTGGAACTGGCATAAATCTAAATAAAAATACACAATACATGAATGTTTTTGATATCGAGCACAACAATCACTTAGTTTTGGTCTCCACACCCCACTCCCCCTACTCATCTCCGCTGCCAGCACCCCCAGTGTGGACTCTTGCGTCGAGACGCGTCGCTTGGCGGGATTCAACTGCTAAGACAAATATGAATCTATGATTAGGATGATGTTTTCTTTTTGGCTGTCGCTTCGTTGCGATTTTGGTGTAGTTTTTATTTGTTTGGCTTCCACACTGGTGACTGTTTTGTTGGCCCACTTATTTCGTATAGTTCCATCCCCGATGAAGAAGAATTCAATTTGTCTATGCCAATGTGGGGAGTGTTTTTTATCTTTCAAAGACATTTCAAAAATCGATTGCATTATCCTTAAAGAACTTACTGCGCACTCTTTGATAATAAATGGCTATGTAAATTCCATAACAAACCATAATTTAGGGTAATAATTTCAAATCTCTTATAATTTATTGATATGGTGAGCTGTAAACCGATATAATTAATTACAAAATATAGCTCTGTGTTTGGCTGTCTCTTGAATCCTTGAATAGCTTCACCACAAAATTCTATGTCCATTGACAAGGAGTTGAGTGCATATTGGAGAGCTCTAGCTAAATATGTACGTATGTGCATGGCTAAGGAATTGCCAGAGATGAATGCTGCGGTAAACTGCCTTAGTTTATGGTCCACTCACTTGTTTAACTGTAAACCTGTCCTTAGCAACCAAATCAGGGGCGTTGAAAAGGGGGAAAGAAAGAAAGGGATGTAAGAAAGTCTTTATCTTATTAACAAAAGTTTTCTTAACTGTTTTCCAAGTGAAGGGCCAGCCATAATTTTTACCTGAGTTGGACACGGGAGAAAGAGTATAAGAAAACAAAAATTAATTAACAATTTTAAAGAAATAATTATTTTTAAAAGTTTTCTTTTAATGTATTGTGTTATTCAAGTACAACTTGGACACGGAAAGGAAAGTGTGTAAGTAAAGTAAATTAAAAATTTGCTGCAAATATTTGATTAGGATTTTGCAGAAACCTTATATACCAAAGTATTTTTATGAAGTACACAAATATTATGTAGTGCAGCCCCACAAAAACTTTACCAAATACGCCACTGACTGTGTACATGCTCTTGACTATACACGTTGGTGATTTGTCGCTTCAAATATTGAATAGAAGAGCGACTAGCTCATAAAGCTTGAGCCAACGGTAGCCCAAGGAGCTCACCAACGAAGCTGCCTGGCGGTTTTTGGTTGCTGAATGAGTTCGAGTCCTTTCAGAGGTCCGCTTGCATGCAAGCAAAGCATTTACCTGCGGCTGTCTGGGCATATAATTACACACAAACATATGCACACATTCACACACACACACACACATGCAGATGCATATACACGTGAGCATAGAATGTACTATGTACATTGTAAATGTCCGCATTTGTTGCTGCCTGCTCGTTTTTTTTTATTTTTTATGTGTTGTTTCTTTTGCTTATTTATATTTCCATATGGCAGGTAGGCAACCCTTTGGTTGTCTGAGTTGTTTTTAAAATGTTCGCACATGGAGCTCATGGCTGGTGCACTGCCACACCCTTTACGTGGAGCCGTAATGCGGCGACACATCAAGTGGAAAGTCGGAAAATGCGATGGACTAGTTGCAGTTGGTAGTGCAATGTGGGTGTGTCAGCTATTTTAAGATGCCTTCTGTGGATGTGCAACTCGCACTTAGTTTTGACATGGGAGTTAGGCATGAGTGTTTCTAATGCTGCTTTAACTAAGCAGCGGAAGTGCTTAGCAGTTGACAAGCAGCCTCCGCTGCTGTGGGGCATATCATCTCGATGTCGCTCATCTCAAACTGATTCACAACCACATCCACATCCACATGCACATACACATCCTTCAATGCCAATCGCAATCGCATGGCACTGCGGTAGTTTCACTGACATGTCCGCTCTTGCGGAAAATCCGTATGACGCTGCTCGTTTCTGCCACACAATTTGCAGATAATTCGCGTTGCACTCGCACTTGTGTCGGTTCACAACCGACTGCACGTCAATTACACATGCAACGCAGCTTAAACGCAACTGTAATTATAATGAATTGGCCGGGAATGTCGAGGAACATGCTTTATTAATAACGGGGGTCATTGCCACGGTAACAGTTCATTACATTTGCTATCACAACAAGTGCCAATCCCACAAATAAACATTTGGGTAAGTGTAAAAAACTGCACTGTGCGAATAATTGTGGTTTTTTTGGCCCACCTGGCGAATGCGTAATAATTTGTGCACCTTTATAGTTTGGGGGTATTCGGTGTCAAGTGCAACTGCTTTATGTCTGGCTATAAGGGAGGGCCAGTGGAGTGGGATTGCGAAAGCGGTACTTGGCCTCGTTGGAACAGCTTATAAAAGTAGTTGAAGGTAACACACAACAGCCCTGAATAGAATACAAAGGCAAAGACAAAGACAGAGTTAAACGACTCATATAAAAGTCAAATCTAAAAGAAGGCATACTTAAAGAAACTACAAAGGAAAACAACTTACATCTATATTTATTCCACGTATTTTATACTTATATTCATATCATTAGAAAAAAAAAGTAACTACAGAATATATAAAGTTTAAGCCACCCTGGAGACTTGACGATGAAAGCAATTATTTATATTTATTTGTTTTATATAGTTGAATGAGCCATAAAAAAACAATAACTACAAAAATTAACGTCGCATTAAATTATTTATTTTATTCCACATAAAAATTTAAAATTAATTATATTTAAACCACATGGGTTGCGTTGATGACATAATAAAACTCGAAAATCCATTAAAGCTGTTAGCATTTATAATATTATTTACATTTAATAATGAAATTGAAAGCGGATACCGCATGTGGGCTAGTTAATGGCCATTTCAATGTGAACGCTCGGCGTGTTCCTCATCCTTATCTACTGATTAGAGGTAAACAGAGCGTGTAAATGTTTGAATACGTATATTTGAACGAGCATTTCCATTTCCATTTTCTTTCTCTCTTTTTTTTGTTTGTTGGTTTCTTTTTTTCATTTTTTTTGATGCGGTTACTTTTTGCCGCATTTCAGCAGTCGGGAAAAATTCAACCCCCGCAAAGCACATAAACCTCAACACACAAACAGTAAGGCAAAGTAAAAGTCTGTAAAATGTGCATAAAGTGGAAAACTCGAGGCACAAAGTATAAAATCGAGTTAGGGAAGAAGCACAGAGTGCGACACATGCCGACTGGTCATATGCAGGGGCAATGACATTTTGCTTATTTCAAACTGCCCCCGCGGCATCAACAACAACACCAACAACAATATTAACAGAAACAGCAACAAAAGCAACAAGGACAACAACACAACAAGTATTGACAATTTGCAATCGCATTCGCTTTGATTTTCTACACGTTTGCGATTGCTGTGGTCCTCTGTTCCATTTGGAATTAGAATGCAGATACAACAGCCTACATCGCTGGGCGGTCCACTTGGATTTGGACCCTGACTCGGCGGCGGACGCACAGTGCAGTTAATAGTTTTTGCGCAAGAGCATGACCCCATGCCGCACATTAAAGTCAGATTTACGGCTTTGTCCATGTGTCTTTGCACTCAGAAAAAAACTTGTCAGAAAAGTATGCATTTTTCTTGAATTAGAAACTTGAATTTAAAAATAATTTCTATATATAAGAATTACCAAATTTCTAAAATTTAGAAAGCCTTTCCAAAAATAAACAATCAATTATTAGAAATATTGTTTTCTACTTTTCTAATTTACAAAAAATTAACATACTAGTAGGAAAATAAAAATTCTTTCCTATTTTTTTTTTAGTGTGTGTGTGTTTGCGCTTCATCAATATTTACGATAATGGTGGTGCCGGGCGGGTGCCAGAGATGTCCAACGATAGAGATTTGGAGGTTGGGTTGTGTAAAATGTGCAATTGATTGTAAATTTACTACGGTCAGTTGATCACTTTGCATGGGGGCCCTCGCAGCCACACACGCACAGTGTGACCAAACCAATTTGTCCATTTACCATTTCATATCAATTTCGCTTAATTGGCTTCGATATACAACGAAAGGCTTACCTTTGGTGTGAAATCCATTTAATTTCTCTGAAATATTGAAAATTGACAAAAACACACTTTTATTCATTGCACACATTTTGGGCGTGATGAAGCCATAAAGGTTTTTGCCCTGTCGAAAATATTCGAATTTTGTTGGTTGGTGTTATTATTGTCTCTCGGCAGTTAACCTTAAATTTTCATCCCCTTTAATACGTTTTGGGAAATATTACCCTGTGGCACGTGTGCTTGACTGGACCAGAATATTTTAGGTGGTTACCAAAACCAAATTAGGCCAGCCTTGAAAGAAGAGTGGTGCCTAAACAGACAATCTGACCAGTTGAGAAAATGAACATACGCACGCGATTGTAATTAATGACCGGACACAGCTCGATGACAGTTGATTTCACTAATAACACATCAGCCATTAGGGTTTTTCATTATTTCTCGAATAGCAACTGCTCAAATATAAGCTGAGAATATTTTGTGGTTTTCCAAATGTTTACCAGCCAGCAAGGGGACACCAAAAGTTTGCTTATTTTGAGTGAAAAATTTAAAAGCGTAAATTATATTTAAGTTGAAAAAGATATCCACCCTCTGTCAAATAAGAAAAATGCGTAAATTGTGTTTCGCACAAAGGCAACCCCAAAAAAAATCCAAACAAATAAATAACAAAATAGAACACAATACGACCATTAATTCGCTGAGTTTTTGTTTAATCAATTTACTAAAAATTGTGTTATAAATACAAAAATCTTTTAATCTGATCATAACTTAAAGCAATTACTTTGCCTTTTGTGTGGCTTATTGTTATATTTTGCTGAACGCTCTCCTATCTTTGTACTTGCAGAAATGTGGAGCCAAATATCATCGACATTAATTTCTAATGGACAATCTCTAACCGGTCGGAAAACCCAAAGCACAAAACGCTTGCACAATAAATAACAGAGAAGCGCGCTCCTCCTCTGGTCGACTACTGCCAAACTCATTGGGTGCATGGTAAGGCGCTCAACTGAGCCGCAACAATAACGGCTCAATTCGTCAAAGCCACCATACGATACCGTCTACAGAGACCGTAAGAGAGGAAGAGTAGTAGAAGGAGAAGAAGAAGAAGAAGAAGAAATCATCCAAGACGACAATGGCGAGAAGGAAGCGCACAAGAAGGAAAACGGCAATGAATCGAAAGCGGAAGAAGACAGTTGGCACGTCAGCATCAGGCCTCAAATCAGTAGTCAAGTGGAAGATTATGATATCATCCATAATGTTGCTGCTGCTGTTCTGCTGCACAAGTGAGTGACAGTCGTCCCCACAGAGTACCCAAAATTGATGTCTGAATCCGTCTGTGTATATATGTATATATTTTGTTTGTTTTTTATATTCTCTGTGCATTTCTGTCTTGGCTCCACTTTCATAACATCTATCATAAAATAAGGCGCAATTTGTTTTAGCCTGAAATTCTGTCTACTTTGTTATGAGTGGAGTTATCAACTCAGTGGGGAATTAGCAGCACTGCGCACTTTATCTTAAGCCTGATTTATGAACTACTACAACGAGATGTGAACAACAACTATTTTGTGTCGCATTTATGAATGAGTTGGCCAGAAGTGCCAGAACTGCAAAAAGACACTAAATATTGTGTAGTACTCTGAGCCACACTTAGCTGCTTTATCCATTACGAATGCCCTTAATTTGGCTTGAATGCATTCTTAAGTTTCTTGGGCAGTCAATGGACTGTGTAAAATAGCTTGACAAGTGAACAGTGGGAATAAGGGGAAAAACTGTAACCCCCCTAAAAGTTTAGACACTTGTCAAGCAGAAGTCAACTCAATTAAGTCAGCTAAATATCTTTATTTGATCTCTGGCACTTGATCAATCAAATCAATTAGTTCTTATCACAATCGAATGAAGAGATTAGTGTTTAAATATTACTGAATATAAAACGAGTAAATTCGTTTAATTCAGATATTTGTCTGTTGTTCTTTAATCAATTTAATATCTGTTTGTTTTGTGTGGACGAATAACATACGTTGAATTCCATTTCCTTAGAATGACACAATTCACCTATAGGCAATTTACACAAAGGGCATGAACAAAACTGAATGGAGTCGGTTATAAAAGGCTTTTGGCTATGCCAATTCTGGGCACTTGGGCACAACAAAGAGGCGTCATAAAAGGAAGGCAACTCCTCTTGTTGTCAACGAATAAGAAATAAATTACTGAAAGAGCCTTAGCTCCCTTTCTTTTTCGCTCTCTTTTGCTCCTATATATCTTTCTATCTCTATCTGTCTGCTTTGGATGTGGTGATTAATTTGAACGTTTGTGCCTTGGCTTCATTTCAACAAAAGGTCACGTGCTGGCGGTTCGAAGGGGTCGCCTGATGTCTCCCAGCACATTTACTGCACTCAGCGGCGACCTGCATGTGCAGATACAATTCACCGGCGAGGACGAGAATAAGAACGATGGGATTGGGTATGGGCATCAGAGCAATATAACCGAGCTCCAGCCTACAAATCACAATCTCAGCAGCAACGCCCACTTGAGCACTGACAGACCCGACCTGGGCAGGGGCGCGACAACGGCAACTGAGGGCATGGTAAACACCATAATGAGCACTTTAGTCATTAGCAAAATCGTTAATGATGCTGCGACGGCCGAGGGTGAACCACTGTTGCCACAAAACAGGACTAATAGCAGCAGCAGCAGCAGCTCCAAAAATCAAATAGTCCTGCAGCGCAGGCGCAAGGAAGTTGTCCAAAATATACCCCTCTTTCCGGATCCACGACAAAACATCACACAAGTGACGGTGCCCTGCCAGACATTTGTGCGTGGCGGTCTCTACGAGATGCAGGTCGTCAGGAATCTAAAGACAACAACGCTCAATCGCAGTGACCCAATTGCCGGATTGACGACAACAACATTGATGCCGGCGCAGGATGAGCGATTGCTGCAAACGCTGGACGTGCGATGGCCCAGTGCCGAGATGATTATCAGTCCGGTCACGTTACGCACATATCCCAAGGCGCCCGTTAAGGTCACCCTACGCTTTCCGGAAGTCAACTGCGAGCAGGCACTGCACGGCGAGCAACCGCTGCTGCCCGAGTTCTGGCTGGAACTTGTCTACTGTGGCAAGGAGCGCACCTGCGGCCCTAACATTGCCAATGTGTCCAAGTCGAGTGTGCTCTTTGCGGAGCAAGTGCACGGCTATCCTAAGCTGAAGACTCTGCAACTGGGCTGTGAACTGTTTGGTTTGGCTGGCAACTATGCCGTTCAGCTGAGGCCCATGACTCCTGCCCTGTATGTGCCGACAACTAGGCGAATGCTCAGCGTGGATTGGAGCGATGAGTACGTTTTTAATGTCTATGCACGCAGCATCTTTCCCTGTGATCCGCACTCCGGCGTCGGTGTCCTGTACGAATATCCCGGCTGCATTCTCGAGCAAGGCGATCGGGTGCGTCTCTATGCCAAGTTGCGTGCCGATGTTGCCTCACTGAAGCCACCCACATCGCTGCACTATGTTGCCGAGCAGCGGGTCGTCAAGAGCCAGCACTCACTGTACTTCAGCTGTGATCTATTCTCCGAGAAATATGTGGAGTACTGTTTCGTCTACGTCAGCCAGGCCATTTCCGGTGCTGTTGCGGATGTTCGCATGGACTGTGTGCCCACATTGCCAGTCAGTGGTGAGTCGAGATTGTATAACTATATTGAAAATTCACTATCAGAGATTTTAAAAATCTGTTGAGAAGGGTATAAGAAACCCATTAGGTATATATATATTCCTAATCAGCATGATTAGCCCAGCCAGTATAGTCAAATTTGTCTGTTCGTCTGTCCGTTTTAACAGAATTGTCTTAATCAAAATTATAAAAAATATATATGATATTGCTTTTTGTCATCTAAAGATTAGAAAATAATTTCTATAGTTACACTTAGTAAAAACTCTAACGATTTTCCCAATTATATAGCCTCTTGCATAATTTGGCTTCTAGTTTAATTCAGCATTAAATTTTTAAAACACAGTCCTAATTCCAATTCTTAAATAAATCTCTTTCTCAAAGTCTAGCAAATTACTCAAACCTATTTTATGTTCTGCCAAGAAATATGCTGAATAAACCCTCGTAAAAAAAATTACACACATCGAATCACTATTTCAAATGAGTAGACGGACTCTGGTCTGTAAGGATGTGCAAATGTTCTTCAATTGCATTGCTTTCCTGTTAATTGCACAACTTCATTTCTTGGCAATTAAAATGCAATTTCAAAAGAAAAAAACTAAAAGGATGCCAAGAAGCTTTTATTTTGCACCACTCCCAAACTACCCTTTGCAATTTATTTAATCATCTTAACTGTTTTGCAGATTCCGATACTGGTGGCTGGGGCACGTGGAGTGAGTGGACACCCTGCTCCACAAATTGCTTGGGTGGCACTCGGAATCGTTATCGATTCTGTGATTCGCCGCCGCCTCGATATGGTGCCAAATTCTGTGAGGTGCGTATTTTAGTTTTATCGTTTTTATTTAAGATATCGCTTTCGATTCAGCCCTTAAATAGTTGAGCACAAAAAGTTGTCTTGTTTCCCTTCAATGTAAACATCTTTCGTGTTCCATATAATTCGGAAACGTGTCGAACTTTCGCTGGAAACTTTTGCTTTTTAACTCTGTCTATAAAGTGTGTAGACACAACTTATTTAGAAACACACACGCACACACACATGCACGCACACACACTCACACACATTCATATATATGTATGTAAGTTTGTTTGTTTGTATCTCGTCTGACTAACAGTTGAGTTCATCTTGCTGTTCATTCTTGCCTCTGCACGAACCTACAACTAAATCACACACACCCAGACACACACTCACATTTCTTATTGTTGTGCCGGCAAAAAGGAAAAAAATGTGGAAAGGAGTGTGAGAGGCGTAGGGGGAGGGGCAGACAGGGCCATTGCTGTCGGCCATGTTTTTGTTGTGCTTCTGTGTGTGTGTCTGGCAGAGTGTTACAATATTGCGACACTTGCTCCAGATTGCTCGGGTAAATTTACAATACTGACAACGTGATGCTGTAGGAAATACACACTTTTTGCATTCCAGTTGCTCTCATTGGGCAAACATTGTGTCTTGTGCAACTATGGAGCTCATCTACACAATATAAGTTATAGACTTTTATGCTTCATTATACAGAAAACTGTTTTTGAAACATGCCTGCATTTATTTTCTTAGTGAACTACGAATAATCCTCTCAAATTTAAACATTGAATGGAGTAGACAAGTTTACACATTTGGTAAGTCTGCACGTAATACAAAGCAGTTATTTTTCCTCTTGCTATCCGAATACTTGAGATGTGTTGGCAACTGCAATAACATTTCCGTTTACAATGGCGCACTCCAGGAATCCTTTGTTTTTGCTATCTCTCCCTCTATGGGTTGCAAGCACCTGCTCATTATCCAAAAACCTTCCGTTGCAAAAATTATGCGATTGTTACACCTAAATTTGAAAGGAATTCCCATTTGTTGAAATACTTTTGTTTTGTCGTTGTTGAGTTGTTGTGCACACTTGTCGAACAGTTGGCTCAAAGATAATGGACGATTTTCTGGTATTGTGCTCCTCATTGTTTTGCTGTGCTTTTAGAAATAAGTTAGACATTAAGCATCAGGAATTTACTCAAGCAACAAAAGCGTTAAGGTTAATAGCTACTTAAGCTTTTATCATGCTAAAGTTAAGTACTTTATACGTAGAATAATCTGTTATTTCCTTATAAGTTTTTTCCTTTTATAGTTATATTTTATCAAACTTCAGCTTTTGTAGCTAATTTATTTATAATTCATTAAATTTTACGTATGTATTTTATTTAACATTTCCAATATTTTATAATAACACGAAAAGAAACTATTTACTTTTTAGTAAGGACACAAAAAGCATTATTTTTAGTTAATTTCCGTTTGCATTAAACCTTGGTAACCAAAGTTGAAATATTGTGTTTAAGTTAAACGCTTTCAGTACAAAGCTCATCGCCCTGACAACAACTCAAAAACATGTTGTTTATTGGAATTTCTAGAGACTTCAAAGTTCCGTAATTACAAATCGTAACAGTGACAATTGTTATACACAAAATAATTTGAAAATTCAAGCAATTAGCTAGCAAAGTTTGTAAAATAAATCACTCAAAATGCCGCCAAAAGCAAAAAAGTCGTCAAAAGGAAAAGCAAAGGATAAAGACGTTAACAAAATGTCGCAAGTTGATCGAACCTTTTACGAGCTGCAGATAACCGATTTGAACCAGAAACTAAGTCGTCTGCGCTCCCATCTTGCCAGCCTGGATGAGTCCAATGTTGCGCTCACGGCTAAAATGCAGGATATTGACCATGATCGCACCGATGTCGCCGCGCATTTGGAGCGCACCTTAGCTGAACGAAACAATTCAATAACCGAGCTGGAGGAGCGTCTGGTGGAAGTGTCGAAAGTGCGCGAGGTGGAGAACCGTGTGGCACAGGAGACAATTTCGGATTTGGAGGGCAAGTATAAAGCCATGCATGATCAGTTGACATCCGAGATAAAGCTGCTCAATGGCAAACTGAACTCGTTGGATGAGTTTCGCATACAACGCGACATACTCTTGGCCAAGTTTGATGATCAGGAGGCCGAAACCAAGGAGAAGGAAAAATACCACAAGGAGGCACTGTACAATATTGAGCAGGCAGCCGTTGTTGAGAAGGATGCTCTGAAAAAGGAGGTGGAGGCCAAACTGCTTCAGGTATCCGAGGACTTTACGCGTTCCAGTGAGATTCGCAATGCCGGCTATACTCGACGCCTTATAAGGGAGAACATAGCCCTGCAAAAGGAGATTGATAAGCTGGTGACGTCACAGATTAAGCTACAGCAGCAGTTCAACAATCAGAAGGAGAAGCACAAGGAAATAATGGTGCAATATAGCGCTCTGGATGAGATTAAGAATGAGCTCGTGCGCAACTCCGTCAACAAGATTCGTATCATTGAGGGTCTGACCACTAACTATGAGAAATTGAAGTGCAAATATGTTGAGGCGCTGCAATACCGTCGAGCCTATGAGCAGCAACAGGAGGCGGATATGCTTGTCGATGACAAGAACAAGGATGCCGTTGGTAAGGTGCGATCCCTGTGCCGGCGCATCGAGCAGATTACGCTCGAGAAGCATCAGTTGCAGTCGGTACACGATCAACACGAAGTAGAGATAGTCCGACTGCGCGGCATCATACAGGAGATCAAGGTGACTGTGCGAGATGCCATCGTAAGCCATCGGAGCATCAAGCTATTTCCGGAGAGACTCGAGGAGGCTCACGTCGATGAGCCTTGTGTCATTGAGGAAGTCAGAGAGGAAGCTGTGGCCATGAATAAATTATCGCGTATCGATTTGCTTTCCACGCTGATGAACATTGTTAGCTCGCACTCGGCTGAGCTTCCACGCACTCCGTCTGTGGAGTCCATCGGCACCGTCACCTCATCCTTATATACTCCTGGTAAAATGGGCTTTATGCCGCACAAGCCGCGACCTGCTGTCTGTGATTTGTACAAGTCGGAGGTGCAAGAACAATTGCCAGATCTACAAGTAGCGCTCCCCGAGTGCATAGTGAAGGGTCAAGTCAAGAGCAGAGTCAAGGATGCGGACAAAATGGTCGCATCCATAATCGATGTCGAATTTGGCACCACCTTGTATGTTTCGTCATCGCGCGAGGATGATCACATTGAGGTGGAGGAGGAACCACTTGAGGAACCCGAAGGCTCCAGCAGCTCGGTCTCTGTAAAGAAGTCCAGCAGCGAGGGTAGCGCTCCTCCACCAGGTCCTGCGCCATTGACCAAACCCGAAATAGAACAAATCGAGAAAGTGTTCGACGCCAAGTCTCTGCAGAGCCAGTCAACTGGTGTCACGGCAACCACTGGCCAAACTGACGAAGCTGAGGAAGTGGATGAGGAGGATGAATATGAGATAAATCTATTCTATTAGGTCACGCATTACTTGCATCTTTATGTTCTTTAAGCCGTTGTATGGTTTGCCTTATTGATGAAAATAAATTAAATCCGATATGAATTTTATTAAACCTGCTTTTTAAACCATTTTATCGAAATTTTTAAAGCATTTTAATAGCCAAACCCATTTTAATAATTTTAGGGCCCATCTGTGCAATCAGAGAAATGTAACCAGAGCGTTGTGGACACCTGGGATTGCATATATGAAACGAGTGGAAATATGCTATCCAAGTCAAATGTCACCGAGGTGCATCAAGAGATAGGACCCGGATGTCGCTGTGGCTGTATTGTGCATCTGGGCTCATCCAAGCCCAAACGCATGATTGCTGGCGCCACGCAAAGCTGTCCCGGACGCTCCTTTTGGCTGATCCAGGTAGACAGTGAACTTCCTAACCTTTCTTTCTCTGTTTTAACTTCAACCACATTATATTTTAGGTTGACGGTGAGCAGACCATTTGGATGCAGCTCAGCTTTTTACGACTGCCATGCGGTACTCAGTACATTAAGGTGCGGGATGGACCCTCGTTATCTTCAACTCTGCTGGTGGAGCTTAAGGGAGACGGCGCCACAGTGGCCGACATCAGGCGAGCCCCTAGTGAAGATGGAAGTCAAGGCGGCCTTCCCTTTGCCGTCGAGTCCAGTGGAGCCCAGTTGTTGATAGAATTTTTTTCGGGTGACATGGCCGGAAATTCAACATCAAATGCTGGCTACGCTGCCGCTGCCTGCACCGGTGGTTTTATGGCCAACGTAAAGCCGTTTTGTAAGCTCAACAGAGATAACATTTAATACAAATTTTCTTACTTATATATATATATTTTTTTTTTTTTTCTATCTACTCTGTCTAGTGCCAAGAACCATGAGCAATGGCACCACAATATTGGCGTCAACGAGGCTGTCTGTTAAGAGTCGCACTGTTCTGCAAAAGAAATCACTCGCCAGGATGCGGTTTACTCTGGTCCATCTTAGCGCCATGATCTTTGCCACTATTATAATTATAATAAGCGCGCTCTTGGGTGAGTAGCTAAACAAATAAATACTTTACTATACTTTGATTTGATTTTCTTTGAATATTTAACTATCTTATAATGAGTCTTAAAATTTAAATTTTTAACATGGCGCCAATTTTTAAACACTTTAAACTGCACTGTTAAGTTTAACATTTGAAGAGAGGCGAGTGCGTAAGTCCTCTCTCAAATGTTAACTCTCATGTCATTGCAACCTGTTGAATGTTTTGTGATTTACTTATTATGTTTGAAAACATTTGCGCTCGACAGGTGCCCAGTATATGGTGCGATATCGGAAGTATCATTTGGCCGTGGCACGTCGTCAGGATGAGGGTTCACAGTTGCACACACCACGCGATTCGCTAAGCTCACTGCACGGACCGCCTTCACGGGCAATTTCGACGACCACGCTGCTCTCCGAGGTGATTTATCTGGTGAAGATGCGACCCAAGCACAAGCTGCGCCATTCCATACTGCGCGAAAGCGCCGATGTGGAGAATGTGCATGTTAACGAAACGGAGTTCAATGATGATGCTGTCAGGGAACATGTGATCAAGGGGTAAGCATAGCTGAGAATTTAAAAAAGAAAAGGTTTCTAAAAAACTTGAATACACTACAGTGAGGAAGCACCAGGATTTGGCAGCACTGCATCTATGATGACCATAAGGAATGAGAACGCCTCGTTGACATCTCTATCGCCGGCAACGGACAGTCTCAGTCCCGTTGGATCACCCTCGTCGGAAGAACCAGAGCTGGAGCTGCAGCGCAACGAGGAGGAGACGGAGCAAACAACAAGCGTCCAGTCACCACCAGATCCTTTGAGCAGCAAAGACAGTGCCAAGGATTCGGAATCGATCATTTCGTCCGGCATGAGTTCACTGTGCAATAGTCCGCCTCTAAACAGCCATCGGATGAGCAAATACTCAGATCGCTACGATGCAGTCACCCTGAAGCTGCTGAGCTCCCGCCTGGACGAGAGTCTTCGCGATGCCAGATCTACGTACTCTGGCTCTGGTTCGCTATGCATGGGTCGCATGGGATCGCGCAGTGTTAGCGCTTCTCTAACCAATGTAAGTGCTTTGAATTTAACTGGGATTCATTTGATTATAATTCGCTTTTAATTCTTTTGCAGGGCTGCTATTCTCCGGCAGCTAGCGTGGTCAGCACTGCCACCATACGTACAACTAGCAATCCGAAAGAGTCGAAGGAGAAACAGAATCGCAAGAAGCTACTTGCGCGACCTGGTTCCGAGTTCTCGTTGGGTAATCAGGAAGAGCTTGAGCTTGACTATTATGATTACAATGTGATCAATGCGGGTGCAGCGCCCGGCTCCTACTTGGGCATGGATCCAGCCTATTGCATTTGGATACCACCGTTCGAGGAGACAGCGGAGCGTGAGGATGAAGATAAAACACCAGAGCCAACATCCGTACCGGAAGAGACAAATACCTCATTAGAGGAAACACAAATTCCCAAATATGGCCATTTATATTTGTCAACAGCCGGCAAGTCGAGTACCACAGACAGCACGCCCAGCTCCGAGGAGCGTTCCTTGCCCAGCAGCCAACAGCAGTCAAAGGCCACCTCACCAAGTGAGCCAAACCAAAAGAGTGCTGCTTCTGCCAAGCAACCAACCCCTTTCATGTCCCGAAAGCAGCGTCGCCAGGCCAGACAGCAGTTCAGATTAGCTTGTGCTGGTAGTGAGTCCGAATCCGGCACCCTTCGCCCCAAGCCAGCAGTGGACATAGCTGAAGTGCATCAAAGTCTCAACAAGGATGCAAATCAATCAATGACGGGCTCATATGTGGAGAAAGAAACCCTAGTGGAGAAGGGGTCAAGTGATCTACAAGAGTACCTCGCTCTGGACGACTTACAGTTCGCCGATGAAAGTGGCAGCGACTACGAGGCAGCTACGCTAAAACAGCAAATGGATCACAGTGCAACCAAGACTCTCCTGAATAATGCCACAAGGACGAAATCAAAAGAGGCTGCCGTCTAAGATGTGGTTCTGTATAGCAGTTTGTAAATAGGAGAAACAGTATTTTGGGTTGATTCAGGAGAGTATGTGTTACGGGTAGATACATATATCAGCAATACGAGTATTAGACCACCAATAGGTTAGTTTGAAGTGATGGCAAATATTATAGACTTAGGCTTAGGCATTTAAATAAGAGATTTCAATTAAACTAGGTTTGAGTAAAGCTCAATTATATATGAACTTTAAAAGCATTTAAATTCAATTGGATATAGCATGTACATACATAAACATATATATATATATATATATATATATATAAATATATATAAATATTCATAATATCAAAAACAGAAACTAGTCATTTAGAACAAGTGAGTGCATTTTTTTATAGCATTTTCACTTTGATATTTCGGTCTTAAATTTAAAATTAAAAACTTTTAATTGCGGCCTTTTTTGTGATTATTTATGGTTCACTTATCAAAATCTAGTCAAAATTATTAATTTAATACTCTTTTTTAGTCAATCAAAAATACTTAACTTTGATTACTGTGTAAGCAAGTTGGTATATTGATCTATATTTGACTGTACTTAGTTTTTAGCTTTTATATAAAATCAAAATAAAACAAATGGATATATTACTTAAAAGTGAATTTAATATCTTTGGCTGAACTTCGCTCGCAGATAAATATCTAGATTCTATATAAACAATGCTGAGGCTGTGCAGCAGAGCTTTGTTTCTATAGGATACAGACTAAGTTCGCTAAACTCGCAACATCGTTTTGAGGGCTATTCGCAAGGAACAAGTATTTTGTTGGCATTCAAAATACTTGAACATTCATAATCGAATTGTGCCTGAGTCTCATTTCCATAAACTTGCCTATTTTTTATATACGCCTTCAGTTCGAGACGCTTTAATTCCTGCTCCATCTTTATGATCATTGCTTCATCTCTAATGGGTTTATTTTGGTTCATTGCTATGCAAATACAACATTCGCACTTTCTCTGCGGTTTGGCTGATTCTTTCACTTCTATTTTTTTTGCTTGAAATTCCGATTTATTTTTCTTTCCTATAACTTTTGGTATTTCTTCAACTTTCGTATTTTGCATCTCATATGGGTTAAGGCGAAATTGATTAACATCAATATCATTAGTGTTTATCAAATCCATATGAGTCATATCTATTTCACTGAGGGGAGAGTTTCCAATCTGTCTCTGTTCATCTACTGCGTCTTTTTTGTTGAAATTAATATTTGACCCTCTGTCAACCATAAATGATATATTTTGTTGGCTACCAGTTGCACCGTCAAGTGTTTTAGTCAAAATTTTATCAGTAAATTGTTTTTCATTTATATTCTTATAATGATTTTTGATTTGTCTTCGAGAATTGCTGGGTTTTGAATTTATTTTTGTGTCATTTCTATTCGTCGCTTCTTTTTTGCTTATGAGTCCTTTCCTTTCTTTATTATTTTTTTTCGAAATGATTTTTTTTTTAGATGGTTTTGTCATAATTTTATTTGAGTTGTTATGCTTCGGCTTATCGACCATTTTCGCTATGGAATTAGCCAGGGCTTGTATGTTTTTAGTATATTTATTAGCTGTAGTAATTCCATTAGTTAATGGGTTTTCTTTTGGCTTTTTCAATGGCACTGTGTAATATTTAGATATGATTCTGATTGGTGACTTGGACATAAAATTAACGGGAGATTTGCACTTAAATTCTACCACTGTACCTTTCGGATTAGCACAATTTAAGTACAAATCCCTTTGGTTACAATTCGGTGCACTTTTTAGCTGCCAAGCCGTCGAGTAAACCGGGTCAACTAATTTTTTAGGATAAGTGTATTTCATATACAAGTCACTAATGCCATATGAGTTTCCAGAAAGTCGTCTGCTCTGTTTTCTATTCAATTGCTTTTTGCTTTCAATCAAATGTGCCAAGTTTTTGTTGTAATTAAGCATTTGAAAAAATTGTCCCTTGTTAAGCCCATTTTGGAAACCATTATTTTTGATGGATATTTTTTGAATGGGGATTGTTGGCTGCGTGAAGGGCACTTTAAGAAACGGATTAGATTGGACTTGCTGATGGTCAAGATGATATCCCTTCAAACCATTTCCCGGAGCTGAGCGCGGCCAAGCAAGTGATTTGCTGTCAATTTTCCCAATGTTTAGCAATAGTCTTGAAAGCTGAAATTTCGGAAGTAGCGAACTTTGCTTGCGTAATGAATTCATTGCAATTTGGAATTTTGCTTCAGATAACGGTGCTATCTATGTTCATTTTTTTATATTTTTATACTTTGTTTAATAAAATGTTATAGAAAATAAATCAGATGTCACTAAAAAACCGAAAAATGTTGCCTACTTTCCACAAGCTTGTCAATAAAAAAAAACGTGCATAAATGAAAGGTTTTTTGGTATTTCTGCTTTTTGTTTTGTTTGTATTTATATATGGCAAATTTAACAAATTTCATATTTTTAAAAATATACATAGATACAGCTAAACAACAGCTGACACTGCTCTCTGCAATTCTGCTCACATTTTCATTTATTATCATTCATAGTAGCTAATAAATTGATGCATATGCAAACAATTATATATGTAAGCATATGCATATATATTTAAATATTGTATATATGTAGTTTATCCTTAATAATTACGTACAATCACACGCACTTAGTTTATATACTAGCAAAAACACATTGATTTGTTTTTTGATTTTCGATTTGTGGTTTTTATATATTTGTTTTTTTGATTTTGAATTTATTGGGCAAATATAATTATCTAATTTAATTTTGATTCTAAAAGTTTGTTTTATAATTTTATTAGCTGTGCATTGTAGAAAAGCAAAAATATGATTTACGGTTTTATGCTGCATACAAATGCGTGGGTGTTCGGTGTGTATATGTGTGATATGTGTGTGTTGTGTGTATTGTGTGTGTGTGAATGCGTTTCATGTTTTAATCGGTATGCATATAGTATTATTAATATTATTATTATTATTATTTTATATAAAACAATAACTAGTCTGAAGACCTTGTGACTAGACGGTTCTTTTTTTTTATATTTGTTGTTTAATGGCTACTCTAATATATAAATATATATTTATATATGCATTTAGTTATTGTTTATAATATACATACATATTGTGTACACATGTACATAAAACTTGTATATAGAGTCAAAACACAGACACACAAATCGACACAAAGAACGACAATAAACATACAACAATGATATAAGCCAAAAATATATAATATATAGTATAGTTCTCCTACATATATATATATATATATATATACACATATATATATATCTGATGTGTGTATGCATGTGATTCTCTATAAACCATAGACATTCGTTTCCTGCTCGCACTGTTCCTGAGTAACTTTCCTCCTTGCTTCCGCCAACTTCAAACGCTCATCATTCACACTATACAATACTCTCGCGATCCCGCGCAGTGGATGCGCTGGTCATATCGGTGAATCCAGTGCGAACGCCTTGGACATTGCTGGGCAGGATGCTGACTCGACGCAGCGAGGATTCGCCGCTGGAGCCCACGCTGCGCATGCCGTTGCCTTTAAAGAAATTGGCCATCCAGTTGCTGAGTTTGCCGCCGCTGCGTGTGGCACGCTGATTGCCAGCTGAGTGCATATCCAATTGGCCACCATCGCCACCGGATCGATTGCGATGCTCATCAATGTCGGCGGCATAGCTGACACTGTTCCCATGGCCAGTGACGCCAGCAGGCGGTTCGATGTGCTCCAGCGAGTGCCAGCGCTTCGAGTGTGCCATCAGCTCCTCTGGCGGCGTTGTTAGCGATGCCTGACGCTGCAGCAGCGGCGATTGCATATCCTCCTCAATGTTCATGCCACCGTTGCAATTGTTGTTCAAATGCTTGGCATAGCTGCTGCTGCCCGAGGACACATTGCTGGTGCGTCGGCGACCGCTGGCGCCGGCTGGCACAATTGTCGGCTGGATGTTGTTGGTAAAGCTGCTAGAATAGCGCAACATGGGAGGTTGCCCGTTGTCGTGACGCATAAGCAGCCCCAGCTCATCGTCATAGCCATCTGTGGCATCCACCATTGGATCGGTGGCCAACTCATCGCAATCTACCTCATTTTGGTTGGTTGCAGCTGCTGTCGCATCGCCGTTGGGATTGCCACTGATTAGCGATACGCCCGTGTCCAGGGAGCGTGAGTTGTTTTTCGACAGCTTCGATGGCGGCAGTTTGGCACGTTCGTGCCGCTTGCGCAGCTGCTGCATCGGCATCGGATCCATCGAACGTGACAGCAACAGATCGGCCACATGCTGGGCGGCATTGATGATGTGCTGCGGCCGCACCATTGCCAGCGGCTTATGTAGCGAGTTTGGCTGGCGCACCAGACCGGAAGCAGCAACGGGAGCGGCGGTGGTGGTGGTGCCATTGATGCCGCCATTTAGCTCCAGTTCGCCGCCATCGTTGGTGCTGGCAACGGCGACGCCGACGATGGCTTCATTAGTATCACAGTTCGTTACATTTGTATCGGAATGATTCAGCGTGCTGAGCGAGGCGTGCGCCGACTCCAACAACGCATTGCCCACAAAATGGCCACCCAGACCATTTAGCGAGGGACGCTCCCGTTCTTTTCCCCGCTCGCGTTCTCGTTCTCGTTCCCGTTCCCGCTTTGCTGCTAGACGCGGCGATTCGCGTGCCACCTGATAGAAGGAACCCTGCAGACTGTATGTGGACTCCACGTCTGGCGGACGTGGCACGCTGCTCTGGCGTCGTGAGCCAGCGCCACAATTGTGCATGGCCAGCAAGCTGGGCTGCCTGGAGTCCGGATTCAGTTTGGGACTCTTGCGCGGGCGACAGAAGAGCGGCGGCATATTATCCATCATATCCAGATTCTTCTTTTGTATGGCCTTCTCGTTGGCGCCGGTTAGCCACCAGGTGACCACCTCGCCCTTGCCCTTCATGCTGACCAGGCCGCGCTTCTCGGTGATGTAGCCACCGCCCAGTTTGTCCAGCGCCAATTTGCACTTGTTGGATATGTGTATTTTGAGCGCCTCGCCGTTGCTCTCCATGCGCGATGCGGTGTTAACCGTATCGCCAAAGAGGCAATAACGGGGCATCGTGAGGCCAACGACGCCGGCAACCACCGGACCCGTATGCATCCCAATGCGCAACTTCAGCGTCTCATTGGGCCGATGCGCAATCCGATGCTGTTTGACAGCATGCAGCAAATCCAGGGCCATGGACGCAATTTCACCCGCATGCCGATCGCCGTTCTTGATGGGCAAACCAGAGACCTGTCCAATTATGAATGGGCATTTGATTATATCTGCGTCATTCAATGAAGGATTATCAACTGCTGCTGACAACTTACCACCATGTAGGCATCGCCTATGGTCTCCACTTTGTAGACATCATAGCCACGTATGATACGATCGAACACCGTGTAGAGATCATTCAAAAAGTTAACCACCTGCAACGGGGTGCTCTCCGCGGACAGTGCCGTAAAGCCCACAATGTCGCTGAAGTAGATCGTCACCTGGAAAAGAGGACAAATATTTATAATGTAATTATATAATTACTACAATTACTATTCGAGTAATTCTGGTTTTTACCAAATCAAAGGAGACGGGCTCAACACCCTGGCCCATGGTTAGTTTCTCTGCCACAGATTGGGGCAGCATGCGATGCAGCAGATCCTCCGTTTTCATTTTCTCCTCGCACAGCAGCCGTGTGCGCTCTGTGACAATGTCCTCCAAGTTGTTGGCATACTTTTCCATCATTTCCATCATTTGATCCATGATGTTTTTGGTTTTGCCGCCTCGCATCTTCTTCAGGCGATTGCTGCACAAGCGACAAAAAACAACAATTAATAAAATACTGTTGCTACCTTTAAATATTTTAACTCACCGTATGGCACTGAACTCTGGTCGATCGTCGGGATTCTCGGCCCAGCAGTCCTTGATGCAGGCGAGCACATAATCTGGACACGATTCGGCTTCTATAATAGACTCGACCTCGGGTCGAAAGGGCTCTTCGCCCTTGAGTGGCCACTGCTTAACTAAGTCCACAATTTGCTTTGGTTCAAAGTTGGTTTGTCCAAACGGACCCTTACGACTAAATATCTCGTACATTATGATGGCAAACGCATAAATATCCCCCTTCTGGCTGCCAAGCAAATGGTGATTCCGCAACAGCTCCGGTGCACGCCAGAATTGATCTGAAATCAAAGTAGATTTGAAGTTAATAAGAGCTAAATTAATCTGGTTAATTAGTTCAATATTAATAATTTAATTAATAACTAACCAAACACGAAATTTAATTAATTTTTATATATTAACCTAATATAGATAGCGATATATTTTACTAGTTAATATTATTTATAATATATTGAATATTAAGAAATAATATTAATGAAATAATATCATCTCAAATCATATCCTTTTCTTTGATTACAAATTAAGTTAAAGTATATTGGTAATCTATTTTAGTTAAATTGAATTATGTTATTTGATCAAAATCCCACAAGATCTGTAAGCTAATTAATAATTTAAATATTAATATAATATTTAGTAAGTAAAAAAAGAGTTAAGCTATGTAATCTAGTCAATGAGCTATAAATTATTATTATAATTAATAACTAAACAAAAACAAACGTTACATTTGTTATTATATGAATAGTTAAGATCACTGAGAACTTTCATATATTAGTGAGCCAGCACAACGATAATATATTAATATAAATAGTGATCAATTTTACTAAAATAATAGTGATCATATGAAATAATATCATATCCCATATGTGTTTAATTGTGTAATTAAGTTAATTTATATTAGAAATCTATTTTAGTTAATTGTTATATTATTTGATCGCAATCCCACAATATTTGTGAAGGTTACACTAACTTCTGTAATGCTGATGCTCGCCGATAGACTCGTTTTCGGCACACTGTCGCAGCTCGTGTAGTCCAAAGTCGGTCACTTGCAGCATCCAGCGGGAGGTGACCACACAGTTCGAGGATTTGAGATTGCCATGATATACCAGCTGCGAGCTGTGTATATACATCATGCCCTGCAGCGAAAAAGCAAGCATAAGAAACAGAAATTTATAAAGTTGGGTTCAATTGATGGCACCTTGATGAGATCATTGATGAGGGATGCGATAAACAGATCGTCCAATTTAATATCTTCATTCTCAATGATGTCGTAGAGGCTGCCCTTGGCGCAGTAATCCGTGACTAGCAGTAAACGTGTGGGCTCCACACAGGCGCCAATGAAGCTATTGATGTTATCGTGGCGCAGTTCACGCAGCAGACGCATCTCCTTCATAACCTCGCGCGAGATGTCGCGCTTCTTGGAAAACTTTAGCTCCTTGATGCGCACAACGGCGCCACGCAGCCGCGCCGTCGAGGTGACAAACTGATGCGACCAACGCGAACCATAACTCTGGGCGCTCATCAAACTAACCTGGTAGTTAATAGAACAAATAAACAACAATTAGAGAAGTGTTTGAGCAAGATTTTATCTCACTTACTTTGCTGGGCGATGCAACAATTTCATTGCCCGAGTAGTCTTTGATTTCGCAGATGTTGATCTTCCAGAGCAGACCCTCAATTTCCAGTTCGATCTTCCATTTGCGATAGATGCTCATGGTGACCACACCGGAGCAAAAGAGTAAGACGCCCAGCACCACCGCCGCCACAGTGGATGTGTAATGTGTATCGTCCTTTTTGCACAGCTCATTGGCAAAACCGCACATGGGCTCATCAAAGGGTTTCTCACCGCCCGATGGCCAATCGATCGAACCGTTTATCAATTTATATTCCTGCAGGTAAACATGAGTGATTCGAATAATTGTGAGTTGAGGTCATGTGCAGGGAGGGGGGAGATTTGTTGTGTTGCGGGAGTGTTGCGTGGTTCTTGCGTGTGCAAACTCAAAGTAATGCGAAACTAAAAAAGAGAAGACGACTCACTCACTGGAAGTTCTTCGCCTTGATGGAAATACGCCACGGGCACCATATGATAATTGCAGCGTATATTCTCAGATAGGTTCCATTTGTGGGGCTTGTATGCCAGCACCGAGAAATTACCCTCCGAATCGCCGTACTGATCGATTTTAATTGTGGACCCAGTGACACCTGTTTTGGGCAATCAAAAATTCAATTACAGATTTCGAGAATCGAATGCGTGCTAAACTCACTCATATAAGTACGATTTTTGATGATGGTATCAATGACACGCGTTCCATTGCTGGCCACCTCAAAGATGACGTCATCGGTGAGCTGACGCTCCTCCATGCGCAGCATTTTGTCCAGTGCCCAGGCATAGAGCTTAACGGAATCATACAGATAAGCCGCATAGATCGATATGAACTGCAATAAATATATATTTATTAATATATATGTATTTATCGAATTTTATTATCCTCGCTCACCTTGCTAAATTTGCTCTCGAGGAATATTGGTGGCACGGTGAAATTAAATGGGGGCATCGAGCTGTAATTGCGCACCTGTTCCGTAAACTTTTCATAGCCCATGGTGGGTGGTGTTGATGCCACCACGAGTAAGCTGCGCGCCAGCTGATGGAAGTTCTCGGCGCTCTTGCAGTTGGTCATCCGATTGATTACATCCACTTTGCGCAAATACTTTTGTGCCTCACTGTTTGTATGTAAACACAAATTTTAGTCAATTCCAAATTTCACAAAGCACATCATTCAATGCACTCACCGTTCCGAGTAGACCATCATGTCCACAAAGATGACCATATACTCTCCGCGCGCAAATAGCCCTGCCGTGTCCATGGAACTCATGAAATCAATCAAACTGTTCGCCGATCCAAGGAACACATAGATCCGTGTGCGATTCATCGTATTTTGCACTACCTGTTTGGCGAAAGATAGAGAATAAGTTACTTAATAAGACACTCGTTACATGTAAGCATCACTCACCTGATACCAATAGCCAGAACGGCAGCAGGTCATCAACTGTTCACAGCACTTGGCACGATCATCGTTAAACAATTGCTTATGATTGATGGTCATGTTTCGCTTTGTTGCCTGATCCTTCAACAGATCGGCAACGGTGCCCCAGACCTCCTCATAGAGTATCGAGAACTTATTCCACGCATAGTAGCGCAGCAGGGCAATCACCGACTTGACGACCTACAAATCGATAAGTAAAGACGAACAATGGACAAGAATTACTTAGCATAATATAGGCGCTATCATTCAGATTTCTATGGGTAGGTATAATAAAAACAAAAAAAATAGAAAAAACAGCACAGCTAAAACTAAGAACTAATCAAGAATTTCAATTATTTAATTATTGCTAAAGCAAACTATCTAGCCAGATTTTTGTACTCATTTCTTTGAATATATTTATATTTTTCATTACAGTGCAAATCATAATAGTTTTATCTTAATTTAAATTTGTTAATTTTATTCGCTTGTTGTTTGCACTTCGGGAAAGAAACTTTCTTCAAAAACAGACTGAGATTTATATAAAATATATTCTGCTAGATTATTTTCGCAACTACGCATTTACTGTGGCGCTGTCCGGCTAAGACAGAAACACATGCAATTCCAAAAACAAATACGTCCTCATTTTCACTCACCTGCGTATCGGGCGGCTCGGTGCGTGCAAATGTTGGTATCGACGATGCACGGTTCTCTGCGCATTTCTATTTGAAAGTTGATGGGTCGAACGACGGTGGTGGATGGCACACACAAGTGACAAGAGAAAGAAGGTGTGAGAGAAATTGAAAGAAATGCATTACATTTGACACGGCAAACATGACAGCAATGTGAGAGGTACACATAAATCTATGTATACATAGGAGTATATGCATAACAGCCGCATCCACTTACATAGGATATCATTGGAATGTTGCGACTCTGCGAGACAATTGCTTCCACATAGCAGGGTCCCTCCGGACCAAATATGGTCGCAATGCCATCGCATATCATCTCGGTGATGGCCTTGGTAGCCAGCACCGTATCACCCTTGGTATCATTAAAGCGCATCTGCAACGAAACATTTGGCAGCAAGTGTGGATCTTTGTTGATCTAAAAAAAAAGAATGAATTGATTAACTTAATGACTTAAAAACAATAAACTAACAAAAAAAATTGTCTAATAAATAATTTTAATAAGCTTAAAAAGTACTTTTTTCTATTTTTAAATTTTAAAAGTATGTTGCCTACCAATTAAATAATAATTGTTATTAGACCATTATGAATTATATATATTATTATAAATTTCCGTATGAATTTAATGAGATTTTATGAAAATTTCCATTTTGAATGAAAATTAATCCAAATAAAATGCGCTCGAGTTCAACACTTTGGCATTTGCAAAAGCAAAAAGCATAAATTGTTATGACATTTGATAGGTGGCGAGCAGGCTTATTTAGCCGGAATTGTGTCAGGTATTTGTGGTTGAATTGACAAACACAACACAGGATTAACTGTAGATGAGGAGATGAACTTAGGATTATGAATTATTGGTTGGAAATGCTTACCTCCTCCAGTGCCATTGTTAGCGCACCGGATATGGATAATCCCTGGCGGTCCTTGAGGTCGCCAGTGAGTGCCGTTAGATAGCCAACTGTAAGGATGGTACGATTGCTACAGACGCGTACTGCCACCGAGAGCAATAGTAGTAAATTGAAGGGCCAACGCGTCATGGCCCCTTAGGCCGGGGCCGTTCAGCGCGACGCCTATGGGTGCTAACAGATTAACAAGCTGCAAGAAGGATACACATTGGATAAAAATACGATAAGTCACTGAAATAATAATAAGACAAGTCAAATAATATTAAAGTTTTTTTCACACAAACTCAAGTTACAACAGTTCTGTGAACTTTTATAACATATTTTTTAATATAGTTCCTAGAGAAAATTAATTCTGTTCTGTTGTCAAAGGAGTCTAATAAAACTGCAGGTTTAACAAAGTGAAGCACATTTTTACACACAAGGATGTGCACATGAGTGCAATATCCTGTCTGCTCTGCTGACTTGCAAATGTCCAAATATTCGCACACATGGTAAAAAAAAAAGAAGTGTCGACTTGAAATTCGTTTCATATTTTCAGTCAGGAAATTTTTTTTATTATATATATATTAAATCCCTGAACTTGTTAAAAATGGTATAATGGGTATATGGATTTTGTGCAAATGTATGTAACAGGCAGAAGGAAGCATCTCCGACCACATAAAGTATATATATTCTTGATCACCCATCAGTCTGTATGTAGACGCGGATCTGAAGGACAGTAAGAGCTAAGGACTTGAAATTTGGAAAAGAGGTTTTCGTACATCCGGCGCAGAACAAGTTTGTTTTTCTTAAATCTTTATCGATAAGTGCCGCCGTTTCTCTTCTTATCAATAAAATTCGATTTAAAGGCAGCATCTAATTAACACATATATTGATCAAATGTTTAAATTTGATCAAGTTTAAATATGAAACAACCAAGTTATGGTCAAAAATATATTCTCATATTGATCTCATTTCTACCAGAAGCCGCAAACATTTTCTGTATGCATAAATATGCGAGCGCATGTGTGAGAAAGAGATGGTGTCATAATCAAAGCTAGAGTATGTATGCACCATTACCAACGATTGCGTATGCGTATTTATGTAATTGTATGCACGTGTTCTATCCAGCCAATTAGGGATCAGTTCGGGCTTGAATATAAGCTGCATTCGTTTTTTTCAGCCATCTTACTTGTATGTGTGTGTATGTGACTATAAGTTTTTGTTCTGATTTTTGTTTGCTTGGTGTCAATTTAAATTCTTTTGAATTTACCGCTGCAAACGTGTTTTCTTTTTTTTTAATAAACACATAAATCTGTTCTCAGATTGTCTGCGCGCTTGTGCAATCATTGTTATTGCAATAATTATTCATCTGTTAACTCACAAACATTATATAATATGTGTTGTGGTGTTGTCTTCATCTTCTTAATTGAATTACGCTTGAATGTTTACTAAAGAAGTTAAAACTACTTTAACTGATTTATATATTATGGATAAGATTTATCACTGAGTTATTAAATTAGTAGTTTAATAGATAAAGCATATTTGGCTTGACATTTAACAGAATTGTTGTGTAAAATATGACCTTATATAATTTTTGTTTAATTTACATCACTAAAATATAGTTGACCAATAAATCTAACAATTTCGTCAGCTCGTTACTTAATGCATCCCCTTCGTTAATTGTTTATTATATATATATATATATATATATATATATATATATATATATATATATATATATATATATAATTTTTTCACACATTTGGCTAATGAGCGAACAGGTAACAATGTAAATTAGCGTTTCCAACACTTGCCCCAGTTCACCTTCTTTCTGACTTTTTGCAATCTCTGTTTATTTTGAGACATGTTGCAATTTCAAATTAGAACCAAGCTATAATTGGCAAAGGGGAGGTAGAAACTACTTTTGGACGCCATTTGCCGTTTGCAAAGTCGTAATAAATATTTACCAAGCCATTTGACACTTCTACAAAATGCCCAAACGACGCCATTTCGAGTGGCATACACAATGAATGCGTATACGCCGCGTGGCACAGCTGGAAAATGTATGTGGCATGAATACGCAATACATACACATAATACGTTGTTCTACAAATAAATAAAATACATGCATGTAATATATATATATATATATATATATATATATATACATAATTTATAGTATCAATAACTACTTATGCCTGTTACATGAGAAAATCAGAATTTTATTAAGTATCATTGGAAAATAGTTTCGAAAAGTGTCGAGCATCATTTTTGGGAGACTCAGTTTCACATTCAGTTTTCTGTCCAGTCACACACATAATGTTTGTTGTTTGTTAAAAATTCCTTTTTTTTTGTTTTCTTTTCAAAATTATTCGTTTTCGACACTCCTCCGGCAAGCGCCAAACCAAAATTCAATGTTTAACTAAGTAAAAACCAAAATAACACCAACAAGCCCTAAAAAGGAGAAGTGCACTTGGATGGTGAATTATGTGACTGCAAGTGCAACATAGACTTGGCCCAGTGTGCGGTAATAACCAAGTTCAATTCGTACTCCTCCCTATCTTCTTCTTAATAGTTTTTAATTGGTGTCTGCAGAGATTAGCAATCGTTTCGAAACCAACTCTCCGAAAATGGCCGGACACGAGCAGATCGACAATCTGAACATATGGTGGTTTCCACGTGACTTTTGTCAGTCCCGTTTTGGGGCCTATCAACACAGTGGCACTAATTCATGTACGCTGATCTCACTGATACTCGCCGATAAGGTGGCCAAAGCGGAGAGATTCTATAATCGAGTAACCGAGTTGCCAACGCGCGGCTGGGAATTGTTTGGCAATGCGATGAACGATGGCAACAATGTGTATCACAATGTGATAACGACCAAAACACCGTCCGCACGAAATATGAATCTCAATATACCGGATGCAATATCGGCGATACGTTCACAGCAGAAGATGAACTTTCGGCTGGAGGAATGGTTCTATACGCACATGGAGGCCGATCCCACCAGTCCCATGTACAATCGCAATGTTGCCATGCAGCTATCCCGCATCTTTCAGATCACATTTCAGGTCTTTCAGCAGGCGGGTGGTGGCAACGGCAGCAATAGAGATATGTCCCCGCATCTGTTTGCGGCCATCATTGCGGACAGTCGGACCGTGATGATGACCTTTGATTTTCGGGCCTCGATAGTCGCTCTGTTCGATTCACATCAGCATGGCCGGGATGCGGGCGCCGTTTTCGCTCAGTGCACACTCAACAATATGGATGATTTACTATTCTGGTTTATCAGCATGCTGCACAATGTCTATTCCAGCCGACCCGCCCTCTTTGAAATCTCGTTCCTAAGTTCGCAGCCTGGATTCGCGAAACGCGCACCACCAGCCCTCAAGAAGATGAAGAAGTTGTCAAAAAAGTCACAGTGACAACAAGATATCTAATAACAATATGAATATGAGTATAATTTACAAAATATTCCATAAGCTTTATTCCATCAGGCTGCTCATATGCAATAGCAGAAGAGAGATCTACGAAGTTTACATAAATTACGGGGTATAAGAAAATTATATTCTTGAAAAGAAATCGAGAATTAAACAAAATCATCAAATTCTAAAACTTAAATACAAAACAACAGACAAAAAACAATACTCTTATACTCTTTTAATATATAAGCTGATAACAGCGGGGGCAGTTGAGGATCAGAAGAAAGTCTTAAATTAGGTGGGATATGTGGTTTATCCATTTGATATTGATATTATCGATAGCATTTCAATTTTAGAACTCTCTTCCATTTCAACGAGTCATTTTTAAACTAGTGGCGTTAAATATGGAACTACGTGTTTGGAATATGGGCTAATATTCTATGTCTTCTTTCATTTTTACCAAAATTCCTATTGAAAACGTCACGTTTGCGCCATGTTCGTGACGATGTACCAAATGCTTGACGAAATATGGACCTATCTTGACAATTTAAAGTTTTAATGACTTGATGGAGACAAAACAATGTTTACCTAGAATTGTTCTATCGTAGCAGAATGTTCGCAAATATTTGCATGCATCCTCATTAAAGCTGAGTAAACAGTGGACGGAAGAAGAAAAGAAAATATAAAAGTAGTATATATTTTTACTTTTTTTTTTTTTGGGTAGGGAGATGAATCTGTAAGTTTTCATGCGTTGCGTTATACCGTGTAACGAGTTTTGTAACGGAGCTTTGCTACTGCTGCTGCTGCTGATGTGCTACACAGAGAACAGAAAGCAAAAACAACAGCAAGAACAGCTACTAAGAGTGTCTTTTGTTGTGCTTTTCTAGGTAGCTAATCAAAATGAGTTAAATAAACACATAACGTAACCTATTAAGAACTTGGTACGTGACAACAATTTAAATATTTTTAATGTAAACAGAGAGCGAAAAATGCGCCAGCAGAGAGACAAAAAAAAAACCAAAGGTCTAAAAATAGAATTCACATTTCAAAGGAAAATATGAGAAAAACAAATCGAGCAAAACAAGAACCAGAAGAGGCTAGGCTAGGCGAGACGAGACGAGGCGAATCAACTAAAAGTAAACTTTAAACGTAAAGACAGACAACGTGAACGACAGTAACAGCAAAAGCGACGTGATAAAACGTTTAACAAAATCAAATACAAACACAAATACAACACATAAATGCAAATGCAAATGCACACAGAGAGAGAAGGAGAGCAGAAGCGAGCGCCAACACAGACAGAGATACAGACAACACAGCCAGACAGTTGAACCAGAGACATTGAGAGCAGGCAGGCAGGCAGCAAGCAACTGACTGGAAGTTGTGTAACAAAGCCAACAATAACATCACGTAGCCGCAACGTGCAGTGACCATTCTCCCAATGCACCGCTACCCTCTTCCTCCCTCACTCCCTTTACCCATCCATCTCTTTGTACTCTCGCACACACACACTCAATTTTGTGCTCTCTCTCTCAGTTTGGCGCTCTCGCAACACAGCAACAAGTTGCAAATGCAATCACAGGCGGTCGCCTTTTTTCTTTTATCGTTTATTTCGTTTTCACTGCTTGTACTTTTGTGCAGTTAAAGTTGAAGTTGTTGTTGCTGCTGCTATTGCTGCTGCTGTTGCTGCCCGCCAGTCTAAAAATAAAGCTTGTACACTAAAAATAGACACGACGGCACGCCATTGGATAAACTAACACGACATTACATATTTTTACAAACAAACATGACAAAACTCACAAAGAGATAGCAGCCAACTCTAGACGCTGTAGATGGGGGGAGGAGCGACCGGGTTGCTGATCAGCGGACATAAATACAAATACAAATGTAAATAAAAGTATGAAAAGCTGCCGGGTTGGCTGTCGGTTCCGTCCGTCGCTAGGTCCATTAATATGCATATATATATATATATATATGCATACATGCATCAGTATGTGTTCACTTAAAAGCCCTAGAGTAGATAAAGCTCTTCGCTTAAACTTTTATCTAAGCAAAACAACTTCCGCCTTTAAACTTGGCACACTTAATCCAATCAAATAATCTCACACGATTAACGATCAACAGAATTTTCACAATTTCTATATTTACATATCTACTCTATTTTTATATAAGATATTCAATTCCGATATTTTTTGATTCGTTTTATTAAATACATATTCATAAAAAAAAATACAAATTACTGCAATTTAAATAATTTGTTAAGAATTTTTTAATAAATTCGGTTAAGCTTCAGCAAACTAAATGCTTTTAGGCCAACTTATTGAAAAATATTCGAGGTTTTATGCTGTTTACACGCTAACTCAAAATAAATGAAGGATTTCGAGGAATACCAACCCAACCATTCAATGCCATCAATCATCAAACAGTTGACGCCCACCACAAACAGCCACGCCAGTCGCCAGATATTAAACATTGTCAACCAAAGGCGGCCTTTTGGCCACAAAGGGTTTTTAGGCCATTTGGGTAGTGTTTCAAATTATCGGACTCCAGAGACTGATTTGCAAGAAATAAGCGATTTGGATATTGAAACCAAAGGACATTAAGAACCCATACTTTATGATTAACTTGCTAAAGTTCTCATAATGAGTAGCTGGAGCCTAATTTAAATCCTATATATGGGGTCAATGGTAAAGTGAAGGACATAATCTATACGCAAAAACATTGCCAAAAAGTGCCTGGAGCTCATTATGTTCAGGAGTTCAGTTTAGTTGATTGCTTTGCCCAGCCAAGTGACGCAAAAAGGGCGGCACGGTATGTGTTGTGAGGTGGGGCAAGGAAACATTTGCTTTTTACACAGTTAACACAATGACTTCAACGCTTGGAAAGAGACCAGCCTGGCGGCATTCAAATCAAATTACAAGGCAAACGAACTGTTGCGAATGTGTCGCCACATCTACAGCTGAACATGAACCCGATATTGAACTCGAACCCGAATCCGACCCTGAACCAGTCTATTGCCATGATGCAATAGCCTGGTTGTTTCCTCCAAAGGCCAAGCTTATTGACAAATTTACCCATTATCCATTTGGACCAATCTTCGTTTTCCATTTGCGCAATGACTTGATTAGAATATTGTTAAAGCAAGCGAAAAGAGGTGCGAAAAAAACGAAAACTGCGAGCTGAGCGAGAAAAGTTTTACAAATCAATTCAATTTGTTCTTCACTAACCAAATGGCCATAAAATCTAAATCAAGCACAGTCAAATTCAATAAGAGTTGTCAAAGACTTTAACGATAAATATTGAACATTGACTTTGATAAAGATTTTACAAATTGTTAATGACTTTTTATGTATACAAAATTTATATTTTTTCCTCGTTAAAAACGAGGCATCATTTAATCTTTAAATTAAAAACAAAGAGAAAAGTATTCTAGTATCTATTTCAATAATAATAAATATTTCCGCATCTTTTTAAACATTTCATTTTTGTTTGTGTTGAAAAATATTTTAAGAATTTTTCAAACAATGTTTTTGCTGATTTGCTTCATTTTACTCGATTAGCATTTGTTATTGAGAAACTATATATATCTGGAATAATCTTATTATATGTTCAATTTAAATGCTTTATCTTTTACTTATTTAAATATATATAGCCATGTACACTGAATATAATAAGTTTAATATTATATGATATATATTATTTATTACTTTTTACATAACAAACTTGTTAATTGCGTATTTCAGTGCTGTTTACTTCTACAAAAAGGATTTTAATGAAGTCGACAACAACAAAACGCCAAGGCTGATGTGAAAAAAGTGGAGCGCAAGAGGGACAGACGGACGATGGGGCAAATGGCAAGTGGCAAGCAGATGTGCTGCAAGCGAAAATTTCACTTTCAAACCGGTGACAACAATGTAGAAGAGATGCGTGGCTAAAAACGCTACAACTTTGCCGATTTTCAAGCAAAATCAACTTTAGTTGGCTGGCACCGCATGTTGCAGATATAGCTGTGTCCATAAATGGAGGCGCCGCATGCAACGTTTTGGCATTTTAACAACAAACAGCAACCCACCTTGCTGATGCCTGAACCAGAGAGTCATTCAATGCAAACACAAACAAACAGTTCATTCAGATAACAAGAGAGTCTTTGCCAGGCCATATTCGGCAGCAGCCGCAGCAAATCTGTTTGAAAGTGAAGGGCTCCAAACAGAATGACTGACTGAATGAACGATGAAATGGCGCCAGCATTTTGGTGTCATCAAAATGTTTTAAAAAAAATTCAAAAGAAAAAAAAACGCAAATAAGGAGATTGAAGCGCTAAAAACTGAAATCAGCAAATCTCTGCCACAAAACATGCAAAACATTGGCGTCTTTTTGTTGCTGTTGTTGATGTTGTTGCCAAAAAACTGGATTTTCTAAAAATAGATGTGCGGTGGGGAAATACTTGAATACGTACGCCACATGTGCAACGGCCGCCAAAAGCGAGCAGCAGCAGCAACAGCAGCAGCAACAGCAGCAGCAACAGCAGCACTTGCTGACATCCCTCCCCCACACCCCACACTACCCATTACCCGCATCTGCTTTAAAAACCAACTGCTATCAAACTGAAAGGCTAGCAAAGGGTTTGGGTTGAAGGTACGTGTGGCAACAGGAAATACTATTTCCGTTATTTGATGGCATCTTTTGCCATTGGCATACCAAAAAAAGACACACAAAGGAAAAATACGATAACAAAAAAGAGGAGAAAAATCCTTGAAATTCTATACAAAACGAGGAGCAAAAAAAATATTGCCTTAATTAAATCTATAGAAAATTGTGATCGTTAAATTAAATGAAGGTAATTTCGATAAAAAAGCAACGAAAAAGGACAACAAACCTAAAACATTTAAAGATCAATTATTTTAAATTAACATAGGAAAAAGTAATGAAAGTGTAATTAAGCAACGAAAGTTAAATTAATTTATGAATGAAACATTATCCTAAAAGTAGTCGAATCATTGTTGTGCTTAACTTTATTCAACTAGCAGCTATAAATATTTAAAGTCTTTTCCCCTAATTTTAGTTGACATTTGAATTCAGGTTGAGTGCGTTAATGTGGAAGAATTTTAGGAACTATCCGTTCACATTATCATTTAGCGATTAAGCGTGCTTAAAATTTAAATTAAACACCCACTGACACCAAACACAATATTAATAAACTAACTACGCAGCTCAAACTCTCTTCCATCCACACAAACACACAGTCTATGTGTGACTTATTTATTACGTATACGCCATATAGTACACATTTTTTTAATTAGTTTGTGTGTGGAATGCTGTTGGCAGATTGATCCCATTCTGCGCCAAACCAAACTTGACTTTAAACTAAGTCGGCACTTTGTGGGAAAGCTTCTTGCTGCAAGTTAAAAATCAATATTTGAAGTAGTTTTTGAGTTATCAATTATAATTGTTTAAGCATCTTTACAATTCCCAGTTTAATTATGCTTTCTTTCATTCATTTTATGTTTTCTAGTTAATTTTAAAATTTTTATTTGTGCTGCTACTTTAATTTGAAAATTTGATTTAAATTTATTTATTTTCAAATGCTTTTTTTTATATTCATAGCTCATTTTAAACGTCAGCCGATTTTAATTAAAATACAAATCTTATCGACTAGTTAAGGCATAAAATAGAGCTCAACTAAAACGTATACTTAGTGATAGGTATCTAAAATATGTATATAGATGTGTATATACATATTTATATATATATATATATATATATATATATAGGTATAAGTAATATTCATAATACCAGTTTAACCACTTTGCGTGCAACGGCAGACAACGAGGCAGCCAGGCAGTAGTCAATATAGACGAGACTAGGCAACTGGCAGCAACAGCAGCAACCTGCCTGGGCACTTGTTGAAAACTCATCAGCGGGCAACCACCCAGTGTCACCCAAGTGGCCAAAAGAGGCAGGCTGGCTGGCAGGCTGGCAGGCAGGCAACCAGCAGTTGGCAATTGAAGAGACGCACAGTCGCGACACATTGGCTGCTATCCCGCATCTTGGCCTGGCCGATGCCCTGGCTACCTAACTGGCTGACTACTGGGCTGAGTTTGATTTGAGTTTGCTGTTTGCTGTTGACGGCTCTGACAAAAACATAAGATACAAATTCGAATGCCAAGGGAATGCTAAGGGTATGCACAAACAACATTCAGAAATAAATTTATCTGAATTTTCATTCTTTTGAAGCCAAGGTTAATTTTCAAAATGTGATATTATTTTTTTATTGTTTATATTATTAATAAGTAATAATATTTAAAGTTTTAACATATTCAAACATTTTATATAGTTTGTAAATCATATAAATTGACTGAGCCAGCTAAATTTTACAATGTGAATTGATTTAAATGAGGATTTGTATATTACTTTTAGATATACATTTCATAATATAAAATAAAAACAAAACATATTTTTGGAATTGCCAAGTTAGGGTAAATCTATCCAGTTCTTAGAATTTTTATTTCTTATATTTTTCAGTTATTTTTTTTACGACGATTAAAGTAGATTTTTTTTTGTCTGAGTGTAATTCAAATTTTCATTTACATTAGAGTGTATTCAAAATGTATTCAAATCAAATCAAGACTTGTCGTTAGGTGCTTAAGAATTATAACTAACTGCTGTGCACTAAATGTCAATCGACGCCATGAAGCAGACTATGAAAAGCATACTCAAAATTATTGATTGACTCTCGACTCTTTTGCCAAAGAAGAGATTACTTGAATTTTATGCGTTTTGAAAGAAATACTAAAGATTTAGTGCAGCTACAACTTAAACAGAACAAAGCAAAACCACAAACTAGTTGTTTACTTGATCGACATATTAAAAACACGTTGCTCTGTTGACTTTTGGCCCAAGATTTTTACACACACACACACACAGCCGAGCTGTGTGGCGTAATTTCCCAAGGCCATTTAAAAATACACTCGACTAAAAATAGCAATTTGTGAAATAAACAACAACAGCCAACGGGGCCTGGAGATTAAGGCAAGGGCGATATGCACAACAACAAGCAGAGCCAACCAACAAAAACACCACAAACCGAACCGATCGCTTTGCCGGCTGAGGTTCGAGAAGTGCTGAACTGAAATGTAAATTAATAAGTAAACTGTGATCGCATTAAAAATGCGTAGAAAAAGTCATATGGCCTGTATGTTGTTGATCAGCAAGAACAGAAGATTCGATATAGCGTATTAACATCGGTCTTCAAATTGTGTTATTGTAACTATGCAGAACAACAACTTAATTTTTATTTTTCCATCACAGCCATCCATTTCCCATATCGATACAAATCGATTACGATAACAACAAAAGCCACAAAGTTGTATCTTTTGAATGGGATATGTATTATACCTTGTGATATATTCATATTTACAAAATTACACAGCAGAAATCATATAAAACTTGGTCTGCTGTATTTTCTAGACGACCCCTAACGAATCTTGCATTTTTAATTCTGCAATTGGTTGTTCGTATATTATTCTTAATGAGTACAATACTTTGCGCTCAATGGTTTATAATTAGATATATGTTCTTGTTTTGGCATGCTACAAAAATAAATATATATACATATATAAAACCCTATCAGTACCCGCCTAATCCCCGTGACTGTTTCATTAGTGATTAGTATATTTCAGCAGTTTGTTTTTATTAATAGTGCAGTCGAATGAGCCGATAAGAAGGCGTCTATATCGGTTCGGATACTCCCTCTCCCCTCTCCCTTCTCCACTCTCTCTCTCACACTTTCTCTCTCTCACACTTTCTCTCTCTCTCTCTCTCACACTTTCTCTCTCTCTCTCTCTCACACTTTCTCTCTCTCACACTTTCTCTCTCTCTCTCTCTCACACTTTCTCTCTCTCTCTCACACTTTCTCTCTCTCACACTTTCTCTCTCTCTCTCTCTCACACTTTCTCTCTCTCTCTCTCACACTTTCTCTCTCTCTTTACAATTCACACTTTCTCTCTCTCTCTTTACAATTCACACTTTCTCTCTCCCTCTTTACAATTCACATTTTCTCTCTCTCTTTTTACAATTCACACTTTCTCTCTCTCTCTTTACAATTCACACTTTCTCTCTCTCTCTTTACAATTCACACTTTCCCTCTCTCTCTCTTTACAATTCACACTTTCCCTCTCTCTCTTTACAATTTACACTTTCTCTCTCTCTCTTTACAATTCACACTCTCTCTCTCTCTCTTTACAATTCACACTGTCTCTCTCTCTCTTTACAATTCACACTTTCTCTCTCTCTGTTTACAATTCACACTTTCCCTCTCTCTCTCTTTACAATTCACACTTTCTCTCTCTCTCTCTTTACAATTCACACTTTCTCTCTCTCTCTTTACAATTCACACTTTCTCTCTCTCTCTTTACAATTCACAATTTCTCTCTCTCTCTTTACAATTCACACTTTCTCTCTCTCTCTTTACAATTCACACTTTCTCTCTCTCTCTTTACAATTCACACTTTCTCTCTCTCTCTCTTTACAATTCACACTTTCTCTATCTCTCTTTACAATTCACACTTTCTCTCTCTCTCTCTTTATAATTCACAATTTCTCTCTCTCTCTTTATAATTCACACTTTCTCCCTCTCTCTTTACAATTCTCACTTTTTCTCTCTCCCTCTCTTTACAATTCACACTTTCTCTCTCTCTCTTTACAATTCACACTTTCTCTCTCTCTCTTTACAATTCACACTTTCTCTCTCTCTCTTTATAATTCACACTTTCTCTCTTTCTCCTTACAATTCACACTTTCTCTCTCTCTCTTTACAATTCACATTTTCTCTCTCTCTCTTTACAATTCACACTTTCTATTGCATTTTTTTATATAATATTAACTAGCTTCCTGATAAGCCTGCTTAGCATTCTTTTGATGGATATGAGGCATGTCAATTGTTATTAAATTGTTAATAAATACCAATTTATGGTTATATGGCCCAGACATATGGCATATAACAATGTCATGCCGACAGGTTGGTTTGATAGATGACATGCCCGTTCTCTGTGTGGGAATTAATACAATGTCAGAATAGTGACAAACAAAAATTGTTCTGGAATACTTTGTCATGGTGATAATAATGCTCATCGCCATAATCTCATTTATACAATTTTTTCCATTCCTGATTTAGTCCACCCATTCTTTCGAACTAAATTTAAGAAATGAACCAAGTTGAAAATTATCAAGACAGAGCAGCCACAGCTTACACGGTTCATTAAACAATGAATGGAACCCTTAACGATTTTTCCTTTGACAATATTTGAGAAAAATGCAATCAAGCAATAAACATTCATATTGATTTATGTCATATAATTTGTGAAAAACTGCCGCTTCTGTTGCTGTTGATGAAGTGCAGCAGGCTGTTGTATGAAAAAGGGAAGGAAAGGGCGCAACAACGGGAGAAGGAGACCTTGCCTCAAAGGTCAAGGTGTGTCAAGTGGTTTCAACACATGCCAGGAGTCGCACCCATTTGCTTGTCTCGCTGCGACATTGATTGCTCCTAATTGGAAGTGAGAAAGGATAACGCGGCCCATAAAATAATTGCGCATAATTTGCAACGACGACGACGACAAGTGTTGAATGCTGAATGTATGAAACGGGTTAATTGGTCGCCACGAAAACTTGTCGGCTTTTTGTCTATTTATTTTGTTATTAAATAATAAGACACAAATTAGTGCAATTTGTTTGCTCAGCTCAACGGGGTGGGCTCAATGGGCTCAATGGTGTCGCTCTCATCCACGCACAAAGTTAATTAACCCCCCACGTCGTTGATTGTGTGTTCAAATGGTAAGTCTAACTGAAAAAAAACAACAAAAAAACAAAACAAAAACAAGAACAAAAACAAAAACAAAAACAGCAAACACAAAAACCTCAAGCACAAAAACAATATCAGCCACTACAAACACATAAAAATTAGCTTCTTTACATATTATAGTGTGTATTAGTCATTGTCTCGCCACGCGCCGACCAATTCTTTTTCTTTTGTATACCCTGTAACTAGTATAACAAGCGGCCAAGAAAGCGTTTAATGAACTATGTAAAGGGTAAGAGTATTAATTAAGTGTTTAGAAATCATGTAAATCTCTTACAAAGTGTCTTTCTCATACACAGAGGAGCTTGAAGTATTATCAATCTTGTTTTTCTTTTTATCTATGCTTATAAAATCGCATAAGTATCTATCTCTCATAGAAGAGCTCGAGCTTGAGTACAGGGTATCTCGGTTGCCAACTTGTTTCTTTATAGCTTATTTTTTTGGAAAGCTAAAGGGCATTAATTAAAAGCTCTCGCCGATTACCATAAGCACTTACCGGGTTCGACCATAAAAAGAGCGGAAAGCGAAAAACCAAAAGATGAAACTGAAAACGTGCTCAGTCATTGGGGCGGCATACAAATAACAAACCGACAAAAAAAAAAAACAATACGCCGCTTAAAAACCACAACATAATCAAAATTTCAATACAAAACAAATAAAAAAAAAAAAAACATTTGACATTGCATGATAAATTGTTTTATTTGATCGCTGTTGTTGTTAGTTTAACTATCTGTAAAAACGATTGTGTTTGTGTGATTTTTATTCAGTTTATTTTTTGGGTTGCTTGCTGGGGGAGCCAATTAATCGAATGGCGAATTATCGATTAATTGGCTTTTGATTTGACACCACTCATTATCATGAATTTAAGTGTTTTTAATTGGATCAACAAAAAAATAATTTGCCAACAATAATCCTTGAACTTTTTAGCTTATTATCATAATTGACACATATCTTTATAAACGCACATCTATTCTACAATTTACTCTATCTTCTGAATATAAAGCATTTTCCATTCAATATTACTTTATCTACTTTTTCATTTTTAATGGACTACTACTATATATTATCCGACTCTAAAATTTAACTTTACTTTTATTGTTACTAGAAATAATTTTAAATCAAATTAAATCATAGACCAAGGCCAAATACCCTTTATGAATATTTTTGCATAGATACATTTCTATAAGCCTTATGCGGAAGTTAAATCTTCGTAGGGTATACATTTTTTAAGCATTATACGGTAGTCTATCAAATTTTTCGCCAGCTCGACTGTTTCGAGTGATATGTTTTTTTTTAGCATTACCTGTCATTATTCATGGCCTAACCAAATAATAAAAAGAGGAGAGAAAATTGATGGATGAGTAAACAATAATGTACAACAAATATAAAATACCCAGGCTTATAAAACTGCTTCTTTGCGTGTTTGTTAATAATAATTGTAAATTATGTGAAAATTAAAGATTTTTTGGGTAGTTGAACTGATAAATATTTTATCAGCATTTTGGTACATTTGTTTTTTTTTTGTATAGCTTGTCTATTGTGTCAAAAATAATAATACTTTTTCGGCAAGAGTATGACAAATTTGTTCAAAAGCACTTAAATTTTTTCAAAGTGTTACCAGTTCTCTGGCACTTTAAAGTGATTATATTGGTTAGTGCTCAACACACACACTATGCACACCTCACACACACCCACACAAATTCACTTACAAACACAGATTGTTTGCCAACTCGAATCGATTTGGTTATCTTTAAGCTATCAAGTGTTTCACTTGTCATATTGTTATTGTTGTTGTAGGTTGTATTTTTATATTGATAGCATTTTAATTGTACACTGTGAAGGCATTGCGTTTGTTAATAAGCTTAAAACTCGAACTAGAATTCACACATATGATGATAAATAACTTGGCGCCACATCATCAATCAAAAGCGACATACTGGCTGGCTAAAACTCGACATCGTTTACGTGGCTTTAGTGCTAATGCCTCAAATATCAATTATTTTGTGGTTTATATGCTGCTATTCAATTTCGTATTTTTTGCCATGTTTGAATTGTGCAACTCATGTTTCAATAAGAGTTCAACACTTACAACGTTTCGACTAACTCAACAATTTAAACATTGCCTGAATTTTCCTAGCTTATCTTAGTTTTATTTTAATAATTTATTTTAATAACACCTAATCGAATATATTTTGCTTATCGCATTCGTTTAGCATAACAGTTCTCTCGAAACTAGAAATAATAAAAAGGCCTTTTCTGTCTTTTTTCCCACTACAAACTTAACAAGTTTAATCGAAAACTCTTATAAGCAAAATTGAGTTTAATCCCTTGGGAGATTTCGCTTAGGAAAACACATCACTACGTGCGTTTCCCATTAGGATTGCTTATTAATAGCCTCTGGGCTGATGTCAATCAATGTTTTGTGTTATGAATGTTGCTTCTTTCTAACATGTTGGTCTATTTATAACATATAAAAAATAACAAACAAAGGACAGGTCGCAACAAATTTATTGTTTATACAAATGTTATCTTTAAATTATCATTAATTTATCATCATGCATAATCAAAAAAATTGCGGTTTCCACACATAGAGTGAGATGTTTGTGTGCATGTGTAGATTTGTGCGGTTGCCTCTATAAGTAATATATACTAGAATATTCGTTCAGTGAGAGAGGTTGAAAATGTGTGAATTTGCGGCGTCGTCAGTATTCTCAGCTTCCCATACATTCAAATTATATATATTATATATTTACATATATGTTTAAATTTTTTGTGGGTAGATCTGATCTTGATCTTTCATTAACACCAAGATCAAAAGAGCGCAAAATATATAAATATATATATACATATATAATTCCACTTGAGTTTGCATTATCTATTTCCTTCATCTAAATTTTTAATTGCACTTAGTCTCGAGTTAATATAAAAAGATTATTATCTCTGCATTTACTTTGCTATTTATGTGCGACGTATACTTAATATTTGTTTACCAAATTATACTGCAAAAGTATAATTTTAGTTTTTTTTATTTTTTAAAATTTAGTTAGCAACAAGTTTGAAATTGGCATTTTAGCAACTCGACTTCTTGGCGCTTTTCCCAGTAATGCAATTTTAAGCGCAGATTGTACACAATTTCCAAAGTTCTTTGGCAAAATGCCGGCGAAACCGCTGAATGTATGTATGTTTATATATATGTACGTATGAATGTATATATGTGTGCCTTAGAAAAGCCGAACGAGTTTTAGCCAATGCGCATTTTACACGTGTCTTTCATTATATTGCGATTAAGTGCTTAAGCAATTAGCACATTTTAAGTAAATCACAGAAAAAGGTGTGGATTGCATTTAATCAGTGCGAAATTACTCGTCAAAATAAGAGCCGAGCTAAGCTAAGCTCTGTGAGCACACTATAAAAAACAATAGGGATGCCTTCATTGATAGGATAAGTTGAAACATTGCATAGAAAGGTTAAAATAAATAAATCTTTTGTTTTTTAAATATTTATATATATCATATGTAAATATATCATATGTAAATATATCATATGTAAATATATCATATGTAAATATGAATATTTTATACTTTCTTGTCTGTTTGCGCAATTCACAGAAATCATTAACTTATTATACATTTTTATTATGTTCAATTGTTGCATATATTTTTTTTAATTAATCCTGAGACTACCGCTGATAATTAATCCTGAGACGACCGCTGATAATATAAACAGCTTTAAAGCCAACCACTGCAACTGTAATATATTAAGTCAATTTGTATTACCTTCTCCACACAAACCATTGTAATTATTAACAATATTTTTCAATTTTCTGATTCATTAATAAAATAAAAGCATAATAACGAATGCAACAGACGAGGACGAGAAGGACGGCTGTGAGATATCCTACAACCAACTCTTTATCTATTCAAAATACAAAACATATCATTAATATTAAGTCAAGTTCTAAAAGATATATTTCTTTATATTCATATATAGCTCGAAGATATTTAAATTGTTTGATCGAAGTTCTTCAATGAAACCTTTCGAATCATTCTCGATGGATTCTAGTTAAAAAAAAAGACTGTCGCATTCACACAAATTAAATAGCTGTAAATATATTAAAAATATTTTCCATTTTTTATTGTACTCACGTGATTTTTGTTGTTGATATTTTTAATGTTGTTTATTAGGTTTACGCTGGTTGTTGTTGCACCAACAACAACGCCAACTTGGCAGTTGGTCCTCCTCTTGAAAATTATTTCAATCAGGTGTTTCTGCCTCAGTTGAGCCGTTTATAGTGCAGAATGTTGCAGCTGTTTTTACCTTTAAGTTGGTTTAAATATGCTGCTGTTATTGGTATTATTATTGTTGTTCATTTATTTTGCCAATGCTGTTTACATTTATCCATAGCTGCGAAAATAAGCAAATACTTCAATTTAAATTGCCGTACCAAATCGAAATCAAAAATATATAATCCATCATTAAAACAGAAAAACTACAAACTTGTTTTTACTTAATCGGTCTTCCCAACATTTGTATATCGTTTCATGCAGAATATTACATATGCAAATATAAATAACCTTTGGAAGTGTATAACTACAAACAAATGTTTACATATACAAAAACAGCAAAAAATTTAACTTAAAAAAATAGCAAAAATGAATAAATCGCAGCAAATAAAATTTACGCTCGAGAAAAAGTTGAATTCAAGCGTCGCCGACTGCAGAATTCGCTGTTACCAGTAAGAGGTGGGCGTGGCCGGTAAAGACAGAAGTCTCGAATCTAAATTGAGTTGCTCTAGCTTTACACCTTTTCAATCGGTTTGCAATTATCGATTTTATCGATAGTCTATTCCCGTACTTTAGGTAGCAGTCCAATTTGAACAATTCAAAAAAGAGAAAACCAATATACCCTTAACTGTTCGATATTGTATTGAGTATAATAATTTTATTTCATAGAAATGTAAATAGAAGTCGAGAGTTATTTTTTTAATGGCATATTTGATTCAACGATATTTATTTAAAAAGTCATGAAGCATTGTTTGCGTCATTCTCAATATTTTTTTCAGCGTACACTATTCATTTTAATTAACATGCTTCAAAGTGCTAAATAGTAAAAGGAAATAATAATATATAGTATCCAATATCGTGTTAAAGAAGAACGGCAAACAAGACAAGAATATCCTTTACTTTCTCTTTCCCTCTTTCAGTAGGAGTCCACTCTGTGCATATTTACTATTAACAGTCACAAACAAACTGCAGCTGTAAGCCTTTGTTGACCAACCCAACTAATATTAAAGTCAACAAATAGGAATGCATAAGTGAGAAGTACTCGCCTTCTATATACCCATTAGAGAGTCAGTCGACTTAATTGCACTCAAGATTCATATTTTAATCTTTTTGCAGTTAAATTAAAGTTGCTGCCCTTTTTAAAATCTCTGTCAACTTTTAATGCATTTGCCAAGTTTTTATTTTTTTCCAAGAACATTTCCTTTCCAGCTGAGCCAACAAAAATGATATATATACAAAAAAATAAAATAAAAAGGGCTGCAGCCGCCTGACAAACTCTTTGAGGTTTACACATGGCAACGCAGGATTCGCTGTGAATATCCCATTATCCTCATGATTAAATGAGGTTTGAGTTAAGGAATAATTGGACTTGTTAATTGAGAGCCGCCGGAAAAAAACATGTTGCTGCACGAAAGTAAACATTCGACGCAGCTGCCAGATGTCAACTGCCAATATAAAAATCGGTATGAAAACTGCATGTGAAAAGTCAATTTAAAACTTGCAGTAAGAATTAAGCTCAAAATAAAAATATATGAATAATAAAAGAAGAAAATGTCGAGAAGGAAATTAAGTGCAAATAAATAAACTTTATATAAAATCATATAAAAAAAAATCTTAAAGTGCTGTTAATCAATTACTTCCTGTTGATATTCGCAAAGCTGATTAGTAACAGTTTCTAACTCAACAGCTTGTTCTTGCAACACCTAATCAAACTGTGAGGCAAAAACGAAAAGGTAAGTTTATGGGAGAAAGTAGTGGAAGAAAACTATGTAGAGTCGCCTGAGTTATTTATAAACCACTTCACAATACTATAAAAATGTAAAGACTTAATATATGCAATGTATTTTATTATAATATTTTATTTCAAGAGAGGCAGGTATAATTTAGCCCATTAAAAATCACAACTAACTTATAAGTAAAACAATAATTTTTGTATTCTTTATTTTAAAGTATGCCATTGTTGCGCAGATGCGAATAAGTTGAAACGATTTGAATTTGAAAATTGCATTTTATGGCTATTGTTACAAGATAAAGGAGACACAACTATGAAAAGGTATTTGCTTCCTCAAAGCTTGTTTGTCAATCGAATCAAATTTTACTTGCTACACGATATATTCATGTGATAGCAAATGCAATCAATTATTCTTTATATTCAGTTGCACTTGTGTTTTTGTCCACAATAGAAAAAATGTAGTCCACGCTGACAGTAGGCGAAACTGGTGGTGCCGGCGGCTACTGCTCAGCTTCCACGTTTGTGAAACATAATTGAATTGCCTGTGAATGCTGAAAAGTGCATGCAAATATGTCAGTCGACTTTGCCGCAAGCTATAAAAACTTAAAGCTAGCTTTGCAAAAAAAAACGAAATGATAATTTTCGGAATTCTGATTTTTTACTCCTTTAAAATTGTGTTTAAAATGTGGAAGATGACGCGTACATCATCTAACTTGAGAATGAGAAAACTTAAGACTCTATCGATAATAATAATAATAAAAATATGAATAATAATAATACATAACAAAAAAAAATACTTTTTACAACTAACATAAATAAAACTTACTTAAGATACGACTGCTAAAGCAGGTTAAATTAAATCATTATCAAGAGTATCTCAAATAAAGGGCGAGAATCGTTGTTGCTTTCGTATCGCTTGATAATAAAGAATTGCACAGGACCACGCCCACTTAAACGCTGAGCCAACAGGCCATAAAATAGCGCTCAATAAATTTTGCGCAAATAGATATGACCACAAAATTGCAAAACAAACAGTTGTTAAGACCGATACACACTCGTAAATTTTGGTGAGTGTGTGTGTTGTAAGGTGTCTAAAGGTAGACAGAGATACACACACACACACACACTCGCAGATACTCAAACACAGTTCACTCGATTAATGCTAATAGGACCCACCCAAAGATGGCGTTCGCTGCGAAAAAAAAACGCTTCTGGTCTGAGCGACTTTGTGGCGTCGTTGGTTTAATCTGCCAACTTATTTGTTTATTAAACAAAACCACTAAAACTATTGCTGATGACACGCCCAACACTCACCCAAGACGGTGACCAAGAAACCGCCTCAGGTAAACCCACAGAGGATGAGAATGTAGATGAGTATGACGATGATGACAACGGCAGCGATGTGGCCTGGATGCGGCATGGAAAATTTAATGCCAAATTCAAAAGCCACGTTTAATACGCGGACAAGAATAGGCGCCCCACTTAGCCAAATTTCTCAGGTGTATTTAAAATAAACACAAGTGTTTCTATGATATTTTTGACGTAGAATATTGAATTCCTTTAAATAATTATGTTAAGTGATATTTATGAATTTTTGTATTATAAACATCTAATCGTTTATCCTAGCCAATTATAGCCTACACTTTTCATATATAAAAATTAATACTATAATATTCACTTTGCGAGTTGCTCTTGAATTTGCTTGAATCAGTGCGTGAACGTTGAATTTTGTAATTTAATTTATGCGTAGCAGCAGCAGTGGAGCTCGATGCTAGGAGTACCCCTACCCTACCCTAATAAAGAGCTGAATTTGCTTTGGGCAACAAAGAAGTGCTTTCGGCCATATCGACGGGGACACCGCAGCCAAATCAATGTCGGACGGAGTCATTTTTGCCAGGCTAAAAACAACTTCATTTAGTGGCGAGGTCTGTGGCCTAACCATAAACAATGCCCATGATAGCAACAATAAAAATAACACCAGCAGCAGCATAAAGCGAATGACAACGACAAATTGTTGATAGCTCTTTAAATATGGCTATCTAAATTGTCGGGAACTACTTTTTGGCAACATTATTGCCTTCAAGTAGTTACCAGATTTATAAAATTGCTTGTTTGTGCCGGATGTTCCAAACGTGTTTGATGGAAATTCTGGGAATAGCTAGAAATTATCTTCATTCAAGATAACCAAAAAGAAAATACGATATTCTAAGCATTAATGGACAAAATAGGCACTTTGCCAGTTGAAAAATATTAAATTTAACCTGGTATATCAATAGATTTAATGATAAAAAAAACTTTCCAGCGCAGGAATTTAATCTAGGATTCTCAAAAATGCTGTAGTCGAGAAATACCTTGCAGTCAAGTCTTTATCTATGATAAGATATTCCATACTACACATTATATATGCCCTGTGAATTACAATTAAAGGCATTAACTGAATAAATGTCCTATTTGGCACTGCTCCTAAACTCCCACAAACTTGTATCACCATCCCAATATTGTGACAAATACATTTTTTATAAAATGAAAATATATATATAAAAGTTGGAGATGGAAGAAACTAAATAAAATAAAAAGAGCTAAGAGTGGTGGCAGTTGGTGGAGTAGGGAATGCACTTGTTGCTTGCGCTGCACTTGATAATTTTTTTGTTTGTTTTTATTTGCTTGTTGTTGTTCTTTTTATTGGTTGCACTTGCAGACAAAGTTAAATAAACTTGAAGGCTTCAAGACAGTCTAAAATCAGACGCAGGAAAATGCTTTAGTACTTTTGTTTGCGTTTTATTATCGGCTTTTTGTGTAGTCATTTTTGGCAACAGCTGCAATTAAGAGCAAAATTGAAACCAAAAATAGACAACTAAAAATATAATTTGAGTCTTATCAGCAGCATGCAGAACAGCAAAAAAAAAAGGCCTTTGAAAGCCCAAGCGCTTGCAACTGATAAAACTTTTTTTTGGGGCCGGGGCAAATACATCATAAAGCTTGACGTGGAAAAAAAAACTATGCTAAAAGAAAGCTATAAAGCTAACTTATGCAAATATTATGCAAAATGTTAGCTCTTTTCAATTCTGTAATCTTCTGTTCAAAGCACATTTGTTGCACTCAAAGAAAGGGCAGATTGAATTTTGTATATGAATATATAAGGTTTAAAGTAGGCTTAAATTGTGTTAAATTCTCTATTTTAGTCAAGAAGTAAACTAAACAAATAAGCTTAATTGACAAATGCATTTCGCAAGTCCTAGGATTGAATAAAGCTTTCTTGTCACCAAATACATTCACAGCTTATACAAAAAGCTAAAAGGAATAAACGCAGCGCGAAGTGAGGAAATTAGTGATAGAGAAAGAGAATTAGAGATCAAAACGCACACATTGTTCCAGGTTATTAGATGAGCTTTGCGGTCTACTTAAAGCATTATGAATTTTGCTTGAATTCAGTTGAATACACAGCGCGCACAATCGCGCACACACACACATGCATATGTGTGTATGCATATGCCTATGTGCACTGGATTAGCAATTCACAGCTGTACAAAGCCAACTCTTCTTCTTCAGTCACGAAATCATTTTTGGGTCGGAGCTCTCTCAGCAGGATCCTAAGTTCTAAGAGCGGGAAAGAGGGACCATTATAAAAATAAATTTTATTGAGCCCAGCGGCAAATTTAAAATAACTAAAGTTTGGTCCAGTAATTAGCGAAGGAAAACAAATGGGAACAAATTATAAACAAATAATTCTATCATACAAAAGTTGTTATTAGTATAATACTCAAATATAAATTAGTTAGACCATAGAAGTAAGTGTATAACAATTTTAGATTATATTATAATTACTCATAGACAAGCTTAACACAAACTAAAAGAAATTTCTAGAAAAATTTAATTATTTTGGGACCACAAATTTACTTTAAAATATGTAATGAGAACAGTCAATTCCTATTTAGACCAGGCTCATTTTAATTTTAAAAAAGAGAAACATAAATCGATGTTAAAAACGGCAATACTTTTTTATCTATCAGATAAGTAATTGTAATAATATCAGTTGCTTTTTCAGCACATCAATTAAGTTTGAGAGTCCACAACAGCTTAACTAAATTGTTAGCTTATAATTGGCAATCAAGTCATAAGTCTCTCATGTGCATGGATTTAATTAAGCACTTGAGTGATTTGTTTTGTTTAACCCGCATTCCATTTTTGATCGCCACTTTGAACTTGCACACACAATTTAATTTTGCCCATCGACCGAACTAAACATGGAAAATAAGCGAGAGAGTGAGACAGAGATGGCTAGAAAAAAGCGTTCAAACCAAAAAAAAAAATGGAAAATTGCAAGGAATATAAACAAAGCGATGAAGAGCAGGTAATACGTAGGAAATGTGAGATGGCCAAGGGTAGGAGGGTGATACTATACTGAATAAAAATACGTTTGAGCTGTGCGTATTATTTGCCAAAAATATTGACTAAATTGTTGTTGATGAGAGAATATTTACGTGGGCGAGCATAGATAATTGAGCAATAAGTCTCTGCCTCTTCCTTCTACCTCTGCCTCTGCCCAAACACACACGAACACATCATCAGATACTTTATAGGAGGTATTTGCTTGCATTTTCCAAAGCTATTCGAATTTCATTTTCACGTCAAACTTAACAAACTATTTGAAATCAAATTGTCCATGCATCGAAGGAAAGTCTGCTGATGCACATTGTCGGTTAACATATTAGAAAACAGGATGTCTGTGTTTGTCGAAAAAGAAGAGGAAATATTCATGAAATTGGTTTTTGCTAGCATTCATTATATGAATGCCGGCAAACAAAAAAAATATGACTTATTAGTTCGAAAATGAACAAATGTTCTCTCTTAGTTGTGTTTATTTTATTTGTTTTACTTTTGTATTTAGTTTGTTCATTTCATTTATTTTATTTATAATTTACTTGTATTATTTTTTATATGGATATGGATAGTACTTTTAAAAATGTGTTCATTTTAGAATACAGTTCAAGTTTTTATACTATCTCAGAGTGCACAACATTTTGTGAAAAATATATTTTTTGAAGTCATTGATTTTTTTCTCATAGTGAATTCGCAAGTGAATTCCTTAAGTTATCTCTACCCTGCAGCTGCATTTGTTCACAAAATTACCTAATATTTCTACGAATTCACAGGCAAAGTTCAGGCGAATATTGCAAGCAGCAGGCAACAAATAGAGAGATTTGCAATTACACGTAACCATGGCAAGTTCCTCTTACTATAAGACATAAAGTATCTGTTCCAGTGCAGAATGCTGCTTGTTTCTCTTTACGCAATCATTTGAATGCATCATGCAACACGGCAACATCATGAACTACAACAACAAAGAGAACAACATTACCTCCCAGAAAATAAGCAAACCATGGACCTCACAGAATACAAGTGCATAATATGCTCACAAAGGATGCCACGCAACATGCCACACATCGTTTGCCATAATTAACAACAAACACTGGCCACAAAATGTATTGACGGTTTTAATCTGCTTGTTTTCTATTCGTTGTTTGAAAATGAAATATCCATTTCATATTTTGATCATTTAAACTGCAAGCTAAACAGAATCAACGAATTTTCAATTTATTTAAAGTTATGCGTTAAATTTCCATTTTGTTTACCCTTAATGCATTAAATATGTTTAAAACGGGTATATTGAAGTTAATAAAAAAAAAAAAAGTTTTAATGAAAGTATCTACTATCTTAACTCATTATGTAGTTAAGATTGTAAATTGAAATATAATTAGATGGGTCTTTAATAAAGTGTATAATATACCAGTTTAAGTATCGCTCGCAACTAGATTAGAGAATAATCAAAGCGCAGCCGATTGGGTGTTAGGAAATGAGTGTCTAATAATCTTGTGGCACAAAGCCATATTGAATCAAAAATTCTCATCTGTTTGCAAAAGCCAAATAAATCGGATGACATTCAAATCTGTAGTCATGATAAATTTAAGCAACGTCATGTACCATGCGCAATGTTCTGTCTAAGACCTTAAAGAGTGAAATTATTTATAATGGAATTTTTTCTCATAAAATTCGACGAGACAAGTCAAAGTCGAGGATTTTTATAATTTGATTTAATGCATGCAAAGACAACGTAGAAAACAACATAGACCTATAAAAAATCTACAGATTGATGTAAAATGTTAGCGCAAACGCTAAAAAATAAAGGGAGTCAAATTATCACTGCAAAATATATTCCGATTACCTACCTATTTTCTTTTGTGGCTTTTATTTATTATTATTAACACTGTAAGAGTTGTGCAGCATGCATAATGTAAAATGTTGATGAACGACAGTTATATATTATATATAAAATTATGTATTATCATTTATAACATTTTCAATTAGCTCTGAGTAAAATAAAGTCAGAAGCCATATCATTAATATAATATATCAATTGCTAGATATGAAATGTTAAAAGAATCTTCTGATTTATGAGTAATAGAAACCTTAAAACAGAATTGCAATATATATGAATTATAGCAAGAAATGGAAGAGTTGTAACGAATTAATGTTACAATAATTCAAGAACTTTAGAATGCAGAAACATTTACTGGTGCGCGTACGTATATATATATTTTAAACCTAGTATATATCATGACTTATTTGATTTACGTTTTGCCATATATTTCATCGCAAAGACTTTTGCCACAGCATCTAATGCTGACAAACAAAATTCATACACATTTTGGGGCACAAACACGTAAGCAAATTGAATTAGCACAGCGCTAAATGATCACACGATCTCTCTAACAAAAAATTGAACGGCAATACAGAAAATAGAAAATAAAATAAATAAATAATAATTTAGTTGGTTAAAAAATTTGGGAAGAAATACGAGGATGAAAATATAAACGCACGTACATTTTGTACATAAGATAGATATATAGATAGAGATAGAGAGATAGATAGAGATGTAGATATATATATATATATATATAAAAAGGTTGGGCGCGAAGTTCCAAAAAAACACACATGGATAGAAAGACGGACACACACACATAAACATATGTGGACACACTCAGGGGCGGCAAATGCTATTTTTAGCATATTAGATGATAAGATTGCCGAGGCAAACACGCAGAACTTTGCGGTTTTAGCGAAAAAAAAAAGAAAACACTAAAAATTATATATACAACTGTATGTTTGTGTATATATTTCAGTTCATATTCACGAGACAGAAAACAAGTTTTTTCGCATTTTTTTGGCAATATGTAGAGTTTACACGCAGAAACAAAAAAAAAACAAAATGCTTTAAAATCATATTAATTTGGCCCATTCAAAATGATCAGAGAAGTTTAATAAAGACGTGCCAAAGTATGTAACAGAAAGTGTGCAGCATTCTTATTTGTTTGATTTTTCTTTTTCAGTTTCTTTTTTCGCTAAGGAACGTTTTGATTTACAGCCTCGCTGCAGAAAAGATGGTCAACTTGTTTTTGCCGTTGTTATTACCTTTTAATCATGAAGAAAACTAAAAATGTAACTTTAACTAGAATACTCTGCAACTATGTACAGAAAATATTAGAAGTAGTGTAACTTTTTTTGAGCATTCTAGAGTTACAACATTCCCGAATGTTTTAATTTAAGTTAACACAATAGTTTAGTTAACACAATACATTTTAGCTTATGAAGGTGCAATTAAAAATAAAATAATTAAAATTCTTACAGGCACAATTTAATTACCAAAATCTAAGTATTTTCCACATTAAAGGGAATATATATTCAAATAAGAAAATGGTGTCAACTTGGAATTGGGAATTCTAGTTTCGAAAAGAACAAACACTAAATAAGATCAAAATTGTGGTAAAATCTATTTTATAAGAATTTTGTTTTCTGTTAGTGAAGTCCTGTGTTTTGTTGTTGAATGAAGTAGGAAACAACTGTTTAACCTTGTGGACTTAACCTGCGGGATAAAGAACTCAATGAAATTGCCATATTTTCACTATTGGGTTTTAATATATATGTATATATAATTATTTAATATTTGCAGGTCAACAATGAAATAACAACGTCAAGAGTAAAAATGTCAAATTCCCAAAATAAAGCATAGACGAAACTTGCGCATAGAATGCGAATGATGTAAATTAGCTGTAAATAAATACATTATGTCAAGAAAGTGTCTTGGGCATAGAAAAAATACATACTTTCTTAATTGTATTGCAAAAAAAAAAGTATTTTATTGTTTATGTCTTTTATTCTCTGTCTAAACACTTTTTTGACCAACTTTAAATATATATATACATATGTATTTGATATATGCAATATAAAAATGCAGCAAGCATTTGCAAGTGACAACTTGTAAAGAAATGCTGAGCACGCACAAAAATACAACTTGTCAATTAAAATCTACTAGATGCAATTCCCTCAACAAACAGCTGCCAAAACCAGAAACCGAACAGTAGTCGGAGTTGGAGTAGAAATTGAATCAACTAGAGCAGATCCAGCCACAACACAACACAAACGCATTATCAAGGTTTCCATTCATGAAATGTAATGCGTTTAACCTCTAACTTAACAATTCCCCTTCGCCTTCCTTCTTTCCCTTTCTCCTTTTGAATTCACAACTGGTTGTGGTTTTTCTCTGCTGAACCCAATAAAAGTTATTCAAGCTTTATCTTAAATTTAAATACGACACACTTTGCCGAGTTGGTCCAGTAGAATTATCCATCTGTTTAAAAACTGTTACAAATTTTTTAGCAGCATAAATAATAATAATAATATTTAATAATAAATACATTTAATTTTATATTTATTAAAGATATTAAAAATAAATACATTACATACATAAGGATAAATAACTTACAGTTATTGGATGGCCTTGTACCGTTGCTCTTGGCACGATCAGCGCAATTTCGTTAGCTCTGTTCTCTCTCTCGCTCTTTCTGTGAGTTTTTGTCTCTCCCAGGTTGCGTCGTCTGTTTTACAGTTATGCAGTTAGAGCTTTTGCGTTTTAATTGATTTTCATCTTAAGGTGATTTACATTTGTACATTTATTGCACTGTGCATTTTGCAGTTGTACATTCTTCTTCGTATTTGCAATTTCTTTTACCTTTTCATTACGCACTTGTTCACTTTTGTTGTTGTTTTTTTTGTTGTTTTTTATTATTGTTGTTATTATCGCGCCGCAATTTGTTTTGTTATTGTCGTGTATATGTCGTATTCGTATTTGGTTGTTCTCTTTCTTTTAACTTTGCTTTTTATGAAATTATATTAGCATTAATTATACTGAAAAATATGTGCAACACACACAAGCAGACACAAACTCACAAATACAATCTATACAATCAAAAATACGAAAGAGAGCAAGAACAGAGCGAGACAGCGCTTATAGTACATTTAGCGGTAAATTCGCTATGAAATAAAAGAATAATAATTCAAAATATATTCTTATTTTTCTTATTACAAGTATTAGTTATTATCAAAGGGCTGTGATAGGGTTGATAGGGTTTTCCGAAATCTGTACACAATGTCCGTTTTTACTGGGAACCTTCATAAGTCGGGGGAATATATGGTGCACTCATAGAGATTGATATATGGAAAGTTCATTTACACTTTTTTTCTGCCAACTTGCAATAACAGGCCGTCCGATTAAAATGTTTTTGGTTTGGTCAGTTTTCTTTGCATTTTCGTTTTAAGGGCTTTTTTCTTTTCAAAACTCACATTTGCGCTATGCATTTTATATATGCATATATTTTTTCACAAACGTTTTTCCGCATGCTTTGTGATTACACACACATACACACTAACGGACAGCCACACACACAAGAACACATACGCAAATGCATGCAAAGATCGTAGCGAGAGAAAGAGAGAGTGGAGAGAGTAAGAAAATAAAAAATACAAAACAAAACTCAATATTAATTATCATAAATTAGTAAAGTTGCAAATATTCTTTCCAACAAATTTTGTTGTTGTTGTTTATGATGTTTACTTTTTCTCAAATTTACGATAATTATTTAAAATACTATTCACACACACACACGGGCAGCAGCCGAACATTAGAAAATTGTTGCATAAATATTTAAACTGTGTTTGTTTTTTTCAGTATTTTTTTTACTTTGCAGTTGTTGTTGTTGTTGCTCCAGAAACAAGAAACACCGAACGACGGCGCACTCTTTTGCCCCAATCCAATCAAAAAATATAATATACAGATACATACATACACACGTCTGCGTATATGCATATGTATATGTACGTATGTATGCACGTATAAATGTGTCTCGTTTGTGTCTGTGTGCGTGCGTGCACGCAGACTTTTGTAATCCGCGAAGACCAACTTGTATCGCAGGCGAATAGAATAATACTGAAGGCGTGGAGCACAACGAACGATGAGCTGGCCCCAAACATCGCTCGCTCGCAGACACAAAGAGAGCGCGAAGAAGTGAGCACGCAATCACAGACAACGCAGACAGATCGAGCAGAGCAGACTTTTTATTTCGTTGGTATGCGTGAGCAACTTTTTAGCCTGCTGCTCACTGATACAGATGCACTAGCACACACACACATACACACATACATAGGCATACAAAACAGGCATCTGCAGCAAAATTCTATTTTTAAACTTAAATTAATATTGTTCTTTATTTTATCAGCAGTAGCAGCAGCGCCAGTCTCTGCGTCTCTCTCACTCTAGCAAGTGACTTGGGTAAGTGTTGGTATATATGTCTGTGTGGGTGTGCAGCAGAAAACCAGAAAACAAATAAATAGTACAACGAAACTAGAAGCGCTTATTGTGGTTGTTGCTGCTGCTGCTGGCTTAGTTAATGCTAATCAGCGAAGTCAACGACAACGCGTGAGATATCAGTGCGTGTGCCTGTGTGCGTGCATGTGTTTGTATGTTTGAGCGAAACAAGCTAAAAACGCAGCTCAAAAGCGCGCTCTGCTCTTTGACAGTATTTGCTGCTGTGTTGTTGTTGCTGTGGATGTCGTCTGCGCTGCTATCAACGCTTGATAAGAAAAGCGTTAATCTTTATTATGCTGCGCGACGTAAGCAGCGCAGTTAAGATGCATACATATGTATATATATATATATATATTTATAAGAATATATGCATCTGTGTGTATTTGAGAAGTTTTTCATTTGCTGACATTTCCGCTAGAATAATTCGCAATATGCGAAACCAATTCAAAAGCTAATTTTGATTTATGCGCATAAGAGAAAAAACATAAACAACAATAGCGACAATAATGAAAGGCAAGAAACAGCAAATAACAAAAACAACATCACAACAACTTGTTGATGATTCAACGGTAAAATGCTGTGGGACAATGGGGCAAAACAAAATCATCGCAAAAGCAGCGTTAGCAAATTCCTGGGCAGAGGACGGCGGTGCTCAGCTGTTTTATCTTCAACGTCAGAATCGAAATGCCGCAAGAGTAACTCACACACACATTTGTATATGTATAATCATAAAGCAGGAGAGCGAAAGACAGAGAGAGCAAAGAGAGAAGTGAGAGGAGGGAGAGAGAACTGCAGGCAGCAGCTTGTCTTTCGCTCACCGATAGCGAGAGTGATCTGTTGCTTTATCAGTGGCGGGCGGCTATTTATAGACAAGCGCAATCCCACAATAAAAAACCAGCCGAACAACCAACAAAAATACAAAATACAAATTACCAATTTTCCCAAATATATGGTAAAATATGCCAAACATAAGTTGACTTAAAAAAAATTTACTTGTAGGCAAAACACTTGCAGGCAACACCGCTGCAAGAGAAAAAGAAAGAGAATGTTCCTGTTATTGATGGTAGTCTGTGAATTATGCGGCAGGTTGCATGTGTGTGTGTGGGAGTGATAATGCATAAACACAAAGCAAACAATGCAACTGGCCAACGATGCCAACGAGATAAAATAAAAAAATAAAGGTACTGTAAATGAAATAAAAAAAAAAACGACGACGATTCACTGAACATCATTCATCATAGACATGAACGACTGCTATGCAAATTCAGAATGCAAAAAAGCACTTGAAGAACAAAATTCTTCAAAGTTCTTCAGCAGATGCAAATAAAGAATTAGCTTTTTAAATCAGATTTTTGTTTGTTTATCCAAAGTTGAAAAGTGAGTGCACATTAAACTAAATATTTCTCAATTTTACTAGCGTTTAGTAAACCTATTAGCAAAATGGCGAAGATTTGTTTCCGTTATTTTAGATCGCTGCACATTTTTTTAAACAAACTGACCCGATAAAATAATCCGTGCGCACAAGTCACACGACGACGACGGCATAGAGAAGCAAACTGGCGGTTAAATTTTGTTCACCTCAGCAACCATTAGTAGCAGCTATCGATACCTACCCAACCACCAATCGATATTTTACGCGCAAACTATAGACAGTGTGGCAGTTTGTTTGAAAAAAACAAAACGTTTCCTCTTTTCAATAAATAAGAATTGGATTTTGTTTTATTTCATATCAAGATATTATTAATGCCCGTTAACATTGGCCGCTCCGTGGGACCCTTCATAAATGTGCCCCAAACCTGAGCAAATTCGCTACGTTTGCGCAGCTGCTTTTGATTCAAAATGCTAACATTTAGATTTTGCGCCTGAAGCTGAACGCTTCCATTGAAGTTGAAATGATAATGACTATGAGTGATGTAAACATTGCTAGCAGCTAAAGGAGAAGACTGCTGTTCATCTGATATCGCCACAGAAAGCCCAATAGAGGTTGTTTCATTACCGTTTGGGCAACTGTCGCCATCGGATCCACTGAAACTGTTTACGGATGTGCTACAAGGCAGTTCGGTGGCCGTAATATTGCTATTGACGGTACGTAACTCCCTGGTGAGACTACAGCAACGTATCTGCAAATCATTCAATTGCTCCTTTAGCTCAGCGTTCTCCTGTTTCATAATTATGGTTTGCTTCTTCTTTGCCACTCGTTGCTCGGCTACCTCCGATTTGTGTTCAATTGCCATATTCTGCAGATATTCTTTTATGGTCACTGGTGGTGATTCATCTGCTTGGCGATAGCTGCATGCCTTCCGCTCTAACCACTCCAACAGTTTGGAGAGCACCACAGTTGTTAGAAGCACAATGCCGTAGCTCATTAGTATATCATAGATACGCTCGATTCGGTTATTCTGTGACGATTCATGTGGGCAAAACTTGGGCACATCCACATCGATGGAATACTCTAGGAGAAAAATCGTTTAATATATAAATATATAGGTTGTATTTTTGTCAAGACATTGCACCTGTATAGAGTTCCACGTTGTAATCGGTAGAGGATTCTTCCTGATATTCGATGGCATCGAAGAAGCAGAGCATCGACCAGGATATAATTGCCAAACCACACAAGAACGTAAAACTTATGTTTTGAAACATTTTAAGCCCTTAAAAATTTAGAAAGAGTATGTTTGTGTTTATTTTTATTGTGTATTTTAAACTACAAACATAAGTGTTAGAAATTTGAATGACTGAAAAAAATGAAATATGTATTTATGTATATGTATTTGGTATTTAAAAAAAAAAACACGTCAAAGAAGAACAGTATTAATCGATTTATGACTCATATCATATCGATTAATATATATCGTTGTGTGCACTTGTCGCCGCGCATTGTGAGTGGTGCCGCTGAAACGTGCTAAGCTTCACTGTTTTATAAACACGCTTTAAAAATGGAATTACTGGTATGTTGTTTCAACCACAAATTGTTAGCAAGCATAATGACTATGAACTAAATACGCAGCATGGCGCTTCGATGCTTTCCAGACCGGCCGAGGAGTTCGGAAACGATTCTCTGGTAGAGGAAATGTGGGCGGCTAAGGCTCTTGAACATGCCGAAGTGCATTTCAATGTGAGTTTAATTTACGCATATAACTGTTAAGCTTAGCTCAACACCACTTAAATTGTAATTAGCTGCTGACCAGCGTGCCGCCTGCGCAGTTGCGATTGACGCCCTACGATGATCAGATCTATGCCACCTTCCGACAGGACTTTCCCGATCTGCAAGTTGCCCGTCTCAGCGATGAAATTCTCAAGTCGGCAAGCGAGAAGCTCAAGTGGCGCCAATTTGCCGAGAAATTCAACAAAATGGAGGACTATTCGTATGGCACTTTAATGCGTGGAGACGCTAGCAAAGAATTCTCACCGGACAACTCAATATTTGTTTTTCGTGTGCAATTCTTGGCCATTGAAATTGCGCGCAATCGTGAAGGCTGCAACGATGCAGTCCACAACAACCACAGGCCGGCAAAAAAAAGTGGAGAGCAAATCGGAAACGACGCATTAGCAATCTGATATCAAGTTTACTTGTCAAATAGTTAAGTTATTTAGTTAATAAAGTGCAGGTTTTTTCTTCACTAAACTTTCCAGAATTTCAAGTTAAGGCAACGATATTAGTTCTGCTATATTTATTGTCGTTTGGCTTTGCAACGCTTAGCGTTGCCAGATCGTTGCAATTGCAAGTACAAATTCAAATCTCTTAGAAAGTAAATTATTTTATAGCATCGACGCCCCCAGTAAATAGACAGGCAGCTTTTATAGAAATAATATAAGATTTATATAAGCTATAGCTAAGTATTGTCCGCACTAAGCGCAGTTTTGGCCCCGTACCCGCCCGTTCTGCTGCCCTCGCTCGCTTCACAATCATCTTTGATGCTGCGCCAATCTTCTTCAGTCTTCTTGCTTCTGTGTGTCGCCTCGTTCCAATCTTTTACAGTCCGTTGCTGTTGCACATCATGAGAATGAAGGGAATCATTGCATCTATTTGCATTTGCCCCACCAGATTGGCAAAGAACAGCTCCTCGGTCAGCTCCGATTCAAGCACGCTCAACGGCAACAGACTGGCAAAAAGGAGATTCGCGCGCTCCTCGCCACCGCCTTGGCGCCGTAGTGTGGCAAGTGCATATAGTTGCACCCGCTTTACATATGCGCGCAACGAACGCTCGCGTCGATTCTGCTGCAACAGTAGCGGATTAAAGAGCAACACCAAACGGAGCAGCCCATATTCCAGATCACTAACTTCCTGCGACTGCAACTCCTGGATAAAGTCGTGCAGAGTGCGTGTGATTTGTGCAAGCTTTGCAATCTTGGCCGGCTCAATCTTATCGATGTCGGCCACCTGACGAACACTCTGCACCAGCTGCCCAATGATGGTGGACACAGCCAGCTGACGTTGGCACTGCGCCAGCGCCACAGCCAACAGAGCTGGCCAAGCGCCGCGCAACAGTTTCATTTGTGTATGGGCATCAAGCAACTCAAAGGCGGGCACCTTGCGCAACGTGTGCACCGTAAGAAAGATGATGCGTGCACCAGTCTCGCACACATAATGCATATTCAGATAGGAATGGACGAGGGCAGGTGGCTGCACATGGAAGGCAGTGCATTGTGCCTCGGCGGGGAAAAGATCCTGAATGAAGATGGCCTCGTTGGCAACGAAATCACCACGATTACAATACTCGAAGTCCATTTCCATGTGCTCAACAAGATCAGCAGCGTCCACATCCTCGGTGCCGCTATCCTCTGCATCCGAATCGCATTCGGGTTTAATGCTCAACGAGGAGGCAACAGCAACTGTTCCACCACCAGCAGCCGTAACTCCAGTTGTTGCTGTTCCCGTCTGCTGTTGAATCCTGTCCAACTGCTGCTGTATGGGCTGCAGCAACTGGAGTGCCTTATCAATGGCTCGCTTGTCCAGCGTGCTCTGGATGAGACCGACAGTCGCCGGCGTGGGCAGCGCTGTGCTCGCATCGGAGGCAGCTGCGGCAGCAGCAGCCGCTGCAGCAGCTGCATTAAAATTCAAATGTTGGGAATTATTATTGCTGGCACTGTTGGCCAACAGTTGGAGACACAACGAGCTATTATTGTCCATGGAGTCATCATCGTCCTCGTCCAGCTCCGGCTTCGCCAGTTCCGGTGAGTAGCAATGAGATGTGGCATTGCTGCTTGCAGCCTGCTGATGCTGCTGCTGTTGCTGCTGTTGTTGCTGCTGCTGTGTGGCAAGCACTGTAATAAAAGTAAAACTTGTAGAAAGGGGCACCATTTGCAGTTTGCTGCACTTACTCAACGTTTGTGTGAGTTCTGCAAAGTTCAGGCTCATTGGGAACAGATTATCGCTGAGGCCAAAGGGCGTTGTTGCCGCACTGTTGACGGGGGGCGTGGTCGCATGCTGAAATAGCGTTGCAGCTGCTGCAACAGATGCATGTTGCTGCTGCTGTTGTTGCTGTTGCTGATGCTGCTTTGCACGCACCTGTTGCTGATAGGCTGACTTGGCAGCCGAGGCGGAGCTGCTGCTGCTGGAGGCGCCTCCTCCGGTGCCCTGTGCCGAGGCACCCGATACGCTACCCGTTGCTCCAGAGACGCAGCCATCTTTGCGATCCACAATCGGTTTGCGTTCGTGCTGCACGGCTGCAGATGCAGGTTGTTTGGTTGGTTGCAACAAAGAGAAAAAGAGAAAGCAATTAGCGAGTGCTTGCAGCGCGTATAACGGTAAATGTGATGTGGTCGAGTTAGCATTGTGTAAGCATGAGTGTGTGTATTTTATTTTTGTGTGTGTGTTGTGTGTTGTGGGTAAGCAGCAAGTTGCATGCATAAGTTTAGAACTAGAACACTTGTTGCTTACGAATGCATGCCTTCAAAATATAAGTACAGCTAGCTACAGTTGAACTTGCCTACAGTCAACTTCTTTTAAGCACGACTTATTATTTTTAAAATCGTCTTTATTCTTGTCGTATTTATAAGTTTTTAGCCCATCGATTTAGTTGATACCTGATTTTCATCTAGTTAAAGCATTCAAAATGTCCTAAATATATCATTACAGCTAGCTACAGTTAAACTGGCCTATAATCAACTTTTATACGAAATGCTTTGTTTTTTTTTTTAGTAATTAATATTTATCTATTAAGATTTGCGACCCAACGATTTTTAGTGAAAGCATTCAAAATGACTAAAACCAACTGCTACCTGCTACAGTCAAACTTGGCTTTAATCAACTTTGGTATAATGCTTTTCTTAACTATAATATTTAGTTTTTGGGGTCATTTAAATATTTTTTAATTTTTGCGTTTTACCTATTTAAAAGTTTTCTAGTTTTCTACCTGGTGGCAACGCATGCAAATGGCAGCCCTAAGAAATGACAATCCAATTGGAAGCCAATTGATCAAGTTCAACTGGTTTCTGCAAACTGCCTGCCGTAATTAACTAACAAGTGTTATTATCCTATAAAGCAGTGCATGTGTGTGCAGGTTTTGTTTTGGTTTGTTTTTTGAGACGACGACTTAAACGAAAATTACAATCACTTCGCATGCCGCTGGCCAAACACTTTTGCAGGCGACAGAACTGACATCGGTTGCGATGATGCTTGGTCACCTCACAGTTCATGGCGCCGCGGCACTGGTAGCCCAACTGTTTGCGTATCGAACGCTTAAAGAAACCCTTGCACCCCTCGCAGCTGATGGCGCCATAATGGCGACCTGACGCCCGATCTCCGCACACCAAACACAACTCAACGCCGGAGGATAGGGTGGCAGCAGCAGCGGCGGCGGCTGCTGCTGCGGCCGCAGCGGAACTAGCCGCATTTCCGGCTACAACAGCAGCAGCATTATTATTGTTGTTGTTGTTGCTGTTGTTGTTGCTCATTGCGCGCGGCTCTGCTACTACACAAAGGAGAGAAAAAATAAATTAATTAAATGTGTTCCAGCGATTTGGAAGTTGAGCTGCTTTGGTTCACCTTCAGTTTTGATGCCGCTGCTTGTGCCCATCATGAAGCCCAGTTTTACACTGCAGCCAAAACAAGTTGTTGCTTCTTTGTGCCTTTCTTATTAGAACTTGTTTTATGTCGTTTGCGCGAGTGTGTGTGTTTGTGTACCTTGGGTGTGTTTGTGTGTGCGTACGTGCGCTGCTTACTTAAGCGCTTAAGAAAACCACTGGGAAATTGATGAAGTACATTGTTTTTTGTTATCAATCAACTACTGCTATGTTAAATTAACACATTGACTTTTAATGTGTGTATTTTAAAATATGTAAACACATTTAAATTGAGCTTTTTGCAGAGGCAAAAATCTTTGACCTTTTCGGTGCATAAGTTTCAGCAAACTGGCAACGCCGCAATCAGTAATAGTGTGACCAGCATTTATTTGGTGTTATTTTTTAGTCCATTATCATTCAATTGCTAATTTTACGATAAGTAACTACTAAATGCGCGCTAACTTTTAAAAAATATTAATTTTTTTATTGTGATTTATAAAAATACAATTTATTTTACAATTGAAATCATTTGACAAAAGTATAAAAAACATACAAATTACTTATATACTAAGGTGTTTTTCTATATTTTTCTGTGAAATTAATTACACTTTGTTATATTTGATTTTTGGTCTTACAATCGATTAAGCCACAAATTGCTCTCAAAAAATAGTTGATTGCATTGCAAAAAGGTCAAAAAATGGTGACACTAAGCGAGGAAGCACAAAAATTGACACACATACACACACGGATTCAAACTACTGACACACACACACACACACAAACACATTTGATGTACAGAACTACAGATCAGCTACCATTGGATTATTAATATCATCTAAAGTCCATTTGTGTATTATTTATTCTTTAAGCCCATTGCACGTTTAGTGGCGCGTCCCAGCAGGATGCCAGTGAGAAAGACCAAGCCAGTCGCACTCATCAATATCACAAGGAAGAATTTACGTGCCGGCGATGTGACCACCTGTTGCACCAACTCCTGCATATCCTCTGGCGGCTGAGCCAGCGTATCATCCGCATTGCGAAACATTTCGATGCGCCGCTCCAGCTTCTCGCGGCAGTCCACCTCCAGTGAGTTGGGCGTCTGACGGAGCAGAGTCCGCAAACAGCCGAGCTCTAAATACAAACGGTGTACATATTTTTATTAAATGCATATCATTAATTAGTGGTCACTGCGACTCTATTGAATTGATTTTGATTTGCTAATAAATCCAATTCATATAACAAATGCAATGATTTTCATAGACAATTTTGATTGATTTGGACAACTTTCAGTTGCCCAGCGATCATTCTTTGTACTCTATAACCAAGTGAACTTACTTCGTCCATCGCCGCTGATCACTTTGGAGCAGTAACGCAATAAATCCACAGTGCAAGCCGTTTCCAGAATGGGATCAACATGAATATCCGCCTTGGCCTCGGCTATCAGAGAAGCCACCTCCATTTGGCACTCGCGATTGATGAGCTGTTTGCTGAGAAATGCAGCCTTGAGGCATTCCTCCACCTCGCCATGCTCATCGCCATCCATGTGCGTTTTACATAATTGCTGTATCTCATATTTGCAAAAATGCTGCAGCACCGGATTCAGTTTGTAGTTTAATGCCTGCTCCTGCAGTATTTTGATCATTTCCTGAGCGCATTTCTTATCCAGTTTCGATTGGCGAAATTTGTCCTTTAAGCATTTGATAACCTTCCAGAAAAGTGACACAGTTAAAAATACAATTAGTATAAATATAAATATTTGTAATAGGTAAACACGCTTTTTATTTGTGGTGATAAGAAAGCGCAATAAACGATCGAATTTACAATTGTTGGTGAGGCACGTTTGCTGCTCGGTTTAGTCTGTCAGTCGAGTTCAGTTCAATGCGCAGACGAGTCGTATACGCTATGCTAGCATTTGGCGGCATTTTGGGCATTGCTCTTACCATTTGGTTGGTGCTATCATTGGGCACTCAAATCGATGCAGCCGAGCCAACATTGACCGTACAATTAGCCGGAGAACAGGGCGGCGTACGCGGGAATTACGGACAGACAGCATGGACCGGTCAGAGTTTTATGCAGTTCCGTGGCATACCCTATGCGGAGGCACCCATCGGGGATTTGCGTTTTCGGGTAAATAAAGAATTACTGAGCACTTTCATTTACTTAGTAGCGAGCTGATAATAAAGCGATTATAACGATTATAATCACAAAAATTAAGGCACCTGTTGCTCGTAGGCCCTGGGCTGAGACATTCGACGCTTTGGACTTCGGACTACGTTGTCCGGTGATAACCAATTTAGAGCCGCACACGCCAGACGATCAACTGGAGGATTGCCTAAATCTATGCATTTACACAAAGAGCGTAAGTCAAATCCATTAACCTACACAATTGTTCAAAAACAATTGCTTGAGAGATTGTGACTTTGATTTAAAATATACGTTTTAGAAACGGGGTTTTCAAGCCAACTAATTTGAAACAACAAAATTATACATTTCATTAAAAATCTTGTTCAAGTTTGAACAAATGAAACAGAGTAAACAAATCAATGAATTGATAAGTTATCTGAAATAATAAACAAAAACAGACAAAACACATTTTCCAACTAAATAATTACAAAAGAAGCTCCGCAGCTGTTTTCAATCGAATTCGGCTTTATAAAAACCAATACGAGAATTGTAACTAAATTTTAAAGATTTGTATTCTTTCTTTAGAAACCGAACTTCCATTAATTTCTGACTTTAAATTGAGCAAACAAAGCTGCACTTTTAGTTTGGAAAATCGAACAATATTATTAAATTAATTACGTTCAATGTTCCATTTGAATACTAACTTCAATTGTTTTAAATTTTTTCTTATAAAATTCTTTGTTTGGTCCTTTTTTGTCACAGCTCTCGGCTCGCCAGCCGGTTATGTTCTATGCCTATGGTGGGGGCTTTTATAATGGTTCGGCGGAAGATCATCCGCCCAACTATTTGCTGGAACGTGATATCGTTTTGGTGGTGCCGCATTATCGCAGTGGCGCTCTCGGCTGGTTGTCCACATACAGCAAGGAGATGCCTGGCAATGCGCCCATTGCTGATTTACTATTGGCATTGGACTGGGTGCAGCAGCACATTCATGTCTTTGGCGGCGATCCCAGCCAGGTGACCATATTCGGCCAAAGTGCCGGAGCGGGTATAATTAGCGGTTTACTTTTGAGTCCCCGCACCAGCGATCAGCACTTTCACCGTGCAATTGTCCAGTCGGGCTCGATATTTGCCAGCTGGGCGATGACATCCGATCCAGCTGGGCAGGCGCATCGCATCTGCGTTGAATTGGGCTGCCAGCGATGTGAGCAGCAACAGCAGCTATTGGCTTGCCTGCGTGCGGCATCTGTGTTGGAGCTGCTGCAGGCGAGCAAATCGGAAATTTTTTCACCGATTGTGGGTGATCTGCTGGGCATATTGCCGGCACAGCCCGACCAGCTGCTCGAGAATTATCAGCGTGGTGTGCCGCTGCTGACGGGCTTCACCCAGCACGATGGAACCTTTGTGCTGGCCAGTAAGTAACCATTACTCGTATTCCACTTATGCCAATGTCAATTTATACTTTATACACTTCAGCGTACTACGACGGCATCGTGGCCAAAGTGTCTAATGCGAGCGCGTTGAGTGTGCGTCAATTCTCGCAGGGCTTGGTGGACATGGTCAAGGATGGGACGGGGCTGGCAGAACAGCTACTTTATCATTTAATGTACACGCCGCAGCTATTAAATAGTCACGATCACAAGCAAGCCTTGCCCGCCTACTTCGATGTGAGTCTTGATTGGAAAACGTTAGTTGAGATCAAGATTAAAACTTCTCCTTAACACACACAGCTCTCTACGACGCTGACGATGAAGTCACCAGTGATCAGTCTGGCCGGCAAGCTGCACACACGCCAACCATCTGTTCCTGTCTATGTCTACAACTTTGAGTACGAGGGTCAGTTTACGCGCTTCGGCTATGAGTTTGGCAACGAGCATTATCCGTTCAATGGTGGCGCTCATCATTCCAATGAAAATATTTATCTGTTTGCGACGCATCCGCTGCAGGGCGAGGATACGCAGATGGCTGAGCAAATGGTTGAGCTGTGGACATCGTTCGCCATCAGCGGTGTACCCAAGGATCTGAGCGCTTTAACCAGTCCCAGTGGACCATATAATCGACTGGCGCTGAATATAAGCCAAGCTGATGATTTGCTAGAGACGCTGACAGCCACCATTGATGATCCAGACAATGAGCGCTTTGAGCGTCAGCATGTCGTGTTTTAAGATTTAAAATACACAACGAGAAATGAATTCTTTCTTTAAAATACCTGGCTTTGAGAATAGTTACTAATATTTCCATTTTCAATATTTCCCCCTAGCTGTATTCCTATAAATTCTACATAATATAAAAGTACATTTCTAGAATTAAAAATAAATATTAGCTCACCTTGCCATTGAGTTCCTCATTTGGTTGCGCTGTGTCCACAATTTTGGAGCAGTAGAGATTGATGTTCTTGCCACAGGCATTCTGCAGCGAGGGATTGAAACGAAAGTCCGTATTCTGTTCGATCATACGATTGACGACTACCAAGTGGCAGCGCTGGTCAAACTTTGGATCATCCTTGTAGGTCTTGAGGCAGTCCAATAGTTGCATCGATTCGGTATTGGGACAGAACTTGTAGACCATCTCCTTGCAGGTGTTAAGCAGTGTGTAATCGGTGCCGCTGTCACCCAGTTCTGATCTCTTGATCATAAAGATGGCATGATGACAAGTCTTGCCCAGCTCCGATGTCCTCTCAATCAAACACTCCAAAGCCTGCAAAACAACAATTGTTTCTCTAATAACTATTTGACAATTTTTCATTATTCTTTTTAATTGTTATGTGCTTTTTTTTTTGTGGCGTTGATGTTAACAGTGAAACGGATGACTTGCATTTTTATTCACCTGGCCGGGACCCTTTAAATCCGCACAAAACTCCTTCAATTCACTCTTGCAGGCAGTGCCCAGTTTGGGATCTAGTAAAATACTCTCGCGCTGCTGATATAGCTGCGATTTAACCTGCTGTCTGCATTCCTTGGGTATCTGCGGACGCTGGCCGCGTATGGTATCGTTGCGCATCACCTCACTGAGGCAGGCAACCACCTCGTTCTTGGTGGCGCTTGCCGCACAGAAGCGCGACACATGCGCCCGGCACGCCTCCTTGAATTTGGTGGTGAAATGATAGCTCTTCAGAGAAATGATCTGGAAATGCTCGATGGCGGCGCGACAGCCTTTGTGTAAATCAGCATCGTTCTTGTGCTTGATCAGACAATCCATCATGTTGCCTGCGAAATTATGTAATTTTTAGTTATTAGTGAAAGATTGTAATCTTAACCTCCATTTACCATTATCCTGGCCAGTGTTGAGTATATCGGAGCAGTGCTGTTGCATTGCCTCCGAGCAGGCCGACATTATAACCGGATTGAGCTCAATGTGGGCTGCCTCCTCCTCGGTATATTTGGTTACCACCGATTTGCATTCGGGCTGCAATTCATCCAAACGATTCTGCAGGCACTCCATTTCGGTGCCCTTCGTGGTGAGATCGCCGCAGTACTGTGACAAATCGGATAGACAATAATCTTCCACCTCGGGCATCAGATCCACGGAGATGGCACGTTGACGCATCACACGCTTCACCTCGCGAAAACAGTCCTTGCGCAATGTTTGTTGCTCATCCTCGCTGTAGGCCATGCGATGCAGGCAGGGCAGTATCATGGGACCACGCTCCGGATCCATTTGCACATCCTGTACATCGTCCCACTGCCGCTTGGCGCTACAGTATTTGACGGCATCATCGCGACAATGTTTGTACAGCTGTGGATCCAGCTTGAAGTCGCGCGCTACAAAATATTCGATAATCAGCAGCGCCTGTTCACACTCCGGCCGCATCACGGCCGTTCCAATGCGTTCCATTAGGCAGCTCATTACGCGCGCCTCGCCACCCTCGACATCCTTGCAGGCGACGTCGACGACCTTTTTGCAGGCACGTCTCAGCACGGGATCGACACGCCAATCCTCGCCGGCATCGCTCACCTTGATGAGGGTCTCGAGACCACGTTGGCATTGCGACGTTATTCGACGCTGAGGCCGCCGTCCACGCACATGTTTCATCAGGCAATGGATAATTTCGCCACCAGCGCTCGATTGGGCATTTACCAGCTGCGCCTCATCCGGACAAAATTTGGGTATGTCATCGGCACAGTCGCTGAGCAATTCCGGCGACAGTTGATAATCGGTCATCAGCATGCGACGATGATCATTCAGCTCCACGAGGCATTCGGATGCCAATTTGGTGCCGTTCTTCGACACGGACTCGAGACACAGCAAAATTTGCGCCAAGCGCACCTGCTTATCCTCGGAGACGCCGCGACGGCAGTGGTGCAGCTTAATGTCATCCTTGCACGCCTTGGCCAGGCCATGTGACACACGATAATCGCGTCCCAATTGCTGATCCCGCATCGTTATCTGCCCCGCACACTGGCTGGTCATCTTAGGATCGCTCTTGTGCCGCACCAGACACTTGTAGGCGGCTGCCGTGCCAATGTGCTCCTGCAAAATGAGTAAACGATTAGAAGCAGATTAAAAAATGGGCTATCTTCAGGGCTACTTACTTGTGGACAAACTGCTGTCAAATCGTTGGAACAAACTCGAAACAACTCTAGCATGCTACGTTGCTGCTCGATGGTAGTGATGGCCACCTTGCAGTTCGTGTCGATGGTCATTTTTTGGTTGCCCATAGCCTGCGCATTTAGACATTTGGCCGTGTCCAATTGGGAGAGCAATGCTGGCAAATGCTCCAAATTCATGCGACCACATTTGTGCTGCTCGACTTCGTTGCCACATACCGCATAGAAGTCCCCAATGCTGGCATAGTCCTCGCCTAGCATCTCGTGCACCCGTCGCAGCTGCTGCCGGCAGCTGCTGCCCTTTGGCATTTGCTGACGATGGTCCTCGAGGCAACTCCATAGATCGATAGAGTTGAGGCAGTCAGACAACTTCACCTGCTCGCCGGCACAATAGCTGGGCAGCAGTTGGTGCTCCACCCAATTGCTTGACTGCAATTGACGCTGCTGCTGCCAAAGGGCATGCTGGCATGGCTCGGGCAGTGCCTTCAACTGGCTGGAGCTGAAACTCAAGGCACACTCAAGCATGGCCAAATTGTCAGTGGTCTTCTGGTGTGTGCAGTCATTGCGCAAATTCTGGCAGTCAGCTAAATCAATAATGCTTTTCACACCAATGTCGATGACAGCGCGGCGCAAACGAACTTTTGCGATGGAGCTGAAGTTGGAGGCATCGTTTCCAGTTGCGGTCCAAAGCCACGACAACAAAGACAGCAACAACAAGTGCGAATTGAATTTCATTTTTGGTTTAAACTTTGCAAATTGTGATGCAAGTTCGATGATCAATCGTAACTGTACATTTAAGCACACTCACGCACACTCTTGCATTAATATTTGTATGTATGTATATCAATATTTAATATCAACTCGGTAAGTTTCCCTCTGCTGCCAGAGAGTTCTTAAAATGCAAGTGCAAAAACGAAAAAAACAAAAGGCCGGTGGAAAATGCAGCGTTTTCTTATGTTCGTATCATGTTGTGAGGCGGTCACTGTAATGATTTTTGGATTGCCCAGTTATTGTACTTTTTACTTAATGCAAATTTAAGCCATATGTCAACTTGTAGCTTATTTATTCTATTATATTAATTTAATACCAAATCTTCTAAAACCAACAGCTGCATACTATGACGTTAAGAACCAATTTTTTGCTTATCGATTGTTGCTTTATTATCGAATATGTATAGAAGAGCGGGTACTTGTGACGTCATTCCGCGGGCATGCTATTTGGATAATTTAAGAATTCTTTGTTTTTTTGTTTATAAGTATTAACATTCAACCGAAATGGTTTAAATAATAATATTTTTAAGTTGTATATAATCATTGGCATTTTATTGTTTTCTTTTTATGAGCACCTTTTCCTTTTATTGTTAATATATTGCTGGAATTTTGAATATTCCAGCTTACAGCTCGTGTTGTTGGTTATGTTTCTCGGTCCTTAGGCAGAATTGTGTATATTCAGCCGAAATATGTCGTGAGCAACAAAGAAGCTTCCGGCATTGGCTTTCAGCAAAAACACTTGCGAATACGAGTGTGGTGGATCCTCGTCGCACTGAAGGCGTCCCAGCACATTAATCAGCACGCCACCATCGAATGTCGGCTGAGAGTCGACTGTGGTAATAATCCGATTGATCTTTTGAAAACTAAGGCTCTGCACTTTTTCCAGAATTTTTGGAGCTCCTTGTATTTGATCTCCCTCGAAGGTCATAAAGGACTCTGTAGTGCTGTAGAAATTAACCACATTGGCACGGTTCGCCGGGTCGTCAAAAATGGCATAATATTGCTGGATAAAACCCTTGCCAACAGCATCATATTGTGGATTTATTGCCATGTTGTGATCTCGAGATTATTTTGGGAACTGCTGCCAATATATGATTTATATATTTCGATATATGAATGTTTGATAATAGTAGTTTAAGTGTTGCTAAATATCGATATTTGTTAGAGGTATTCTTATCGATAATACTTTCCGCTTAATTAATCAATTAGTTGTAGTACAAAATGTTAAAAAAAAAACAAAATTTTACAAGCATATTTCTGCGAAGCATCAATAAATTCTATATATTTCTTAAAGATATTTTCAGCACTTGGGTACAAGCACCATCAGACTGGATAAATATATTTCATAAGAACATTACTTATGGAGCTTAACCAATGCAAATGATTAAAAATCGACAAGCAAACTAATACTATTAAAACATACTATCATTTTATAAAAAAAAACATTTGAAATTTTAATTGTCTTACCAAAATGTACCGTTACAACAACAATTTGTAAGCAACGTAATGCTTTTTTGTCTATCGTTATCGAAGCGCACGTGCGATGATTTATCAAAATCTTTAACGCACCTTTCTGCCCGTATGAAATTGGAATATAAATATAAACAGTTTTTATTAAATATTATTTTTGTTAGGACAGAATGTTTGAGACAAGAGATACCAAAATGGCAAACACTGAGACTGATTCCGATGACGATGATGACGTACAAATGAGGATGCTATTAGAAGCCGCCGATCCCACGCTCCTCACAAATGATATGTTCAAAGAACACAAGACTCAAACTCAGCCATCGACAACGATTCAATTGGCATCAACAGAAATGGGGACTGTAAAGAAAATGCCTAAAACTGAACGTTACCTGGATGAGCAATCTGCAGCAGCTCCCAGCGATTTGCAGATCAGCCAGGAAATGCAGACACACATTTGGGGGAAACTGAGCGTAATTATTCAAAACCAAATAGAATTTTGTGAGCCCAAGCAGCAAGTCAACTGCGAGCTACAAGAAGAGCAGTCTACTTGGACCAATCAAGTGAAACTAGTTGCCAATGCCGATTGCTATATCGTTGATACCATCGAGGAGGAAACACTGACGCGAAAGAAACCCACAATCAAGAGGCGCTTACAGGACGAAGAGAAGCCACTGACAGAAGCTGCTGCACTGGCAGCAGTTGCCGTCAGCGGCAAATCCATACTGAACGGCAAGGATATGAAATGCTGGGCTGAGAGACGTAAATCACGCAAACACAAACTCTACAAATACAAAGCCGGTGTTGGACGGGGTAACATTCTCACTCTCATAGAAGACGCAGACGATCGTTAAGTTGCAGTTCAAGATTTTGACAGGAATTCAAAATAAAATTAGAAATTAATCTAAATATATATGTATATATATGCTTATGGGGATTAATTTTATTCTTGTTCAATATGCTGTTAAGATCGGCTGCGGATTAATAAGTTTAAGATTAATATTAATATAGAGACCACTTTGCCACATGTCTGCTCTAAACGAGATCCAAGCTGCAGACCGTTGACCAAGTGTGGCTGAATTGTAATATAAACTGAGACAATGGAACATATTAAGAATCTAAATTATTCTGGTAGTTGGTCGATGAACTGGCCAAATTGGAGCTGGCATTGCCCGATTGGCCATCAAGCAGGCCGTATAGCACTTGCTGCTGGCTATTGGCCACATTACTGAGGGAGATGCCTCCAGCATCTGTGCTGCCGCCCTGCAGTTCCTGCAGCATGTCGCCAACAATGTTGCTCATGCTGTTGCTGCCGGCGGCACTGCTGCTATTGTTATCATCGCCCTGCTGCATATCGAGTATGTTGAGGAATTCTTGACGATTGAATTCGTTCTGTTGCTGTTGTTCCTGTTCCTCCTGTTGCTGCTTCTGCATGCTGCTCTGGCTCTCCTTCATCAGCTTATCGTACTCCTGCAGCACACTATCGAATTCGGCAATTTCGGAGCGATTGCGCGCTATTACCTTGTGCTTGTAGTAGTTGTGCACCTGCGTAAGGGATGTGCCCGTCTTGCTGACGTAGGCCTGCTCGAGTGGCAAAAGCTGCAAAGTTGTCACATTTTTGAGCTTGCTATCCATGTCATAGAAGCTGCGATACTTTGCGATAAGGCTGCGCAAAAATGACTCGGCCGAATCGGTCAGCAGGATAACGGCCGCCTCGGAACAGTCGGTGAATCCAGCCAGTCGCAGTAGGCCGCACATGGCTTTTCGCATCGCATGCCGGCACATGTTACTTGATAACTCGGGATAGGATTGAGGGTCGCCTCGGGAATATGGCGTGTCCACTGTTGGTATAAACCAAATGGGTTTCTGAAACTTTTGCTCGCTGACCAAATCGGCGGCATTTTCCGGCGGAAAGTCCACCTCGGGTATCATTTGGCACGGATTCAAAAGGTAGTTCGAGGACCCCTGTAAATGTGAATAGAGTTAATAATCATTGTGTCCAGCAGAATTATCATTGGGCTAACATTTGTGTTGGAGTAGGTATCGATTAGGGACTGAAGCACTTCAGTTTGTTTCATCACTTCGATGGTTTGCGTGACCAGGGAGCTCTTCAGTTCAATTTTGTCGCTATTTAAAATAATGCAAGCATACAAATATTATGAAATTCAAATCGCATGGGTAGAATAGAGTCCCTTTTGCACTCACTGTTTATCCATTGGCATCGGATCTCCTTGTTGCCGGATTTCATCGAGTTTTCGCTTTTTGGCGTGCGTGGGCACATAGTTGTCCGGCGTGAGCGGACTGCTCTCCTCTTCTAATTCGCCCCAGTGTTCTCGTTGAATCTTTTGCATTACTTTTAATTCATCTACTGCCTTTTAATACAGAAGTTTCTTCAGATAGACAAGTTTTTGGGATAATATCAATATCGATATTTTTGGGCGATATTTATTATCGATGATTTATCTGAATTTGCCGCGAAATTGTATTTTCAATGAATCTTTTTCAATAAAATATACATCAGAAGAGGGCAAAACCGTATATAAACAAACTAAATAATAAATTAAAATTACGAATTTCATCTATTTGTCAGTTTCCGTTCATTAGAGTTGGCATATTGTGTTTTTGATTTTTGTTTTGGTTTAGCGTTTTAGCATTGCCATAACATACATATTTTCGTTAATTTAGAGGGATATTGGTAACAGGTTTTAAGTTAATTGGTAACAGTTTGCTTATTCAGATAGCCCATCAATGCCTGTAGACGCTTCTTAATGTTCTTCTGATCGTCCAGTGTGCAACCTAAGAGAGCACTCTCGAATTTCTTATCGATTGGACCGACATCCGCTTCAAGCACTGTGTTCAGACGGCCACTGGGATCCATGGTGCTACTGCAGCATGCATTTAAATATATCTGGCAACGTTGACGGCCAATGACCGGATCACCCATTTTGATCATTGTATCGATTAAGGTATTAATCTGACTAAGTGAATCCTCTTGAGAATTGTCCCTCACGGTGCGCACATTCAGCTCAACAGTGGCTAGACGATCACTAACCCGCTTAGTGTACAACATGATCTCCTCGCGCTCGCCTGTGTTACAAATTAAAATGATAATTTATAAACTTTTAAATGTTGTGTATTAAGGTGATTATTTGTACCATTGGTCATATTTTGCAGCATTTCGTTGCTCTTTATGAGATCCATGGACATTAAAAGGTAGTCTTTCTTCTCCTGTAAATTAAGCGCATCCTTGCGAAATTTCTCCACACGTGCATCCAACTGATCGAGTATTGTTACAAATCTGTAAATGGACATATCAAATCAATTGATGCTAGAGACCATTTTTAGACTTTTTGTGATTTTACCTTTCGTTCGCATTGCAAGGTCTACCAAATATTGTTTTATTAAAAGAATTTGTTGTTGGTTTTGATGGTGATATGAAAAGAGAGAAGCAAAGTTGTTTGTTAGGCTGTCAGCTTATATAGAAACTTAATAATACTCAAGTGGCACTCGCACAACGTTTATTTTTTTGTCTTTTCTTGTTACTTCTTTTTTTGGACATTATGTGGGCGCCACTCAGATTTAAGCTACCACCAATATTATTATTATAATGAGCTTATTTGCATGTATAAAATTAATGATATGCTACATAGTTTACTAAATATTAAATAGCAGATAATAACTAAAGGCGACAAATAATAAAATATTTTTTGTTTCGAGAGTTGCTCTCAATTATTTTTTTGTGTTTGTGTTTTCTAGTAGTTTTTTTTTATGAAGTTTGGAATAACAACCTGTCCAGCGCTCTACTGTAGTCGACAAGTCCATACGAGTTACTGCCACTGGGTAAGGATGAGGATGTTGAAGCTGCCGCTGCATCCGCATGCAGACCTTGTAAATAATCAAAATTCATTGATGTTTCCGAATGATAAACGTTTGAACTGTTGTTGCTGTTGTTTTGATGATGGGGATAATGCTGCTGATGATGATTGTTGCTGTCGCTTTGCTCCTGCATGCCATGCACGAATGGAGCATCAATGTCCATATCCTGCGGCTGATCCAGTGTGCCACTCAAATCTCCTGCTGCTGCCGCTGCTCCTCTGGCCTGCTACAGCCGTTGTCAAGTGCCAGCGTACTTCAAAAATTGAGTATGAAATGCTTGAGTTCCTGGTTCTCTGCTACAGTGCGCGCTTTTTTTTAACAAACTTGATCTTGAAAGTATTTTTCGTTTTTTTGTGGTAGCCTGTTGGCTATTTTGGAATGTGTTAAGCTCTTTTTGGCGTGGGTGCTTGTTGCGGGTTGTCTGATGTTGCTTAAATTGTTTACTTGATAGCTACACACATACAAAAATACTCTCACACTCATCAGCTGCAATCAGAGAGATAACAAAGAGAAGGTTTATTTAGCTATTAATTACCTATCGATTTGTGTGTTGTTTTTATATGCCCCAGCTGTCCAATCGGTTGGATGCGCACAATTCTCATCAGCAGTGTACTCTTCCTCATCGGTGTAGCTCTCGTAATTGGTGCTGGGATGAGGCGGTATTTGCTCATCGCAGCGTCGACGCTTGCGGAAAATGCCGAGCAAATTTTCAAACATATTTATTTTTGACGCACGCACACAAACACAAAAACACACACTCGTAAACAACAACAGAATTGGAATTAATATTATTTTGTGTGAGCTTTTGGAGCAAAATCAATTGTTGTTTGTTGCTTAGAAAATTCCAGCAATTTCTGTCTTCTCTGAAATTGTGAAATTTTTTGTAAAGAAATATGCAACAAAATATTTACCTTTAGCAGTAGCTGATGTCAAGTTGAATAATAAAGTGTATTATTGATTCTGTTTATTTTTGATTACAAAGTGGTGTTTAATTGATGTTTACTTTGATTTGGAAAAATTGCAGGATAATTGCAGGTATGTACATATTTGTGCTGTTTTCTTCGATACGTCTAGGGTTCGCTTTATTTAAATATTTATTTGTTCGTTTTTAGTTAATTGCGAAGCTCATAGTATTATTTTTATTAACAAATTTCGTAAACAGTGGCCAGACCACCAGTGCGACCGTATGATAGGCTATTTCGGTATTTAATGGCATGACATCATGACAGTGGTATTGAGAAACGATATATTTACTGAAACTTAGTTTCGATTATTTAGTACCGATTCGGTCAACAATCGATATCGATTATCTTATTACTATTTACGCGGAAAATTCAAATCGAGGACACACATCGCTGTGCGTGACCATTTGCAGGACTTGGAAATCATATCGAAAAAGTAATAAAACGGACACTGCTGCAAAGTGGCGTGACCTTTAACACAATAAATGAAAAACTCACATCGCTGCATATGCGGATAAAGATGCTGTCCATGTGCCGGACAATGTATAAGCTCATTGCCAATATCATTTGAGGATAACGGAGGCCCATTACTCTCCGCGAGCGTGCATTGCGCGCGCTCTGGTAAATCACATTTGGCTGTCACGGCATTCCAGTGCAACTTTTGACTGCACTGTTGCGGTATAGCCCGACCATAATAGCAAATGTAGTAATTATTACAGCTGCTCGAACTGCCAATATACACGATGCGATCATTGGCTCCGGTCAGTGGCGTCATTGTAGCACAATATACCTCCGCGTCCGCCACCATGTTGTTCAGCTCATTGCTGCTGTCTAGTGGCGGATTGCTGATGCTGCCGCTTTCGCTGACATTGTTGCATTTAGCATTTTCAGGCGTATCACAAATTCGATTCACCTTGTTGTAAAACATGTTCGATGGACACGAGGCCAGCACAGCATCCCCGTTGTCCTGGCACAAATAAAACAATCGACAATCCATCGGGTGCTCCACAAAACTTCCACTCGCCTGATTCAAGCACTGGCCAAAAGCACTCTGTCGTATTGTCACCGAATTGGTAGGTTTGCCCATCAATTTCGCTTGGGTTGCTGTTATCGTGCTCCACAGCAGCAGCCACAAGAATACTGCAAGTTAAAAAATTTTTTACAGACATTAATATTTGGCAAAAATGTTGCAGGATCAACGTACATGAGATTTTACTGTTCTTAGCCATTTTCCTTTGTGTGTCAGAGCACAGTAAAGCGCAATTTTATTCTAATTTCGTAATGTGCAAAGAACTTGGCCTATATGCGAGACAGCATAGTAGCAACAATAGTATCAGAAAATTAACATTTTTCTTGCGTGTCAATGCTTTGATAAGGCCTTCAACCAAAACAATCGTTGCCGGCAGTTTTTCTGCAATTCTTTATTTTCAGCCACAATCGACATATTGATTCCACAAATAACGCTCCCTAGTCACATATTAACTGGAATGAAGAGCTCGTTTCGTCAATTTTACAATGTCGATAAAAAAAAATCCAAATAACGTCTTCGATTTGAGATTATCTACAAGAGATTGTGCACGCATCAATTAAAAACCCAATTAATTATGTTATGGTCTACGTTAGATAGATACAAGCAAACCTATCTGTCCTTGGTTAGAGAGCTATCATATCGGTCAATGGGCTTTTCATATTTTGTTTTTAGTATAGATCCAGATAGTTGGCCCATTTCTCAAATTTCTAAGAACATAATTTTGCTTCTGGCAATGATTTAACACTTTGGTTGTAGTAAAAAAGATATTAAATAACCTTGAACACAACCCATATTTATCTTGGCAACTAAACTTGCAATTTAATAATGAATTGTTACTGATTTCTCTAGAATTTATCCAAGTGAATGTTTATGAAAACACTATTAATAATTAGCTAAAAGTGTAATGTTATTAGAAAAATATCTTTCGACATTTGTAGTCGATTTAAAATGAGCGAAGAAAAATACTTTTAATTTAATAATCGATTGCGGTACTGATTTCTCTAGAATTTATCCAAGTAAATGTTTATGAAAACACTATTAATAATTAGCTAAAAGTGTAATGTTATTAGAAAAATATCTTTCGACATTTGTAGGCAATTTAAAATGAGCGAGGAAAAATATTTTTAATAATTAGATTACTTTTAAACGTGGTCTTAATTAAAATTTTATTTTCAGTTTTAAATATTAAAATTTACAATATTTGTTTTAATATTTCGTTATTTTCGAATGTATATTCAAAATGTTTTTTTATTCAATTCCTTTCAGTATTTGTGGTTTACTCTCAATAATTATATTCAATATATATATTAATATAACATATATATTAACAAAATATTTCAATATAACACAATTATTATTTTTTTTTATTATTTTCATCTGAAGCCGACTTAATTAATTCCATTTTCAGTTCTAAAGCTAAAAACTTGTAGAAAATATTTATATAAACAAACTAATTATTTTTTAACACAAATTGCTTTTTATTACAATTAAATTAGATTAAATTAGTATTCATAGTCGATGACAGTCGGTAGCACTTGGCCCGACTGATCGCCACACAGGAGCGCTTCTCGTGATCCCAGCCGTAGAAGAAGGGGCACTGCTGCAACATTAGGAATCCATTGCGGCAATAGTAGAAATAGTTGCAATTATCCGGATGAGGATATATGTCAACTGTATGCGAGTTACACTGCTCGCGCACACTAATCGTGGATCTCTGAAAAGCAGACAATCAAAGAGTTAAGATTCAGATGTAGTCTATATATATATATATATAGAGATGTAGATGTAGTTTATGTGTCATTGTTTTACTCACCAAACAGTTGACAACTTCGGCTCTATCGCATTTGCCAGTTTTGGCATTGAAATGCATGTTGGCGGCACAATGCATTGGCAGCGGCTTCCCATGATAGCAAATCGAGTACTCTGTGCAGGATTTCTCATGAGTCAGGAGCACAATTTGATTTTGGTTATCTGCCAGTGGACAATAACTGGCCACAATGGTTACCACACTATTGGGCAAATTGAGAGGAGTTATGGTCTCGAAAGCAGCCACCTCAGTCACAGTTTCGCCGATTACATTGACAGTCGTCGAACTGATGACTGTTTCTTGCTGCTGCTGCTGCTGATCCTGCGGCGTATTCAGCGGCAATCCGGTGCGACAATCCACATCTTGCATGGGCTCACACATTGCCAGCTGAGCGTTGAAAAAATCATTATCCTCCGGACAAACACTCTCATACGAATCCTCGCCGCTGCAAAAGATGAAATGAATGCAACTTTTGTTCGAGGCAATAAAGAAATCTTGGCGGCCAGCCTGATTGCACTCCTCAAAGATATCGGCCAGCGAACGATGCCAGATGCTGATCAACACCATCAGCAGCAGCAGCAGCCGCAGCTGTAGTCCACTGGTATTTAGCATGTTCCCTCAATCGATGTCAATAGTTGACTAAATAACTTGGCTGTGTTACAGTAGCGTTTTAAATGATTCCCACCAAACACTTGGCTTATCATCAAATATTCATTAAAACATGTCATGCAAAACTCCGCCGCTGATTGTCAAGCAAACTTTATTATTACTTCTGCTGCTGCTGCTGCTGCTTAAAGATAAGATTTTGGGCCAATGCATTTGCAGAGTGACTCATCGAAATGGAAATGCTGCGGGCATTGCTGCAGAAGTAAATAGCCCGAAATGCACTGATAATAATAGTTATCGTTTGCTGGATAAGGATAAACTCCATCCTGACCGCTCTTTCGGCAATAAATATGCAGATTGCTGCTGCTGATTGTGGTGAACCTGCTGGCTGCAGTGGTGCTGGGCGTTGAAGTGGTGGTGGTGCTGCTGCTGCTCGCACTTGGTTTGGTTTGCTGCGGCTGCTCCGTAACCACAGTGGTAATAGTAGTGCTGGTTCTGGTGGTTCTGGTGCTGGTGGCTCTAGTGCTGGTGCTGGTGCTCTGCGTGTTCTGTGCTGTGGTTTCATTCGAAACATAACAGCTAACGGGCTCGATGCATTCATCATTACAATAATAGGAATCATCGCCATTGCAATGGACATATTCGCTGCAATCGGGATTTGGATTTGGCACCCGACTAATGATGACACCTTCGCATTCCTGCAGGAAAGCCGCCTCACTTAGCCGCAGACAACAGCCAATTACAATTAGCAGTTCCAACATAAATAACTTGGCCTCGACGATAACTGCCGGAGAAGACACCAAAAGACGTGTGCTTTATATGTGGATTGGGCTCATGTGCCTTGATAAGGCAGTTACCTCATATTTTTTTATTGTTCAAATTGGTTTTCACACAACATAGTTTTTAATTAAAAAAAATTAATGTTCTTTTTTTGGTTTTCTTTTTTTTTTTTGTGTTGTTGCTACCTTCTTTGCCTGCATTCCGGCACATCAGCGATGCGTCCACTGCAGGTGCCATTTGACTCACGGAAGGCATATCCAATGGGACACTCTCCGACAATCAAAAATCCATCCATGCAATAATAGTAATAGTTGCAATTGCCGGGATATTTGTACTTTCGGGTTATACCCGGACGACACATTGGTCGCCCATCCATTGTGGAGGCAGTTGTGGTGGTTATAGGTTTATATGTGCTGGTGCTGATGCTGCTGCTGATGTTGATGCTGTTTGTAGTCGAAACCGTAGGAACTCTTGGAGTAGTGCTGCTTTGATTAACATCAGCACAGTTGTAGCTCTCATCACACAAATCTTCGCCATCGCAGAACATCGACTGATCGTCACTGCAAAAGATTACGGCATGGTCGCATTGGACCCGTGGATTCTCAATATATGTATCAGCCTCAACACTATCGCATTCGGGAATGGTCAGCGCTCTGACGCAGGCGCCGCCAATGACGATGACGATGATGACGGGCAGGATGTCAATGCCAATAGATTGTTTCATTTTGTGCGGGCTCAATTGGGTTGTGCTTAGGTTTTTATATTTTTTCAATGACCGTGTTTTGTCAATTAAAAAGTTGCATTTAATTAAACGAGACATGTTTCTGTTTATTGGGCTTATCATTAACTAGGAGGCTTATCACTTAAAAAAGTACAACCTATGTTTTTCTCGATAGGTTTGTGTGTTGCTTAATTTGACGAAATTCCCAATGTGTTTGGATATGTCTGATTTTGCTACGCCCGCCTTGAGTTCCCATAGCATTTGGCCACGTTTAGTTGCACACAGCTGCGCCGCTCAGTGTCCCAGCCATAGTAGAAGGGGCACTGTTGCAGCGTCAGGAATCCCTTGATGCAATAGTAGAAATAGCTGCACTTGTCCGGATGTGGAAAGAAATCGGTTATGTGTGGCAAGCACTTGTGCGACGCCGGTTCATCCATCTGCAAGAAAAGCCAGCAAATTAGAAACTATTCTATAATATAATAAATTAATAATAAAAATTAAAACATTTACCGCACAGTGAACATTCTCGGGATAATCACATTGTCCTGTAAGTCCATTGAAATGCAGCTCGTTGGTGCAATGCATTTCCATGGCATGACCATGATAGCATAGATAGTAGTCGGTGCATGATGTATTGCTGGCCATAAATATCACCTGGCTGGGATCATCACTGTTCGGACATTTGGGCTTGACGACAGGCGCTATATTCATAATATCTACATCCGCAGTGGGCTGCTCCATAACAGGGGGCGTTGGTTGGGGTTCGGGTTCAGATCCGGCGGCCGTCTCATCGATCTCGTCGAGGAAGCATTTAACATTGGCCGCATCATCGCACGATCCTGTTTCCGGATCAAAGTACTGACCCTCATCGCATTCACCCAAAATGGAATCGTCGCCATCACAATACACATACGATTGACAGCTCTGCCAACTGGATGTAAAACTTTCCAATTCGGCTTCTTCGCATTCCTCGAAAGTTTCACCATTGCACACGGTAAATACTAGAAATAAGAACACAAACGATTTTTGATACATTTTATTGATTTTGACTTTGACTTCGACTTGGTTTTTACACACTGATGTTGTCCGCATCCAATTGCGCTGAATTTATGGGTGTCAGAATTTCTGGAAATATTTTGAGAAACATGTATTTCTTTTTAGCCTAATTGCATATTGGTTATCAGCATGGCCAACGACTTGTTTTTGGCTTGTTTGATATGAAGCATCTGACAGCTTGTTATAATTGTATGATTCATGGACAGATGGACTGACGCACAGAGGGACAGGCAGACAGCATCCACATTCTCAAATTTCCAACTTGTCGATATTATGTCATCAGTTGCGTGAATAGTTTGACATTACAGCAGGCAACAATATATCGTTGGTCCAGCAACTCTTCACTTTTTTACGTATTGTTTACATAAGCCAAAAAGCTAGGGCTTTTAATTAATATTCAATATATGCTCACCGAGTGCTTTTATTTTTTTTTTATTTTTGACCAATGGCCACAGTCGAAAAATCGTGAAAAGGCAATAGCAGCAACAGCAGAAAGAAATCATTGACCTCAACCGCACCGCATTTTGGACGTATTTTGCTTATGGAGCCCGAAGACATCGGCATAGTGGCTAAAAAAAAAAAAAACTAAACAAAAAAACGTGCTCCATGATTTATACACACATATATATTTCGGTACAGGTGCGCTCAATGGCCATAATGATTCGATTATTCAAATCGATACACTAATCACTATATAGTAATTATAATTATAATATAAAATCAATCTCAATTTAATTGACAACTTATGATTAAAAAAAAAACGATATGAAAACTGCAGTTGGGAAACAATCTTTGGTAACTCCTAAAAGTAATCAGTTACTGAGGAGAGACAACTACAGCAAATTTTTAGAATATGCGAAATGTACTTTAATTTAGTTTAATTTATTATTTTTTCTTACTTAATGATGAAAGAATCTTTCAATAAAGATCAGTCAATTTGACAGTTTAAACATTAACTGAAACAATTTTGTCGATATCTTTTTGCGCTTAAGAGTGAGATTAATTAAAAATGTTATTGTGTGTCAGATAAGCTGAAATTGAATTTAATGTAGAACTTATATATATTTATATTTATATTTATATATATCATCTTCGTAGTTAAAACCGCTTTAAAAAAACAGCTCATTACGAAATCTTCATAAAGATTTCTGAAAATAATTTCAAACCAAATTGCGTGAAAAACAATTAAACTGTAATGTTACTGATTCCCTGAATTGGGCTAAAATTAAATTAAAATAAATATTATATATATATCTATATATATATATATATATATATATACAAATGTGCGTAGATAAACTAGCCTATGGATTCTAAGAAAGAATATCGTTAGAGTCAGATAAGGACTGTAAGTCTCGTCTACGTTAAAATTAATAAACAAATAAACGAATAGTTCTAAAATCAAAAAACATATCAGCTCTTTTCAATAGCTATCAGCTCAGAGGCAGGGTGTTCGCTGTGCGTTGCAACTTGGCTTAATTTCTTGGTTGGCTTTTGACTGTGATATAAATCACACATTACTTGTGCGACTACTTTTGGCTCTTTTGCACTACCATGTGGCAGGGGCCAAACAACGCTAGAGTGGATCGCATGGTATTCTTTATTTTTTTTATTGTCATTTTACAGTTTTGCCGCAAATCTAATTTATTGTCAAGCATTTTGGGCAATATGACGACGATAAGACAAGCCAGGTGCAAACTTTATCATAACCATGCAACGGTACGCCAAAAAAAAAAAAAAAACGAAAGAAAGAGAGAGATGACAAATTCAACAAACAACGAGGCAAACAAAAGTGGGGTGGTTTGGGGGAAACCGTTTTGTATTTGTTGAAACAAGTGCAAACGAAAATAATTTCGTATTGTTTTATTCTTTATTGACGATTGCTTATAGCCGATATTTGCAGGTACTAAATGCATTGACAGCGGGAAGAATTGACAGATGGACAAATGACACGATCGAAGTTGCGTACAAAAGGCGGCTCAATGCACACGCTTTGTGGACTCAACTGCAAAGACAACTGACGGACATCAGCAAACGGTAGAGGGAGAGGAAAAGGAAGAGAGAGGGACTACAAGACAGGCGGACGGGGCGACGTCGGCAATATGTCTGCCGGTGGTGATCTGTTTGTCTGTTTACACAAGCACAGGTATATACACATGCTCAGAATCATACACACACACACAGACACACTTAGCTCGATCAGTGAACTGTGTGTTTAATTTTCAATACAGCTGTACCATTTATTTACAAGCATGTGTTAATTTCATTGTACAGCTTTCAAGACATTTATATTAAGCCAGCCGAAAAAAAACAACTGCCATGTTCTCTCTCTCTCTCTCTCTTTATATATATATATATATATATATATATATATGTGTATATATATATTTAATGTTATGTACAGCCTACCTGAATGCTGACAATGACAATACCTTTAAAAGTCCTGAGGGAGGCAATGTTATTATTGTACTTATTTTCGGATTTTAATGAAGTCATTCTTATAATTGTATTATTTTGAACAAAAGGCGCAATAAGAGTGAAATATATTTTCAGAGTCAACGAAGATTTAATGCACTTGTATAAATATATATATATTTATATATAGATGAAACAAACAAATTTTTAAAAAATTATTATAATAATAAAGGCAACAGTTGTGTCATTTTTAGCCTATTTTGTTTACTTAACTAATACACAGAAACATTTAATTTAATAGTTTAACAAATTTAAATAAAATTTGGAAAAAAACCTTTTATCAGCGCGACCTAATATATCAATATACATATATATATTATATATATATTCTTCATCGGCATCATTCGTCAAGTCCAAATAGCTTGGGTAGCAGTTCCAATTTTGGATTTATGTGAACGCTAATAACGCCAAACTTCCCTTCGTAATGTGACAATAAAGCAAAAATTTTGTATATATATATATATACATATGTATATATATTCATATTTCAAATGTATGTCATTTTATTGTTGTCATTTCATTATTGTTAATTAGTTGTCACAGAAGACGGAATTTAAATCATAAAGTGTAGATAAATTGCGAATCTTTATGCGCTTGATTTAGGTCAAACTGATATCTTTTGTTGTGTTATGTATATGTATATATATATTTATATATATATATATATATATATACATACTATATATATATATATATATATATATATTTTTTAATCATCCATTTATTCACACCTGCTTCAGCCACAGCCACATACAACATCTTAAGGCATGCAATCAACTTATGCACATATTTTTAGCTGCCACATGTATTATTTTATTCTTCATTTTTTATTTGTTATACGCTGAACCCCATTAAAAATTGGCACAGAGGGTATAATAAAGTTGTGTCAATGTGACAGCTATTAAGAAACAGCTTCGTACTCAACAGGTGGTATATAAGTCGATTTAAACATACATCGCTTTGTCAGAGACCAAAAATTAAAAGACATCCAATTAAAAAGTTTAAATTGTATCGATAACTTTCCAAGTTAGTCCAATATCCATACAAATCGATTATCTATAACAATGAGTACGTCAATTCGAATTTTTGTATAATTTTCATTAGCTGTTAAAGTTTTATAAAAAAAATCGTACATTCTTATTTACAGCAACAATCGCAAATATTTTCTGTACACGACTTCATTTAGGCAAAGACTTGCGTACAGGGTATCTCGTAGTCGAGCTCTCTTGACTAGAACATGATTGCTTCTATTTCAGGCATATCAAATAAAACAACAATAAAAAGTCACACAAATACAGTTGAGCCATTTATTATAGTAATTGGACAAAAAGGTATTGTTTAATGTGCAGTTCAAATGATCTTCAATTGTATCTATAGGAAAAGTGAAAATACTCAATTAATATTAAAAAAAATTTTGTGCAATACTTGTGGCAACTAATTACCCGCATGTGTATATTGTGTATATTTTTACCGAAAAAAAAAATCTCTCAACTCCTCCACAATGTGTGTCAGGCTAATTTATGCTAAAAAAAATATAAACTTTTTTAGTTAAGTAAACCCCGCAGTGAATTGCTAATGAGACTCTATGGAATTTGGTTTCCGATGATTTATGTTTCTATTAAGTCCTTTGTGAAATATATTTTATCAAAGAACCCTGAAATATTAAAGATCAATTCAGATTACACAATTCAGTTTTCAAAAAGTAGATTTCATGGATCATTACAAAGTGCGACTAAGAAATACCATTGGCCAAGATAAGAGACAATTATATTTATAGAAATAAAATTGCTGTACAAATAATCTTTTTACTATCATAGAGGAAGTCATTAAATTATCAAATTAAACAAAATCTAATCATAAGGCGCTTGGCATAATGCTAAATTGTATTTATTTTTTAAATAAATAATTAAAGTACAGATTAAAATGTTGATGCAGATAAACAACAAACGCACACATACACAGAGGCACACACAAACATATCCACATATACATATACAAATTGCAAACTCCGAGGCAGCAGACCAACGCCACCGACACCTAAATAGCAACAACAACTACAGTCACAGGCACGTAATGTATCTTGTTTTCAGTGAAACCCAAAAACACACACACACACACCCATATAGAAGCTACGGTTTTTTGTTGTGATTCACAAATCAAATAATATAAAATAATAATAAAAAGATACATATATATATGAATATATGTGTATATGTTCAGTGACTTGGGCGCTGCGCGAAAAATATTTGTGCTCCAAAAACAACAACTAAAAAAAATGGTCTCTCCCATCTCGCTGCCTCTCTGTCTGTTCGCGGTTTCCTCTCTTTCTATACATGGCTATGTATACTATGTAACTGTAAAATCCACTTGAAGCGCCAGCGCACGATCAGCGAATTGAGAAGAGAGCAAGCACACGCAAAGAGAGTTACATGCGAACCAAAGAGCATATTTTATAATTTTTTGCTTATTGCTTTTTCTTTCTTTTTTTTGGATTTGCTTATTAGGGGCGGTGGTGTTGGGCTCGGCCTGGTTCGGCCCGGCACGCTGCGACTGCTAGTATGCGGGTTCAAATGCGGCCAGCATGACGAATTATTATTACACACACACACACATACATAATTGCAAATACAACAACAGCAAGTAAAATGAAATGTTATTTGTACACATACATTTAAACGCGTACATACAATGCTCATTCTCAATGTTTATGAGTGTGTGTGTACGTTAAATATTAAAAGAGATCTGGGACTGAGGCTGGCGTCTTTTGAACGAGTGCTGAGCTATCAAAGCTCATTGATCTGGGCTAACGAGAGGAGGACGGCCTCTCCCTACTCCTACCCTCTCTCTCTTTATATATATATATATATATGTATATCTCTCTCACGCCTAGCATTTGATACTTTCCCGGAGCTCTTCAACATTTTAATTTCGTTTGTTTTTTGATTTTGATTATTTTCTCAGACGCAGGCGACCGGTTTAAGCCTGGCCAACAAATTCGATATACATATGAGATAAAAAAAAAATAAGAAAAACAACAACCTTATAGCCAAAGCTCCCCATGCTGTAAATATCTATATATGCATGCATATATGTAATTATGTATGTATGTATGTAGCCTCTCCATATGTATTACACAAGCATTTGTGAAAACGTCGTCGCCATCGTCGTCGTCATCATGGCTTCAAACCGGATCTTTGGTTTGAAAGTACATTCACTTTATGCCACTGTTGCTGCTAACGCTGACGTCGGCGTTGATGTCGACGTCGCTGCAGCCGGGCCCAGGCAAGCAAACAGCCTTCAAATGACAAAAACCTAGCCAAGTTGCTTTTGGCTTTGGCCAACTGCATGACGACTGGCTTAGCCTGGCTTGGCTTGGCTTGGCTAGCAGGCCAGACTACAACAACATCAACTAAAACGACGACGGCGAAGTCGACTGCAAATGCGCATAGTTCAAATAACTTGGTCAAGTTGACAAGATCAACAGCAGCAGCAGCAGCAGCAGCAGCAGCTACGGCGGCGGCAGCAGCGCCAAGTGTTGCCAAGCGGCAGAGGCTGGATGCCGGCCACAGCGTAAAGAGCAAGAGAAATAGCTATCGAGGGGGAAAAACCAAATCAAAAAACAAAAACAAAAGAGAGAATTTTGCAGTTGGGCGTAACCGACTGCGAAATACTTTAATGTCATAAGTAATACCAGTCGATAGAAGGCTAATATAGAAAAGATACGGATAGAGATATAGGCTTTTACAGTTTTTGAAGGCGGAAGTGGGCGTGGTACAAAGAATTTAACACTCTGTTTTCAAAATTCTTATTGACTTGTAATTGTGGATTTTCGACGTGGACGTAATACTCAAAATTTTTAATTTTTTTAATTCAATATTCCCCACGTTGCAAGATTTTGACTTAACATGACGCATATTGAACAAAACTAATATACTTTGATGCTATTCGCTATCAAAGTATAATTGTAAAAATCTATAATAAAAGAAACAGGTTAACAAATGTGGCCGCAAAAGCAGCAGCGTGAGCAGCAGCGGGAGCAGCAGCGGGAGCAGCAGCGGGAGCAGCAGTAGCAGCAACAACGTCAGCGTCGGAAGAAACTTGTTTTATTTTTTTCCTATAAGTCTTGGCTTGACGTCAAAGCCGGCTTACGGTGATGACTGCGACGCCGACGAAGCCTGCTTACATTCACTTTACAGCACGCGCAAAGAGCGTGAAAGTTAATTTAAGAGAGCGCGATAAGCCAGCAAAGCCGGCAACCGGCATTGTCAATGCTACAAGGAGCAGCAGCAGCAGCAGCTGAGGGAGCAAAGAGCGCAAAGTATGTTAAGTCATTCACATGAACTCTTGCGCTTGATTGTGTGCGTGTATGTATACGAATAAGAGAGAGATTGTGAGAGAGTGTATGAACAACGACGTCGACGATGACTGCGGCGATTGCTGCTGCTGCTGTTGCTGCTGCCGCTGCTGCTTGGCAGTTCGTTCGCATTCACAAGAATTTCACCGACATATAGTTTAGTACCGTTTTTGGCTGCAGTCGCACTGCGGACAATATTCTAATTGTGCTAGCGAACATTTTTTCAAAAATCTAATATATATATGTATATAAATACAAATTCATAATTTTAAATTGATATGTGGCAAACATTAAGCATATACAATTAAATTACAAACAGTTAATGCGATTAACTACACATTTTAAATGTTATTATACATGGCCAATCCAGCCATATGGAAATCGAAATGAAATTGCGAATGGGAATTGAAAATGTGCTGCTGTCTCGTCGTACAAACAATATATAATTAATAACAAACTGCTAGTGAAAATCAAACGTGTTGTTGATGAAATCAGCAAAATATAAAATTAAAAATAAAATAAAATTACAAAAGTAAAAAAACAAAAACCCCTCTAAACGAACGAACGCGTGCAACAAGTTAAATCCAGCTACAAGCTACAAGTTGTAAACCAAGTTAGAACTACACACACACATGCAAACAAAAATACTTGTATGCACATACACATACACACAAACATACACAAGTACTCGCTCGCGCTCACACACACACACACAAACAAAGACACAAGGAGACTTTAACAATGTCAAGTGAAAACATTCTTTGGAAGCAACAGGTTTCGCCCTAATAAGTGTTATAAAGAAACGCGTCCAGAACTGTTGTTGACTTGGACTTGAAAGAGAAAGAAGAGAGAGAGAAAGAGAAGAAAAGAAAAAGCTAAAAGATATTTATAAATTGATCAACAGTTATATATATATACATATTCAGTTGAGCTGAATTTGAGGCAAATTAAGAGATTTGTGTGTGACTGCAACCAGGTGGAACGAGCAACTAAATAACTAAACTAAAAAGTTCTTAGAGCGCAAAAAAAAAACACGCAAAAAGAGAGAGAGAGAGAAAAATATAAGCGAAAACCTCAATATGGACTCATTCTACGAAGATATATGGGACTCCGATTTGGTTTCGGTAAGCGATCGCCAACATACACCATAAATAAGAGTTCAATTAATGGCCTTATCAGTTGTAATTAATAAGGCTAAAAGAAAAAAAGTATAAAAAAGAGCACGAGTTCTGTACAAGTCAATTTATTGTGACTCGAAATGACGTTAAAAGTTAGTCGAAGGTACTTTGAGTCTAACGATAACAAAACTTTAATTAAACTTTAAAAAATTATGCAATATATATATAAATATAATTATATGCTTCACATACGTAATAAACTTGAGTTATTTCTGCTTATTGATTTATATATATATATATTCTTATATATTTTGAACGCTATGTTTAACTGAACAATGCCGTTAATGATAATGATATTGCTTAAAATCATATTCAGCATCAAATCAAATTTGATTTAGGCACACAATTAATGACCCACATTAAGCTAAAAAAAATGCTTATCATCTTCAGGCCCAGGCAAATGGCTTCGATTATATATTTACATATGTAAGCAACATACAGCAACGTTCAATATAATAGCAGCGACATAATCACACTTTTTGAATAATTCGCTTTGTATAAAATTAAATACATATAAAAACACAATCGGTCCATGGTAGATCGTGAACAGTTAAAATTCATTTTAAATATTGGTCAGGTATCTCAACAATATGTAAGACTAAATACATTTAAAATAGTTTTAATAGTTTTTTTCGTCGAACGAATCCTCATTTTGTCTACTTATGAAAAACAATTAAGCACATTATATAAATGTTTATTTAGTAATTCAACGCCACCAAAATTTGTTGGCCAAGAATCTCTACAATAAATAAACCTAAATACTTATTTTAAAATTAAATTTCGTGAAGGCCACAGACTAAATTGATGATTATCATGTGAGGCCATAAACTAAATAGAGAATTATTTAGTGATCGAACGGATAAAAAATAAATTTCTTTTATTTATATTAAAGGTCTTAAAAGTAGACACGTTCAAAGAAATTAAAACGGCGATTATTGGATGGTCGTGTTTCACCAACTCTTAAATGATTATTTAATTGACCACAAGTGTATATAAACACATGCACATGCATGTAATTCGAGTTGGAGAAAACGCATTTGGGAAGCATTGGTGTTGCATGAAATGAGAGAAACCGTTCAAAAACGATCAGCCAAGTTACGCATTTCCCTTACTGAACCAAAGAATTGTCTTCGTGCCTGCATATTAAGCAGGCGTTTTTACATAGATCCGAAGAAGCAGCACAACCCCAAAATAAAACATAAAACTGAAACCTGTTCTATAAAACCACATCATAAAAATGTCTATCTGCTGATAAATTAAGTCTTAGCCCGTCAGCAAACCGTCAAATCTAATCGACACTGTTGGTCCCTAGGTATGCACATATCTCTGATATACGACAACATTGGCATTGGACAGATATGTACACACCCTCTTCTCGATACTCTGTTTCTTATTTTTAACATTTCTTAATTGTTATTTCGATTCGATTTCGCACTTACTCCAAAAACGTGGCCCAAATCACTTTCGCAAATGCAGGCGTTCCAAGGTTTTCTTATTCTTCTTCTTGTTTTTTTTTTATCTCTCAGCTGATATGCTATGAAGCATCCATCAGCAATATAATTTTTCTTTTCAGTTTTTAGTGATTTCTTGTGTTTGGAAAAATATCATTTACACGAGATGGGTACACGAGACGTGATAAGAAATTGTCGTCAGTAACAAACTATTTTTGGTCTTACGAAAAGTATTTTTTGTTTTGTTTTTCTTGTTCCACGAAGTGGTTTTTTCGTCTAATAGTGATAATTAGAGTTTTCCAAGAAATTAACAAAAAAAAACCACAGAAATTTACCAATTGGCGAGCAATCTTTTGTTTTGTTCATTGATTTTTGGTTTAAGTTAATTTTTTCTGCTTTACTTCGGCGAAATAAAGAAACATGTGTGTGGGTGTATGAGTGAGTGTGTAAGTGTGTGTGCGTGCGTGCGTGTGTATGTGTTCTGGTTGCGCTTCATTTTGAGAGAGCTGCTTATCGCTGCGGAAACAGTAATGAATACATGTCGCCGAGGAGGAAGCGGCATAACATATTTGAAACGACTCGACTCTAAAATACAAAAGAACCAAAGAATCTATTACGGCACACACAGACTCTATAGGGAAACACGGAGCGGGGCGTGGCGTGGTACTCGAAGCTGCAGTGATAAGACGAAATGTTATCAGCTGCGCTAAATGCAAAGTAACTAATGAGTTTTTTGTTTTTGCCTGCCTGCACTTAAAACTGACAGACGAACCGAACTCGGGGCCGTCAGATGTCATTACTGGGCGAGATAATGCAGCCATGCCAGAAATAGGCTCACACACACAAAGCACACAAAAAAGAAAAAATAAATCTAAAACCACATTAAAAATGTTTGCAAATGCAAAAAAAAAATAACGAATAGCAACGCAAAAAAATTCCCGGGAAAAACGCGCGTGCAATTTTTGTATTTTCTTCTAGTTTTCCCCGTCCATCGATTACGTCAGTAGCCGTTTTGGTTGTGCATATGTGTGTTGTGTGTGTATCGTAATGATGCCAGCATAAATAGATATATATATGAAAAACAATCATCCCTTTACAATCTTCGCTCATTTGGCATTATTATTATTATTTAAAATTCAAATTATAATTTCATATGGTTAAAAGTCATTTTACTGTCTTATCAAAAATCTTATCACAAGAGCGTATTTTGTAAGAGGCGAAAACGTCAGATAAGACCTCAAAATAGTTTTGATTACGTACACAAGCACTTTTTGGTATACTATATATATATATATATATATATGTATATATAATATACGTATTTATTTATAAAAAGGCTTAACTCTAATGGGGGTTTTTCTATAAAAAAAATATAGCTACATAAGCTGGTTAGTCGGAAATAGGCACTTCGCAATAAAAGTAAAAATTTTAATATAAGTTTATCAGCGGTAAAATCCCGTAAAACCCGCTTTACTTTTATATACGTATACATATACATTTATATATACATTTACGTCATGTAAACAATCTGTCATTTAATTGAGACAGAATACAATCAAAGTCCCCCTTTGAAGGGGATCACAGACAGCACGCGAGTCTGCCACAATAATTATTTCTCAAGAGTATTGTTATCAGTGTTTCGATGAACGTAGTCAATTCAATAATAATTTCATTACTATAAAAAATAATTAAATTATAAGAACTCTCCGAATACATTTGTATTTAAATAAATACAAAATCATAATCATAATTATAATCATATATATATATTATTGATCAGCATCACTAGGAGAGTCGATATAATCATGTCCGCTATTTCTATGCTAGCAAAATTGTCTATTTTAAAGCTGTCTTGATGAAAATCGACATATATTTGTCAGGGCTTTATCGGAACATATAGGATGAATCAGTCGAAAGTTGAGTTTTTGTGTAAAAGGCAAAAATATAAATCTACTTCTGGAATGAAAATTTCATATAAAAATTAAAATTTTAATTATTCACAAAATATTTTAAAAATTATGTATAAAGTGTCGTTGATTATGGCGGTCCATTAATATTGATAAGGACTTTAACAAATTGCTGCTGCCAGCGAAAATTCTAATTTCACATTTTGTTCACCGATAAGAGGCACACGCTGCTTGGAAACAAAACTACACGAAGCTTTTAAATGATTCTTTAATTTATTTATACATAATGTAGTTAAGACTTGCATACATATAATTCATAACGTATAATGTATAATCAGTTTAAAGGGTTATTCACTCCTTGACTACTGTGCACACTACAGAATTACTTTTTATTTTTAATTACATTAAATAGTTAAAACTGTACGACGTTTGCTGCATACTCTGGCAACTCTAGCTGTTTGCTATGAAACCCACGCATAATATTGCCATCCTTTTTACAGTTATGTGAAGTTTGATTTGTTTATATTGTTGCACTAAGTGTCCCAAAAAGACAAACGCAAATAGTTTTTGGCATTTCATCTGCGTTGTTAAGCCGTGCTGGTCTACAGTCTTTTTCCTCGTTTTGGTTTTTCTATTTTTTTTTGTTTTTGGCTTTAAAGAAAGAAACTTGGTAAATGATTACCTTGCCTCGGCAAAAGTTAAGCAAAAAAAAATCGCCTTCACAAAAGAATGCTGACCGTAAAGAAAAACAAAAATGAAGCCAAAGCAGACCAAAAACTCTACTGTTTTTATAAACGTTGAGCGTTGATCGTTGAGCAAATTGGTAAGACCAAAAGTCAAGTCGAGAAGAAAAGTGCTGCATTAACAAACAAGTTCAAGTTAATAAGTCAGCAAGTTTACTTGACTTCTGAGCACACACAGACACGTGTGTGTGTGTGTGTGTTTGTACACATACACATATTTTTTATTTTTTTATAATTATTTCAACGTATTTTACACTTTTGATACAACTTTCGCTTATATAAGCAAAAGTTGGCAACCAATTTTGCTAGCTCTATTAGCGTTAATAATTATATTAACAATTTTCCAAAGACAATTTGACACCCTTTGTGGAAAGCAACAAGAACAACAGGAACGACAACAACAACTACAGCAAGCAAAGAACAGTTAACCATTAATGCAAATTTTGTGTGTGTGTGTCTGTGTTTGGGGTTATGTCGAATTTCTAACGGTTTAATGCAGCAGCGTGCCGCTTTTTTAAAATGCACACGAGAACCCACAAAACTGAGAAACTAAAAAACGTGCTTGGCAACAACTTGTCTCAAGAGACGGTAGCTCAGCGTATTTGAATAACTAGTTCGAGCCATGTCTGCCTCTATTTATGTATGTATGTATGTATTTAGCTATACACGATACTTTCAATATGGTATAAGCTGAAACAATGACTGTATCTGTCTATGTGTGTGTGTGTTTCTTAACTTTGACATTTCCAATAAAGCGTAGCGATCGTTGCAATCTGCAAAACAGGTTAAAAATCCAATGCGAATGCGAATAACAACAACAAAAACATGCGACGATGGCAACATTGCAAATATTTCGAGTTATCAGCGGCACTTTTCTATGAAAAAAGTTCAAACATATGGCAAAAGCGCGTATAATTAAATTTGTACACCCATACACACACACATTTATAGTATCATCATATTACAGTTACAGAGAGAGACAGAGACATAAGGAGAGAGAACAAAAGTGCCCACACATCATTCATTGAGTAGTCCAACTTGGAAGTCCATTCATGCGAATTTTACACGCGCTGCGCAATGCAGGATGCGCATTACGAACTATTTTCTTGTTGTTTTATCCGTTCTCTCACTCTCTGTCTCTTTTTTCCACCTCGTGCTCTTTGGTCCGCTCTTAAGTCTTGTGGGCGGTTGGCTGTCGTCGAGCAGCTGTTCAACTTACATTTGACGTCAATGTCAGGCACCCAGCAGGAGTCGCAGGCTCAGCGTAAATTATTCATTATCGGATTCGAGTTTACTCTGTGTACGTATATACAAATACATGTCCACTGTATGTTGATGTTTGTGTGTGTGAGGGGGATGTCCTCAAAAAGCGTGGGCGCACCATATTGTTATTTGTCGCCACATATGTGTGCGTTAATGAAGTGTGTGTTATACAATGGCAACAAGTTTGTGCAACAGTTTGAGCTTTTTAAAGACCGAACAAGTGAAAGGTTGCTCAGCTGTAAGACAGTGCTTAACACAGCGGCACTAATTTCGCAGAAAGTGAATCTATTATTAGGTTATTATTTCCTAATTACAAACGGAGGTTTTCTTTTTGTGATTATTTTGGTCCATTTTTGAAAGGTTTGAAACATTTTAATAGATTGCTTACCTTTGGTAATTTATACAAATGTTTTTAAGATGAGGTTTTTTCCATATTAATAGTAGCTGACCTTTGTATGTATATATATGTATACCTACATTCTATTTTTATTTACATTTTTTTCTTTGTTTTCAATACCTGTTGAGAATGGGTTAAAAAGAATAGTAAACTTTAAAAAGTGGAGAAATAATTAAAATTTAAAGATTATCTATCAAGAAAGATAGTCCTAATGATCATCTTAATTGGTATACTAAGATTTCTTTTTATAATACTGCAGTTATTTTTTAACATTTCTGTGAAGATGCAGCTATTGACAGCTTTCCCCTGAAAAATCGCAATCAGTTAACTGAATCACTCAGGCATCAAAATTGATGATCCTCAGTGAGTCACTCAATGTGCTAATAGAGCACACTTGGTTTATTATGTGTGTGTGCGGTGTGTGTGTGTTTGATCTACATAACTGTTGCTTCCGCCTCTCTTTTATTGTTGCTGTTTATTTATTAATTTATTGCTTCTTGGATTTCGTTTGAATTTTTGTGAATGGCGTCAAAGTCAACCGCTTTAGCCACTTTAGCAGTTAACACACAATTATAATACTCACCCACAGCGTATATGGCCATGCCAAGCCATGCCATGCCGCAAAATGCGATTAGGATACCAAGTGCTATAAGTACCGCATACATACTGTGTGTCGCCTTTACGCGTGGGTTGTGCACTTATTTTTCGCAACAACTTTCACAACATTTCCGTTTTGTTGAATATGCTCAAGTTTGCAAATTGATTAACTGACGGGTGGTTGCTACGTCAGTGCACCCCTCTGTGTATGTGTGTGTGCTTGTTGGTGATAAGGTTAAGCCCGCATAGGACCCACGCCCCCGCTATCCATATCGCTGGTGTTTGCTTGTTGCTGCTATTATTATACACATTGGGTTTATATTCATAACCGAAATACGTCAAAAATAAAAAAATAATTGCAAGTATGCCAAAGCTAATCGACTAGCAGATATCCTGCATCCACATTTTTAGTCTATATAAAAATGTAATTTTTTCTTAATGTAATTTATACATCTTGTTGTAGATAAGATGTCAAGTCTATTAATAATAAGATTAAAATAGTAGATTTTGCCTTTTGTTATTTACCGAATGCTTATCGATTTTGCGAAAGATAATCGATCGAAATAAGCAATTTGCCAAACTTAAACTCTCTAGTTCCTAGATCTATATTGTCTATGCGGTTAATGCATATATATCTGCCTGTTACATGCACTTGCACAAATTCAATATACCAATTTTGTTTTTTTTCAATGAGTGCAAGCTATAAATAAATAAAAAAAAAAACACGCACCAATTGGCGTCTGTTTTGTTGCCAATCGAGCCTTGGTTGTTTGGGTCGCATTACGGCTTGCGATACGGCGTATACGTAATGGCTTATAGCTACTGAATGCACAAGATCAATTAGTGATCTTATATTTAATAAATGCACAAGAGTTCAACCATTTAAAGTGGAATAATAAAACCAAAATGTACAATAAAAAATTTTGGTGTATGAAAAACATAAAATTTGTGTAAATATATTTTTAAAACTGTATATATATATATATATATTTGATAGAAATACAATACGGCCCAGGGTTGCTTATTAGCATTCTTCTTTTCGTCCACTTTCTTTTTGGGCCATTTAACATTTACCAATTACCATTTACCACGCTTTTCGATTGCCAGGCAAGAGTCAAAAACGAAGAAAAAATTAAGAAAAAAGAAAAAAAAATACCAAACGCCACAACAAACCAAAGCGCGCAAGCCAAAGCTTAGCAATTTTTCAAGTTAAAAAGCATTTTTGAATTGTGGGAGCACCTTTCACTTTACAGCGATAATGATCATCACGCTGATGATGAAGAAGAAGCATAATCAGAAAAACAGTCATAAAAATTGAAAAGAAATAAAGAGCAACTAAAAATGCTGTGCACAAAACACAAAGAAAACCGATACATATGTTTGTATATATGTATGTATATGTACATGCTGAGATACAGACATAAGTACACATGTATACACACTCTGACGAACCCACACACACAACTGCATTTTTATAAATGTGAAAGGTTTTCGCTTGCTGCAACATTATTTAATCAATCCAATTTGTGGAGCAAGCGAAAAGCAAAATCGAAATATCTGTAGACAAGACATAAGAAAAAAAGAAAAAACTATAACCAGTTTAATTATTTTATGAAATTGTTGTTTTTGCCTCTTTTTTGTTTGGTTTTTACACCCTTTTTCTTAACTTGACGGGGACTACACAAATTTGAATAAAGTTGTATAATGGAATGAAGGCGATAGGCAAATGAGAAACTGAATATCTATGTATGTGTGTTAAATAAAAAAAAACATACATACAGCTTAGGCGGCTCTTTTTGAATAGATTTTCGAAATTAAGTGCAAGCATAGAAACGTTCTCATAACGAACAACACACGTGACGTAAAGCGCAACAGGTGCTCATTTGCATATCGATACCATTGTGTGATCGATAGCTGAATAGATTTGTACAATCGTTAACCACATATTAATGATGATCATTGGATGCTTTAGCATTTGCTGAAGAGGTGGCCACCACTTGGCCTGTCATTCACCCATTTGGCTCTCGTTCCCATCGAACGTTAAGTCGGTGAAAAGAGCACCTGAGACTTGCAACAATGAGTGCTGCTCAGTGATGCCCCACAATATTTATTCGTAACTTGGCCTCCAGCGCCGCTGCCGCCATGCTACGACGATCCATAGCTGAGAGAGAGGCGGAAGGGGAAGCAAGCAGCCAATGCCTGTGATCATTTTTTTCTGTCTCTTGGCTTTCTTTTATCATCATCAAGCTCCCCGCAATATCTCTCTCTGTCTCTGTAAAGAGCCATGTGTTTGTGTGTGTTTATGTTGCCCGTTTTGGTAACATTTTTCAAGAATTGCTAATTCTCAACAATTCCAAGGTTCGTTGAACTCATCATAAACACACATACACACACACAGGCACTCACGCACATACACACACACACACACTTGTAGAATTTATTTACGCTTCTCTGCTGGCGCTGCTACTTGCCGATTCTTGCCCACTGCGAGAGACGGCTAAAATATATGGAGAAAGCACTTGTGCAGGGACATACATTCACACACATATATGCAAAGGAGGGCGGCTCATAAAGCGAAACATGCAGAAAGTATTTTGCGGTATTTTACACACATGCCTGTATGAACATTTGTATGTGCAAAGCTCAAATACTGTTAATAAAAGCTTTCGTTTACATTATTAAATGAAGCTATCAATGCAGTTGTCATTACATTTGCCTGTCACGTACTTTACAATTCTCCCTCGCACATACCGATGACTACATATGTACATACATACTTAGGCTTGTATGTATTAATGTAAGTATAAAAGGCAGATACAATGTACGCTTGCAAACGGTAATCAATGTTTAAGTTTATGTGCCGAGTACGAATAAGTGGTAAGCTTGAAAGAAGACCCACACAGAAGCGCATCGCAGAGACCGTGAACGGAGACAGGGGGGGAAGAGAGAATCGTACCTGCCGCGGCACGCAAGCCGGCTGAGAAACATACACACAGACAAAGTCACAGTTGTTGCCGCAACCACGACGTTCCCTTTTCTTATGGCCAAACTGGATTTTCATTTGTTTGTTGCTTAGAATTTGAACATTCTTAAAGCAAAAAAAAAAAATATATATATATATATATATACATATATATTATATATATATATATACATATATATTATATATATATCTGTGTGTTTATTTTACATACAAGTGCCTTTTTAAAGCCAAGCGTAATTACATGCACTTTTTATCATTCTACATAATATGTAAATATGTATGTGAGCAGCCGCAACCAGAAAGTGTCGCATTTATATGGGTCAACAATTTAGAGCTGTAGATTTGCTTACAGCAATTAAGCAAATTCAAGTTGTCTTTTTTTATTATACTCACACATGCAAGCTATTTTGACAAAAACTGGCACATTGAGATTACATCATCGAGCGTTTAAGATACGTACCAATTTCACATTCTGGATATTTTATAGTAGAAGAAAACTCGTTCCTGCCAGCAGAGGCTGCGGCAAAAAACAAAACAAACACTTGTTGCAAATTGTCGCATTTTGGCTCATCAAATGCTCGTTATATGCATGGCAAATTATCAAGGTTGTTTTCAGGTTATTCACGCTGCCAACGAAACAAAATATGTGTGATCCATTTAAATTAAATTAATTTATATTTTATTTAAATCTTTTTTGTAGTTTTTTTTGTTACATATAAATTTTTCAAGCCTTGTAAAATTAGCGATGCGTTCCGACTACGTTAAGCTGTTATCGATAGTCTCACGCACAAGGACATTCAATCGCGAATTAATCATTTTTAAGGCAATGCGAAATAAAATCATTTGAATCGAGGTTGGCTCAGATTAAAAAAACAATTCATTCAATTGCACTGGGGCTACACTTAAGTTATTATGACTTAACGATTGATAACATAAAATTGCTTTTATTTTTATTTTGTTTGAATCAATTTGAATTTCAAGGGTACAATAGAAACGCTGTCACTTTTGATAAGATTGACGAACACAACGTATTTCGCAACGATGCAGCAAGACAGCCATCTATCTATGTATATATATACTTAAATATATATACACATATTTTAAAATATTGTATTTTTCCTATCTGCATGGTCTGTGTGTATCTGTATTGCTGCGTTTTGGGTTTTACGTGTGCCAACGTTTCGTGCGATTCGCTTTTAAATTATTATTAATGTTTTTGTTTCTGTTTTTTTTTTCTTGCTTGCACAAATAAATATTTTTACGATTGTTTCTAAGTTATATAAGCGTGCTATCGCTGTGCAAAACAACTACAATATACTTTTTTTTCAATGTCATATGTACATTTACTAATTATCTTTACTTTTTTTTTTCTGTTTTTCGATTAACACGAACAGACGGAATCCTTGAAAATAAGCAGTGATCATGATATGCATGAATGGTTTTACGAACGCGATGATGTCAAGGATCCAACGGTCATCCTGCACGACAAGCTCATATCCGATGCACTCTTAAATGGCACGGGGCCAATTAAAACGGAGCATTCCTATAGTCTCAACAGCGATGGCGATTCCCTGCCCGACTCACCAAAAGGCCTGCAGGCCAAAATCGATGGTACGTATCGATATATGTAAAGCATTTACGTTTATTATAGATTTGCTATCGATTATTTTTTGGATAACGGTTACGCTAACGTTATTCGTTACGCTTAGATTGTTGGGCGGCTAAAGCCAACACAAATACAGTTGCCAGTTGGTGGCTCCATTGAAAATTTGGGCCATGTACATAGTGATCGACAAACGTCAACATGACAACAACTAAAACCAAAAAAAAAAACAGTTAAATAGCTTCTGTTTGTGTGTTTCTTTTGTACTTATTACTGACGCGGTAGCATTTAGCAATTTAACGCAGTACTCGTGCATGAAGTTTTTACTTTGACGCGATATCAGTTATTGTTGTTGGTAATATTCCCGTATATATGTATGTATGTGTGCATTGTGTATAATTGCTGGATGGCCTGTTTTTGTTATTTGTAATTTTATGAAAACTGTACAGCAACTGTGCAAATAAAATTAAATTGTTTTAAAAAAAAATTAAACATAGCAAGAGAGAGATAGAGTGAGAGAAGGGTAGGGGAAAGGGTCGAGAACGTGTCTAAAAAAACAAAACATTTGTGTATCAACACATCTGTTGGGAACAGATCCAACGGTTGTCCCTGTTTGAACAGTCGTCTACGCCATGAAGCAAAACAAGCAAAACTAAGAAATACAAAAAGAAATGCAAATGGCTCAAAACAATATTTACGCAAATTTCATATTGTTTGATTCAGGCCTCGTAGTGACGTAAGCCGTAGTTGCGAAAAACTTAACTATTAACTGCTACCGATTTCAAAACTCTATTCGAATATTTGTTATGGTATGCAAAGATAAGAATGTCTCCCAATAAATCAAATTCGAAACAAGTTTGGTGGTCGCATTCTTCACATTATTTGCAGCACTTTAGAGTAATAAGAATATGTTTATTGTTAAGCTTCTGAGTTGGTATTTGATCGGATAGTTAATAAAATACTGTTGCCACTGTCGAATCCTTGCAGACATGGATGATGAGTGCTACTCCGGAAGTGGGCGCGTCACCATCGATCCCAAATGCCTCACTCTACACCCGCCCGCAAGAAACAATCGCAGCACCGCGATGCTGAGCAGCGCCTGCGCCAATCCCGCACTGAACACAGCCATTACAGAGTTAACGGCTGCAAGCACAGCCCTCGCACGGCACGCCAATTGTGAGGCAGTGCAACAGAGTGGCAACACCGGCAGCATCAACAACAGCAGCGGCAGCAACAACAGCAGCAGCAGAAGCATGAATGTTGCAATGGAACATTTTCAACTACCTCAACATTTGGCGGAAATGTACGATGATAACGATTGTAGCTCATCGGTGTCTTCGGAGGGCAGCATATCACCCGATATCTGCTCAGACATCGATATCGATGAGGCGGTCATCAAAGATGAGCCCATGTCACCAGACTCCAGCTGTCCCGCCAGTCCAAACTCCCAGATCAGCAACCAACAGACGAGCCTCAGTATGGCCAATTTGCAGGCAGAACTGCTCTTCGACCAAAAGGTATGACAACAATAACATAAATAATTATTAAAAAATAACTCAACTTTTCATATTGTCCTCAGCATGGTGGTCTTTTGCTTGCCACCAGCAACAACAGCAGCAGCCTCATAAAATCCCAGCAGCAACAGCAACAGCTTTTACTGCCTAAGATGGCCATTAAGACGGAGAAACAGAGTGCAGGAAGCAGCAACAGCAGTAGTAGCAGCAGCTCGGCTAAATCGCATGCCTATGGTATACCACTAACGCCGCCCTCCTCTCTGCCCAGCGACGATTCCGAGGGCAATCTATCGCCGGAACATTTGTATGCGCCGCTGTCGCCCAACGCTTCCGCCGTGACCAATGCACCTGGCAATGGCGACTCAATCGCAAATAATGCCAGCGCGAGACGCGCTGCTGCCATCATAACCAGAGCCGCCAGTGGCAATGGTACCTCCAGCACTCCGCCATCGACGAGGCAACCCATACACACGCCGCTCATTAGCACGCAACCGGTAAGTCGAAATCACCGTTAGCAAAATAAACAAACTAATTTGTTTACCCAAAAAGTTTGTTGATCTCCGATTTATTTTTTATGTATTCATAACATATATGTCTGCTAAATTAATATTATTTTGCGCTTTGCAGAAGGGCTCAACGGGCAATCTACTGTTGACAGAGGAGGAGAAGCGTACGCTTCTCGCTGAGGGTTATCCCATTCCACAAAAGTTGCCGCTCTCCAAGGCCGAAGAGAAATCGCTCAAGAAGATACGACGTAAAATTAAAAATAAGGTATGTGCATGCATTGATTTAACTTTGGCTTTGATTAATACCATTCATTTCGCGACAGATCTCTGCTCAGGAAAGTCGTCGCAAAAAGAAAGAGTATATGGATCAGTTGGAGAGGCGAGTGGAAATTCTGGTTACTGAGAATCATGATTATAAGAAACGCCTCGAGTCGCTCGAGGAAACCAATGCCAATCTACTTAGTCAGCTGCACAAATTGCAGGCCTTAGTTAGCAAGCACAATGTGAAAAAATCCTAAACTTGATGCCAAGGCCCAGTGGCCATGGTTCAAGTTTGCCTGCCTGCCCGAGAGATATTTTTATTTTATTTTATCTTATTTTATTTTATTTGTTGTCGAAACGAGCACACGAAGAACACACAAACTAGTGTTTTGTTTCTTTTTAAGAATTTATCAGTTTATAACATAAAAAACACAGTGTATGCAATAGATATTTTGGCTTTTTGTTAGCACAAAGCGGTAAACATTCCCCAAAAAATAATGATACCCTGCCAGCATCTCTTAAGATTTAGCAGCCCATAAAAATGCCCATAACTGAAACCATATATAATTATATCTATATGTATATCGATTTAATGTTTAACTAGCTACTTATAGTTCGTATCATATATATATATATATATTATTAGTCATGCATTCCTGTTATATAACCTGATATAGAGAGTAGGCAATGATTAGCAACCAACAAGCTCAAAAGAACTCCCACATAATCAGCGTCTAAAGAGAAGCTACGTAATTATATTGTTAACAATATCAATATATAAATACATACACATACTCACACACAAACACACACACACACATACACACACCAAAAACGCATAAGGCATGCTAACATGTGGGCTCTAAAAAAAGAACAATTTGAATTTGATTTAAGAGCAATGACATGTACATTATGTTTTAATAATGCTTGATTGTACGAACTACTTTCAGAGCTGTTTCCCAAAAATATATTCGGGACAGTCTTTTGAATTGTTTGGCATGACTCTTGTTCCTTTAAGTAGACGATATTTCTCAAAAACAAAAAACCGAAAAATCAACAGAAAGAAAAATAAAAAAAAAATAAAAACCGACAACAATTCCATATATGTTTATGTAATTTTAGCAATATGTGCATTATGATTATGTAGTAGATAAAACCGAACTATGTCTTTATGCAGCATTTAAGTTTTTTTGTTTACCAGCAGCAGCTGCAAGCATTAATTGAATATTCCAAATGATTGACCGTAGAAAATGTATTGAAAATATATGCATATGCATTGCTGTTGTTGCCTGGACGAATTAAACAATTTCCGAGCCAATTATGAAAAGAAAAATATTGTTTGTTAAGTTTTATAATTTAAGTGGCGCTGCAGCAATATGAATGAAACTAAAACAAAAAACATCAACAGAAAAAACTACAACTACAATATAATTTACTTTGCAGCAAAGATTTTGTTTTATTATTATTATTTTTACAACAGAATTTTAAGTTTTAGTGCAATTTTTTGGCATAACTATTCTTGTTTTTCGCAGCTTTTAATTATCTATATATATGTATGTTTTGTCATGTATGAGTCATTTTAGTTTAAATTAGTTGAATTAACCGTTAAAAAAATTACTTAAACAAAATTGTAAGCGAAATTCGATGTCGCCTAAAATCATAAATCTAAATGTATAATTACTGCTATTTTAATGTATGTACATAAATAATACGGACGAAGTTGTGCAATTGTTAGTAAAATTTTATATACAAATTCTATAGAAAATTACAAGAACGAGTTGACACCAATTTGAAAATTACATTTGTGCAATGAAAAATTTTATTCAAATGCGTTAAAAAAAAAACCGTTTAATGCATTAAAATATATTTATACAAATAGATATATATTAATATATATAGTATATATCATATGACCATACGTTATTTTTTGGCTAAAAAAAATTTGTAAACGCATAAAAAATGAAAAAATTAAAAAAAAAAAATTGTAAAACATATAATTGGTTGCTGTAATTGGGCAAAGTTAAAGTGCAATTCCAAATAAAATTGATACAACCATAACGACCATGAATGTATTTTATTCATTTAATTTATATTTTTATGTGAGCTTTTATCTCTATCAATAAGCGCAACAGCTTGTCGCTATAGAAAAGTTAACAGATCAAAAAGTTATCGATGCTAACAAACTCAATATAAAATAACTGTTACAAAAAGGTCTTCAAATATTTCTCGATGCAATTTTATTTGCGATGTAAGATCGCAAAATGTTAACTCACAGTTACCCTGTGTGGATTCTGTTAGAAGCTGTTCGATATTTTCAAATATTTCGACGGCGGTTATCGGCAAAATGAAATTTTTGCCTCTTAACAGTCTTGTTTTTACGAATGAAATATAGTTAAATTTAGTTAGTTAGATTTTTCCTCAATCTGTAAACATGATTTTAATTAATAAAACGATCTTCTGCAAATTTGATAAGTGGCGGAATATTTAAATTGGAAGATATTTTACCCAAATTAAAATTGTAGCATATGTCGATATAATAACTTTAATTGTAGAACTGTAAATATTTATGATAAAAGAAATCCTTAATTATTTATCAATTATGTGGTTTTTACTATTATAGTAAAGTAATATTTTTGAATCATTGTCCCTGCACGCTAAACAATATCCCAGTTGAACATAAGCACCATACATGGTCACTACTACTCAGAGACTGGGTCGCACATATGGCGTTTGTGTTTTACAGGATTTCTACGCACTCGCACCCAATCTGCTGGCGCGCACCATCACAACCGTCGAGGGCGGCGGCCTGAATATATTGCTGCTAAAAACAATGCAGGCGCTCAAGCAGCTCTTCGCCATGAGCATGGATGTGCACATGCGATTCCGCATCGAGGCACATCAGACTCACCTGTCGCTTCAAGCGTCTGATCCTATCACTGGCCGTACTACCCCTCAGTTGCAAAACGATCAATGTGGATCCAGTCAAGGAAAGCTCTCCGAGTAAAAGTCGAGTCTTGCCAAACTGTTAATTGTTTAATTTTGTTTTGACATCCGATAAACATTGGGCGATCGGAGAACAAGAGCAGCTTCAAGGAGCTGAAGGAGAGCCTATTAAATGTGCATCCTGCTGGCGCAAGACGTATAATTAGGGCAACGCAGTGGCCCAGATTATTTGAGCGCTAATCAATATGCAGATGAAGCCGCCAATGTCACTAACTGCTGCACGTGGACGCGGTAAATCGGCGGCTTTGCGCCTTTCCATCGCTGTTACATCGCCGCACCCCGAGAATTTGATAACACTAATTGAGTTCGTGCTAAAGGGCTTCGATGGGCTGGAGTATCAGAAGCATGCCGACTATACCATCATTCGCAGCACAAATCCCGATTACAAGAAGGCCATCATAACGCGCAACAGCCGCCAGACCATTCAGTATATGAAGGCACCGGACGTTCAGTAAGCCTGAATCTCATCTCCCAGATGCAGAAGGAGAACAATGCTTAAATTGGAGGAGTCCATACGCTATCAGGCCAATGATGATATCGAGCGCTGGCTTATTAATTTGCTCTGTCTGGACGCAAGCACCGAAGCAAACATCAGCTCCGGCTGTCCGACGCTCGATGTCTGTGAGCTCTAATATATTGATCGTGATGCACTCTTCTCCTATCACAATGCCGCCGAGTCCTTTCTGCATCGCATGGTGTACATATTTATGTCATCGCACTACAAGAACACACCCTACGATCTGCAAATGATGAGCAATGCACCTGCTCATCATTTGTTCTGTTTGCTCGGGCCCGTTCAGCGAATGGACCAATTGCCGGTTGTTTTCGGATTTTCGTTGTTATCCAAGTGGCGCTCGAAGGCCAAATCTCAGCGCAGAGCATTAGCAATTCTCTGGGACGCGGCAAGAAGGCCGCCGGCGATCTGATACCCTGGAATATAGCAGAGCAATACGGAGATCGTGTCTTCCCAAAGCTCTCCAGTGTTCGTATTGTGCGCATTGCCACCCATCCTAATTACTAGCGCATGGGCTATGGCAAGCGCGACATCCAGCAGCTTAAGGACTACTACGCTCAGCGTCACGCCAATCTCGGTGAAGCGCCCCTGCCAAACAATCAAGGAAAGCAAGAAAGGGATTTAAGACGACTCCCTTGACTAAGGTTTTTTATAATTGCAGCCGGCATCAAGAAGGTGGAGGATATTGGTCTGCTCAAAGGGCAGATACGACCACGAAGTCACATATCCTTTCTGCTGCAACGTCTGCATGAGCGCCAATCCAACGCCGATTGATTATATTGGCACCTCCTATGGCCTCACCTTCGATCTTCTCAAGTTTTGGAAGAGCGCCGGCCCGTCTATCTTAGCCAGAACGCCAATGAGTTGACCGCGGAGCACAGCTGCATCATGCTTAACACACTGACGACGGCAACGCCCTGGCTAAGTCTCTACTAGAATGACTTCCGACGACGTGTCCTCAAGCTGATGGGAACCACATTTCGCGTATTCGAAACGAAACTCTGCCTGGCTCTGCTCAAGAAAGCGTTAAAGGCGTTGATGCTGATGATGCATCCACTGTGCTGGACAAGCGAACGCTTGATGAATACTTTCTGTCGCACGATCTGCAACGGCTGGAAAGCTATGCACGACTACAGTCCGAGTTTCGTCAGATTCTTTATCTGCTCACCGACATTGCTCAGCTGTATTTCAAGGGTCGCATTCTCGGCCTGAAGTTGGATAACGTGCAGAAGGCTGTTTTCCTGGCGCTCGGGGTGCAATTTGATGCACCCAAGTTCTTCGATGCATTGAAGAAGTGCAATTATTGCTTCCGCACGGTGATGGAACAGCACATCGAAGATGGCATGCGTGGCGATCAACTCCAGCCGCTTAGCTTAGCCCTGGTCAATGAGCTGGATCAGATGGTCCAGAAGCTAATAAAAAAATCAACGCAAGGAACTGAAACGGCTCAAGGCCGATGTGTTTGACGAATCAAGGGCAGCGAAGAGAATTGAAATCATGCGCTACAGACCCATGGTGGGGACAATGGCAGCGGTTTTCTTTCCGTCAAGAGGTAAGGTAGCTATTGCTTTTCTATAACCGTTTTTTGCTTGGAAAATTAAACTAAAAAAAAATTTTTTTTTGCTTATTCAACTGAATTTTATCAATTTCTTTATTCTAGCGGCATCAAGCCGTTGGTTGCGCCTGTAAAGCAGGATCGGGATGCTGGTGCACCGCAAACCAAGAACAAGAAAAATCCTAAAATTAAACGAGGCTTAGGTAAAGCGCTGATCTAGTTTATTTGTTTTTTTATAATGGCGTAAACTAGCTTTTGATGGTGTGTTTATTGGCATTTGCCGCAGCAGCCCAAATCAAGCAAGTTGAGGCCGTGCTCTTTGGAGGAGTTCCGCTGGAAACGCTTCGCTTTGGAGCGAGAGGCCGTGGGTTTGAAGTTTACAAATCGACGAAACGTTTCACGAACAAAATTGCAATATATTTCGTTTCAAGAACCAAAATACAAAATTTCTGCTGAGATGCAATCGTTTAATAAATACATTTTCTCGACTTATCGGCGCTTAGATTTTTTTGAATATATTTGTTACATTTACATTTATCGATATAAATATCGGAATACAACACTTATTAGATGAAACAAATTGTGTAAAATATCAGAAGCACAATCATTTCAGAATGAAAATCTTCGTGAAACGCAAAGGAGCTCATTTTATTTTTACATTTGAAATTAATAATGGGGAAAAATAACAGTGAGTATTAATTAGCAGATTGAAAACATACGAAAAAAATACACAACTTTTGGTTACCCCTGTAATTGCAGAATATAAGCAAAATAAAAAGGACGCAGAACCAGTGCCAGCACCTCAACCGCAGAAGCCTCAACAGCAAAGTAAGTGTAAATGTATGTGTGCACATTGCATTGATTTGCATTCGTGTTTGTGACAATTTTCTCATATCTATATAACAAAGTAACAAAGAATGCCCAAAAGAGCGAAAGCACACGTTTCGAACTATAGATTTTTATAAAAGGGGAATCACCAAATTAGTAAAAAGTATTTCATAATTTTTTTGTATAATGCATATATATGTGCATAATATATATATTATAACGTGACTTGTCTTCCTTGTATGCGTGGGCGAGTGGCAGAAAACTCTGGAAAGACAAAAACACGATTCGAAGCTTTTCCACATAAAATCGGTTTACCTGGGTGTATTATATTTAATTTTCATATTGCAGCTGCGACTGCAGCAGCAGGGACGACCCCGTCGACAAGCGCTGCGTCTGCACCTGCGACTGCAGCAGCAGTTCCAACCCCGTCGACAAGCGCTGCGTCTGCACCTGCACAAGGAGGCTGGCAGCAGGCTGGAGGAAAGCGGCCACAGCAGAGTAAGCCGGGCGGCCAGCAGCAGCAGGCTGGTGGGCAGTGGCCACAGCAGAGTAAACCGGGTGGCCAACAGGGACCTGGCTCCGCAGGACATCAGCAGAGTGGTCCACAGCAGAGTAAACCGGGCGGCCACCAGCAGCAGGCTGGTGGGCAGTGGCCACAGCAGAGTAAGCCGGGCGGCCAGCAGGCTGGTGGGCAGTGGCCACAGCAGAGTAAGCCGGGCGGCCAGCAGCAACAGGCTGGTGGGCAGTGGTCACAGCAGAGTAAACCGGGTGGCCAACAGGGACCTGGCTCCGCAGGACATCAGCAGAGTGGTCCACAGCAGAGTAAACCGGGCGGCCACCAGCAGCAGGCTGGTGGGCAGTGGACACAGCAGAATAAACCGGGTGGCCAGCAGCAGCAGCAGCGACAATTTGGCGGCCAACAAGGTAGCTATCAACATCGTGGTCCTACACCACAACAGGGTAGTGCCAACGTGTCGCCATTGCCACAAACGGGCAGCATCAAGCGTGGAACAATTGGACGGCCAGGCACTGTTGGTGTCAACTACTTGAATGTGGACCTTACCAAAATGCCGAAATTTGCATATCATTATGATGTGGACATAAATCCCGAACGCCCAAAGAAATTCTATCGCAACGCCTTCGAGGTCTTTCGCACAAAATATTTAAACCAGCGTATCGCCGCCTTCGATGGAAACAAGTCTTGCTATGCTTTGGAGGAGCTGCCGTTTGCCTCTGGCGAAGTAGAGGTAAAACTATCCTTTTCTTTTTTATGTTTTACACTGTTGCCTCAATTGTTGCGTTGTTTTATTTTGCAGGTGGTGGATAAGCATGGGCGAACACTGAAGTACAAAATTACGCTGAAGAAAACGGATAACATGCAAGTGGATCTTAGCTCACTACACAGGTGAGAGATAATTGCGTTTTTCAATATGTTATATTTAATATTCAAATAATGCATTTTGCATGCTTGCAGCTATATGAAAGACAAAATCTATGATAAGCCTATGCGTGCCCTGCAATGTTTGGAGGTGGTGCTCGCTTCTTGCTGCCATCAGCGGTCCGTTCGTGCTGGTCGCTCCTATTTCAAGACATCGGGTAATGGCGTGTGCCAAAAACTGGGCGACGGCTATGAGGCATTGGTGGGTCTCTATCAGAGTCTTGTGCTGGGCGACAGGCCGTTCGTAAATGTGGATGTTTCGCACAAGTCTTTCCCAATTGCAATGACTCTAATTGAATACTTGGAGAACTATGTCATAATGGAACCGCTTAAAGAAAACACAGTTATACAACAATATTCTCAGCGAAATATGTATTCATTCTTAAAGGGCTTAAATGTGGTATACGAGCCACCTAAATCTTTTGGCAGTGCAGCTCGCAGCTATAGGGTGAACGGACTCTCGGATGGTTCAGCGCGCAGCGAAAAATTTAAGTGTGGTGAAGTTCTCATGACTGTGGAGGAATACTTTAAGTCACGTTCATACAAGTTGAAGTATCCGATGCTGCAGTGTCTCAGCGTTGGTCATCCAAGTAAAATCAATCTTTTGCCCATGGAGCTGTGTCGAATTGAGGAGGGCCAGGCATTGAATGTGAGTACTAACACTTGAAATATATCATACATATGCAAACATATCATATATAAATTCTATAATATATAATATCACATATACATACAGCGAAAGGACGGCTCGAATCAGGTTTCGCAAATGATTAGGTTTGCAGCAACATCGACCAACGAGCGCAAGGCCAAAATAATGAATTTGTTAAAATATTTTGAACACAATCTGAATCCGACAATAAGTCGTTTTGGTCTACGCATTGGCGATGATTTTATAACAGTAAATACACGCCTACTAAGTCCACCGCAACTGGAATATAGAAACAGTAAGTTTGCGACACCAATGAATGGGTCATGGCGTATGGATCAAAACCTATTTCTGACCAGCGGCCCAAAAGTTCACAAGTGGGCCATACTCCACTGTGAGACCGCTCGGATGCAATACAACAAGCTTATGGATTTTCAATCTATGGTAAATACCTTGACATATTTTGTTCTAATATGCATCATATTTCAAATCACATCGTATTTGTATAGGTACAAAGACAAGCTAAGTTCGTCGATGTTATACTGGCGCCAGAGGCAGACATACGATCTTTTAAGGACGACAGGAATTTGGATATACCATTCAATGACCTGAAGAGAAACAAATGCGATCTGGTGTTTGTTATCATACCGTCGCGTGGCGGTGCCACCTATGAAATGATCAAACAAAGGGCTGAGCTACATTGCGGCATTTTGACCCAGTGCATCAAGCAAAACAATGTTGAACGACGCCTGGACGCCCAATTGGTTGGCAACCTTTTATTGAAGGTCAATTCGAAGCTCAATGGCCTCAATCATAAGATTAGGGATGATACACGCATTAGACTAGCGAATGTTATGTATTTGGGAGCGGATGTGACGCATTCCTCGCCCGATCAGCGCGAAATACCCAGCGTTGTTGGCGTGGCCGCATCACACGATTTACATGGCGGCTCCTACAACATGCAGGTCAGGTTGCAAATCAACACCAGTGGTCGTCCGCGTGAGGAAATCGATGATATGCAGTCCATTACGTCCGAACATTTGCGCGTCTATCATCAGAAGCAAGGCCGCTATCCAGATCACATTATTTACTATCGCGATGGCGTTAGCGATGGACAATTTTTAAAAATAAAAAATTTAGAATTGAGGGGCATTTATGCAGCCTGCGAGAAGGTGAGACTCAAGTAGCAAATTTCTTGTAATGGCTAATCACTAATCACTATTTTCGATAATAATTATTTAACAGTTGCGCATTAAGCCAAATGTGTGCTGTGTAATTGTGGTGAAGCGTCATCACACCCGCTTCTTTCCGCTGGGCACGCCACATCCCAGAAATAAATTCAATAATGTTGATCCAGGTACTGTTGTGGATCGCGTCATTGTGCATCCGAACGAGGTGCAATTCTTTATGGTAAGCCATCAGTCCATACAGGGCACTGCTAAGCCCACACGCTACAATGTGATTGAGAACACTGGAAATCTGGATATTGATCTGTTGCAACAATTGACCTACAACTTGTGCCACATGTTTCCACGATGCAACCGGGCCGTATCTTATCCGGCACCAGCATACTTGGCACACTTGGCTGCCGCGCGTGGCCGTGTTTATATCTCGTCTTCTCGGAAAATAAGTTCACCAGTGATTCATCCGGATTTCGTGAAAACTAATCCCATGTACTTTGTTTAGAAATTGGCATTGGGAATTAATATGTTATTAAAGAATTACCATAATAACTATCAAATAAAGCAATTTCAATATATTTGCTAAAACTGCATGCGTTTATGTCAGTTGATATAACCTTTTACATCGCATCGAAATGGAATCTGTGTGACTCTTGTAAACGCTCCTGCCTATCCTCGCGCTTCTCTTTAATGTAGAGCACTAATATGATGAGCACAATCACCAAGCAAGTGCCACCCAGGGCCACAACACTCATTAGGATCAGTTTGCTGGGCGTGACGAAGAGCAGCGCCTTCCAGTGCTGTGCATCATCAAGCGGCTTCGGCACAACTATGATCTGAGAGTTGGGTATTAGCTGTGTCCAATTGTGAAATTTGCCATACAGCTGGTCACCATCCTGTGTGGTTGTGATGTAAGTAATAATCGGACCGGGTAAATTGCTGCCATAGGTGCGCTTCTTGCGGCCCAGCGTAGTGCGCGATGTGGGATTCTGTGGATTTACTAGACCTGTTAGCACAATCACCTTCACAAAATTGGCATCATAATCGAGAGTATTTCGAAATGCAAGCGGACGATAATTTCCATTCACTTGTTTCTCCATCAGTATCACATCCATGACACCATCCTGGTAAAAGTCATAGAATGCACCAGCTACTGTGTTATTGCCCATGGGCCACAAAGCATTCCATCGCACCTCAAAGGTGCGTTTGAATTTCTTGCTGCACGTCTTGTACGCAACATTCTCCAGAAGAAAAGTCTGCATTATCGGCTTCGAAACGCTCAATGGTTGCAGGGTGACCAGCAAATCTGGATAGCCATCTAAATTAAAGTCACATTTCTGTCAAAATTTCTGCTGAGATGCAATCGTTTAATAAATAAATTTTCTCGACTTATCGGCGCTTAGATTTTTTTGAATATATTTGTTACATTTACATTTATCGATATAAATATCGGAATACAACACTTATTAGATGAAACAAATTGTGTAAAATATCAGAAGCACAATCATTTCAGAAAGAAAATCTTCGTGAAACGCAAAGGAGCTCATTTTATTTTTACATTTGAAATTAATAATGGGGAAAAATAACAGTGAGTATTAATTAGCAGATTGAAAACATACGAAAAAAATACACAACTTTTGGTTACCCCTGTAATTGCAGAATATAAGCAAAATAAAAAGGACGCAGAACCAGTGCCAGCACCTCAACCGCAGAAGCCTCAACAGCAAAGTAAGTATAAATGTATGTGTGCACATTGCATTGATTTGCATTCGTGTTTGTGACAATTTTCTCATATCTATATAACAAAGTAACAAAGAATGCCCAAAAGAGCGAAAGCACACGTTTCGAACTATAGATTTTTATAAAAGGGGAATCACCAAATTAGTAAAAAGTATTTCATAATTTTTTTGTATAATGCATATATATGTGCATAATATATATATTATAACGTGACTTGTCTTCCTTGTATGCGTGGGCGAGTGGCAGAAAACTCTGGAAAGACAAAAACACGATTCGAAGCTTTTCCACATAAAATCGGTTTACCTGGGTGTATTATATTTAATTTTCATATTGCAGCTGCGACTGCAGCAGCAGGGACGACCCCGTCGACAAGCGCTGCGTCTGCACCTGCGACTGCAGCAGCAGTTCCAACCCCGTCGACAAGCGCTGCGTCTGCACCTGCACAAGGAGGCTGGCAGCAGGCTGGTGGAAAGCGGCCACAGCAGAGTAAGCCGGGCGGCCAGCAGCAGCAGGCTGGTGGGCAGTGGCCACAGCAGAGTAAACCGGGTGGCCAACAGGGACCTGGCTCCGCAGGACATCAGCAGAGTGGTCCACAGCAGAGTAAACCGGGCGGCCACCAGCAGCAGGCTGGTGGGCAGTGGCCACAGCAGAGTAAGCCGGGCGGCCAGCAGGCTGGTGGGCAGTGGCCACAGCAGAGTAAGCCGGGCGGCCAGCAGCAGCAGGCTGGTGGGCAGTGGTCACAGCAGAGTAAACCGGGTGGCCAACAGGGACCTGGCTCCGCAGGACATCAGCAGAGTGGTCCACAGCAGAGTAAACCGGGCGGCCACCAGCAGCAGGCTGGTGGGCAGTGGACACAGCAGAATAAACCGGGTGGCCAGCAGCAGCAGCGACAATTTGGCGGCCAACAAGGTAGCTATCAACATCGTGGTCCTACACCACAACATGGTAGTGCCAACGTGTCGCCATTGCCACAAACGGGCAGCATCAAGCGTGGAACAATTGGACGGCCAGGCACTGTTGGTGTCAACTACTTGAATGTGGACCTTACCAAAATGCCGAAATTTGCATATCATTATGATGTGGACATAAATCCCGAACGCCCAAAGAAATTCTATCGCAACGCCTTCGAGGTCTTTCGCACAAAATATTTAAACCAGCGTATCGCCGCCTTCGATGGAAACAAGTCTTGCTATGCTTTGGAGGAGCTGCCGTTTGCCTCTGGCGAAGTAGAGGTAAAACTATCCTTTTCTTTTTTATGTTTTACACTGTTGCCTCAATTGTTGCGTTGTTTTATTTTGCAGGTGGTGGATAAGCATGGGCGAACACTGAAGTACAAAATTACGCTGAAGAAAACGGATAACATGCAAGTGGATCTTAGCTCACTACACAGGTGAGAGATAGTTGCGTTTTTCAATATGTTATATTCAATATTCAAATAATGCATTTTGCATGCTTGCAGCTATATGAAAGACAAAATCTATGATAAGCCTATGCGTGCCCTGCAATGTTTGGAGGTGGTGCTCGCTTCTTGCTGCCATCAGCGGTCCGTTCGTGCTGGTCGCTCCTATTTCAAGACATCGGGTAATGGCGTGTGCCAAAAACTGGGCGACGGCTATGAGGCATTGGTGGGTCTCTATCAGAGTCTTGTGCTGGGCGACAGGCCGTTCGTAAATGTGGATGTTTCGCACAAGTCTTTCCCAATTGCAATGACTCTAATTGAATACTTGGAGAACTATGTCATAATGGAACCGCTTAAAGAAAACACAGTTATACAACAATATTCTCAGCGAAATATGTATTCATTCTTAAAGGGCTTAAATGTGGTATACGAGCCACCTAAATCTTTTGGCAGTGCAGCTCGCAGCTATAGGGTGAACGGACTCTCGGATGGTTCAGCGCGCAGCGAAAAATTTAAGTGTGGTGAAGTTCTCATGACTGTGGAGGAATACTTTAAGTCACGATCATACAAGTTGAAGTATCCGATGCTGCAGTGTCTCAGCGTTGGTCATCCAAGTAAAATCAATCTTTTGCCCATGGAGCTGTGTCGAATTGAGGAGGGCCAGGCATTGAATGTGAGTACTAACACTTGAAATATATCATACATATGCAAACATATCATATATAAATTCTATAATATATAATATCACATATACATACAGCGAAAGGACGGCTCGAATCAGGTTTCGCAAATGATTAGGTTTGCAGCAACATCGACCAACGAGCGCAAGGCCAAAATAATGAATTTGTTAAAATATTTTGAACACAATTTGAATCCGACAATAAGTCGTTTTGGTCTACGCATTGGCGATGATTTTATAACAGTAAATACACGCCTATTAAGTCCACCGCAACTGGAATATAGAAACAGTAAGTTTGCGACACCAATGAATGGGTCATGGCGTATGGATCAAAACCTATTTCTGACCAGCGGCCCAAAAGTTCACAAGTGGGCCATACTCCACTGTGAGACCGCTCGGATGCAATACAACAAGCTTATGGATTTTCAATCTATGGTAAATACCTTGACATATTTTGTTCTAATATGCATCATATTTCAAATCACATCGTATTTGTATAGGTACAAAGACAAGCTAAGTTCGTCGATGTTATACTGGCGCCAGAGGCAGACATACGATCTTTTAAGGACGACAGGAATTTGGATATACCATTCAATGACCTGAAGAGAAACAAATGCGATCTGGTGTTTGTTATCATACCGTCGCGTGGCGGTGCCACCTATGAAATGATCAAACAAAGGGCTGAGCTACATTGCGGCATTTTGACCCAGTGCATCAAGCAAAACAATGTTGAACGACGCCTGGACGCCCAATTGGTTGGCAACCTTTTATTGAAGGTCAATTCGAAGCTCAATGGCCTCAATCATAAGATTAGGGATGATACACGCATTAGACTAGCGAATGTTATGTATTTGGGAGCGGATGTGACGCATTCCTCGCCCGATCAGCGCGAAATACCCAGCGTTGTTGGCGTGGCCGCATCACACGATTTACATGGCGGCTCCTACAACATGCAGGTCAGGTTGCAAATCAACACCAGTGGTCGTCCGCGTGAGGAAATCGATGATATGCAGTCCATTACGTCCGAACATTTGCGCGTCTATCATCAGAAGCAAGGCCGCTATCCAGATCACATTATTTACTATCGCGATGGCGTTAGCGATGGACAATTTTTAAAAATAAAAAATTTAGAATTGAGGGGCATTTATGCAGCCTGCGAGAAGGTGAGACTCAAGTAGCAAATTTCTTGTAATGGCTAATCACTAATCACTATTTTCGATAATAATTATTTAACAGTTGCGCATTAAGCCAAATGTGTGCTGTGTAATTGTGGTGAAGCGTCATCACACCCGCTTCTTTCCGCTGGGCACGCCACATCCCAGAAATAAATTCAATAATGTTGATCCAGGTACTGTTGTGGATCGCGTCATTGTGCATCCGAACGAGGTGCAATTCTTTATGGTAAGCCATCAGTCCATACAGGGCACTGCTAAGCCCACACGCTACAATGTGATTGAGAACACTGGAAATCTGGATATTGATCTGTTGCAACAATTGACCTACAACTTGTGCCACATGTTTCCACGATGCAACCGGGCCGTATCTTATCCGGCACCAGCATACTTGGCACACTTGGCTGCCGCGCGTGGCCGTGTTTATATCTCGTCTTCTCGGAAAATAAGTTCACCAGTGATTCATCCGGATTTCGTGAAAACTAATCCCATGTACTTTGTTTAGAAATTGGCATTTCCTTCAGCACTTTTTGTGCAACCTATTGGCCCATCTCAAAGCATAGGTCTGCATTTTTTCATTTTTGTATTTTTATCACATTTTTTAAACTATATATACATTTATTGAACAATTATTATGCAAATTCGCAGCTGGTTCTGAGTTAGGAGTTCAATTATGTAATTGGCCATGAAAGTGCTTATATGAACTCCACATAGAACCAAATGCGATTGCTCATTATAATTAAAATGGGAATTAATATGTTATTAAAGAATTACCATAATAACTATCAAATAAAGCAATTTCATTATATTTGCTAAAACTGCATGCGTTTATGTCAGTTGATATAACCTTTTACATCGCATCGAAATGGAATCTGTGTGACTCTTGCAAACGCTCCTGCCTATCCTCGCGCTTCTCCTTAATGTAGAGCACTAATATGATGAGCACAATCACCAAGCAAGTGCCACCCAGGGCCACAACACTCATTAGGATCAGTTTGCTGGGCGTGACGAAGAGCAGCGCCTTCCAGTGCTGTGCATCATCAAGCGGCTTCGGCACAACTATGATCTGAGAGTTGGGTATTAGCTGTGTCCAATTGTGAAATTTGCCATACAGCCCCACCACTAGTTGATCCACAAAATTGGGTGTGCGACCCAGGCCAAAGCATGTGTAGGGCAATTGGAGTGCAAGATATGATGATTGTGGCAATTGGACACTGCTGCCAATTTGCTGGTCACCATCCTGTGTGGTTGTGATGTAAGTAATAATCGGACCGGGTAAATTGCTGCCATAGGTGCGCTTCTTGCGGCCCAGCGTAGTGCGCGATGTGGGATTCTGTGGATTTACTAGACCTGTTAGCACAATCACCTTCACAAAATTGGCATCATAATCGAGAGTATTTCGAAATGCAAGCGGACGATAATTTCCATTCACTTGTTTCTCCATCAGTATCACATCCATGACACCATCCTGGTAAAAGTCATAGAATGCACCAGCTACTGTGTTATTGCCCATGGGCCACAAAGCATTCCATCGCACCTCAAAGGTGCGTTTGAATTTCTTGCTGCACGTCTTGCACGCAACATTCTCCAGAAGAAAAGTCTGCATTATCGGCTTCGAAACGCTCAATGGTTGCAGGGTGACCAGCAAATCTGGATAGCCATCTAAATTAAAGTCACCCATACGCGCAGTAATAGTCTTCAAATAAACATCATTGGGATCTGGTGGCACAAATGCCCATGTGACGCCCTGCGGATCCTTAAAGTTGACATGAACGTCATAAAACATGTTGCCATCATGCACAAATATTGTCGAGTTTTTGCAATTTTCCTGTACGCAAAACGGCACTACGATATTTTGTACGCCGTGCAGCTCAAAGTCCATAAAGACGGCCTGACCGACCACGTACCCGTTGCTGCCCACCAGCTCGTAGGTTATGGTGTACTGATAGCTAAAGTTCTCGCCGTGGGGCTCATTGATCCCATACCAAATCTCGTAGCCGGTTTTGGTTTGTAAAAACAGATCTGCTAGATAATCGCCGTTCAAATCCAGATACGCATTTGCATTGGGTATTGCAAGAGTTGATGCGGTGCCCCCAGAGGGCTTTGCCGTTGGTTGTTCACGTTTGTTATTGAATTTCCAAAAGCAACGTGTGTCGTTCGTATTCAGTCCATATAAATCGATGATCATGTCGCGATTATAATCAAGGGCCATTGCTTCGCCTTTCGTTTGGATGACTGGCTCCTTGGCGCAATTCAGCTCGGTTGTGTTGCCCCAGTTTATGTAAACGTCATAGATACCACTGCCTTTCTCCACATTGACCAGGACATCCATCAGCGCATCGCCATCAAAATCACCAGGTATTACACTGACAATCCTCCTTGAACCAAAGTAACAATGAGGACCAGGTCGCAGCAGTGGCTCCGTGTCAAATCCTGTTTATTTAAAATAAGTCATTTAGTTATCTGCAGATAAAGTAGCCCTACAACATAATCGAATATAAGTAGTGCTCATATAAATAAATTATTAATAAAATTACAGCTAGCGTAAATTATGAATTTATAAAATATAAATCAACTTTAAATGCTTGACTTGTGTTTGGAATATCAGTAATTAGTTTTTTATCTATAATTTCACCAGAGTTTTAGACATATACGTTTACTCTGTTGGCAGAATAGGAAACGCCTTAATTTGTTAGTACGCACCAAATAGTATTTGTAGTCTTTTTCTGTCCTCCTGAATGACGAATACGTCCGTAAGTTCATCCGAATTAAAGTCACCAAAAGCTGCGACTACACCTTCCTTAATATGACCAAATACAATATTAGTGATATTACTGGATTGGACAACGGCCACGTAGATCAGCACCAGCAGCAGCCAGGCGCAATACATTTCGCTGATTGTTGACTACTTTTGCACTAAAGAGTTGAGTTTGCTTTGTTTTCTTATTATTTTTGTTGTCGCTTCGTTAAAAATCAATACTAAGTCAGATGTGAATTATCGATAACAATTAATTGTTACAACCTGAAGTGCTTACAAATCGTTTCGAAAGAATCGATATCTATCGCAAAGAAAACTGTAAAATAATAACTTAATAGAAACAACTAATTAATACAAATAAATAAATAATGGTAAGTAAAACGACATAATGCAACATGTATTTAGGTGTGATATCCACCGAATGAATGTGCAGTGATATGTGAGAGTTTGTTTTGCTCGCTGGTGTTTCAGCTTCGCACGCACAAGTTGTTGTTGTAGTTGGTGTATTTATGCAATTTGCATTCACAATAAACTAAATTTGTGCCTGTATTGTATATATATTGTGTTGGCCATGTTAACTAATTTTGTTTATTTCTCCAGAACAAAACTCACGTCAACACCGTGATAAGGTAAAAATTCATCTTGCTAACACAAACTGGCGAACAGACAGCCATTTTCTGCCTGCAACAGAATGATTGGAAAATGGACTTGGCCAGCGATAACTATTTTCAGAATGAGTTCATCAATGGCATGTGCGATTTGGGTACGGATAGCATACAGAAACTTAAGTCCAAGTTGCCGATGCTGGAACAGGAATTGAATGATGCAGGCAAATTTAAGGATTTCTATCACTTTACCTTCAACTATGCAAAGGATCCGGACCAAAAGGGCATTGATTTGGACATTGCCATTGCATATTGGTGCAATGTGCTTAGTGATCGTTTTAAATTCTTGGACATTTGGTGCAAGTTCCTCGAAGAGAAACACAAGCGTGCGATTTCAAGGGACACATGGAATCTGCTGCTGAATTTTGCTATTAACATCGATGATCGGATGAGCAACTAAGACTCAGAATGTGCTTGGCCCGTGCTTATAGATGATTTGTCGAGTGGTGCAAAGGAAAATAATCATCTTGCCACAGATCAGCAGCAGAAGCACACAAAGCAATCAATGTCCCAGAAGAACATATCGAACGCTTACGGGGTGGTGGCATCGTGTCGCCATTGCCACAGACGGGCAGCATCAAGCGTGGAACAATTGGACGGCCAGGCACTGTTGGTGTGTTAAATGTGGACCTTACTAAAATGCCGGAATTTGCATAACAGTATGATGTGGACAGAAATTCTATCGCAACGCCTTCGAGGTGTTTCGCACAAAATATTTAAACCAGCGTATCGCGGGCTTCGATGGAAACAAGTCTTGCTATGCTTTGGAGGAGCTGCCGTTTGCCTCTGGCGAAGTAGAGGTAACACTATCCTTTTCTTTTTTTATTTTTTACACTGTTGCCTCAATTGTTGCGTTGTTTTATTTTGCAGGTGGTGGATAAGCATGGGTGAACACTTGGCACACTTGGCTGCCGCGCGTGGCCGTGTTTATATCTCTTCTTCTCGGAAAATAAGTGCACCAGTGATTCATCCGGATTTCGTGAAAACTAATCCCATGTACTTTGTTTAGAAATTGGCATTTCCTTCAGCACTTTTTGTGCAACTTATTGGCCCATCTCAAAGCATAGAAGGTCTGCATTTTTTCATTTTTGTATTTTTATCACATTTTTTAAACTATATATACATTTATTGAACAATTATTATGCAAATTCGCAGCTGGTTCTGAGTTAAGAGTTCAATTATGTAATTGGCCATGAAAGTGCTTATATGAACTCCACATAGAACCAAATGCCCATTATAATTATAATGGGAATTAATATGTTATTAAAGAATTACAATAATAACTATCAAATAAAGCAATTGCAATATATTTGCTAAAACTGCATGCATGTATGTCAGTTGATATAACCGAATCTGTGTGACTCTTGCAAACGCTCCTGCCTATCCTCGCGCTTCTCCTTAAGGTAGAGCACTAATATGATGAGCACAATCACCAAGCAAGTGCCACCCAGGGCCACAACACTCATTAGGATCAGTTTGCTGGGCGTGACGAAGAGCAGCGCCTTCCAGTGCTGTGCATCATCGAGCGGCTTCGGCACAACTATGATCTGAGAGTTGGGTATTAGCTGTGTCCAATTGTGAAATTTGCCATACAGCCCCACCACTAGTTGATCCACAAAATTGGGTGTGCGACCCAGGCCAAAGCATGTGTAGGGCAATTGGAGTGCAAGATATGATGATTGTGGCAATTGGACACTGCTGCCAATTTGCTGGTCACCATCCTGTGTGGTTGTGATGTAAGTAATAATCGGACCGGGTAAATTGCTGCCATAGGTGCGCTTCTTGCGGCCCAGCGTAGTGCGCGATGTGGGATTCTGTGGATTTACTAGACCTGTCACCACAATCACCTTCACAAAATTGGCATCATAATCGAGAGTATTTTGAAATGCAAGCGGACGATAATCTCCATTCACTAGTTTCTCCATCAGTATCACGTCCATGACACCATCCTGGTAATAGTCATAGAATGCACCAGCTACTGTGTTATTGCCCATGGGCCACAAAGCATTCCATCGCACCTCAAAGGTGCGTTTGAATTTCTTGCTGCACGTCTTGCACGCAACATTCTCCAGAAGAAAAGTCTGCATTATCGGCTTCGAAACGCTCAATGGTTGCAGGGTGACCAGCAAATCTGGATAGCCATCTAAATTAAAGTCACCCATACGCGCAGTAATAGTCTTCAAATAAACATCACTGGGATCTGGTGGCACAAATGCCCATGTGACGCCCTGCGGATCCTTAAAGTTGACATGAACGTCATAAAACATGTTGCCATCGTGCACAAATATTGTCGAGTTTTTGCAATTTTCCTGTACGCAAAACGGCACTACGATATTTTGTACGCCGTGCAGCTCAAAGTCCATAAAGACGGCCTGACCGACCACGTACCTGTTGCTGCCCACCAGCTCGTAGGATATGGTGTACTGATAGGTAAAGTTCTCGCCGCTGGGCTCATTGATGCCATACCAAATCTCGTAGCCGGTTTTGGTTTGTAAAAACAGATCTGCCAGATAATCGCCGTTCAAATCCAGATACGCATTTGCATTGGGTATTGCAAGAGTTGATGCGGTGCCGCCAGAGAGCATTGCCGTTGGTTGTTCACGTTTGTTATTGAATTTCCAAAAGCAACGTGTGTGGTTCGTATTCAGTCCATATAAATCGATGATCATGTCACGATTATAATCAAGGGCCATTGCTTCGCCTTTCGTTTGGATGACTGGCTCCTTGGCGCAATTCAGCTCGGTTGTGTTGCCCCAGTTTATGTAAACGTCATAGATACCACTGCCTTTCTCCACATTGACCAGGACATCCATCAGCGCATCGCCATCAAAATCACCAGGTATTACACTGACAATCCTCCTTGAACCAAAGTAACAATGAGGACCAGGTCGCAGCAGTGGCTCCGTGTCAAATCCTGTTTATTTAAAATAAGTCATTTAGTTATCTGCAGATAAAGTAGCCCTACAACATAATCGAATATAAGTAGTGCTCATATAAATAAATTATTAATAAAATTACAGCTTGCGTAAATTATGAATTTATAAAATATAAATCAACTTTAAATGCTTGACTTGTGTTTGGAATATCAGTAATTAGTTTTTTATCTATAATTTCACCAGAGTTTTAGACATATACGTTTACTCTGTTGGCAGAATAGGAAACGCCTTAATTTGTTAGTACGCACCAAGTAGTATTTGTAGTCTTTTTCTGTCCTCCTGAATGACGAATACGTCCGTAAGTTCATCCGAATTAAAGTCACCAAAAGCTGCGACTACACCTTCCTTAATATGACCAAATACAATATTAGTGATATTACTGGATTGGACAACGGCCACGTAGATCAGCACCAGCAGCAGCCAGGCGCAATACATTTCGCTGATTGTTGACTACTTTTGCACTAAAGAATTGAGTTTGCTTTGTTTACTCATTGTTTTTGTCGCTTCGCTAAAAATCAAAACTGAGTCAGATGTGAATTATCGATAACAATTAATTGTTACAACCTGAAGTGCTTACAAATCGTTTCGAAAGAATCGATATCTACCGGACCAAAAGGGCATTGATTTGGACATTGCCATTGCATATTGGTGCAATGTGCTTAGTGATCGTTTTAAATTCTTGGACATTTGGTGCAAGTTCCTCGAAGAGAAACACAAGCGTGCGATTTCAAGGGACACATGGAATCTGCTGCTGAATTTTGCTATTAACATCGATGATCGGATGAGCAACTAAGACTCAGAATGTGCTTGGCCCGTGCTTATAGATGATTTGTCGAGTGGTGCAAAGGAAAATAATCATCTTGCCACAGATCAGCAGCAGAAGCACACAAAGCAATCAATGTCCCAGAAGAACATATCGAACGCTTACGGGGTGGTGGCATCGTGTCGCCATTGCCACAGACGGGCAGCATCAAGCGTGGAACAATTGGACGGCCAGGCACTGTTGGTGTGTTAAATGTGGACCTTACTAAAATGCCGGAATTTGCATAACAGTATGATGTGGACAGAAATTCTATCGCAACGCCTTCGAGGTGTTTCGCACAAAATATTTAAACCAGCGTATCGCGGGCTTCGATGGAAACAAGTCTTGCTATGCTTTGGAGGAGCTGCCGTTTGCCTCTGGCGAAGTAGAGGTAACACTATCCTTTTCTTTTTTTATTTTTTACACTGTTGCCTCAATTGTTGCGTTGTTTTATTTTGCAGGTGGTGGATAAGCATGGGTGAACACTTGGCACACTTGGCTGCCGCGCGTGGCCGTGTTTATATCTCTTCTTCTCGGAAAATAAGTGCACCAGTGATTCATCCGGATTTCGTGAAAACTAATCCCATGTACTTTGTTTAGAAATTGGCATTTCCTTCAGCACTTTTTGTGCAACTTATTGGCCCATCTCAAAGCATAGAAGGTCTGCATTTTTTCATTTTTGTATTTTTATCACATTTTTTAAACTATATATACATTTATTGAACAATTATTATGCAAATTCGCAGCTGGTTCTGAGTTAAGAGTTCAATTATGTAATTGGCCATGAAAGTGCTTATATGAACTCCACATAGAACCAAATGCCCATTATAATTATAATGGGAATTAATATGTTATTAAAGAATTACAATAATAACTATCAAATAAAGCAATTGCAATATATTTGCTAAAACTGCATGCATGTATGTCAGTTGATATAACCGAATCTGTGTGACTCTTGCAAACGCTCCTGCCTATCCTCGCGCTTCTCCTTAAGGTAGAGCACTAATATGATGAGCACAATCACCAAGCAAGTGCCACCCAGGGCCACAACACTCATTAGGATCAGTTTGCTGGGCGTGACGAAGAGCAGCGCCTTCCAGTGCTGTGCATCATCGAGCGGCTTCGGCACAACTATGATCTGAGAGTTGGGTATTAGCTGTGTCCAATTGTGAAATTTGCCATACAGCCCCACCACTAGTTGATCCACAAAATTGGGTGTGCGACCCAGGCCAAAGCATGTGTAGGGCAATTGGAGTGCAAGATATGATGATTGTGGCAATTGGACACTGCTGCCAATTTGCTGGTCACCATCCTGTGTGGTTGTGATGTAAGTAATAATCGGACCGGGTAAATTGCTGCCATAGGTGCGCTTCTTGCGGCCCAGCGTAGTGCGCGATGTGGGATTCTGTGGATTTACTAGACCTGTCACCACAATCACCTTCACAAAATTGGCATCATAATCGAGAGTATTTTGAAATGCAAGCGGACGATAATCTCCATTCACTAGTTTCTCCATCAGTATCACGTCCATGACACCATCCTGGTAATAGTCATAGAATGCACCAGCTACTGTGTTATTGCCCATGGGCCACAAAGCATTCCATCGCACCTCAAAGGTGCGTTTGAATTTCTTGCTGCACGTCTTGCACGCAACATTCTCCAGAAGAAAAGTCTGCATTATCGGCTTCGAAACGCTCAATGGTTGCAGGGTGACCAGCAAATCTGGATAGCCATCTAAATTAAAGTCACCCATACGCGCAGTAATAGTCTTCAAATAAACATCACTGGGATCTGGTGGCACAAATGCCCATGTGACGCCCTGCGGATCCTTAAAGTTGACATGAACGTCATAAAACATGTTGCCATCGTGCACAAATATTGTCGAGTTTTTGCAATTTTCCTGTACGCAAAACGGCACTACGATATTTTGTACGCCGTGCAGCTCAAAGTCCATAAAGACGGCCTGACCGACCACGTACCTGTTGCTGCCCACCAGCTCGTAGGATATGGTGTACTGATAGGTAAAGTTCTCGCCGCTGGGCTCATTGATGCCATACCAAATCTCGTAGCCGGTTTTGGTTTGTAAAAACAGATCTGCCAGATAATCGCCGTTCAAATCCAGATACGCATTTGCATTGGGTATTGCAAGAGTTGATGCGGTGCCGCCAGAGAGCATTGCCGTTGGTTGTTCACGTTTGTTATTGAATTTCCAAAAGCAACGTGTGTGGTTCGTATTCAGTCCATATAAATCGATGATCATGTCACGATTATAATCAAGGGCCATTGCTTCGCCTTTCGTTTGGATGACTGGCTCCTTGGCGCAATTCAGCTCGGTTGTGTTGCCCCAGTTTATGTAAACGTCATAGATACCACTGCCTTTCTCCACATTGACCAGGACATCCATCAGCGCATCGCCATCAAAATCACCAGGTATTACACTGACAATCCTCCTTGAACCAAAGTAACAATGAGGACCAGGTCGCAGCAGTGGCTCCGTGTCAAATCCTGTTTATTTAAAATAAGTCATTTAGTTATCTGCAGATAAAGTAGCCCTACAACATAATCGAATATAAGTAGTGCTCATATAAATAAATTATTAATAAAATTACAGCTTGCGTAAATTATGAATTTATAAAATATAAATCAACTTTAAATGCTTGACTTGTGTTTGGAATATCAGTAATTAGTTTTTTATCTATAATTTCACCAGAGTTTTAGACATATACGTTTACTCTGTTGGCAGAATAGGAAACGCCTTAATTTGTTAGTACGCACCAAGTAGTATTTGTAGTCTTTTTCTGTCCTCCTGAATGACGAATACGTCCGTAAGTTCATCCGAATTAAAGTCACCAAAAGCTGCGACTACACCTTCCTTAATATGACCAAATACAATATTAGTGATATTACTGGATTGGACAACGGCCACGTAGATCAGCACCAGCAGCAGCCAGGCGCAATACATTTCGCTGATTGTTGACTACTTTTGCACTAAAGAATTGAGTTTGCTTTGTTTACTCATTGTTTTTGTCGCTTCGCTAAAAATCAAAACTGAGTCAGATGTGAATTATCGATAACAATTAATTGTTACAACCTGAAGTGCTTACAAATCGTTTCGAAAGAATCGATATCTAAGGCATCTCTGAGCTTCGACGGTCGAAACAACAACGCCAAGAAAACTCTGTAAAATAATAACTAAATAGAAACAACTAATTAATACAAATAAATAAATAATGGTAAGCAAAACGACATAATACAACATGTATTTAGGTGTGATATCTACCGGATGAGTGTGCAGTGATATGCGAGTGTTTGTTTTGCTCGCTGCTGCTTCTTCCTGCATACAAGCGCCATCGCACGCACAAATTGTTGTAGTTGGTGTATTTATGCAATTCGCATTTACAATTAACTAAATGTGTACCTGTATTGTATATATTGTGTTGGCCATGTTAACTAATTTTGTTTATTTTTCCAGAACAAACTGAAGTCAAGTCAACACCGTGATAAGGTGAAAAAATTCATCTCGCTAACACAAACTGGCGAACAGACAGCCATTTTCTGCCTGCAACAGAATGATTGGAAAATGGACTTGGCCAGTGATAACTATTTTCAGAATCCCGAATACTATTATCGTGAGCTGGATCGTAAGCGTATCGAGCAATTATTTATGCGCTATCGTGATCCAAGCGATGCTCTAAAGATCAGCTCACAGGGCGTCATCCGATTCCTTGAGGATCTGGAGCTGAGTCCCGACTCCAAACTTGTGCTCATAATTGCCTGGAAGTTTCACGCCGAGGTGCAGTGTGAATTCTCACGCGATGAGTTCATCAATGGCATGTGCGATTTGGGTACGGATAGCATAGAGAAACTTAAGTCCAAGTTGCCGTTGCTGGAACAGGAATTGAATGATGCAGGCAAATTTAAGGATTTCTATCACTTCACCTTCAACTATGCAAAGGATCCGGGCCAAAAGGGCATTGATTTGGACATGGCCATTGCATATTGGGGCATTGTGCTAAGTGATCGTTTTAAATTCTTGGACATTTGGTGCAAGTTCCTTGAAGAGAAACACAAGCGTGCGATTTCAAGGGACACATGGAATCTGCTGCTGGATTTTGCCACCAACATCGATGATCGGATGAGCAACTATGACTCAGAGGGTGCTTGGCCCGTGCTTATTGATGATTTTGTCGAGTGGTGCCAAGAAAATAATCATCTTGCCACAGATCAGCAGCAGCAGCACACACAGCAATCAACGTCCCAGAAGAACATATCTAACGCTTACCAGACCTCGCATAGTACAAACATGAATTATGGCTAACGATTGTTGCGCTTTATACATATATATTCTCATTAATGATTAATTATGCTTTTTATTCGGATTATTTTAAATAATCATGATAATAAGCAATGCATAATAATTTACATTTCTCTATAAAAAAAAAACAAAAAAAAATAACGTAATAAATAAAATTAGTAAATGTAATCAAAAGTTTTACTACAACTCTTGCAAAAATATAAATTCTGTGCCAATGACTCGGACGATATAAAATAAGCAATACATCGCAGATGTTATTATCGATACATAATTTGTATATCATCCCCAACTTGGTGAGTGTCAAGTGTGACCGTAGCATGTAAAAGCAAATTGATATTGTTGCAACGATTTTTCGTCACTCTGGCTGCTTATTAGAATATACATTTAATAAATTTCTAAATATATTTGTGCGTGCGGCGCACGTGCATGTGCAAGGTTGCCTTACATGCGTAGATCATGTGTTGTGAAAATAATACAAAGTGCATATACGGTGTGTAACAATCAATTGTTTCTTCACACTCCCCGTGTGAGTGTGACCAAGAGTGCGTGTCTGTGCGTTTGTGTGCGTACAAGGCAGTCAGTGGGCGGCCGCCCATAAAGAGTCTACCCACTACCCAGCAGACACACAAGCACACATCACAAAGCCCGTGTGTTTGCAGCACAATAATAAGGATGTATTTGCCTTGTTTCTAAGGTGTGGAGCAATCGGTGCTGAATGACAAATGTATGTGTCACTGTTGTTGTTGTTGCTGGTTGTGAACGTAATTAACTAGATTCCTTTTTCATTTCGCATTAAATCCTTCTCTCCCCCTCTATCAAACTGCCTTTGAGCTTAACCACCAATGTGGCCAATAATAAAACAAATAAAATTATCATGCGAGCAATATTGAAACAAATACGCAGGCCAATATGCACACGCGAAGAAAACACACACATAGGGGCACAGTTATATATGCATGTGTAAATAGGGGCCACTAAGCGTACATAAATAAAATAAAAACAAACTCAACGCTTAACTGATAACCGCAGACCAGACGTCGACGTCGTGACTACGACAACTAGCTACGCACAATGGTTGCACCTTTTCCGTATACCCTATCTATGTAAATCATTAATATTTACATAAATGCATACATATATAAATACATTCATACATGCATTCATGAATGCATGCACGCATACATACATAAATACGCAATTCTCCCTGTCATTCTTATAATTAATGTTTCACTTTTTTGTATACCCTTGGAGAGGATATAATAATTTTGTCGTGAAACGCATGGGAAGCGTCTACGACACCATAGTGTATATATATTCCGATTCAATATAGTCATGTCCGCCTGTATATATGCACGAATTTTTTTAAAATAAGTTGATGCTTGTCCTTTATCTGTCTATTTGCTTAAGTAGGGACGTCGAAGGACGTAAGATCCACTACATGATACAGCTGCCTCAGAAACCAATTTTGGAAAGATTTATTTGGTTGGTATCGAGATAGTCGTGGACACAATTGTAACAATTTCTGATAAAATCTAACTACTAAAATGTTCAATTTCTTCGAAAACAATTAGTACTCGAACACTAAAATTTAGATGTCTGCATAGTAATTGGTTCCTCGACCTGGAAGACCATTTAGTATATTTATTTTTATAACCTCGTTTAAGATCTGTTGGGACTCGAGTTTAATAAACTAGTGAAACGGATAAATAATTAACGACACGACTTCTTAACTTGTACATGTTAATTTATCAAGTCAATAAAGTTAAAAATAGGAATTTGTATGAAGACTTTGCACGCTTACTGTATATAAATTATATATGTACATATGGACGATATTTGTGATCAGCAGCTGAACTATTTAATAATATAGGTGTGTGGCTTATTTATAATGAAATTTCCACTGATGTGTGTGAAATGGAAATTCAACAAAAAAAATCATTTAGTATTTCTTATATGTGTGCCTTGGATGTGTGTGTTATGTGTGTGTCTTTGTATGGGGTTGATTTAATAATCAATTGCCAGTGTCTGGGGACGTTCACTGCAATATTGTCGACGGCATGCTAATTATTGTTTTCGGCTATTTTTCAGAAGCATTTGCAACAGTCGCCATGACAGAAAGCATTAAAAGCAATCAACTTAACAGCAGCATGCAAGTGTCTTAATTGCAAGGATCTAGCAAATCAACGGCAAGAGCATGAGTCGTCAGGAGACCTCGTCGCCAGGAGCGACATCGACAGCAACATCAGCAACAACATCAGCGACAGCAACAGCAGCGAGCACAGCATGCGGTATAATTTCTACATCAACTCCACAAAAACTGGATGCACAACAACAGCAGCAGGAATTCATCAATCGGAGCATGGCCAGCGAAATTGATGATGCCAGTGATGTCAGCGCCATGTGCGACATGTCCATCAATAGCAGCAGCTGCAGCGCCGCCAGTCCAGTGGCCAAACGGCAAATGAGCTCGGCTTCTCAGTCACGCATTCGTCCACAGTCCAGTTACTCGGCCCGAGTGCTCATCTTTGATGATTCCGATCAGGAGGCAGCTGCAGCAGCAGCAGCCGCCGCCGCAGCTACTGCTCCTGCAACTGTAACTCAAACAGCAGTTGGTTCGCTTAATGCAAGCAGCGCTAATGTAAGCAGCGGTGTTGAGGTATTGCCCGTATCACCGGCCAAGCTTGCCAACGATAATCAGAACAACAGCAACAGCAATCATGGTTCATCATCGCTAATGCGCAATCTCAATCTGACCAAGAGCTCATCGGGCGGGTTATCGGGCAGTGCAAGTTCTCTGCATTCGCGTGGCTATACGGCGCTACTGCGCAAGATCTCCTATCAGCAGCACACGAGCTCCATGCGTGCCGCCAGCAATGGTATGTCTTATTCGGATTCTTTTTAGTTTCATTTTCAACTTTTGCTTTTCGTAGAAGCATCCAATTTGCTACGCATGCGTCACTCGTCGTTGGGCAAATCAGCGCCCTGCTTGACCGGCAACTATTTTCGTCATGAGCTGTTTAGTGCGCCACAACAAGTAGTAGGAGGATGTACTGCTGCGCATATACCGTCGATGGCTTCATCTGGCCTAAATATCTCACGTTCCGGAAGTGGTATTGCTCTCTCGAAGCATCATCATCTTCACGGGGTGGTTATGCGTGGTGCAGCTGGTGCTTCGGGTGCTGGTGGTGGTGCTGGCTCCAGTGGCGTCGCCCATCATCGCCTCAGTCTGGTCACGAATGCAGCGGCCGTAGCTGGTGGCTCACGTGCACATTCACCGTATTCGGCCAGTCCGGCGGATAGTCCACGTCTCAATTCGCCCATGCCGTTTGCCTTTGCCCCTATTAAGCGCATCGCCTCGTGTCGTGGCGTTGTCGACGGCAGGCGCTGGTCGGTGGCATCGTTGCCTTCTTCGGGCTACGGCACGACACCAGGCAGCTCCAACCTATCCGTAAGCAGCTACATCCGATTGCAAGTAATTTAGCTAAACTTCCTTTTTGCTTTTGGCATACAGTCGCAATGCTCCAGTCAGGAGGGACTTAATCATTTGGCGCACAACATTCCACATGGTCAGGAGGATGCGGCCGCTGTTGCCGCTGGCGCCTGTTGTGCGGAGCACTTGAAGCAGCATTGTCCAAAACACTGTGCCCTGTTGCTGGCCGCGCACAAGCCACCACAACAGCAACAATTGCAGCCGCAGCATGCACCAAAGCTGGGACAGCTTCAGCAGCCACAGTCACTGAAACCACCGATCGCTTGCGTTAATTGCTGTGTGGATCTGAGCGCCGCCTGCAGCGGCAATGGAAATGTCAGCAGTGCCAATGCATCAAATGCATCCATGTCGTCCATGCCGGGCAACGCCGGCGGTCGCATGTCTCCCTGTTTTCGTCCACGCTCTCGTTCGCTGTCCAGCCCATCGCGTTCACCCATTGTGGACAATGAGATTGCCGTAATGAATACGCTGTACAAGGAACGCTTTCCCAAGGCCACACAGCAAATGGAGGAGCGCTTGAAGCACTTCATCAGTGAGAATAAAAGCGCCGCTTGCAGCAGTTTTCGTGATTCACAGCCCATTGTGCGGTAAGTGCCGATAATCTCTCTGTATATGAATAGCTATTTGTAATTGAAGGAACTAGCTAGATTAGAAATAATAATCAATTCTGCTTATGCAAAATTTAGAATTACAATAAATAAATATCTTGTGTTGCAGCTTTGTGCATCATCAAGTACTGGAAATGGCGCGTGATTGTCTGCACAAGTCGGAGGCCAAGCTGATAACCTCACAGTACTTCTATGAGTTGAGCGAGAACTTGGAGCGTCTGCTGCTGGAGACCAAGGAGAAATCACCGGAGGCTGCTGCCGAGCTGAGCGGCGTGATTAAGAAGTTGTTGTTAATCATATCGCGACCGGCACGTTTGCTGGAGTGTCTTGAATTCGATCCGCAAGAATTCTATGAGCTGCTTGAAGCAGCCGAAGGACATGCGAAGGCAATGCCAGTGATTAAGGCGGATATACCGCAGTATATCATACACAAGTTGGGGCTGAATCGCGATCCCATTGCGGAGATGCAGCAGGAGCAGCGTGAGACACAGCAGATGTGCGAGGAGCAGGTAACTGCCGTTGATAGACAGCTAGATACGCAATCGGGTGCAGTGCTTATGAATTCACCGCTCAGTTGTGCGGCCAAGCATTTGAGCAGCCTAACGCTGGACGCAATCCAACTGGATCCGGGTCATTCTGGTGGCAGTGGCAGCTGCACGCCACAGCCCATGTTGCCACAACAGCCGCCACAAACGCCGGTGGCTTGTGATGCAGAAACGACGCCCACATTTGCCTTGGCCATAAGCCAACTAAACACGACAGCTGAGACAGCTGCAACGCAACAACAACAGCAACAACACCTGCAGCAGCAGCAGCAACAACAACAGCAATTGCTGCCGAAGGAAAATGACTTTGACATTGCCAAGCTGATCTCAAATGGCGCCTACGGCGCCGTCTATCTGGTGAAGCACAAGACGACACGCCAGCGCTTCGCAATGAAGAAGATCAACAAGAACAATCTCATATTGCGTAATCAGGTGGAGCAGGTGTTCGCCGAGCGGGACATACTGTCGTTTGCCGACAATCCATTTGTGGTCAGCATGTATTGCTCCTTTGAGACAAAGAAGCATCTGTGTTTGGTTATGGAGTATGTGGAGGGCGGTGATTGCGGTACACTGCTCAAGAACATTGGACCGCTGCCCGCCGATATGGCGCGCTTTTATTTCGCCGAAACAGTATTAGCCGTGGAGTATCTGCATAGCTATGGCATCGTCCATCGCGATCTCAAGCCGGACAATTTGTTAATCACAGCGCTGGGCCACATTAAACTCACCGATTTTGGCCTTTCCAAAATGGGTCTGATGTCGTTGGCCACCAATTTATATGAGGGCTACATCGATTCGGAGACCCGACAGTTTTCCGATAAACAGGTAATATCTACTAAGACCACCCTATTGACTCAACTATAATTAATGTACCTTTTCACAGGTCTATGGCACTCCCGAGTATATAGCGCCTGAGGTGATTTTGCGACAGGGTTATGGCAAACCCGTTGACTGGTGGTCCATGGGGATCATATTGTACGAGTTTCTCATTGGTTGTGTGCCGTTCTTTGGCGAGACGGCCGAGGAACTGTTTGCCCATACTGTCAACGATGACATTGAGTGGCCAGACAGCGAGGATTGGCCGGTACAGTCGGAGGCCAAAGATATTATTACACAGCTGCTGCAGCAGAATCCACGTGATCGCCTGGGCACTCAGACCGGCGCCTTGGAGGTGAAGGAGCACGTCTACTTTGATGGCATGGACTGGAATTCACTTCTACGCCAGAAGGCCGAATTTGTGCCGCAGTTGTCCCACGAGGATGATACCAGCTATTTTGACAGTGAGTTTTGCTCTGCGTTATTCACTCTAAATCACATTTGATTATTAACTTGCATTTTTTACAGCCCGCATGGATCGGTACAACCATGATTTGGGTGGTGAGGATACGGATGACACAGATGATACTCCCGTCTTTGGTAGCTTCAATTCCTACACGCCGCAATATCGCAAACAACATTATAGCTGGTCACGGCATGCCACAGCGACGACAACGGACAGCGTCAGAGGAACAACGACAACCACAATGACAACATTGCCTTCGCGTGCCCAGGAATCGACCACAGTGCCATCGATGGCGACGGGCGCACTGCCGAAACTCAAGACTCAAGAAGGAGTGGTCAACAAGTTCTTGAATACGCCACAGCTGCGTAAGCTGGATGTGAGTATTAAATGCGTTAGAAATTAAGTTCATCATTTTTTGTCAGAGAGTTTAACAAGCTTTAATTGGAATCTTTAATTTCATCCTATTTCTCTTTATAACCAAACCATATTTTTTACACTTGCAGCTCTCATCCAGCTGCTTGAAGGTGCCCTCGACGCCGGACACGGAATTTCTACCGGAACTGTTGCACAACGTGACCATTGGCAACGATGCCGAGCTGCGTATGCTTCACCATTATTTGCAACAGCCAACTCCTGCGGCGGTGCGTTTGCAGCAGCGTCACAGTATGCCACCCAATACGACGACGATCATTAGCACGCCGGCAACACCGCCGCCACCACCGACACAGTCGTCCACAGCGACACCGCAACCGACAAGCGTGAGCAGTTTCTCGCGCAGCACGCCAGAGAGTTCGCAGACGGACAGCGATGATTTCTCGCCACAGATAAATCGTAAGCGCAAAGGCGTTTGTGCCCGGGACATATTGCCGCGCTTCTCCATCTCCATTGAGGATGAGACGATCAGTGCGTGCAGTTCATCGACAGAGAACATGAACATACGGGAACAGTCGCCGCTGGCGCTGCAGCATCAGCCCAAGTCCATGGACAGCAGCAGCGGATCAACATCGTTCAAGCATCATCGGTCGCGTTCGATTGTGAAATCTGCCTCGGCGCTGGGACTGTCGCTGATGTCATCGCTGGACAACACGCAATTGGCGGCACAACTCTGCGGTGGCATTCAATCGCCGGGCAGCGTTGGCGGTGGCAATGGGTCCAGTACAGCCAGTTCAAGGGACACATCGCCCTGTCGTGAACTCTCGCCACTGGTCACCAATCTCAAGCCGCCGATTATTATACGCCGTGGACCACGTGGCTTTGGCTTCACCGTTCACACGATACGCGTCTATTATGGTGACACAGATTTTTATACCATGCATCATTTGGTCATGGCCGTCGATGAGGGCAGTCCTGCATTTGAGGCGGGCCTGCGGCCAGCCGATCTAATCACGCATGTGAACGGAGAGGCTGTCCAGGGGTTGTACCATACGCAGGTACTGCAGCTGTTACTCAGCGGTGGCGAGCATGTTACGCTGCGTGCAACGCCCCTGGAGCACACCAGCATTCAGAGCGGTGGTCGCAAGCGGGATCTCATGCAGAGCAAGCTGGCCAAGAAGGGCGTCAATCGCCAAAAGAAGCAAACGAAGCGGGAGCACGACAAGAAGCGCAAAACTTCTCTATTCCGACGCATAAGCAGCAAACGTGCCAATGCCGAGATGCAACAGGTAAGCAAACAATAGTTTTATAATTGTTTTAAGTAAATCAATTTATTATTATTATTATTTATATATAGTACTCGGCTGGCACTAGTTCACCCACCACGCCATCGGCACGCAATCTGTCGCCGCTGGACTCTTCGTATCATAGCAGCAGTTGCTATCAATCGGCGGCCAACTCTTCATCGCAATCCACTTCGCCATCGTCGTCGTCACCCAACACGCCAACTGGTTCCAGTGGCGGCAGTAATGGTCCCGGCAATGGTAGCCATGGTGGAACTAATTCCATTGTCGCAGCACCCATCGCTGCTTTAAGCGCACAACTGCCCATCCCGCCGGCCAGTCCAGTTGTGTTGCTGCCGCATGTAGGCGCCGTTGTGGGCAGCAGTGCCACATCTGTGGGCAATGTGGCAGGTGCGCTTTTTAAAAGAGCTTAACTTTATTTCGATGTATTTATGCCTATTTGTATTTAGTTTCGCCCACTGGTGTTGTGCCGCAGCTGTATCAGCGTCCCTCGACTCTGCATGGTCTGAAGCACAAGCTGCACGCAGCTGCCACTGGTGCTGCTGGTTCCGCAGCCAGCGGCAATACATCTGGTGGTCTCAAAACACTGCACACATCGAACAGCAATGCGCTGCCCAATCGCCGCAAATCTGTGGGTCATATACCGTTATCACCGTTGGCACGAACGCCATCTCCATCGCCGCTGCCATCGTCGCCCACTCGTTCGCCATCTCCACTAGCCTTTCCGCTGGTGGGCCATCAGCCTGGCGCCTCCAATACGACACAGTCGTACAGTCCGGGAAGCACTTTGCCCACGCTACAGACGGCGGTGAGTGCCAGCAGCAAGAAGGCGGGATTTGCACGCACTAAATCCGCAGAGCCAAGTTCGCCTCTATTGCGCCGCGCCCTTTCGCCGGATCGACTGCATCCGCGCAGCGCCGAGACAAAAATATCTCCGCTGTGCTGCTCGCCGCCGATCAAACAGCAGACACCACATCATCAGCATCCGCGCGTTGTTGCGGGAACTTGGCGACCAAGTGCTGGTGGATCTGGTGGAGCTTGTGCAACACAGCAGCAGCAACAACAACAACTGCAACTGGGCAACAGCAGCACCTCGGAGGAATCTCAAAGGCAAATGAGCTCCGCCGCAACTGCAGCAGCAGGAGCAGGAGCAGTGTTAATAGCGGGAGTAGCTGCATCAGCAGCATCCTCATCTGTTGATAATCAAGCAACAAATAATGTGGCCATAGCCAGCAGCTGTGAGCTATTGCCACGAATTGCCGAAGAGAAGGATTCCCCCACAAGCATACAGGACATCAGTAGCAGCGTGGCGGATGGCTTTATGCCGGCTATTGAGGAGCATGTCGAGGGTGAATCATCATCATCGCCCACTCAAACGCTGGAAAAGCCATCGCCCAAAGCAGGGCAGCCGTCAGAGAAGCCAAAAAATCGTGTCGATTCGGGTAAGACTTGATCATATTCAATTAATGTATGGGTATTATTATTTATTATTTTCATTTGCAGGCAAAGGAAATGCGTCCAAAAAATCTTCGATTACAACGACAAGGCCAGCAAGCGCCGGTGTTATCTCATTTGCCATGGGACGCAAAGAGCCGATAGCAGTAACAACAACAGCAGGAGCCACATCTGGAACAGCAACTGTAGCTGCGACAGCAACTGCAATTGCAACCAGCGCAACTTTGGGTGCCAAGCAAAAAAAGTAGCGCCACGAAACTGGATGTTTGTGTTTTAAATTTCATGTTTAGCGTTTTATCTCAATGTTCAGCGTTAATATTAACAATCCAAAACCGAATCAACCGAAGCTAATGGAAGTTGGCCGCAGGAATTTGATAATTGTATTCAAGGGATTGTTATACAAATAAGCTTAATTGCATCCTTTTGGTAAAAAAAAAAACTAAACAAAATTAGCAAAGAAAATGAATTAGAAAATTGTGAAAACTAGTAGTTTATAGTCTCGTATCTAACAAAAATGCCTAATGCCAATTGTAAATTAGTAAAACAAGCAAAATCTAAAAAAAACTTGCGCAAAATATTCCAGTTTAAAGCAGAAAGCACTAGGAATGTGTGAATGTTGGCAGCAAACAATGATGAATATTGTAATTGTATATATAAATGTATAACATTGGTAGAATTAACGTTTATTAAGAATGAACGGAATCGTCCGAAAAATTTAAACGCGTTAAGGGTAAAAGTCGAGTAAATTCAAGCTGAAGTACGTACATACAAAAAAATAACAAAGCTGCTTGCTCAGTCAAATATTAAAGCGTTTTTTGCGAATCTATAATCTATGCCGAACTCAATATATATTATATTAAATAAATGTTATATGTGTGTGTATTCAGTTGTATAAATTTATTAATTTAAAATGTCAGCTTTTGACCGCCATAATGCCAAGAGTATTGTGGCCACACTGCTGTCGATAGGTACGCAAGTGCAATGAATGACGATTACATGCCTATCGATAACATTGCCAGCTGTGCAGTTTGTAAGCAAATACTTTATTCACGCCTAGATTTTCGTAAAGATGCTTCCCAAGTTGAGAATATCTGCATTTCTGCTTAAGGTGAGCACTGCACAATGTGTTTTTAGACTTGCTTTGCCATTTGTTATAATACTTGCAGCGCCTCGAACGTGTCAACCTGCAGTGCAGCGGCTGTTTATATGGCGTATTCTATGGCGATAGCACTTTGCTGCTCTTGAGTTTTAACGTTGAGACGAGTGTGGGCCAATTGAACTATGAACACATACAGCACAAATTTCCAGCCGAACTGGATTTGTGTGGCTTGGTGAAATTTGGTGATTGTAGCGATACCCAAGCGCATCTAAACGAGGTAATTTCATCTGTGGATATAACAGATAATCCGATATTGCTGAAATGCCAGCTGGGAACATTGGTGGGCATGAAGGCATCGTTTTTTATGCACGGCAAACTGCAACATGTACCGTACGAGGTGATGGAAGCGTCACAGCTCTACAATGATTTCTGTTTCACACGATTAAAGTGTGGATATTTCTTGTATACAACACCGACACCAGAAGCCATTGCAAAGGAGATGCATGTGCTGCGCAAGCGTGTAGCTGATGGCAGCCTGGTGTTCAATGTATCCGAAACGAAGATCTATGTCAGCAGCAACTTTGGGACACAGCACAAAAGTTTCAATTGCGATTCGCTCATTGAGGATCTCATCGCTGAGATACCGACACCGGAAGACACTTCCACGGGCAACAATAAGAAGAAGGTCACAGCGACTGCTTCGGAGCTGGTAAAACATTACGGTGCTGTGAGCTGTGACTACGATGTGATTAATATTGATGTTTTGCGCTGTCGATCCCGTGAGCCAGCTACTGGCGATGCTGTACCGCATCCAGCGCTCAGTCTTTGCATCACTAATGAGGAGCCCAGCAAGCAGCAGGTGCCACTGGAACTTGAGGCTATGGCCATACTCTGCAAGAAGACAAAGCTTTCGCGTCTGTATGATGTGCTCATCGAGAGCATTTGCCGCTCGTTGCGTCTCTTCGAGCAGAGCCTCAGCGAGCGTCTCAACGAACAGGATCAGAAATCAGAGCTGAAGTTGCTGGTGCCACGCAGCTATCACTTTTATCCGCAGGAGTTCGGACACTTTCTGAGCTGTGCCTATTTGGAGCAACTGAGTGATGACGAGCCTAGTGTGCAGGAGAACCGCAAACGATTGCATCGACAATTTGCATTGCCCGTCACGCGTCCGTATTTCCGGCGTGCCAATCAGTGTCGCTTCCAGTGTGACATCGATGCAGCTGGTACGGCCACATGGACGCCGCTGCTTAACACACATCTGGGTGTGCGTCCCAGTGGCGTGACCGATGGGAAAGAGTATCTGGTGAATGGAAACTATCACTATTACCACTATTTGCAGCAGCAGATGCAGGACAAGGGCTGGGGCTGTGCCTATCGCTCGTTGCAGACGATTTGCTCGTGGTTTCTGCTACAGGGCTACACAGAGCGTGCGATACCCACGCATTTGGAAATTCAGGAATACTTGCACAAAATCAACGATAAGCCAGCCTCATTTGTGGGCTCCTCACAATGGATTGGCTCCACGGAGCTAAGCATGTGTCTGCAGGGTTTTCTCAATGTGGACTCGAAGATCTTACATGTCGCCTCGGGTGGCGAACTCTCAACCATTGCCTCGGAACTGGCGATGCATTTCCAGACCCAGGGCACTCCCGTTATGATTGGTGGCGGCGTCCTTGCGCACACAATCATTGGAGTTGACTACTGTGTTCAGACGGGGCAGGCAAAGTTCTTAATACTCGATCCACATTACACTGGCGCCGATGACTTGGCCACAATTCAGATTAAGGGCTGGTGCGGTTGGAAAGGCATCGACTTTTGGGACAAGAAGAGCTACTATAATCTCTGCATGCCACAGCGTCCGATTTTATACTAAACGTTCCAATGTTATGCAATTAAGTACGAATCATTTCTGCCAAGCTTTAATGTTGCATGTTTGTGTATGAATTTAATATATATATATATATGTACTGTATTTTATATATGCTAAGAATAGTTTCTATAAACTAGAGCAATCGGTTTGTATTGGAGTGCGTTCTCATTTAAATCATTCAAATTCAAACAGATGGCTATTTACGAATATATGCGATATGCAAGTTTAGTTTGGCCTATGTTTGTGCAACATTATTTTTTTATTCAGTTGCCACAAACTGTTAGATGGGTTCTTAAGCATATTTTTTTTACAGTTAAACGAGTTTAATCTAAAATACGATATATGATTTACAGGGGGCTAGCCGCCGCTCTTTGAGTACTTCTTCCAATAGCGTTTAACATCGTCGTGTCCGTTCTTCTGCACCACCATGGTGCGTGTGCGCTCATTCTGCCACACAAGCATGTTGATGGACTGTGCGTAGTCGCGCAACGTGACAAAGTCAGTTTGTGAGAGGAACTGATTGTATACAACGCCCTCCGTATAGGTGAAACGATTCCGTTCCAATTCCCAGAGTTTTATTTGATCCACGACTGTGGGCGGCAGGCAGGATTTTGATTGAATTGCGGATTCGACCAGTTTCATGTTGGGATGTGCATACTGTTCCAAATAGCTAACGATTTGCTCCGCAGTAATTCCACCACGCAGCGCTTGCCGCACCGAGTCGCGTGTAAGGACACCCACAACAAGATTGGGAAAACGATACAGGAGCTCAGTGAATAGTCCCAGCACGGCCACCTGCAGCTGTGAGTCTGTATAAGCGTAAACGCGATAGTTTGTTTCCACCACAATGTAGCCTCGCTCCTGCATGCGCTCATCATCCGCGGACGTGGAAGCCTGCGCCGCATCCTTGTTGGTCACATTTAGCGCCAGTCGTGTGGGATAGAAGCGACCCTCCTTGCGCTTTCGCTGAAACACCAGCCCAAACTCGCGCAGATGCTGCAGAAACATTAACATTTGGTTGTTCATGCCGTCCGAACTATAATCGCGTCCCAGTGTCGAGAAGCTCAGCTGGAACAGCATGGATAGGCATTCGGGCAGTGGAATGCCGCGCTCCTCGCATGTCTCCAAATACTGCAACATAAAATGCCAGACCTGAGCGCGTGTGTCCAGCAGCAGAAACTGAAATCCCTGACGTGTGATGGTAATACCATCACGTTCATCGCGCTTCATCAGATTGGCATGCAACAGAATGCGTACAGCATCCGGACTAATGCCCTCGGCATCGGTGCCACCATTCCGGCCGCCCGTGCCAACCATATAGTGGAGCACACAGCGCCAGCGGGCCATTGCGTATGTGTCGAGGAACGCAATGTCGCGCGGTTTGGAGTCCTTGTCCAGCGTATTGGTCATTGCCCATGGCTTGCCGCCGCCCAGCAGCACCTGACGAACGCTTTTCTTAAACGTGGGCGACAGCTCCCAGGCAGCCAGGCCACCCGGTATGGCTGTGACGCGCCAAACATTTAAAGCACTCAGGCAACTGGTGGCCTCCATTTGCTCCCTGTCGGCAAGATTTACACGATATTTAATAGCAGCTTTGGGTAGACAAATGCACACTGATCGCACTACTTACTTGGCAATACGCTGGGCGCCCCATGAGCTGACAACGGCCTGGGGCACTGGTTGATCGACAAACAGAATGCGTATTACAAATTGTCTGGCTATTTCCGGCAGCTCGCGAAAGACGGCCAGACAAATGGGTGGATAATTGTAAAGCTTCTCCAATGATTCGGGTGTTTGACGTGTGCGCAGATAATCTTGAAAGTTTTTACACTCCAAATTTTCGGGACTCTGTACAAGCGGGGATATTGTTGTACTGCTGCTCGCATAACGGCCAGACTTTGTATCTGCCATAGCACGGCGTACCAAAATTATGTTTAACAATTATGCGTCTGCATGTAAGCTGATATCGTTGCCGGCTTATCGATAATTCGATAAACGAGGTATTAAATCACGCATCTTATGCGATATTTTAGATATCGATTATAATACGATAGCTCTGAAACTCTAATCAGCATACCTATTTAATCCGATAAAGATAACTGTAATATAATCGGTGCATTTCTACTGTCGATAGAGGTCAGCTGGTGCTACCACCGCGTGTTTTGTAATATTTCTTAAATTTCTCCACAAAAAATGAGTGACGATGAGGAGCAATACAATGCAGTGGCGCACAACAAGTTGCTGCGGGCAATCAGTAACCTGGGCAACGTGCAACACATTCGCAAGTCAACACGCGACGAGCGCCAGCAGAAACAGGATGAATTTCAGCTGGTCAAAAGTGTCAACATCGCAGAGCATGCAGCCAAAGCGGTCGGCTTGAATGATTTGGTTCAGATATTGCGCACATCCAAGCACATCGAAACTGGCAAAAAGCTGAAAAATGTGCACAGCACCAAAAAAGTTTTGCAGAAGCCACTCGAGAAGCCAGCTGCCGATCGCATAAAGCGGACAATTGGCTACGAAAGTGTTTCGAAGAAACTGGGTCGCTGGGATGCTGTTGTGGCCAAACAGCGTTCTGCCGAGACACAGGTAAGGGAATCTATTTACCACAATTATGCCTACTATAAGACGTATTCTTGCAGATATTCCCCTTACCTGCGGAAACGATATACGTCAACACAGCGGCGCATTCAAATGCAATTAAAACTAGCATCAAATCCGAGTTGGCCAAGGAGCTTCAAGCGAGCAATGAAAAGTTACGTCAATTACGCAAAGCACAAATTGGCGACAACACTGATGACAAGACTTTGGCCGAACAGGAACAGGAGCTGCTTAACAAGAAAATTACCCGACAGGAGCTTTATGCGCGTCGCCGAGAATTGGCATACTTGAAGATGCGCGAGTCACAAAAGTCGGCCAAAGCGCGTATGCAAAACAAAATCAAATCGAAAAAATTTCATAAGCTGCAGAAGCGGCAAAAGATATTGGAGCAAATGAAGGAATTCGAACTGCTGCAAAAAACGAATCCGGAAGCTGCGCTAGAGAAACTGAATGCATTGGAAAAGAATCGCGTCATGGAGCGCGCCAGTTTGCGACACAAAAACACCGGCACTTGGGCCAAGAATCTTCAAGTGCGCGCCAAATATGATAAGGATGTGCGCAAAGATCTTGCTGAGCAATTGGCTGTTAGTAGACAATTGACCGAAAAGAAAGTGGACACCGACAGCGAGGATGAGCAAGCCGCAGTAAAGATGGAAACAAATGAGCTTGTCGATTACGACCCGTTAAATCCCTGGACGAAAGCTAAAACTGCAGAAAAGGCTGAAACCCAGGCCAAAGAGAATGAACCAAACTGGCGGACATATTGGACAGAGCGCAACAAAAACGAGAAGCTGCTAGCTAAGCATCGTGCTGAAATTGAAGAAGCTAAACAGGAGAAAGTTGAGAAGTTGAGTGTGGAACAAAGCAAAAAGCAGACCAAAACCAAATCAATGAAAAAGAAGAACAAATCTGTAAGCGCTGTGGAAAGTGGCTGGGACGTTGAAGAAGTCAAAGAGTCGTCTGTCAAAGCGCAAACAATTGAAGATATTTTCGACAAGCATGATGAAAATGTCCGCGAAAAGGTTGCCAAAAAGCTGGAAAAGCTTCGTAAGCAAGCGGAAAAACTAGGGCAGCCCAACAAAAAAGGCAAAGTCGTAAAGAAGAAACGAGATGAATTGAAAAACCTAAAAGATTTAACATTCAAGAAGACCAGACAGCGTGTGGAAATTGATGAACCGCTCAACCAAGATGATGAACAGCCAAAGCTCGCTGATAAAGTTGATGGCGAGTTGGTCAAGCCCCAGCAGAAGACAATGGAATCTGAACCAACAGCCGAAAGCGTGATTGATCCGAATAAAGTGACCACCATAACGTGGAAGCAAAATATGCACGCATCGAATGCAATGAACGATGCGCTTGCGGATGACAATGAGGCAGATTATGATGAAGCGGATGCTGCTGTCGATCGTCAATTGACGATAAGTGAGGCCTTTGAGGATGATGATATTATAGCTGATTTCAACAAGGATAAAACTAAAGATTCAGAGTTGAAGAACACGGAACTACAGCTGGCTATTCCCGGTTGGGGCTCATGGGCAGGCGCTGGTATTTCTCAGGAGGTTATGAATAGACGCAACAAGCGACTGCTACTGAAATTGGCAGCACCCGAGAAGCGTCGCGACGAGAACAAGAAGAATGTGTACATCAATGAAACGACAAGCAAACAAGCGCGTGCCCACATGGTCTCCAGCATACCGTTCCCCTTCAAATCCCTGGCCGACTATGAGGCCAGCATTCGTGCACCCATTGGCCGAAACTTTATCCCGGAAACTGCATTCCGTATGCTGACGCGTCCGTCGATCATTACACGCAAGGGTCAAGTTATCGAGCCGATGGATGAGAGTGAATTGATTAAACCCGATCGGCGTTTGCGTCATGTTGTGGACAGAAGAATAGATCGCTTGCAAAATCCATTAAAAGCCAGGGAAACATAAAGTACAATGATAATGTTAAAACTAATATAATATACATGAAAATATGCAAAAATATGGGCGATGATTTTTCCTTGAAATCCATTGTTTTAGCCTTTTTCACTCAGTCCAAAAGTATGCATAAAGTTTTTTTTATTTTCAGTTAGCCCCGTTAAAGATGGATATTAATAAGAATAATAATGAAAAATAAAAGCCGTTGCAAATTGATTTAGGATATTGTTTGTTTGTTTTTTTTTCAATCGTTTATTATACAAAACATTTTGGCAATGCCAATAAATGGCTTGCCTTTGACTAAATGAATCAAAGGAAAGTCTCATTTGCTAAATTGCGCGTTGTTTTTGTTGTTACTTAATTATTTGGAATTTTTGTATACATATTCATATAGACGCTAAATATTGTATAAATCATTTAACATATGTATGTGTGTGTTCTTGTGTATAAATAATACAATTTTTGTATTTACTAAATTCAAATCACGCATAGCAAAGTAATTGCAATTGCTAAATCGACAGCTGTTTTTCAACCATCATAAAAATTAAACAAATAATGTTGTAAACGAATTATAAATTGGAAGCTGCAACAGGTGCAATTTAAACTATTTCACATTCAGATGTATAATATACACACATATATATTTGAAATTTTGTTTAATTCTTGAATTGCTTATGTGCTTGCAATATTCCAATTGCTTTTTGCTTTTTTTTGCTGTTTTGCATGTAGCTACAATTTGGCTAATATTTATTTTTATTAATATGTATTGTTTTGTATATTTCTTATACTTTTGCATAATACTTTGCTTAGCCATTTGCACACGAAGCAAAAAAGTTAAAGAACTAGCAATAAACAAAAGTTCTTAACATTTATAAACCTACTTAACGTAAACGGCTCACATCAAATTGGTTTTCATTTATATAGTTTGAAGCATCTATGATCTTAGCGCCAATTGATATATCGAAACGATTCTAGAAAAAAATGTGCATGGAACACTTTTCAGATAGAATTATGAATCCTACTTTGAATTGAATTTGCTAATCAGAACATTGATGATGAACTTTAAAATTTAAAGTTTATATATATATTTAAATTGATATCCTTTCAATTGTGTACGTTTTAGCTGGCTTAGGAAAATGCCACGACTTTAAGTCGTATTTTTCGTTCGTTTTAATAATGTTTTCTTTTTTTTATATATATATATATATATATTTTATAGGGCTCATAGAATTGAACCCGAATTTATGTTTTTAATAACATAGTTTTGCTGTTACTAAAATGCTAATAAAAGACACTTTTTATTTACTTGCCAGGCATTTGAAAATTGCTTATCTTTTGATTTTCCATACACAACACATACATTAATCAATTTATAGAACCCCACCCCACCCCTCTCAACACTTATGTCCCCCTTAGTTTTGGTAAGCTTAACGGCTGGCAATCTTTTTTTAATACCCTGTTTGTCTGCGGTTTAATTTCCCTTCTCTCTGCCTGACTGTCTGTCTGTCTGCCTCTGTTTTACATTAGGACACAGCACTTGCGACTGTTGCTGGTGCTATCGCTGACCACATCGCCGGTGTTGCCGCTAAATTTGTTGACCGCACTCGCATTGCCAACTGCGGCCGCTGGCGACGCCGACTCAAACTCCAGTAAGCTGGGACTCATGGCGCCCATTCCAAGGGGCTGTGTGGCAATTGGTCCAGCACCATTGTTGTTGTTGTTGTTGTTTGCGCTGCTATTGTTGTTGTTGTTATTGTTGTTGTGATTAACGGTAGTGGCGGCTCCTAAAACAGAACCATTAGTTGTTGTTGTAGCACTTGCTGCAGCTGTTGTTGTTGATGTTGTTGTTGTGGATGATGAGAGTTCGAAATTATTAAGCACATTTGCGGTGCGCGAAAGTGAACGTTGTTTTTTCAAATTCGACAAAGTAACGGCACCAGCATCCATAGCAACATATTGCTGTGGCTGATGTTGCTGCTGCTGCTGCTGCTGATGTTGCTGCAGCAGCAGCGCATGTTGCTGCAGCTGTTGTTGATGTTGCTGATGCTGATTCTGCTGCTGCTGATGTTGCTGCTGCTGCTGTTGCTGCTGCTGCTGATTATGCGTGCTGTTTGTGTCTAGATGAGGGGCGTTTATTGTGGGCGGGTGGGTGGTGTCGATGTTGGGTGAATGGTTGGTTTTTTCGTTTGTTTGATGATGACGGTGCACGCAGGCAGGCAGGCGGGGCGGGGACGACACAAAACGAGCGACACAAAAAAAAATAAATAAACATAAAATGACAAGCAAATGTTATTTAAGTTTGACTTTTTCTATTTACATATTTTTTACATTAAGCAGTTGAATTGGAGAACGAATTCTGTGTACACTAGCAGCAGAAACTGGTTAGTATTGTGTACGAGCTATTAACATGGCCAAAAGTAATGAATATTAATACGGAACAACATTTGATTGGACTATACGAAATGAATGCTCCTTTATATGTTGAATAATAAAGGGAAATAAGTTCGTCCTGTGCTTTTTTCTCATAGCACTTTGAGTATTTATGATCTAATTTTTATTAAAGAAAGAATTATTTGGTTGAAATTGTCTGTTTCACAAGAAGCATTTTTCAGATTGTCTAACTTTCGCTTCACGTATGCAACCTGTGCACATTTAATATGAAAGATAAGTTAATTATCTTTCCAAAAAGCATAAACTTGTCTGTTTAGTATTCCCAAGACATAAATAAAAAGCTGCTAAAAAAATGTTCAAAGTTCGAATTAAAAGTGGGTTCGTTTGCTCTACAAAGGAATAAATATTTTAATATTACAGAAAGTTAAAGCTCAAGAGAAATGAGCGAAATACGACATTAAATTAGTTAAGTTGAAAATGAGCATTTTGAAAATGTTTTACTAAAGAAAAAGAATTAATGAAAAATGCTACTTTACAAATCGATAAACATTAAACAAATATAAAAGATAAAACTCCGAATGAATTATAACTGATTAATCTCTAATATAAATAAGCTAAGACAAATATGTATGCTACTCTTTTTTAAAGAGTATGCGTTAGTCGACTAGGCATGCTTTTTATGACTTGGCTTTCTTTTTAGGTAAACAGACTCGTTAAACGGACACATTGCAATGGGACACAAGGGACACGTAGCATTCAAGCGGCGCTTCTTGATTGTGTGGCAAGCTGTGATGTGATTTGATTTGTGTGTGTGTGTGTGTGTGTGTGTGATATACTCACCCACTAGAACTGTGACCTGCACGTTGATCTTGCCATTGCCGGCCGCCTTGGATGACTCAATCTGTACCGCTTCGGCACTGGCAGCGGTGCCTTTGTCCGTCAATATGACAGCTGCCGCAGATGTGGCACGTTGCACTTCACGGCTACAGTTGGCGCTGGGATCATCGCCGGCCTTGAGCAGCAGCTGCTCGTCATTCTCGCGTCCGTCGGGCGGGCGACGCGGCAGATAGGAATGTGTCGTTGTAAGCGTTATGTTGTCCACCGCATCCGCAGATTTGGAGTGCGACAGCAATTGGCCATTTTGGCTGGCCGTGGAAGGACGCTTCTCCGCGTTGTTGTTGTTGTTGGTGTTCGTAGTGGTGCCGATGCTGTTTGTGTGATAACCATATCCATTGGTCAGATGATCACCAGCAGCGCCAGTAGCAGCTGCAGCAGCTGGTGCCGTTGTGTTGCCTGTATCGGTGGCCTCCTGCGCCTGCAGACGCAGACGAGCCTCCTCCACGGCATCCTTTTTGGTTGTCAGCGTTTTGTCGCGCAGGCTGGTGCGACGCACCGATTGTGCTCTAAATAAACAAATCAAAACAAACAATTATAATAAAAATCTATATTTTTCTATATTTTATTCATTTTACCTTGTATTGTTGCTCTGCGATCGTCGAACGCGCCTTCGTTGCGCCTCTGCCAGTCGTTTGCTCTCCTGTTCCGTTTTCAACTGCTCAATGCGTTCCCTGATCTCCTGATCCTCACAGATATCTAAAGAACTCGAGAGTAGCATAGATTAGTAGAGAACAGTGCCAGCAATAAGTATGTGCACACACACCTGAGGGCGTCTCATCGTCTTTGTTGCGCACATTCAAATCAGCGCCGCATTGCGCTAGCATCTCCAAAACTTCGAGCTATAATTAAAGTTAAAAGACAATTTTTAAACGTTTTTTTTACACCCAAATTTAGATACCCTTACAAAGTAAAGCTTGTTTAAACTTAAGTAACCGACTAGTTATGAGTAGCTTTAATTTCTAAATCATCGTATTCTATTTAGCAAAAAATTTAATCTAAAATTTACAAATCAGCTTGAAATAAGCGTTCTTCTGCTAGCTATAAATATATTTGAGTTAAGTTAAAATTTAATTTAAGTTTGGCTCCATGCTAATAATTCTAAAAAATTGGTTAAATTTTCCAATAGCTTTGCCAAAACTGATACGATTTTCAACAGCAAGTTTTATTTATAATAATAGTTTTGTCTGTAAATAAATTCGATTAGAAACCAATTCTGAAATTCAGACAGGCATTTTTTAAGTCTATAAAATCTTGCTCCCAATCGACTATTCCAAAAACATGTAATTTAATATAGTAAACTTGTTTTTGAGATATGCTTTAACCGATCTGGCGAACTGTTGGTTTATCTAGTTTATCCTGCAGCTCAAAATTAGGATTGAGATGCTGAGACTGAATTAGGGAATCGAAGAAGTCTGCTTCAGAAGAGCCATAAGAAAATGTGACGCTTTGCTTACATGACCCCAACAGGCAGCCGCATGCACTGGCGTCCACAGATCCTTGTCCATGGCATCCACGTTGACATGCTGCTCCAGCAGAAATTCCACAACACGCACATAGCCATTGGCCGAAGCAATGTGCAGCTGCAAATGACAAGAATAAATGATTAATGAGGCGCTGCTGATCCAATAATCTTATGGGATTGGGGTATTTGGCATACCGGTGTGGCTCCTTGGTAGTCGGGCTCCTCCAGATCGCCAGCGGTGCGTGCCAGCTCCATTAGCTCCTTCAGCATGACACGCTCCGTGGATGAGCGTGTCTCATCTATCAGCTCCTGGGTGACGCCTCGCTGGGCCATTTCGCCCTCGATAAAATCGAGGGTGTTCTCATCGTCGCACAGATCGTAGGGCATATTGCCGTCGGTGTTGACTGCCAGCAGATTGGCATTGTGCCGGATGAGTATGCGCACCAGTTCCAAATGGCCGCAGGTGGCTGCCGCATGCAGCGGCGTCCATTTATCACTGTCCTGCGCATCCACATTCGCTCCATAGTCGAGCAGCAGCCGCAGCATGTCCACATTGTTATCAATGCAGCACTGATGCAGCGCCGTCAGTCCATCCTCGTTGGCCGCATCCGGTGTGATGCCGTGCTGCAGCAGCGCCGCCACCTCGGGCATATCGTTGCGCGACGCGGCCTCCAACAGCACCACGCTATTCTCAAAGGATATGTGCCGCCGGCCGCTCAGCGTCCCCGACCCATTCGCATGACGAAAATGATGTGTTGTATCTCCGCCGACACCGCTGACGATGCCAACCCCGCCACCTCCGCCGCCGCCACCATTTAATAGATTGCTAACGGTTCCGGCACCGCTACCCGTTTGACCCTTGGCCCGTTGCAGCTTCAGCCATTCCTTCTCCTTTTGGCGGGCGAGTTTCAGCTGCTGTGCACGTCGTCTGCACCAAAGAAAGAAATAAGATTTATTTTCGGTTTTCAATTTATTATATAAATTTCTAAATGCTTGGCTAAAAAATGCACTTTCAGATTTATGGCCTAAAACAGATAAAAAAGCGAATATTTCCAAAGCACAGAAAAGAAGAAAAAAAAAACTTAATTGGATTTAATTAATTGGTAATTTAAAACGTTTCCGCTTTGGAAATTAAAATTAAAATTGCGAAATCCAAATAAAGATTGACAGAATAAATTAATTAAAAATGTTTCAGTGACAGTTTTGTTAGTAAAAAAAATCACAGCAAAATAAATATACTAAATTTTCTGTATTTAGTAATTTAAATAAATTTAAAGCAGAATGTTTTTTTATTAGTTGCAGATGTGTTTTTTACGAATAGTTTATTAAGTGAAAATCGAATTGATTTCATGAAATTTCATATATTTGCTCCGATTACGAGAAAAACACTTTTTTCTTGCAGCAATGAAAACTTGCTGCAAACTTCTGTTGCAAGCAAACTTTAGTTGCTGTGGCCTTCATCGTTTTAAGTGTGCCGCAATCTGTTGAACTAACAGAGGATGTCTTTAACGGTAAATGGGCATTTAATTGTTAGAAGGGAAGCAGAAGAAGAAGGGGAAAACAACCATCGAATTGTGCGTGACTCCCAATCCAAATTGCTTACCAAGCCAATTCTTTGTTGGCCTTGTCCTAAATTGACCTCAGCTCAACATGTGAATTGGTCATCAAATCACAAAAACAATTTTAACTTTGGCTTCTGTTTTTCTTTTCAAACAAGTTTAAGAAAACTTAGTTTGTTTTTATGTGTGTTGTGAATTATTTTAAATACAAACAATTATTTCGTTGGACGAGTTATTTCCTAAGGAAATTACAACTTTTTCTATAAGAATTATAATTGAAATGTGTTTTTAGCTTTTAATTGGAAAATTCGTATTAAATATTACGAAATGTGCAATAAAAATGGAATGTTTTTTATAAATAATAAATTTTTAATATATTATTTACGCAGCTATATCTCATGTGGAGCACTTAATAAATATCAAAATGATTTGATTAAACTTTTAATAAGTTAAAATATTGAAAGTGTACTGTGAATTAAATGGCTAAAAATCTTCATAAAATACACAATACAAATATTTTAACTGAAGAACATCTTTTGGTTTACATATTTATAATTATCATTTTGATAACAATATTAATTATAAATAATTCGCAGTTGCAGAAATACAAAGGCATATTTGCTGCTGTGCTTAATTTAAATAACTGTTCTGGTCTTTCTTAGCCATACTTACAGTCTGGCCAGCTGCAGTCGCTCGTGCGTTGGCAGACTTTCGACGGTTTGCATTTCGGCCACAAGATCGGCGTGTTCCATTTTCAGCTGTTTGGTGTAGCTGGCATCCTCCTGGCTTTTGCGCTGTATTAAAATGCCTTTGATCATCTTGTTGCCACTTGCTCAGCTGGCTCAGCTCAGCTTGCTACTCCCCAGTTGATATGTCGTTGAGTCCACAAGTAATTTTTGGTCTTTTCAGTGTGTTGGCAACTTCAAGCTCTGCCAAAATTTGTTGTTGCTGCTGTTGCTGTTGTTGTTGCTGTTGTTGTTGTTCGTCGTCTTCGTCGCTTGCAGCATGCAAATTGTAATTTGCATCTTTGAGTTTGGATTTTCGTTGTTTTTGCGTCTCTTGTGGCTTGATTTGAGAGCAGCGTCTGCTGCAGCTGCTTCCGTTATTATAAATATTATTGTATTTTACTTTGCTTCTGGCTGTTGTTGTTGTTGCTGCAACGCTGCAGCCGAGGAGGCAGCTCTCATAGTTGTCACCTTGTTTTTTTTTACTCGCTGCTTTATTTACTTTTGATTATGTTATATGTTTTCCTTTTCCTCCACTGCAAAGAAAAACAAGTGAAAAACATATGTCAACACAAATACATGAAAACTATATATAAAATGCTATAATTGTACACATTTACTGGAAACTATGCAAAATTTTCTGCTTGCCAAACATAATTGAATGAACTTTGATTGCCTTCGAAATGGAAGCTAGAAATAGTTTGACAAAACACAAAATATGCAGTTTGATTTGAATGAAAATTATTCATGCAATTTTGTGTTTGATCAATTTCTGTTTAACTACCGAAAATCAACTACGAATTTCCGTTGTGTGTAAATTTGAGAGAAGTAAATATATCTTCTAGTTGGTAACACAAGTTTCAGTTACAGTTGGTAATATTGCGGTGAGTTTATCTGTAGTTATGGCCCGGCTTAGTCGTCAACTGGCAACATAAATGCATAAGGCCAAAAATCCAATTGCATGAGAAAATTATTCGGGCAAAGTAAGCAAGATAAATTGATGCTGCCACTAAAGTAGCTGTGGCAAAAGCAACAGTCGCGGCAATCGTGCTAATGGAACAGCTATCAACTATTTCACACACACACACGCACACACAGCATTTTTTTTATACTAAGGTTGTGCTGAAGTATAAGAATAATGTGAACATGTTTGTCATTCACGTCCTTGGCCAGCTACTTGGCTCGGTTCAATAGTCAAAACTGAACTCAGCAGCAAACGTTGCAAGTCGTGTTGAGTTTATTTGATTTAGTAGACCAACCTGCCACAACCCATACCCAAACCCATCCCAGCATGCCACATTGTGTGGCTATCTTTGCGCTTGCAAAGAGCATTTTTAAAAAGCAGTTGAAAAGCGCTTTAAATAACTTTCAATTCTCAGCTGCCAACTGCACTGAGTTGCTCATTTCCTATGCTCTCTTTAAGGACTCTGTCCCAGTGGATACCTGACTATGTGTGTCTCTCTCTGTGTGTGTGTCTCTCTCTGTGTGTGTGTGTAAGTCCTTAAATAAAAAGCATAAAAAATGTGCATGTTATCTGAAGTGGAAGCCAACTGCAGTGCTTAAACTTCATAAATGTGTATTAAAATTGCAACTAGCAAAAGATACTTAAGCACATTTTAAGACATTTTAATCGGCTTTCAGCGACTTTTAAAAAACTAAGCACAAACAGATACATTTGCTGGGCAGCTATAATGGCAAAATGCTCTTAGCAAATTATATAAAATCAAATAAAAAAAAAGGTTGATGGTATTTAAACGAGTTTCAGTTCATTTGAAAAATGTTTTCAATACAGATTATTATTTTTATTTGTTTTTATATAGCATTTATATTTGAAATATTAACATTAATAACAATAAATTAACTTTAACAACTCGCAACGTAATCTATACAATTCAATAATAATTTAAAATTATAACAATAGTTATATAATTTATTTACATAATATTTGTTTGTGAAGTGAGAATTTATTGAGACTTCAAATTAGTTTTTATTAGAATTAAACTTTTATGTTAGTTAATAAAGAGTCATAAATCAAAATTAAAATTGTTTGTTTTTCTGTTGGTTTATTAAATATTCCAATGATTAACCCAAAAGTTGTACTCATCTGTATCTGATGCGTTTGTTAATTAGTTTTCTGTTAAGCTTGTTAGTTTTGGTGAACTGTTGGTTACTTGTGGCAAAGTCCACTGGTGCATGCAGTTGGCGGCACAGAGAGTTTTGCACGTTAAATAAACTTAAATTGGCACATGCACAAGAAAGAGGAAGAGAATGAGAGAGTGTGTGTGTGAGAGAGAGAGAGAGAGAGAGAGAGAGAGAGAGAGAGAGTAAACCTGTGATCCTTTTAGCTCGTCCCTTTGCCTTGTACGGATTCAGTGCGACGAAGGACAACCAGCACACGAATTTAATTTGCATGGCAAGCCATTTGGTGCAACATCAACTTCAGCTTTTTGCCTTAGTTTCAGTTTCTGCCACTGACTCTGCTGACTCTGACGTTGACTCTGACTCTGTGAGGAGGTCGCCAGTCTCAGTTGGAATCCAAGTTGACTTTTTTTTTATTTGATTTTGATTTCATTTTTCTCCTTTTTTGGGGCGCACACACAGCAGGCCAAAAAACCTCAACACAGCAACTAAAGCAACAACAACAAAGAATAATAATTTACGTTGCCCTGCATTGCTGTGGCACAGTTTTCTTCTCTGGTTTTTTGTTTTGTTTTTTTTTGTTTTGGGTTCCCCAGACTTCTGGCACAAAAAGCAACAGCAATAACAATAGGCCTGGTCTGCTCCAATACCTTCGACGCTCGGCCTCGCCACATGCCACATGCGCCCCCCTGGGCAAACGCTTACAACAAACATCCTTAATCCTCATCCTCATCCGCATCCTCATCCGCATACTCATCCTTAGGCATATTCACATACTCAATTCACACACCATGCCACACATTCACATTCCCATTCCCATCATACTCCCTGCCACACATTCGCAGACACATTGCGCCTCTCATCCTGGCAGTAGCCGGGTGCTAATGCACTCAATGCAAGCATATAATTCGCTGCCCTCCAGCCTGAGAGCATGCAACACAACGTCAGCCAACAAACGTTGGCCAAAGCCACCCATAAACATTATTTGCTCACCCACTGTTACAGTGGCTGCCAATATTAGAACTGAGTTGCCGCATTTCTTTTTATTTCTCTCGTTTATTTTTTTTTTTTTGGATTCTATATAGGCGTTCATTATTTCCATCAAGTAGCAATAAGGGAATTGGCATTAAGCCATAAAAAGTATATAAAGGAACTGCAAGGATTCACAAATGGATAACGTTTTGAATGCCACAATAAATGGCAGACTTAGTTGGAAAAAGAATATATAAAGTTCAATCTGTATTTACTGGAGAAATGCATTAAAAATAATGAACAAAAACAATATTAAATTTGGATATATTTGATTTATGCAAAAACTCTGCTAGAAGCGCAAAATATGTGATGAAAAACAGCTTTTCGATTGATTCTTTTTTTTTTTTTGTATAAGAAAATCTTTTTTTTTCTTTTGAATGGTTAAACATTTTTACAATAAATCAAAACTATTTACCAAAAGTATATTTGCCTTGCAATAAAACAGCAATTTGAATTAAGTTATTTATTTGCTTAGCTTACTCTCGAATTTATGGGATTAACTTCAGATTATGGATTTAAATAGGCTGTTAATTTTTTTATTTTCCTGTATAAGAACCCATTTTTTTTTTTTTTAGATTATCTTTGCTTATTGTAAAGACCATCCTCAAAATAATAATAAAGAAAATTTAAATATATGTTTTAACAATATTTTATATATATTATGTTTGCTGCCTGCTAACTTAAAAATGTGTTCAGAATTTAGATTTAAAATTGCTGTTGCAATTTATTAAGTTAGGCTAATTATTTCTTTAAATATTATTGCATTGCTTTTCGAAATCCTTTCCACTGTGCCACTCATTAGAGGTTCTCGGCTCAGAGTCGATGCCAAAACCAGCGACACCAGTCTGAAGGTGTTTTGGGGCGCCTGTTGTGGCCTGGCCCACTTGGCCCCCGCTGTAACTGTCGCTTTTACTGCTGATGTTTGCTGTTACCGCTGCTGTTGCCGTTGCCATTGGACTCATGTTGCACATTGCACGTTGCCTCGTCGTCGTCGAGAGCCATTCATATTTGTGCGTCCCCACTTTAAGAGTTTGCCCCGACACTGTTCAGCAGGTCGGTCATCATCACCGCAGTCGTCATCATCCTCGTCGACGCTGTCGTCACTTGCCTTGATGTGGAGCCACTTAGTTTGAATTACGCTTGATGAGTTTTTACCTTTTTTTTTTTTGTATGTTCTCTGTTCTCTGTTCGTTTTTTCTGTTGGAAGTTTTTTATCTTATATCTTAATGCCTTTGATGCCATAAATTATTTGCATTTGTCTTCTAATGGAATATAGTTGCATAAATCTGAGGCTTAAGCAGCAGCAGCAATATTAATAACTTAAGAGTGTGCCGCACGCAAAGAACAAACTATGCCACAGGCAGTATGACAAAGGCTGGAACGAAGGATGATATCTTGTCTGGCCACAGATACGCATGGACACGCATGACGCTCTGACAAACGACACAGAGTTTGTTTGAGTTTTCCGAAGATGTTGCTCTGCTTGTGGATGTTGTTGCTGCCTTGATGCTTGCCACAAATTGTGTGCACATTGTGGGCTGCAGATTGTTGGCTTTTATTGTTGCGTCTGCATCACCAGCAGGCAAAACCATAAATGAAAATTGTAACGCAATATCCCTGATGACCAGTTATTGCTTTCCTCCATCAGCTCGTTATGCACCTGCCACAGACACCGCCGCCTCAAGCATGACAAGCGTATAAAGTCCGTCAAGAACATTTCCATCGAAACGTAATTAAAATTGCTGGTTTATTAAAACTGCCTTACGTAACCAATCGCAAACAGAATAAGTAAGGAAAATGTAATATCAATTAAAAGTAACTGCATATATAATACCAAATGATAATGCTCAATAGTCAGCTTATTCATTATCCTTGATGCCATAGTAAATTAAAGTAATTGAAGATTTCTAAGGACGATTGGTAAGCATTGCTGCCACTTTGCATTTCATTAAGCAATTAGCCTTTTTGTTCTTCGCACTAATTTAACCATGGCAGTTATTAGGCACCATTTGCTGTTCTATGACTGTAAAATGATGTTTGAAAGCTTTCTTGAACAGAATAAAATAACTAGAAATAAATTGCTTGTTCTTTCGAGTTATGAATGTGTAATTGAGCCTGAAGTCCAATAATTTACATAGTAATGTGAAAGAACCTATGATGGACTGGATCTTATCCTATATTCCTTAATAAATAATAAATTAATTAATAAACAATTGTGATTTATATAATAACTATGATAATATCCATATAAAACCCAAACTAGTAACTATTATCAATAAGCACAAAATTCATATCAAAAATATGTGCAACATTTTCTTGATTCTCAATTTGCCGTGTAGGGTATAAAATATATGTTTTGTCAAAATAGTAAATTTCAAATAACAAATATAATTATGCTTGTTTACTGAAGTGAAACGCGTGAAAATAAATGGAATTTACATAAGAACACTTTGAAATACTGTTTACAACAACAACAAGAACAAGAACGTTATATTCCAACACTGGCATTAGCATAAATACACTCAGCCTAACCAGTTAAATTAGATGATGTCTCTTTGATTTATGTAATCGATGTGTTCACTTTAGCTGCAGAAGTTAACTGTATTCACTCCCACTGTGTGTCATACAATTCAGCAGCAGTTTCGGTCATCTTTCTCTCTCAGCGTTGTAGCCGAACGTGTTAAGTCTAATACAACACTGGTTGGATGACAAATACGCACACACTCGCACTCACAGTTTACACGCATACGCAGCACGGCATGTGGTTGTTTTGTAAGCGTCGTCTTCCTTTTGGCGTTGTCATTCTCACTAGGTTTAAGCTGTGTCCATCATTTATGTCGCCTTTCTTCCAGCAGCGCAGCGCTTAACGAATGTTTGTAATGCCATGGGTTAATTTCATTGAACAAGCCGATTGTTTTCGTTCTCGCTCGCTCGCTGTATCTCTCTCTTTCCTTTGTTCTTTACTTTGTTGATTGCTATTTGCGGCGGCCAGGTGGGGCGCCATCTAGCGTTCAATTGTTTGCGTATCGGTTTAATTATTGCCAGCGCCCTTTTTTCCTTTGTTGCCCAAGCGCATTTATTTATATTCACGCCCACGGCTCATTTTTATTTGACCCACTCGCTGCCAAATGGGCAACTGGGCAAGTGGCAACTTCTCATCCCACCCTTCCCGCTTCCCACACTTTCCTGTGCGAACGTCCATCTGGCTTGTGTCTTTGTATTTTAAATTGCTGTTCCTGTTCTCATTTTCGCCGCGCTGTTCTTTTTATTGTTGCTGTTTGCTGTTGTTGCTCTTTTAGCGGTTTTTTTCTTTCTTTTTTTTTTTTGTTGTACTTTGTTGGTGCATTTATTTATGTGAGCGCAAAGAGGAAAATTGTGTCGTCGCTTTTCGCAGGTGGAATATTTTTAATTAAAAAAATCTCTTGTATTTAAGCGAGTGTCAGACTTTGTGGCACGTTGGGCAAACAAAATGCATTATTTTCGTTTTGATGTGAACCGACTCTTTACTTTCCCCCCTCTCCAAACAACACCATTTTCAAAAGGCATTATGTAGCATTAACAAATTTCAAGCATAGCACACAATTAAATGGGAGCATATTGGCTGCATGGTTTGTTATTTTAAATTAATTTAGATAGTTTTTTTTTTTAAATATATTTATAAAATTACTGTTTCGAGCACGATGCTTATAATTCTAATTGTATCTCTTCTTTATTGTTCATCTTTCATAGTGTAGCATTATAGTATTCAACCTGTCTTTATTAAGGTCTGAACTGCTGACTGCTTTGTAATTACTTCGGAATTAAGTTGTCAACGACGGCTTCTGCTGAAGAAAACTCTTTCACACAACACCGACTGCTGAGCGACTTTTCTGCACAGTCTGGCAACTCTTAGCGATCCTTGCTTACGCTCACTCACTGATAAGAACCTCTGCTTAGTGTTGCCAGACTTTTTTTTAAATGTTTTTACACATGATAATTTGGCTACGCATTTTTTTGTTTGTAAACTCATTTTTCTGTTCTACTTTATTGCATCATCAATTATTTATTGACATAATTTAAAGTATATGTTTTTAAATAAGTGATCATAATTCTTTGCAATGTTGAATTTTGCTAACAATCTTGCTCAGAGCTGGCCCGTTAGCTGAAATGTGAAAGGAGTTTGCCTATTGGGGCGAAAGTCAGCGTATTGGAAAATTCGATCAGAGCCAACTTGTACCATTTGCACAGATTTACATACAAATTAAAAATACGTAAAAAGACTGCGGACATATATGGAAGTAAAATGTCCATTCAAATGGTCAATATACTTTTTCACAGCGTTGACGTTTTCACTAATTGGACGCAATTTAAACGAATGGGCGAAAAAAATACAGGAATACAGTTTAAATATGATATTCGATATTGAAAGCTATGTTTTCACAATCCTCTCAATGCGGCATTTAAAAAACATAACAAGCATTTACTTTTAATATTAAGCTTTATTACATTTTGCTGTGCTAGTCGTAACATTAAAGAGTGAAGAACACTCTTGTCTAGCTTATGTATAACAAATTGGCTTTTATTGATTTCTTGGCTGCCTGTCAGCACATTTTTAAAGAATCTCGAACACATGTCAGCATTCAATCAACTGCTAAATAAACTTTTCAATTTTATAACAGTGAGTTTATTTGAGAAACCTTCAAAACCAAACATGTTCAAAGTGCTCTTATGAGTAGTTTTTAACATATCAACACAAAGTCCTTTCGACTATATGCAGGCAAAGGAGTTATTGTTGTGATAAAAGCATTTTATATTAGCTTTATACACGTTTCTATGGCCTCGCATTAGGTTAATGCTGTTTCCTTGTCAGGGAATCCAATGCTGGGATTGTCGGACAAACTCGAGTCGAGCACTTTAGAAGAGATAAAAAGCAGATATGCCTCTTTTATTTTATATTTATTTTTTGTTTTGTTTTTTTTTATTTTTTTTATTGTTGCATTCACAGTCAACTGTTTATGCCTGCTGAGCAGTGCTGTGCTGTGTGTTTGTGGCTGAAGCTCACCTTAATCATTTCCCCACGGCTGCTAGTTTATATCTGCGCTCCACTTTTTAACAAGGTTAGCGCCACACACGCACACACATATACATATACATAAAGTTTCATTACGTTTTGCCCCTGTTATTCGTTGTTATTCTTGTTGTTGTTGTTGCTGTTATTTTTTCGGTCATTTGCAATATGCGCGCCATTTTGTAGCGACCCTTCTCCAACCCACCACATCTCTCGTCCAACGAATTGCATTTAAACTCCCCACTCACTTAGTGTTCTGGGGTGATTTGCGAAATGGTGTCAAACGGATATGCATGTTGATTTAATTTGCACCTCAGCTTAAGCGCTCGGACCAGCCAGCACCTAAAAAAACGCCAGCACAACGTGCAAAATGAAATTATTCTTGCTTTTTACGTTGCTAGTAAATTAGACTGCTCTAGTTGCACAGAGATTGAAAAGCAAGCGGCATTGGCCATTCCAGGCCATCCCATAAACATATATCAAATATGCATGTGTCCTGCGCGAAATCAACGCCAGCTAATTGCGCGATTTTTATCACCTAACAAACGAGGTCATCCATTTAACTCGGACTCGGACCCAAAATGAAGCCACCACATAGCAAATGAGTGAACTTGAGTGGGTTACGGATACCCTGTAATCTGTCTAAACATTTGTTATCATTTTGAGGTTAATTTTTATTAACCTGCAGCCTAAGCTCATTTAAAAAATATAGCAATGCTCCAGTCAATAAATATCCTTTATTTAGTCAGCTATATGACTTTAAAGTAATAAAAAATGTTGCATATAGGTTAGATAGAAGCATCAGTTTCAATATCAAATAAAATTCTAATATATAAAATTTAACTTCTGAATTAGTAACTTTTTAATTAGATTACCAAGCAAGAAACGTGTTAAACAATAATAATAAATAAGAAAGAACAAAAACTTAATAGTTCATCTCTCTTTGTATCTCTTTGTATATAGGGTAGTTAGTGCAAGGAATTCGCCATTTTTTATGGCACAACATATATAAAAAAATCGTTGGCAAGAATAATGATTATTTTTTGTGTTGTTTTTTTTTTTTGATTCTGCTGTATTCTGTTTTGGTGTTGATTAATTAATTAGGATTTATTCAAAGCGAACGATTTATCTCACTGTGTATACGCAATATATATGCAATCAGCGCTGCCTGCGAATGAGTAATGAGACCAACTAACAAAGAAGTTTATTACGGTGCTCACAGCATAAATGAGTCCCACATTCTCACTCGGCACGTGTCCGAATGCTGTTATTTATTTATTTATATAGTGGCTTAATAATGGAGCACGTGATCTTATAAATGTTATTGTCGCTCATAATCCTTACTGTCTATATACAAATATATATATATATATATATATGACAATCTTCTCTCAGTCTCTGCCCCTGTCCACCTGCCCGCCAGGGCATCCTATTAACGCTGGCTGGCTCTCAGTCTCAGTCTTAGTCTTAGTCCCAGTGCTGGTCTGTGTCTATCTCATTTTCCGGCAGCCAGTTGAGCACGTAATTGGCTTTTGGGAGTACACCGAGCGGGCAAATTTGTATTAAATGTTGCTAGGTGCGCCGCCCCTCACCGAAAGGGGCTTACAAGCAGCTTATTTATGCTCTATACGACCAAAAGCCAGGACGGCAGACAACAGGCATCGAACAGGAGCTGCCGGGTCGAGGAGGGTTTCGAACGAGGCGACAGGGCTTGAAAGTCAACGGCACGTAGTAGTCCGAGTCGAAGCTATAAATGGCTGCCAGCAACATGGGGCACCCATTTTGGTCGATATAAGCATCTGTAGTTAACTATGCTTCCTACTCAAACTGCTAACCACATTAGAAATTTACATAATAAACGAAAGTAAAATTAAGCCAATTATTTGCAATTAACAATAAAATGAGCTCAAGGACTTAATAATTAATTTCCGTTTGAAACCAGTAAATTATCAGAATTAAATGCTCAAATTTTGATTTATCTCAGCCAATTGCCAGTTATTGAAAGACTTGAATGTTTTTGTTGATAAAAAAATGTCCACACAAATTTATATTCAAATGTAATTTGCGAAAAGATTTCCAGTAACAAAATGAATCGATTTCACTTTATTATCATTTAATTCTGTCCATCTACATATAAATTATCTCTTTCACTCATTTAATTATGTTACTTTCTACGTTTGCAAATAACTTTAATAAATAAATGTTCTGCATCAACCGTTCAATAATATTTTATATTGGCTTTTGCATTGTTTATCTATGCAATATACAATTATCATAAATTCGTTATCAGCGTTTAACCATATGCTATTTACGGTTATCTTTATCATTCTTTACTCATATTTAAAGTAACGTATTATAAATATATTATAGTATCTTTTTTGCATGCAAATTGCGAACACGATTCGATTATTTGCTTACCTTTTATTTTGCTTAACAAGCTTTGCTTTGGTCCAACACACAAAATTCGCAATAAACCACAAAAAATGTCGAGCAAAAACTGTTACTGCAGCACATGCTACCAACCTGGGACCTGGGGCCCAACCCAGTGCTCCGCCTTACCCCAAAGTAGACATATGCGCAGAGCAACCTAGAGAAATCGCTGCTGCTGCTGCTGCTGCTCCTCCCTATGGGCGCATATTTGCTAAGTCTCTTTAAATACCCCGCAACGTGTGAAGTTGCCAATAGGTCTATACGAATTTTCCTTAACTAAAATAGATTTTTTCTTTTATATAATAAAAGAGGATAAAAGAAAATATCTTAAGACAGCTACAAAACTTTAAAACTTGACTTTGACAATGAAACAAATAGTCTCTCATACACAATTCTATTACTTTGTAGGGTATTATATATATCATAGAGCCTAGACTCAACTATTGACTTTTGATACCCTGAACCCATGGAAAGTGGGTAAAAAGGGTACAATGCACAATTTTAAAAATATGTTACAGGCAAAAGGAAACAAGTGTAATATTATTAAGGATCATAAAAAAATTTTAATGTCTGTTAGCTAATTTTATCAACAACATAATGTTTGTAAAATATATTAATCAATATATCAATACAAATCGATTTACGTTCACAATTAAAATCGCAGTTTACAAGATTTCCAGGGTATCTGCGTGCTAAGTTTTCTGAACTAGAATATTTTCAAATTTTTTTTTTTATAATTTTTTTCGCGATTTCTTTTTATCGTGCGAATGCTTCTTCTTCTTCTTCTTCGTTGTGTTCTGTTTTTTCTTAACATTTTTTTTTTGTTATTCATGTCGCCAACATTTCTGCTTTGAAATCTCAAATATACCTAGATATAGCAAAAACACACACACACACAAATATGTTGGAATTTATGGGTATGAGTAAGCAAGTTTATCGCTGTGTGTGTGTGTGTGTGTGTGTGTATTTGAAAGACCTTCACGCATACTTCGACTTCCACTTCAACTTCCGTCAGAGGCTCGTCCGGGGAATGCACTAAAATAACTGTAAATAACAATTTGCAAGTGGGTGCAAAAGAGGCGACATACGCTCAATTGTCGGGGCGTGCCAGACAGAGACGGAGACAAAGTAGTGCGTCAAGCAGTGAAAAAGACTGTGCGAGAGAGGGACAGGAAATCAAGTGCGGATGGGTTTATAAAAGCTGCAAGGATGCAGCAATAAAAATGCTATCGCTGTAACGGTAAAGTAAAAAAAGAAAACCAATGGAGGCGGCAATTTAAACGCTGACGACAACCGCAGGCCAGCGCGCCACAAAAGTGGAGAAGGTGTGATGGCCAAACCCACTCACCGCCGCCCCCCCCCCCCCCCTCCTCCCTTGCCTTAACAAAAACAGTCCCTGCAACAGCAAGTGGTTCTGTTTGTTGGCGCATCCTATGCGGGCCATATGTGTGCAACGGCGCCTTGGCAAAAAGCGGGTCGTTACGTTGACAACACCCAACAATTGTAGTGTGACCCACATTTGCGGCATGCCGTGAAGCCGTAGGCCTTCCTCCACTCACCACCACTACTCTGCCATACACAAGTGCCACACGCTGCCACCCACTTATTGCATGTCTTTAGCTTTTAGAACAAAATTGAAAAACTGTTTTTTCTCTTATTCCCCTGATTTCAATATGCCGCCAATAAAGATCCACAACTAACTAAGCTAAGCAGTTATCAGTTATAGTTTTATATATTTAGTTTGGCTGTGAATCGATTTATGGGATTAATAATTAAACTAAGTTTTTGAACTTAGCAAGGGAAACTTTAAATGGAACAAAAAGATGGAAGACAAAGCTTCAAATATTATAAAAATAAATAAATATATAATTTTTATTTAAAATAAATCATCAAATATTAAAATAAATAAATATGTGATTATTATTTAAACAAACTCGTTATTGAACTCAGCAAGCGAAAACGGTTTGAAATTTTTAATTTTAAATGCAACAAAAATATGGAAAACACAGCTTAAACAATTGTTAAAATAAATAAATAAGAAATTATTATTTAAACTAATTCAGTAAGCGAAAACGGTTTGAAATTTTCAATTTTAAATCCAACAAAAATATGGAAAACAAAGCTTCAACAATTGTTAAAATAAATCAATAAGAAATTATTATTTAAACTAATTCAGTAAGCGAGAACTGTTTGAAATTTTAAATGTTGAATGTCGCAAATATATGAAAAGCAAAGTTTCAACAATTGTTAAAGTAAATAAATAAGGGATTATTATTTAAACTAAGTCAACAAGCAAAGACTGCTTTTTAATGCCGCAAATAAATGGAATGTAAAGATTCAGCAAGTGTTCAACTAAATAAAACAAGTTAAATAATCGATTTATTATTCTTAAGCAATTTATATATAATCAGCATTCCAACGAAATTTTTTCAACGAAAGGTAATTTCACTTACTAAGTTTAGTCTCGGGTACTCGAAATTCCAAGACGACTAATGCAATGAATAAATGTAATTTCCGTAATAACAAAAAAACCGGACAAAATAAACATTCTTTGAAATTCCTGAAATTCCATGCGAAACTTGAAAAGAAAAAAATTCTTTGTAGCAGGGTTCAAGGGGCATTGTAAATATTTTTGTTGTGAAAAGTTGTCAATAAGGGGAGGCAGACCTAAAAATTGCGGTTATTTCTGGATTGGGCGCCAATCACTCATTTCTTGGGACTGCCTACACATTATAAGCCACTTGTCAGGCTGCTTGTTATACAATCATTTGCAAGAGACTTGAATGAAAAGTGGTTTTCAAAACCAGCTCTCGTTGAGAACTTTGAAGAATACAAATAGTCACATTATTTTCTTGGATGTTTCCCCTGCATCAGCATTCAGCTGGTTTTTTTTTTTGGACTCTTAAAATACAAATTATATTCAGCAAACAAGGGCAGCGCATTCAAATGTCGCCTTGTCATCATTTTGGCATTCAGCGACGCATATTTATTTGGGAAGCGGGAAATTGTTTTGTTCGACTAGACAAAAATTGATTGCTGAATCAACTGCTTTCGAATGCGGCGTTTTATTGCCACTTCCATTGTACAAATAGGCATATAAATATATATGAATAAATATATATTATATATAAACAAATTTGTGGCAGGTTATATAAGCGCTATGCTAATGCTGTTTTACTCTGTGCTGCGGCTTTTGAATGGATTTAAGTGGATTCATTTAAAACATTCGTTGGTTAGCAGCATTTCTGTTGCATGTTTTTCGTTTTTGTGCTGCGGTTGCGGTGGCATCTTTTGATATATGAGTTTTCCATTCGCCGAATTTGCAATTTATGTAAAATTATTGCTTGCTTTTGTGTGTGTGCATGTGGGTGTGTGTGTGTGTTAGCAACTTGCTGTGTGCTTGTAACGTGTAAGCGACTCTTCTGCATTTTAACACTTGACTGGCTTTACAATGCGTATAGAAATATATATATTTATATTTGTATATATAAGGTATTATATGCGTTGCTACATAAAATTTGATGCGTAATGTTTGGGTGCTAGTGATAAGCAAGAAAAAGAAAATATTTTTATGGTTGCGTTAAACTTGAAGGCACCGGCGCTTAGTTATAACATGATATCCTTATCGCCTGTCAATTGCGTATTTGATATTGGCTTATTTATCATCTTTACCGCTTAGCTATCAATTTAAAGCATCACCCATAATTGAACAAGTAAAAATGCTGTAGTCAAGAGATCTCGACTACAATATACCCTGAACTTAGATGTTAAAAAATATTCTAGTTTTATTGTCAAATTTCGCTTTTAAAAGATTTGCATCCAGATAAGAGCATACTAAGGCATTTCTTATAGCAAGAACAGGCACTCAAAAGTAAAAAGCAAACGGGACCTACGCATATTTTTATTCAGAAGCCCGAACTGATCGCTAATTGGCTGACTAGAAACACATGCGTATACATACTTACATACATACATACGTACACGCAATTGTAGGTGACGGTGTTCTGCAGAATACACGCAAAAACATACAGACATCATCAATTATCATGCCGTTTCTTTCTCACACATGCGCTCGCATATTTATGCATACAGAAATGCTTGCGGCTGCTGATAGAAATGAGATCTATATAATAATATAGTTATATAGATAATATAGTTTCGACTATAACATGGGTGTTTCTTCTCCGATCTGGATGAAATTTGGGCAATTGTTCAATATTATGCATATGCATATTATGTGTTAATTACGCATTCAAAATTGTGGAATTTATTACTATTGGAAATCAATATTTATCGATAATCGAGAAACGGTAGCAGTTATCGATAAAATATAGGAAACTTTTTTTGCGCCGTATATACGAAAACCTACATATCAAATTTCTCTCTGAGATCCGCCTGCTTCTGCAGACGAACGGACAGACGGACATGGCCATATCGACTCGGCTGTTGATGCTGATCAAGAATATATATATATATAATATGAGGTCGGAGTTGACTTTTCTGTTACATACATTTGCACAAAACCAATATACCCTCTTTAAACATACTCAATGGGTTCAGGGTATAAAAAGTGTGTCGCAAAAATTTAAAGACGTCATCAGATATGCGGGATTAGCTTTATTCATAAGCCTTACGCCGTAAACAGCTAGTTATTATGTGAACGAAGTTAGTATCAAGCGGAAGAAGCACAGCAAAATAACTTGGGATAGAATAAGGGATTAAATACTAAACATCAGCATCCTCCGCATGAGTTTAAGTAACCTAAGTGGCAAATTAACCTTTAAATGGGCTGACATTAAAAATATTTGAGTTTTGGGTTGACAAGGAATATTCTACGAAAATTCAAAGCTCTACGTATCCAAGTTGTTAATGGGTTGCATTAGGCTTTAATGGTATATTTTCATAGAGAATTCGTGCAAACGACTTTCTGAACTTAAATTTCATTTATTTCGTATTTTTTTTTTGTATGTCAGCACTTTTCAGGCTCAACAGCTAAAGCCATCGTATATTTTGTATTATTACATTTTTACATAATATATTTTCATAAAGAATACGCATCGCTTAACTAAAATTTAATTTATTTCATTAATTAATCTTTTTTATTATTATTTAAACATGTTTTCCAAAATTGTCAGCACTTTTTTGCAGGCTGAATATGTAAAATAGTCTTACAGTTTTTATTATTACATTTTTGAATATTGCTGTTAAATTACAATTTTATTATGTTAAATTTTTTTTAGATTTTATGCATTTAAGCACATTTTTCAAGTATGCCAGCCTTTCCTGCAGATTTAACAGTCAAAGTTGTCTTATATTTAACTTAGGCAGTTAAGAGAAAGCAATTTTTGTACAATTTGTACATTTGAAACAAGGATATTTTTTTTCTTTGGCACAGTTTACATCGAAGTCAATATTTATCGTAGGCCTGTTTTTCTTTCAGCATAGTTCTTTCTATTTTTAAAAGTACCCAGAGAACGCTTATTTGTGCTTTCAATTTGATTGATTGTATTTACTGTAAACATTATCTCTAGTTTAAACTGACTTACACGTTTCCATTTGCCTTATTTGTAGTAAGTCAATAAAGCCAAAATCAAATGGCTGCTGTTGTAAAACTCAAATTTCAAACAGTAAGCAACGACTTCACTTAGTTCTCAAGATGCTGTCAAGCAGAAAATGTCAAACAATAAATTTGTTTCAATGATTTTCCATTGCCACATGAAATTCTTTGCACGTGGAGCGCTATTAAGTATGCAACAACTTGCGACTGGCTAACTGGGCTGAATGGGATTATTTGATGTTATTTTTGGTGTAGCTTCTTTTGCACAATCAGCTGTCCGCTTAAAAGCCAAGCCTAAGCAGATCTGCATAAATTTTACGCAACTAATTAGGGCAGCCAACAAAAATTCCGCACAACAAAGTATCAAGTACATAAATAAAAAACCTCTTTGAATACAACAAGCGCCCTTGCGCCTAAAGGAGGGTGATAAATTAGGCGAGGGGGTGTCGACGGTGGTACAGCAAGAACGCACAATTACCATAATAAGAGTAGAGCAATGCGAGCACAACAAAAGTAAAAAACTTTTCGCCAGCACACAAAAAGTGCTTTTATATAAAAAAACTAAAACGATAAAAAAAATAATAAAAAACGGATAAGGTAAAGTTAAAGCCTTAAGAGAGCTGACAGCAGACAAGCAAATCATAATCAACAAAAAAAAAAATAGTACAAGCAACAGACACACAAATCACACTCAAAAGGAAAAATGTATCAACAAATTGGCAACAGATTAGCCAAAAAGCGTTGGCCCCATTTGTGGCTATAAAATTGCAACAATTGCACAACATCAACAACAATATTTGACTCCAGCAAATAGCCGGAAGTTGCAAGCAGCTGTCACAGAGCCCAGCGCGTTTCCGCTTGGCCAGCCTTGCGCAGAAATTCCGTTGCCAAATTATGGTCAACCAAAAATAGCAACAAAAAAAAAAAAAAAAAAACAAATTAAATAAACTAAAAGAAAATTTGAAATCTGCAATTGACAACAAAAATATAAAGGCAAATCACAACAAACCCATTGATAAACATCTTTAAAGTCGTTTTGGCTGGCTTCACCTGGAGCCTTCCAAAATTCTGCGTAATCAATAATTGGCCAATAAATTATGAAATCTGTCAGCAAATATTGATTTTATTTTCTTTATTTTTTACACTCACATCAATATCTGCCCATGGACACATTTGGGCATAATGATGAGTGTTTTGGCACCCACGTACACACACGTACACACACATGCACACACACACGCACACACACACACCCAATTGAAAAAAAGTTGTTCTTTTTGTTCTTTTCTTGTCTGCTAGTTGATTTAGTTTTTGGCAGCACAACTTGCATTGTTGCCATTAAATGGCATTGTGGGATTTGGCTACATCCCTTTTGGGATATATAATCGTTGTTTGTTGATTTAGATTAAAACTTTCCAATTTCAAACTTGATGATCCTTTTAATTCCAGATAAATAGAATGCATTTGAGCGACAGTTCAATTTAGTATTAAATTACGATTAGTTAAGTGCAGAGTAGATATAATTTATAACCCATAAGAAGTACTGAATAAATGTTTAGTTGTGTTAATGAGGAATACAATTAAGTTAAGTTAAGTGAGATTATTTATGTTTGCCACCGATTAATATTGATAGCAAAATCTTGAAAGGCCGGTTATCTTAAGCTAGTCGAAGATTAATCAATTTCAATACAGATTGAACAAAAAACTTCATCGATTGTTTCTATGTGAACTATTTGATAAGGTTGTCCGCATTAAAGATGATTTCGTGTCCAAATGTTAGAAGCATAATCATTATTTTATTATGAATGTTTTGTTTGCAAATCTCGATAGCCACAAAATTTTTTTTTTAAACAAGAACTCAACTTTTGACATATTGCTCTGTTGGAATTATTATAATAAAGTGTTATATTCTCGATTACTGCTCGCATAACTGGTAAGTCAACTCAAGTCAAGAATTTTGACAGATTGCTGCCATGGAAGCAACAAAATGTGGTAAGCTGCAGCACTATATTTTCATTTCAGAATTTGCAGAAAATTGGTTGACAAATTGATTGACTGAGAGCCCCAAAAACATATAAGATAAAATACTACGAAAAGAGTAATGCCTTAAAGACAATTTTGTATAAATTTAAAAAAATATAAATACTTTCAGCAAAAACTTGTACAATAAATAAATAAATGCATTGTATGAAAACCATTTTCATATTTTCTATTGACAAATTGTACATTTATTTCAAATAAAATCGTAAAACGTGAAATTATTATTAAAATAAAACTAAAATTCATTTTTAACATACAAATGCAGATTTAAAGCTTTATTTCAGTTTAGGTAAGTTTTTAACTGGCTGTTAAAACTGTTTGTGTGTGTGTGTGTGTGTTTCTGTGTCGACACATTTATTATTTTCATTTAATGGCCAAGTGATTAGAATATTCAGTGAGCATCTCTTTGCATATGGCTGTCAACGGCAGAATAAATTCCACATATAGCTTCCTTCTCGGAAATTCCCAAAGAAATTTTGTGAATCTGTTGGCACTTGATTTGTGCGGGGCGAGGTGAATATGTTTTTGACACGCACAAATTAAGAGTTAATTTATACGTTTACATTCAATGAAATTTATTTTAAACATTTCATAGTTAATTGTAGTAGCTTTTAACCACCTCACATATATATTTTTTATTTTTAAGTTTATATATATTATAAAATTTTTTCAACTAAATTTAAATACATTTTTCTTTTTTATGTATTTTTTGTGTCCACAGAATTTATTTGACATAAATAAATAAATAAAGAATTGGATTCAAGGTGCCTTTTAGTCAAAATTTGTCAACTAGAGCAGTCTGAATTTGTTTAATATATGCATTATTTCAATCATAAAATCATGCTAGACTATTCTTAAAAAATGAATTTTGCGCTTTTAAATTTTTCTTATTGACTTGCAGTTGATTTTAAATAATATTTCTTTGCAATTTGTAATTATCAATTTCGTTTGGGTATTATTTTTACCTGTTTTTTTTATTGTTCCATGTAGCTCTTAAATCACTGTCGCAATTTATACTTAAGTTGCGTCTTGGAATTTATTTATTTAGTTTTATTAAATAATCAGACAGCTGCCCACACTTAAGCAAACACTTGCGACCGCTTTACCCCTCCCTTACCCATTGTTTAGTAATGTCGCAGTCGCCGCATAACAATCACAGACACACACACACACACACCACACCTACCCGTGCACCGTTCGTCTGTCTGACAAATCAACAACAATCTGTCTTTTACCGTTTTGCTTATCTAAGACGGCCGCGCATATCACGTGAAAAGCAGCAATAACAACTACACGAGCAAAAAGAGCGCAGAATGGAAAAAAAATAAAAATGTCAATAGAATTTCTTACTATTATTTGTCGTATTTTTTCTAGGGTGTTATTTTTTTTTTGCTAATAATATTTTGAATTGCTTGCCGCGTGCGCCACCTTATCGACATTGATTTGTTGTTGTTGTTATCGCTTTAGTTTTTGTTTTTATCTGTTTACTGTGTTCATTGCCTCGCTTGCTTGCCTGCTTGGCATTTACATTTTCAGTTTTTGTTTCATATTTGGCTTGCCTTGTGACACAAGTTGAATAAATTGCCAAGCACCAATAGCAAATAGCTAAATGCAAACGTTACGCGGCGTATACGTAATAAAATTTCAAGCGATACAAAACGCGCTTCGAATAACTTTTGCCCCGACGCGCTCAAATTGTTTTACGTAGCGGAGACGGCAACAACGACAACGTTTTGACAAACAATTTAATAAGTCCGTTTTGTAGCTGACGCTGCAGCCACAGAACTGAAACTGAACGCACTCGAAATGCTTGAAACATGGCCAAGCGGCCAAGAGCCAAAGCCGTGGCCAAAATGCCGCAGCGTCGTTCTGCCGACGTCGTCATCGTCTCGCTGCCAATAGGCAATGGCAGGCGTTTGCATGGAAGGAGGAAGGGGAATGGGTTCGCCAGTCTAACAATGAATGAGTGAATGCCAAGTGACAAGTGGGCGGTGAGTGCCAGACAGAGAGCAGCCAGCCAGCCACTACAAACACACACAAAGAGTGAGAGAAAGGGAGCGAGAGCGAGCAAGGCGGAGAGAGCACTAAACAAGAGAGCGCCGCTCTACGAACGCAGCCGACGTAAAAAACATCGCAAGAGTTCTATGTTATACAGTGACTACAATTCTAAAACAATGGCAAAAAAAAAGAGAATTGGCTACCTGTTTCACATTTAGCTTAATACCCAACAAAAAGTAAGGTGAACAATGTGGTATTATGTAATAATTACAGAAAATGTATAATTTTGTTGCTTTCAACCTTCTAAAATGTAAATTAATATTATATAATAATGTTTTCTAACGACAGATTCTGTTTTGAATGTTGTGTTCAATTAAACTTGATTTATAAATTAATTCAAAATGACTGATTTTCGATTTAAATGATTAAATTGACCTAACTTAAGGCGATTCCATTAACAAATTGCTAAAGTGTTATTGCTTTTAGCAAATATCAAAATAGCTTTTACCACGGTGCGTATTTACAATGCAAAGCAACGCACTGATTGATACCGTTGCATACGATTTGCGTAGGCAACCGGCAGAGCCCTGCTCTCTCTTTCCCTTTCTTTATCTCTTGGCTAAATGCATTCGCTCTCACATTCAATCGCTCTCGCTCTCTTTAAAGTGTCGTCTCTCGAAAGCGCCAAGAAACAGCTGCTTTATGTTTATTTGTTTGCGTGTTTGCCTTTAATACGCGTTTTGAAGTCAACGTCGCTGTAGCAGTCGCAGTCGCAGTCACAGTTAAGGCGTCTTTCTTTCATTTTACGCCCGCTCATTCATCCGACGTTTTTCAACGTGCACTGCTCAATTGCTCTACACCCACCAGCACCGCCACATCAACTTTTATGGCCTTCGAATTGTTTCCGAAACGCTGCTTTTCTTGGGTTACATGCTCTCATCAACCCCCTGATAAGGACTGACAAAGCTGTACTATGCTGTGCTGTGCACCTTGCCGTGGGGCAACATTATCAATTGCCCACCCACTTTGCGACTTTTTTGCCGTTACCAAAAGATTTGCTACATTTCATTGCTGTAGATTTATTTGTCCATTTGCAGTCTAGTCTGTTTCTGATATTGTTTTCTTTTACTCTACTTTGTTTTGTGTTTTTATCATGCCCGACTTTTACGTATAATGTGTTAAGTACTTCTACTTCTCCAACTAAAACTACTACTACTACTACCAATACTACTATTGATATTTCTGCCTGAGCAATCTGTGTTGCTGGGTTCTTGTTTGGCTAACTAGTTTTTGCATCTGCTTATTGCTATTGTTGTTTCGTATTTTGCCGCAACTGCAAAAGTTCTACTTGAATACTGCTCATCGTTTGCATTGTTTACATTTCCCGCTGTTCCGTTATTTATTTGCTTTTCCCAACGGATATTTGCCTGCTGCTCTTTCGTGTTTAGCTTTCCCTTCCAACAATTCCGAACTTTATTATTGGGCCGTTGAATACCACTTTGTTAAACAAACTTTGGTTTTTTTCCTCTCTGTTAGCCATCTAACACCTACGAATATTTTTCAAGTAGAAAAAGGTAGAAGCAACAGCAAAGGGCACATTTGTTTGTCTAGAAATACTATATATTATATGTATATATATATATATATATATTAAATAATTAATAATATTAATAATTAACAATATTTAAAAATAATTAAGAATTAATAATTATTAAAATATATATGTATATATTAAATAGTTAACAAGCATTAAATGCTGGGTATCTTGCAGTCTAGCAATTTATTTACATATTACAACTTATTAAAATTGTTGTTCCTGTAGCCATTTTTATCTTGCATCGAAGGGAGAAATCAAATATTTTTATCGATGGGGTTTTTTCCCATTTTCCGCACACTTTATTTTTAATTATTTGTTTTGTGATATTTCGTGATAAGCACGTCGGCATATTATATAATTATATTACACATAAGAGTATTGCATAGTTAACGGTAAGCTATACAATATTCGTATTTGGGGCACACGATGAGGGGAGGGGAGGTGAGCTCTCATTGCTATCCAAAATCAGCGTCTTGAATGTTTGCATGAGTGCGCGGAATGGAAAATTGTGAATTGTGAATTGTTCACAATTTTCATTTAGCACAGCTGCTGAGTATTGCAAAATGCAAATGGATTTTTGGCTCTGGCTTAATCAGCGACGCATTTGCCCTGATAGGGGAGCAAAATTGCCACAGAGAGAGAGAGAGAAAGAATAATCAACTTTATGGGACCCAAGTAGCAAAGATAAGGTTCAGCGAGTTGGACAAATATTTAGCTAATGCCTGATAACAGTGCTAGCTGAATGCAATATGACAAATTTCACTAAATATTACCGGCAAAATATTACTTTTAGATAATTCTTAGATTTGCTGCTGATATTTTATGCCTTTGCATATGATTTATAAGATTTGGGCAAAATTCTAATTAATCTAATTATCAACAAAAATAATCTATAAACTTATTGATTAGTCGCTTATCTCAAATGGTATTTATTTCTTTATTTGAAGGGTAATTGACATGAATCATATATGTAACTAATTGTAAATAATTTATTGAATTTACTATGTAGAGCTCAGTTGAGCTATTTCTTCTTGATATTTTTTGATAAGGATTTGTATGCAGTTTATCCCCCAGAGGAGCGCTCTCTTTTATAGAGCATCCCAAATAAAATATATATTTATATATCTTGCTGTATTAATTAAAGACTTGGGTAAAGTCATACTATTTCTTTCATTATTATTCCTTGACTATTTGTTAGTACATATTTGGCTACAGCACATTTACCAGTTGAGATGGCTTTTATTTAAAGCACTTTCAGCCATTTACCAGCATGAAATATTAAATAACCAATTTCCAGTTACACAGCTAACAATGAATTTTAAGTAAGAAACTTTATGCCACAAATTGCCAAAGACTTGATTTACTGCAGTTCATAAGCCAATCGCAGCCTGCAACCATAAACTGTGTGTGTGGATCGCAAATTAATTTGAGGCAAGCTCGATGCTAACAGCTAAAAGCGTTTAATCAGATGCACCAGCAGCCGCAGCAGCAACAATAGCAACAGAACTATTATTCTCAGTTAACCCACCCAAAAAAATAACACGACGCTTATCATTTTCCAAAAACACATGCCATTTTCTAAAGGTCAAACCATAGTGATGTGGTTGTGTGTGGGTGTTGGTGTGTGTTAGTGTGTGTGGCTGTATGTGCCAGTTAAAACCCTTCGAGCGCAACATGTCGCATTGTTTCACTTTGTAGTTTGCTGACTCAGTCGTTGGTCCATTTTCCGGCTCTGTTTTCATCTGGTAACTGGCAACTGGCAACTGGCCACCCACCGGCACCAAGCCGCCCACAATTGGTGGCTGCGAATGGCAGTGGTTGTGGCATTGGCGTGTGGAGCAGAAAAGCTTCTCTGCGGTCGGCAAATTGTTATTATTGTTCTTGTTGTTGTTGCTGTTGTTGTTGTTGTTGTTGTTGTTGTTGTTGCTGCTGTTGCTGCTGCTGTTGCTGCTGTGCGTGGCTTTTCTTATTTGCCGCCATTTGCCGTTACATTGTTTTCTTTTTGTTTTGTGGCGTTTTAGGTGTTGTCACTCCGCAACCTGCAACTGCCGCATAGCCACACTTCCCCCATTTCCCCCACTTGCTCCCTTTTCCCGCTGCAGCGGCGGAAAAAACTTTTAGTTCAACACGAGAGTACAAAACACAATTTATTCTAAATTTAATCACTGTGTTTGCTACAGTTGCAAACAGCTGCGAGAAAAACGGTTTCTTTGTTTTTCCAAACGCTGAAAACAGTTAGCAACTGGAAAACTCTCTGCAGTTTTCAAAGAGTTAATTTTACAATATTACGTTAAGTGGCAAACTAATTAAATATGAATTTTTAAAACATATCCAAAATTGTAAGTAATTTAATTGTTTCGCTTTAAGCTGAAATTAAATTAGCGAAAGAGTCTTGCTGATTCGTTGTGAATTATGCATTTTTACTTTATTATTATTGTTTATGTTTAAAACAAAGTTTCGCCTGAACAACAATGTTGCCAGTGAGCTTCTAGTTGAGTAGAGCTTTGGGGATTGGACATTGAGTACTCTCGCTGTGGCAGAGTGTGCAAAGTGCACAGAGAGCAGCGTGTTTGGAATGTGGATTCGGAAATGGGCGAAACTGTTACACGAACAATATTTGTAGAACAGGATGTATGCAAAAATATGTTAAAAATACATGGCTACAACTATGACTCTGACTGTGATGATGCTGATGATGATAATGATGATGACTGTGATGATGTTAATTATGGCATTTATACAGTCGGCTCTCTGTACAGACTTATGAAGAGTTGCGAAACTTTTATTGTGACACGTTCTGCTTACCCTTTGAAAATGGGCAAAAAGGTGTATTAGGAAATTGTACTAAGTTTTGTAATGGGATAGAAATATGCATTACATTTTCAAAAGCATTACAAATATATTCGTCATTAGCATAAAAAGTCGAGTCTAGTGTTTTTATCTATATATATATATGGGTTTTTCTATCAGTATATTATTCGGTATATCTATCAGTATATTAATCGGTATTGTTATCGGTATATCTATAGGTATATCTATTGGCATATCTATCAGTTTATCTATCAATATATTTATCGGCCTATCTGTAGGTATATCTATTGGCATATCAATCGGTATATCTATCAATAAATTTATCAGTCTATCTACCGATTGGTCTATCTGTCTATCTGTCTTTCTGCGCGATGCAGAAAATATAAGTTTATTAAGTAAATACATTTATACCATACGCATATAAAGTATATTTCATTTTATTGAAAAATTTTCAATATCAATAAAAATCGATTACGATAGCGATAATCTGCCTTTGCAATAAGCTATAATTCAGACAAGCTCTTCTGAGAAACAATCAATGAGAACTTTGCCTTATAAAGAGATATATACCAATATATGTAAAAGCTGAGCTTTAATCGCTTTAGTATATTTAATAGCTGGTTGCAGGGTATACCCTAGTCGCGCCTTCTTTAGAGTATTTTTAATTGCTTTTTTTATTAGCTTTTCTTTAATATTAAAGAAGAGACTGAACGAGACTGGGTTAGTTGGCCAGCAATAAACTTCTGAACTCACATTTTAGCTGCAGATCTCTGAATTTTTAATACGAGTTTTTGGCAACATTTTTATTAAAATACTGTGAGTGTGATTGTGTGTGTGTTTGTGTGTTTGTGTGTGGATCCAATGCAATTTGCGGTGTGTGAACAAATAAGAGTATATGCTGCGTTGGCAGGCATTATTTGTTGTTAAACTTTATGAAGAGCAAACGAGTTCATTAAAATGTCACACATAACAGCAAAATGGTTATCCGCAGACATGCAAAAATATTTACATAAAAAGTTAAGGCCTTAATTGTGGCTATTGTTGTTGTCTTTGTCGCTGCTGCCGCTGCTGCATCAAATTTGCATTTAATTGAATTTGCGTTTGTGGCTTTTATTGAAACTACAATTTTAATTTTAATCGCGATGCTTTCCTTTTTTGTGGTTCAAGGCATAAATAATAGAATAGATAGCTGGTTGAAAGATAGATAGCCGCTGAAAATGGCTGATTCAAGCTAAATATTTAATTGTGTGTAAAAGCGCAACGAAAGGAATGAATGGAAACAGCAAATACTTTTGACATTTCATTAAATTTTCAAGTTGAAAGTTGAAAGTCAGTTGCAAATAGTAGCAGATAAACAATTATTTGCAAAGCATTTTCTATGATTAACAAAATGTAAGCAACGCATTTCTGAGTTTTATTTTTATATGCGTCAAGCATACAGATTGACATACATTCTCCACCTACAATCGACTGGGATTCCGAAAGTGCTTCACTTTGAATTGGAGTAACGTTTTCTCAACTCGCCAGGCCAGGCCTGGCCTCAATTTAATCGTAAGCTTTTGAAAGAACCGCAGGCAACAAATTTTGGTGTTAGCCCGAATTTGTTAGCAACTTGATATTTGCCACTTTTGGCTGGGGTTGGGGCTGGGGCTGGCGCTGGACTTTGTCTTAAATTGTTCTTTGTAAATTGATGCTACTTACTTGCCACAAGTTGTCTGCTGCTGCTGCTGTTGCTTTAAGCCTCCGCCGCAAGGGGGCTAAGCACTTGGCAACAACCAACCGTCCGGCCATTAATCAAACTTCTGGATTTTGTTCAATTTTTCAGCCGTGTGTTTTTTTTTGTTTTGTTTTGTCTTGACTATTTTTCTATTTTCTTCATACGGATTATTATTATTGTTACGGTCATAAAACTTTAGCTTGAGCAACGCTTGGGGCAGCAACAATCATGGGTGAGTGGACAACTGGACGATTGACCAGTTGATGACCCCGCACGCAATCCCAACCTACACATTGCCATCTCTTTCCATAACTGTTTATATCCCTCACTCTCTCTCTCTCTCTCTCTCTTTGTGAATTACTCTTTCGCTGGCTATGCATATCTCACGCTCTTTTTAATTATTTAGCGCTTTTCGCTGCCATATCTGTTAAAGTTTTTTGTTTCATTTGTTGATTTGGCGATATGGTCGCAAAATGTCAACAAAAAGCGTCAGCAGATAATAGAATTTTTCAACTGTTTGGCTTATTTGTTCTTTACCCAGTGGAAAAAATCGGGTATATCAAGCAACCAGTGGGGGAGCACCCATTTAATCACATCTAAAAAGTATAAAAAGTATGTTTTGCATAATTTTATTACTTTTTGTATTTGTATTTTAGCATATAAATAAAGATTTTTAAGGGTATCCAACTGTCTAAATAACAAACTTAGTTGGATTTTTTTTCCGTTCTTTTTAGCTGGAATTTAAAACAAAGGCTTGGCTGTTCAAATGCTATATAGATATGGACTTTATCATTGGATTTCTAGTTGAAATTTGGGACTCTACGTATTTTAAATGGTTTGTTTTGGTCATGTGTTTGATTGTAGTTTGATAGCTTAGCGCAGTTTACCATGAAATTGAACAGCATGTTTATTTATGACCAAAACTCATATCTTTCGCGAATTTTAACACTCGCATTTGACAAATGGCGGAAGTGAGTAATTAGCTTAGAACACGACAAACACTCGATAAGCTACCAATACTGATAGTTTAGCCACTCTATAACATATGGACAGATATATAACTTTCAAAATTTAAAAAGAAAAAAAGATTCATTGCAATCTTTAACAGTTTTACTTAAAATAAAAAAAAAAAAGTGAGATAGTATGAGGCGAGGGAGCTCGATCAAAGTGTACTCTAACTAATTAATTAACCTACCAAACTAATAAAAATACATTTTAATTAGTAAGCAAGTTGGTAAATAAAGTCTGTGTTTATTCTGTCTGTTGCATATTTAGGCACATGTTTGGTAAAAACAGACAACTAATGCCTGGAATTTAACAGACAATTCTCTTTAAAGCAGTCATTAACTAAATAATTGTTTATATTGTTTATTGTGCTTCACATGTGTTTTGTCAAATGACTTAAGGAAAACCCAAGTTTAAGTAAAGCTGTTTTTAATCAAAAATATATTTATATTTACATATCTCCATAATTAGTAGTAGTCAAATTCTCTGATGCGATCAATTACAATTTAAAACTATGCACTTGAAATATATATTTGTAAAATGCATACCAGTTTGGGCAGGTATCTTTATATAGAAACCAATAACAACAACAACAACGAAAAATTGCAATCGATTGTCCCACACAGCGTCAATGTTTTGTTAGCGCCAAGAACAACAGCAACTGAAACAATATCCACAACAACAACAACAACTTTTCAAATCAACTTTTTGTCTGATTAGATCATTCGAGCAGAAATATCAGTCAAGTTGCGTCAGGCCCGTTACGAGGTGTGTTTGGGTGGGTTGGGGAGGAGAGAAGAGAAGAGAAGAGAAGAGAAGAGGGCAATCGTATGGGGGCAGTTACGCCTCGCACGGGGCAGCAGTAAAGTTAACCTGCTGCGGGTGCGATAATTAACTAAAATAGACCCGTGACTGCCAGAGAAAAAGCAACCAACTGAACAACTCAACAAACAACCGACAACAACAAGAATCACAATCATAATTCTACACCGATATATATCGCTCGACAGCTGCTCATATGTGTGGAAGAGAGAGAGAGAGAGAAAGAGAGAGAGAGATAGAGAGAGAGATAAAATCAAAAAGACTTTAATAAAGAAAAAAAAATTGAAGCTTGCTGTGTGCGATTTTTATTCAGCAGCTAACTAAAAGAATTGTGTAAGAGAAAAGTTCATCAAAAGGCAAAAGGCAGTTTTGTATAAGTAAGTGTGTGTGCGAGTTTGTGTGTGTGTGTGTGTTTTGTGTGTTGCTTGAAAGGGGCTGTCAAGAAACTTTCTTGGCCACAAAAGACTCATTCTGTGATTCAATACCCTGTACACATAAACATTAATCAACTGGGCATAATACTATAGCTATACAAATAAAAAAAAACACACACACATAAATAATGATAAGTGTACAGATAAGAAAAGAGAATCCCGACCAATCTTTATATATTTAATAAAAACAATCTTTATTTTAGAATTAATATATTATAATTTTTGTATATTTTATTTAATATTCTATTATAGAAATCGTTAAATCTAAATGTTAATTTGTTTAAATTTGTATTTGTGAATTATTTTATATATTTCTAATTTTTAAATAATTATTTTAAGCGTGTCAAGCTAAAAAAAAGTTTAACAGATTCTCGTCAACAAATTCTACCTAAATAGACCACAAATTGGAAAAAAGGCTCAAAGTGAGCAAGAACAAAAATATACAATTTGGGAATTTGTTGTTCAAATAAAATTAATTTTTGGCTAAAATCGAAATATTTGGCTTTTTAATGATATTGGCAATTTTGGACATAAGCTCAGCAAGTTGATAGAGCAGTGAACACTGCGCTGAAATTGTGCCACAGCCACAAAACGATAATTGGCTTCCGATTCAAAATGAAAACGCATCTGATTTCCAAGCTGGCAAAAATTCATTTGCCATTTGTTCCCCTCAAATATTTTGGAATGTGGGTGTAGGTGGGGGATGAGGTGTGGCGGGGGGAGGAGAAGTTTGTGCTGCATGTGTTGGTGGCACTGGTTGTCCTAGACCACATTTTATAAAGGCTAACATATATACACACTGGGAGAAAGACATCGAGTTTACGGCTGCCACTAATTGGCCATTAAAATGTTATAAATTTAACGCTTTGGGTTTTTGCCGTATTTCGGCGCTGCCTTCAAGCCAATTAGTCACTTGAACGCCGCCAATCCAATCACCAATTATATATACAAACATATACATCAATTTTACTTTGCTCTCAATCTTTCAATATGCTCTACTTGTTGCGTGTTGTCCGATTTAAAGACGCTTTAAAATTGTGCTTTCTTTTTTTGTCACACGCGCACTTTGTTAATAATTTTTCGAAAATAAATATCAGAATTGTGCAATATTTTTTGGAATTTTTTTTTTAAATAACAACATAAAGAAATTTGTTTATACTATTATAAACAAAAGTGTTCATCATGTAGTGATTTTGTAACCATATTTGTGTGATGAGCTGGAAATGCAAATTCGTAGGTAGAAAACGAAAAGAAATCGATAACATCGGTAATTGAAAATAGCTAAGAAAGTCAGTGTTATTAAACTCGGAAGATAGATTACTGAAAACATCCTTCACAGAAAAATACACCGCACTTGAAAAAAAATATATCGAAAGGCGGACAAAACTGCATGTTTCAAATTATTCCGTTGAGTTACCAAAGTAAATAAGATTTTCTAGCGAACTGTTTGCCAGATCTCTCAAGCATAATTTCCTTAGAAACCTGAATATTTTCCTGAGTGCCTCACAGTCACTGACTTTGTTGCTGTCTCTATCGCACCTTTCGCCAAATAGCTTCTAATTTCGATTTCAATATGTAAATTTCTGGTAATACAAATTCGTAGAAAATAGCTTAAGCGGAATCAATAAAAAATATATGTCGAATTAATCATGGTTATTTTTTATTGTACATAAATGTGCACTTTATTTAGTTTGACTTGTTTATTGAGCATTTTTGTGTAAATATTTATCCTAATTAATTCATCGCAAATGTTGGCAGTGGAAATAACAAATGTTAAAGTGCATTTAAATAACTAAAACAACGTCAAATTGATTGTGGCTTAAATGTATTTATTTATTTCATTCAAAATTAAACCACTGTAGAGTGCTAAAAAAAACCCAAGCATAAATCAGAAATAATACCAATTTGAAACTGTCAGATAAAATGTCAAATTTCTACGCACTTAAAAGTAAGCTTTAATTTTCTTTTGGCAAAAAATAATTAAAGCTTTCCCAAACACAAATATTTATGGCTTTCAGCTGCTAAATTTGCATTATCAAATAGCCTAGGAATAACAATTTTAAATAATATCCGTATAATTATTCATTGAGCTACTTACTTGCAGCATGCAAAAAAAACAAATTGCTCAATTATCAAAAAAAAAAAAAACAAAAACTCAATAATTGTTTTTGTACTCGAAACAAAAGTAAGAGTAACTTTCGAGCTATTAGTTGGCAATTAAAACGGCAAATGAACTTTCAACTTGAAAACAAAAAGCAAAAGCGAAATAAAACATTGCAGAACTAAACCAAGCCAAAGAAAGTAAACAAACAAAATTGTAAAGTCAAAGTCGCAAAACAAACAGAACAACAACAACAACAACAACAAAAATAGACACTGCAACAACAAAACAACATCAACCGCAAATTAGCAAACAAAAGCAAAATTGCTTGCGATTTGATTGTTTTTTTGTTTTAGGGCGGGGCGGGGAGTGAAAGAGATAGTGTAGGGCGTGTGCGTCTATGAGACTCCCCTCCCAGCAATGTTGACACCCACAAAAATGTCAAAATAATAAAGTTTTGTTGCGCTGTAATTTTAATGCCATTTCAGAGGCATTTTAGTTTTGTGGAGAAGTTTGCAATGCATTAAAAGAGGCATCTCTGAAACCAGAAAGTAAATATATCTCGAACAGCATTATTAGACTAGTCAATATAGCAATATTCATATTACTGCTCAATTGTCAATTGTTTACCAAGTTAAACATTAACATCGGATGACTATATCCCATAGATCTCATAGCAATGTTAGTTTCCAGTTTCAGTAAGTAAAGTAAATATTATAAATTGGTATCAAAATAAGTTAAGTGAAAAGAATAACAGTTTAAGTTTGCGAAAAATATCTCACACAATTATTAGAAATCGTAGCACAGGTCTTAAATCAAGTGTGCAAAAGGTACGCTTATCTTCAACATGGCTAAATTAGAAGTTCTTTCTTGCATTTCTCAGTCGCTGAGCTGAGACAATGGCGGTAGGTGGATGGTAGGGGGGGATGGGGCGGAGCAGCGGAATGGATGCGGTCTGTGGCAATAGTTAAGACTCAACTCGACTCGAGAACAATGAACAAAGTGAAACTAGCACAGAAATGTGCTTTTGAATAGGCCAGCTTCGCATTACTTTGTGTGAGACTTTGAGATAATAAGCCTGGTAAAGGACCGGTCCAGTTGGCCAAAAACTCAGCACAGGCCGTGGTAAATGCAAAATTGTTGGCCATGAAGCAAGTATCTCTAACTAGCTAGAGATGAGAACGTGCCAAATTTGTTGAGAGAGATTAGGGAATAAATTTAGTACTAGAAATGCGAACGTCAAACATAATTAGAGATTTTTCTTTGGACTTGATTATGATATGCCTGGTAAAAACATTTATCTAAAAAGAATTGCCAAGATAATTACAGAAATTGCCATGCATTTTCCAGCGTTTTCTTTAACTTTCTTTCTGCGATGTTATTACTACTTACTACCATTATATGATTATTATTTTGATGTTTATGTTCAGAATCACTTGTAGTTTCTTAATTGATAAAGTGGGATTCTTTTTTAAGCTTAATGCTTAAGATTTTAAGCCAGAATGTCAAAGCGAAAGAAAAGTTTATAAATTCGTTCCAAATATGTTCAGTATTCAGTTCCGTCAAAGTAAAATAATATAATAACAATAGTTTTTATACATCGTTCTTTAAAAAAAAGTTTTATATACAAATTGTAATTGTTTAAGTTTTAAGGTTTAACAAAGTTAACCTCAGTGAATGCTTTCTTCTGATTATTTAATTAACTAACTAAATAACTAATAATCATAAATTATATCAATATAAGTTCAAGGTCTCGAGAAATATTCCACATGTTTATCATGCAATAATTAAAGTTCCCTTCAGTTCTCTCATCAATTTTAGTTTCATCTCTAACGCATATGCATATATGAAATTAGACACAATAGCTTCAACACGTCAAGTTTGCTTTTACTCATTGTTGCAACAAACCCCTTGCCTCCTTTCCTCCTCCTCTCCCCCTTTTTCGCCCACTCAATTTGCCACATGTCCGGCACAACAAGAGATTTGGGCAAGCAATTCACATGGCACTAATTGAATTAGTTGACTGACTTTTGAGGCTGCTACCGATGAATATTGCCAGCTGTTGCCGATGCCTCAACTTGTTTCCCATTGATATTTTGCTGCTTCTTCGTTCTCGCAAAAAAGGGGGCATGAAGATATTACCGTTACACATCATGAACTAGCACTATAATGCAAAGTGAACAATTAACAACTTGTACCTGGTTCAAATCCGCTTTTGCAGTTAGCTTTACTCGTTGTGCTCTGCTTTGCTCTACTCTGCTCTGCCCTGTTTTGCTTAATAAGCCATCTAAGCCTAGTGGGCGTCTCTTGTTTGACTTGGCTAATAAGTTTGGCAAATGTGCCATCAAATGTGGTGAAGACATTAAGAGTTAAATTAAAGTCAGTTTAAATTTGAACCAGGAGAGGTGATTACATATAGATGAATATAGATAGATTAATTTAGATAAATAAATACATATACAAATAATTATATAAAACAATTTTAATATCATTGTTTATTTTTTAATTAACATTTGTACTAGAAACCTAAATCGCTTCTGTGAATAAGTCTGTGCAGCTGTTTAAATAGTTTAGTTTAGTTTTGTTTAAACATTTTAATTTAATTTTAAATTGTTGGAACCCAATTAACTGTGACTGATTTATATTATATTTTGCTAAAGTGCTTTGATTATTTATCTATGGTATATTTGATGTTCTTTTGGCAAGCAAAATAAAATTTAGACAATGATCATGATCGATTTGAGTGCATTTTTTAAGACATTGATCAGCTTTAAATTTGTTCTTCCTTTCCGTTTATTACTTCGGGTTATTTATTATGTATCTTTTGTGCTGTGTATTCTGTTCTGTCCTGGGTTCTGTTTGAGCAAGTTGACAAACACAGCTGTTGCCAGTGTCAGTGTTAACAAACAAACACTAAACACTAATTAAACAGAAGGCCAAGGCATGCAATGGCATTGAATTACAAAGACATGACCAATGGGGATATATGTATATATATACATATATAAGAAAGACTCATTGGCTGAGATTGAGCAACTACTAAAGCGTAATAAAGTCGTCTCATAAATTGGCCAAAACAAAAGCCAGTCTGATTAGTTACCGTTCGACTTTGGGGCTGGTAAATAATAAATTTAAACGAATTACGTCAAGCAAAAATGGCAAATCAATGCAAATGACTGGACAACAACCACAACCGCAGGAAAAACACGACTAGCGATACAGAGAGACAAAGAGAGAGAGATGGAGATGGTGAAAAGAGAGTTGGGGAGAGGGGCATAATCGGACAACGACTGAAAGCAAAAGCTTTTGTTATTAATTAGACAAATTTACGTTAAAGCCACATAAAAGATGTCAGTGTGCCACAAGGATGTTCAAACGTGTTTTTTGATTTTGTATATTAGAAATTGAATTAGTATGCAAAGAAACAGGTAAAACGAGTAAAGTCAAGTTGTGATGACTTGAAACGAACTTTGAATGCTCTGCCGCCTGAGGAAATTTAAACGATTATTGCTAAACATGAATTAATCAAAGAGAAGCCATAAGAATAAAGCAATGAAACTGAGAGAAAGGAAATCGTAGTAAATTTTGGTAGTGCTCTAAGCTTTTGTTAAGTGAGAAATGGAGAAAAATTGTTATTAGACAGATAATTTTAATTTTTGCAAAAGTTGTCAAGTTTTATACGCCTGTGGTTACAAATAAATTGAGTTAGTGATTTAATTTAGCTAACCGTTTATTAACCAAATTACCCTAACAGATAAAAGCGAAATGTTGAAAATTGCAACTGTGTTGAAAATGTTTTAAAAGCTCCGAGGAAAATTTAAAATAACATTTTAGTTCTATGTATAAAAATTAATAGACTTATTTAAAATTGAGTGTTAAAAATGTTTTTAACATAAAAAGTCTTATTTTAAGAGTTTATTCTTATCTAAAGTCTTAGTTTAGCTGTTTTTATTTATGTTGTTAAATTTGGATAACGGTTTTGCTTTAATTTAGCTTTATTTATTGTCGATAAAATTTAAAAATTACCATTCCATTCAAAAACTTCGCCATAAATAGTTTTATCTACGAGTTATATTCATACTAAATATGAATTTTTCTATATTAATTTTAAATTAAAAAAGGTCATCAAACACCAGATTTTTCCTATCTATATAGCATTAGTTTTATTTGCAGCTAGCTTTAGCTGTATAACAGAGCGAATACACCCGGATTAAGTAGCGTCTGCGATACATATTCAGCTAGCTGGCCGAGCACTCGTTTAATGAAAGTGCAGCAGCAGCAGCAGCTGCTGGCAACAAGTTGCACGCATGCGCATGCCCAGTCAAGCGAGAGAGAAAGAGAGCGAGCGAGAGGAGGGGAAAGAGAAAGAGCGAGAAGGAAGTCAATAGTTGATAGGCGGCAAGGCAAGGCAAGGCAAGCGAAATGTGCATATGGCAATGCCTTTAGAATATATTTTGTGTCTGTTTGTTTCGAGTCTCATGATTATTGTAACCGGTTTTTGGACTTGGCCGCAAACAACGGCAACAACAACAACAAGTTGCGACTCCCATGAGTGGCTGCTGCAACTTGGGTTCATTGTTTACCCAGACTGCGCTGTTGTTATTATTATTATAACTATTATTGTTGTTTTTGTTGTTGTTGTCGAACATACATGTGCTTTACTCTTTGTTTGCCTACCTACGATCTGGCCAGACTCGGTCGCAGTCTGAGTCTTGGTTTAATTACACTTTTTCCAACGAATCACACACACACAACTCTTCACATCTAGCGGAAGTTGTACAAAAGCCGCAAGAGACCGGCCGCATAACAACAACTACAACAGCAAGATACAAGCAAGATACAAGAAATAATAACAACTATAATGTAACAAAAAGTTCAACAAACATGTGTCGCATACGTGCACCATAAAACCCAGTTGCTTTTCAGTCAAAACTTTTTGGTAGTAAATGAAGTTTCGTTGAACTCCCTGGCGATGCTTTATATAAGCCGCTTAAGAACAATACCAAAAAAAATATATATATACAATTTTGTAATTGACGAAAATCTTCAAAAGTTAACTTAGAGTGACATAAAATGCTCATAAATTTTGTAACTTTAATTGACACGCCAATTATTATCAGATCAATATTTAATTTAAAAATATAAAGTCTTATGTTAATTGCAATTAAAAAGATAACCTCGTGATTGCAAATAAACCTATAAAGTCTCCAAATTTTTATTTAAGCTGTAATAATTCTTAAACAAAATCACGCTTTTTATTATCTGATCTGTTATAACTAGATCTGTATATATTTGAAAAAGATTCAATTTAGCAATATAAAGTTGTTTTTATTGAAAGGCTCAGGCCAAGATATGGAACCTATTTTAAATATTTCTTCTTTACAAAAAAAAATAATATTAAAAGTAAATATAAATTTAAATGTTAATACTTTTTTCTACGCTAATTGAATTGTTGCTGATAAGTTGTATTATCTAATGTCTTTAGGAACGAATGATAATATAACAATGATATATCAGTCCATAATAATTACAAATCGTAATTCTATTAAATTTCTAAATTTCAACTGATTTTCAAAACATAAGACATAAAGTTAGAAAGTGGCTCACTTCAAGGAAATTAAAAGCAAAGATTAAATAGCTCGATTTTTTGAATACATATAATAAATTAAAACAAGTAGAGACTTACCTCAATTAACGAAATGCAGCAAAAAGCGGCAATTGGCGTTGACGTTGATGTAGTTGGTTTTTTTTTTTTTGTTCAATGCTGCATTCAATCAAAACACAACTCACACTGCAATTGTAAAAAATTTTATTTATTATGGACTTGAGCACACACTTTCACGGGCACAACAAACAATTAATTGACTAGATTTTTGCAGTTTGCACATGTTCAACTTCTCTATCTCATTCTCTCTCTCTCTTCTGTACCTCCTGCGATGAAACGATCAACAGCTGGCCAATAGGCAACAGCAAGCGGGTTTGGTATGTTTTGCACTGCGCAGAGACGGTCGTAAAAAAACTTTCGCTCAAAACGGATGCAGCAGGCGACTCACTCACACTCCTTCAAATGGGAAACTTAGCTACAAACGGATTAAGAAAGAGCGAGAGCAACTGGTTTCTTGTAACAGGAATTTGGACAGTGTTGCCAAATAGCAGGCATTTCATTAATTATATATGTGAAGTTATTTGTTTTCTTTATTTGCAAAAAAAAAACTCACGCATTTGAATATTTTTCACCTGAATTATTTCAAATTCTTTGTGGTTGTCGGTGTACTAATTTATTTGTTTCAGCGCTGGCCTACAAAATAACATATTTTTTTAATTCTTCTTGTTTTTTGTTTGTTTTTGTTTTGCACTTTCTTTTGGCGCTTGTGTATTTTTACTGCTATGCCTGCAAGAAGTGATCTTTTTTCCTCTTGTTCTCTTTCTCTTTTTTGCCTATTTATAACAACTCACGCATACACACACACATAACGAAAACCGAAAACCAGCCAAACGTAGCCGACAACAACAGCAACAGCAAACACACAGGTGAAAATTAGTGCAGCAATTTCGTGGTTGTACTTTTTTGTTGCTGTTTGCTATTGCTGTTTTCTGTTTGCTAATATTGCAGTACTCCGGCGTACGTATCAATAAAATATTAATTGAACACCGAATGTATATAAATTAAACTTAAATTTAAAGAAACGATTAGATTCGATATTCGATGCATTGCTTTGCATTTAATTAACATTTTTATTTTACTTAAATCACTTTCTTATTCTTTTTTAACTTAGTTGATTTATTTTTTTAAACATACATTTGACATAATTCAATTTTCAAATAATTTATTATACCAGATAACGCGCTGAACAGACGACAACGCTCACAATTCGGCGGCAAAACAATAACTAACCATGGCATATAAATAATCGGTATGCGCTGCTAAAAAGCTGGGACTGAGAGCACGATGAGAAATGTGGCCCTCTCTTTGACTGTTATACTCAAATTGGTAATATTACTGCTATGTTAATGTTAACATGATCTGCAGAATGTTGATATGTTTTGGGCCTGGAGAGGGTTTGATTTACTAAATAAAATGTATAATTAAATACAAATATTTTTATTCTTGATAGTTTTATCCTGGCTATAAAAGCAAAAGCTCTCATATAATATTCTTATTTCTCAATCTATATAACATGAATTGAATGTCATTTTTTTTGTTGAATTCTTTTATTTGTAAGAAATCGAAATGTATTAAATTAGTTACAGGACAATTTTATGATTACGATATAATTGCAAACGATTGGAACTTATATAACTATTTTGGCAACTACGAAGACCTTACAAATGAACATGTAAACACAAACACATTTAATTAACCTAAACTAATATAGGCCTTTGTGATTTAAACGGTGGGTAAAATTGCAGTCAGTTTGGAGCCATTCTTCCAGTTATTGCATTAAAATTGTTAACTACAAAACTAACTAAAAATTTATATTTGTAAAGATGTAAATGATTTGGTGGTGCTGTCAGGAACGTGTTGAGGGCGTCGAGCAGCAGGCCATGGACACATCCATTGAGTGATAATCGTAATTACTGCTGCTGGGCAGCTCCTGGGAGAAGACGAAATTGGAGGAGTTCGTATTGGTTTCGTTGAAGCCACTGTCGGTGCGATATAATCCGATCCTGGGTGCATCCTGTTCCGGTTCCTCATCTAGCTCAACTTGTGGTTCCTGCTCTTTCTGCTGTTCTTCTTGCCTGTCCGACTCATCAAGAAGATTGGCGCTAAAGGATTGCGACAAGTTCTTGCGATTTGCGGAACGATGTCGACGATGGCCACGCGGCGTATCCGAATTGGAGGAGCTGCAATTAAGGCTGTGAGTGGACAGCTGTGACAATTGCATACCATCAGCATCCTCCTCCTCCTCCTGATCGGTTTCATAGTCATGCATCTCATCCTGTTCGATCAGCAAATTCGTTGGCAATTGACGAGCGCTGTTCACTCGCATGCGACTCACACGCTGATTGATGCTGCTATCCGTGGAGTACTCCAGTGCCATTGGCGATGAGCTGCGATCGGGCGTAAATTTACACGCCACTCTTCCCGTGCCCGTCATCTCCGAGAGCGTCGCATGCTCACCGCTGCTGCTGCTGCTTTGATTGTTGCTTGCAATCCTTTGCAGTCGCCTGCTTAAATGCACCGATGGTGCTATTGGCGAGGGCAGATCGACGAGTTCGTGGAGGAGTTGTTTGCGCTTGCGTGCGCTATACGGCCCGTTGCCATCGTCCGGTGTGCCCGGATGAAGGCCGCACAGATTGCGGATGGGCGATAGACAGCCAAAGCTACTAGAGCCTTCGCCCGCCGAATCAGACAATCGGCCGGCAAACATGGTCTGCTTGGCTTCCGGACTCGAGCCCACCATCTGCGAAGGCTGCTCCTCGGCTTCGGCTAACTGCTGGCGCTCCTGCTCTATTTCACCCAAGACAATAACATTCTTCAGATCGAACAATTTGCGTCGCATAGAGTTGTTAAAAAGATCCGAACCACTTCCAGACTTAAGGCGTCGGGATGTTCCTGCCAAATGCGACTGTAGATACGGACGCAGTGCCTCCTCCAGGGCCTTGGGCAGCACCGGCGGCAACGATAGCTCCGTTTGCACCTCACAATCCCGCGACCTGGTCTTGCTTCTATTCGAGATGGGAGTATTCTCGGCGGTTTCATTGAGTATGATGCGATGCTTGCGCAACGGACAGTCTACCGGACTGGGCACTATGTGAGATTCCTTAAAGAATACACTAATGGCCAGCTGGGCCTTGGACTCCTGGTCGGCGTCCGGTGAATCATGAAACTGTGTCTCATGTGGCTCAACATCGGCTGGCTTCAGTTGTGACACTTCCTCAATATCCCATTCAAATTGGGTCGACGACAACTGCGGCGTTCGCGATCGAAACAACGATGGACTGCAAAAATGGATGAAGGAGAAAGGAGCTGCCTGATGGTAATAAATCCACAAGGAAAAACTCACCTGGCAATCAGCGGCAAATGCAGGCGTTCTGTTAATGCGCCCTCAAATGGATTTCGCACCTTTAGCAAACGTTTTGGTGGCGGTGTGCAAACAATTGTTGTTGTGCTCATTTGGGGACTGTTTTTCAATTGCATTTTATTCGCCTCATTGGCGCCATTGTTTCGCGTTGCCGACGCCGCTGCTGAGAAATTGATGCTGTTGTTGTTGTTGCTGAGGCTGCGTCTACCGCTGGTCGTCACTCGGCATTTGATTTCGTTGAGACTGGCATAGTAACGCGTCTTGAGTGCGTGCGGTGTACGCACCTCATCTGTGTACATTGTGTTGCAAAAACGATATTGGACAATTTCCGACAACAATTTATAGAACTCTCAACTAGTTTTCTCGATCGGCTCCTTCAGGCAGCTGCCAATATTTCAAATGAACAGCAGTGTTGAAAAACATCATTGAGCATTAACCGATAAACGCGATAAATACATCTAGTATTTGAAAATAAAAATTGCGCGCCCGCCATCAAAACGATCAAATAAAATATAATTACATACTACCAATTTATTTAGCATGGTATAATTGACACATTTCATGAGTGTCAGCAGAGTTCAATAAGGTGTATTCAAATGGAGTTACTAATCAGAAATATCGTTATCGACGTAAGCTCTGCTCGACTTAGAATTTGAAAGTTTTTTTTAGTAGAAAAAAGTGTTTAAAATGGCAAAATTCTGTCGCACTTGCGCCAAAGCTCCAAACATTTTAGTTAATATATTTGCACCAATGATGACCACAATAAGCGGACATCAACAAATATACTGCATGGCGGACTTGGTCAACGAACTCCTAGGATTCGACATGGTGATACAAACCATTGATGCACAGCCCCAATATATTTGCCAAGTTTGCATTGATTCTGCAAAAGCTGCTGTCGACTTCAAGCGCATTGTTGCAAAATGTAACCAAATAGATCTCCAGCCAAACCAAATAAAGGTAAAGCAGGAGAAGAGAGTACCAGAAGTATTCCATGAAGAGATGCCGGAAATAAGTAAGAGAGATATGGTCGATAACGGGGAATTAGAAGGATGGTTGTCGAACAATCCGAAAGATGAAAATTTGCCCCAAGAGTACAAGACTCCGTTAAGAAAAAGCTCCAACGAAATTAAACAGAAAACCAACATGATACAGCAAACAAAAGTCAGCAGCAGCAACGAATGCCAGCAAAACACATGTCCGTACTGCAATTTATTGCTGAGCACCCCTGGTAACCTGAAGATTCACATTCGCCTGCACACGGGAGAGCGTCCCTTTAAGTGTGCCTACTGCCCTAAAAAGTTCCTACAGAAGGTAAATATGATTGTGCACACGCGTGTACACACTGGCGAGCGTCCCTACAAATGCTCCTCTTGCTCGAGATCTTTTGCCCAGGTTTCTGGTCTACTTTTTCACGGTCGCAAATTTCCAGGACATCAGCTGGACAAGAAACCAAAGATTAAATAAAACAATGGCACATTAAAATAAAAGATATTGAAAAAGATAATAAAATACATAGTTAAGTAAACTTCTTGTGACACGGATGTATTCGACAAATGCTCGATGTTTCCAACAAAACATTACAAATCGATCATTGAGAGGCGGTAAAAATAATTAAAATTAATAGGCTAAGTTAAAATAATTAAAAATTTATTATATTATATATTATATATTTGAAGGAGCATATTATTTCTTATTAAAGTGAGCGTAATTACATTACACTTGGTACACTTACACTTGGTATTTTTATTTAATACAAAATGCTCTGGTATATTTTCCATAGTCAGTTGTGGTCACACTAGAAATCATTCTTTGAATTTAATTCCTCGCCACGCCACGGAAGGTCGCAATATAAGTGAGAGTCTCATTTTTTTAATTGCATAAGAAAAATCAATCACATGCTCAAAGCAAAATAATAAAAATTTAATACATACGTTTTAGAAATTGTGCTATATTAAGTTTGTGTAAGAGAACAAAAGTGCTTGCCGTACACATTTTGCACAATGTTCGAGGCTTGCCAAATGCACCGCATTATGTAACCTAGAAACGTGAAAAGCGAAAAAGTGAAAAGTTGAGCAAATCCCAAAAGCAGCAGAAGCAGCTGATCGATCAAATTAGATTATATAGACGGTGTGCTAATTATATACATTTTACAAATATTTCTTGTTTTCTCTTACAGTTTACAAAGAACAACAACAACAACCACAAAAATGTTCTCATCATTCTTTCAAACTGCCAAAAATTCACCATTCCGGACACCATTCAACCGCGTCCAGTGCGATGATGGCCAGTCGACTGTGTTGACTCCGACAGCTGTTGTCAGCCATCCAGCTCCTGTGGTTGGACGCGAAATTGCCGCTGCTGCTGCTGCGGTATCGCCTTCCGATTCCTGTGAGTTTGGCAGCGCCAAATATTTTGCATTGTGCGGCATTGGTGGCATTTTGAGCTGTGGCACAACGCACACCTTTGTGGTGCCATTGGATTTGGTCAAGTGCCGTCTGCAGGTCGATCAGGCCAAATATAAGAATTTATTCCATGGCTTCAAAGTCACCGTGGCCGAGGAGGGCGCACGTGGTCTGGCCAAGGGCTGGTTCCCAACCCTAATCGGTTACTCGCTGCAGGTGGGTTCATTGAAAGTTATCTAATCGCAACTTTTTAATTGACATGTGATCTACTATGTATGCAGGGCCTGTGCAAGTTCGGTTTATATGAAGTGTTCAAGGTAAAGTACGCTGAAATTCTTGGCGAGGAGAATGCGTATCTGTATCGCACCTATGTGTACCTGGGTGCTTCCGCATCGGCTGAGGTCTTTGCCGATATTGCACTGTCGCCATTTGAGGCGGCCAAGGTTAAGATTCAGACCGTGCCCGGCTTTGCCAACACATTCCGTGAGGCTGTGCCCAAGATGCTGAAGGAAGAGGGCATTACGGCCTTCTACAAGGGTCTGGTCCCATTGTGGATGCGTCAAATCCCATACACCATGATGAAGTTCGCTTGCTTCGAGCGTACCGTCGAACTTCTCTACAAGTGAGTTTGGGGCCTGAAATGATTTTTTATTTGTATTTTTTATTAATGTTTGTGTTATTTTGCCAGATATGTGGTGCCCAAGCCACGCACTGATTGCACTAAGGGCGAGCAGCTGATTGTGACCTTTGCCGCTGGTTACATTGCTGGCGTCTTCTGCGCCGTTGTCTCGCATCCTGCCGATGTGGTCGTCTCCAAGCTGAACCAGACCAAGGGCGCCACAGCAGCCAGCATAGCCAAGTCATTGGGCTTCATGGGCATGTGGAATGGTTTGACGCCACGTATCATTATGATTGGTACGCTTACGGCTCTGCAATGGTTCATCTATGATGGTGTCAAGGTCGCCCTGGGCATTCCCCGCCCACCACCACCAGAGATGCCCGCCAGCCTGAAGGCCAAGGAAAATTTGTAAATAGGTGGTTCAGAAAATGATACACCCAAAAAGGCAACTGGAAAATATCTCCATTAAGTCTAAATTAGAGTAAAGATCAGGCAATTAGCAAAGGAACGAGGCGGCAAACAACATTTAGTGGCATTATTTATTTATCTATCAAATACCTACATTTTGTTCAAGTTAATCTGTATCTACATCTGTATCTGTATCTATGACTATTTTAGCCATTCCACAACTACTCTTTATGCATTTTCACAAACTGCTCGGCAAAACTATATTCTACATTCGAATTGCGGTATTAAGCTATACTTCTAAACTTTAAATATTCCAATCTAATAATGTTTGTGTGTATTTTTAGTCAACATCAAATGTGTTGTTTTCCCTACCTCAATGATATGTATGTGTTGAATTGATGGGTATCTGAACTTGATATTATGTAACAGATGCGATGCGCTACTTGAATGTCACTTAGTGTATTTCCCAGAACCTCTGAATAAACTAAATTATAAAATGAAAAACAATATGAAACTTTTCTTTTCCTTCAATTATTTGTTAACCGGCTTATTTGCAAATTGCAAAATATATCGATTTTACTGTGTGATAACATTTGACGTAAAAAGAATGTTCTGATAACACTTGCTTTATTATTTATGGTTTTTAACGTACAGCAAATTACGATAATATATTTCCATTATTTATTTATACAATCTTATCATTATGGTATACACTTATCTATTATACTATAAATATCAGCAATTCAATAAAATAATGACGTTCTTAAATTTAGTATTTTAATTTGGTTCTTTAAGAGCTATAAAACAAAATTGTTTTCACACTTAGGATTAATAATAGCTTTTTTTTATAGTTTTCATGATGACGAATATTTGTGGGTCTTAGCGACGAAATAATATAATATTTTAATAATCTAATAAGCTATATGGGAAAGAAGAAAGTACTCAGCCACTACGAAGAAAACATACTCTTACAGATAAGATGAAAAAAAAACCCAGTCTGCCGACATTGGATTATAAATCATGAATTAAATTATATATTTGAGGTCGAAGATGTCGCATTGAATGCAAGTTTCACAAGAAAAAAAAAAATACATATTATCTAATATTCGAAACCAAAATTAAACATTTGAATTTATAATTTTAATTTCCTAATACATATACCTATAAATTATATATATATTGTTGACTTCACATGAGGCGTTTTATAAACTACAATATACTTCGAATCCTGTCGGATTTCACAGATTCTCAGCTGTGTGAAACATAATATAAAAAATCCTGGAACCTAAAAAAATATTTTAATTTTTAGAAAGATTATACAGTTAAATTACACTATTTGTATCCTTTTTTAATAAATTAGTCGAAATTTCTTCGATTCTACAATATTTATAAATAAAGAAAACACATTTTTTTATTTTGTTTTTAAATATTTATTTGTATGACCGATGAGCATAATATGTATATGTATATGTAATAATATGGCTCGTAGTATCATGAGTTTCACTGCGTACATGTTGTTTTCAATTGGCATCTGTTAAAAACTAAATAATTATAAAGTCATGGATAAGAAAATCTGATTTCTCGTCACATATTTTTTCTCGGGGGATATGAGGGGGAAAGAACTTACAATTAAATAACCTCTAAGTACTACAGCTAAATGTTTACAAAACTAAACGCATAGGTAAAATGTATATAAATGTATTTAACAGGCAATTTTCTGGTGTATGATTTATCTATGTATGTAAAATATATATATATGTATATATATATATTTACATATGTACAGATTTCTTAAGACTATGTTTCAAAGTCGGGTTCACATGCACAAGAACAATTAGAAACGTAAATGGAGTTGCTTTTTTTTTAGGTGATGTTTTTTGTATGGTTTTTATTATGATTATCATTAATATATTGTATTGCAGAACGTGCTTTCTCCGTAACAAGCCATTTCAGTCTTCAGAGTTTCAAATAACCAAAATAATAATAAAAAAAAAAGAAATTCTTTACAAATTTTCCATGCAAAACTTAATTACTAAAATTGTTAAATATATTCGTTTAGTTTTTTTTGTTCCTGCTTTTTATATTTATGCATGTGAAGAATTTCGAAATAATGGTTTGTTAGGATAATTCACGTTTCTTTTTTAGTTTTTTAGTTTTGTTTCTTTGTTTGTATTTGTTTTTACTTTTGCTGTTTCGTTGTTTAAACTAATATCAGTTATATAGTAGACAATCACACAGGCGTACAAGCAAACATAAAATACACAATAATAGTAAAAAAATTGATATTGATATCGTGACACAATCAAACAAACAACTACAAGTTTTTTGTAAAAAGAGATATGTGTGTGTGGTAATATAAGGATATGAACTTGAAATTCAAATGAGTTGGTTTTTATAAAACTCAATTATGCTTAGAACTTAAAGTAGTTTCTGTTTGATTGTACGTAGAGAAATATAAACCTCAAGTCAATGGCACCTTTTGATTTGTACCAGGTTCTGGCTTTAAAAATTGTGTACGTTTTTAATATAAATGATGAGTTTCATCCTCATTTCAATTCATTTTTTGTTTTGTTTTTTTTTTTTTTGATTCTTCGGAACCAATGCTAGGATAGGTTTTGCTGCTGCTGTTTCTTTCAAATGGAAATCAATTCCAGCCGCAAGGACCTCGGACAGCCACAGGACCTGCTTTCTGTTAGCTATAGCAAATTTAGCTTAATCCTCGCTTCATCCTACCAATATGGTGTAGTAGTCTCCTGGCTATTCGGCGTCTGCGCCTTGGCGAGTGCATCCGTAAGAGTGGACCGCATCTGTTGGCTCGAGCTGCGATTCTGAGACTTATCATACGGTGACAGGGCATTGTAGTAAAAGGGCGAACGTTTGCTGATGGTATAATTTTTGCCCTGAAAACATAAATTTATACACGATTGTTAGTTGCAGTTGTTAATTGTTGGATTTGTTCTGCTCAAACTTACATCATTATTGTCCCAAAATTCAGTGTCATTGCTGCGATAGCAAATGCAGAATTCCAAACGCTTGGATGATGGCGGCAGCGTGATCTTGAATGAGAATGTATCGAAGACGACGTGGGCACAGGTGGCTGGTCCATAGGCCCGGGCAAATGTACAAAATATGTCCTGTTGGCTCTTCCAGTCGTCCCAGGTGGTGCGCACAATGATCTCCTTTTGAAAATCAATGTTCTTCACTTTGATGGTGCCGACCACAATCGATTCCTCATCCTTCACAATCACATTCTCCAGCGACACAAAATCACTCTCAATCTTTTGTCTATTGATTAAAGATAATAATAAGTTTTCGGCTATATTTTAATTAAAAATTTTTGTATCCCACCTAAATGTCAAATAATCGGATGCTGGCTGCTTAAAGTCAACGGTCCACTGATCCGGCGGATGCGGGCTGACCAGTCCCTGTGTGATTTGCTCCAAAAACTTCATGCTCCAGTAGGGTGGCACATTCGAGGGCTCCGACATGACGCGCACCTCCGTCAATGAGAGACCCTCATCATCGGCAAAGATCACATGTTTCTTGCGCAAACGACTGCAATCGAGAGAAATGAGGCAAGAGAAATGAGAAAAGGCGGCCAAAGAGAATAAAAATCATTTTATATAGATGACATTTAAATATATATATATGTTTATTCGAGAGCAGCCATTTAATTTCGTATGCATTTTTAGCCTCGAACTTGGCCTTATCAGTTGTTCTCTTGCTTTGGCTTTGGCCATCCCACGTAAAAAAAAAACCAAATATATAATTATAAACATCTTTATTCGAGGGTCATCAAGTCAAGTATCATTAAGGATTTCTATAATTATGCCTAAAAAAAGTTTTTAATATTGTTTGTATTCGATTTGAATAGAAACTGCGACGTTGCATTTTGCTTTCGTGCGCGATATTATTTTTGGCAAAGCCCAATGTTTGAATTTGACAAACACAAATTAAGCCAACAATCTCAAAAGATCAAGTTTTTTCTTTTTCTTGGGTACATTTTGAACTGCCAAATTGCACAAATCGGAAGCTGTCAGCGCCCATTGCCATTTTATTTGGCAATTAAATCTTTTGCCTGTTTTTCGATAAAAAAAGAAGACGAAATCACATATTGTTTACAAAAAATTTAAAAGAAATGAAAAAGATAATAATTTTTATTTGCACATTTCGAAAATTGTTGTGCATTTTTACTTTTTGGGTCATAATATTTGGGTATACACACACTGTGTGTGTGAGCAAAATGATTATGTATTTGTATCTATTTTGGTCGGCATGTAGCATTTTCAGAAAACATGGATTCGGGAGAAAGAGTGGCAGACAAAGGGAGAGGATCATGTGGCTACTATTTAAAGAGTATCTCTGGATGCTTTGCGTTGGTTCCAGACACCCACGGTTATTTGGATGTAAATAAAACACGCCCATTTCAAATGCCTTATATTATTCATCTGAAGAATATCGCACGTTTTGCTAATTTATATGAAAAACAAATGTATGTGAATAGCAAATGTGAAACAAACTGAAATTTTAGCGATAATTTGTTGTGTTTTAGAACAGATATGGATGGTCGGTCTACACGCTTTGGAGATAAAAATACTGATTAAATATTTTTGAGAATACGATTTTTTCATCAGAATTTCAGCAGATTCTCAGAATCATGGAAAGAGAGATAAGGTTAAATTATATCGATATTATTACTATCAATACTTTATGCAATCACAATTTCTCGATACCGTTTATTCTCAATGCCCAATGCAATTCTATTTATTATTATTTATTACCAATTTCTTAGGGGCTTGTTTCTATTGTCAGAATGCATAAATAGAACTGAAGCAATACGAATGAAATGCTAAACAAATCCTTAAAAACTACACATAACTTTTTAATGAATGGCAAACATTTAAAGCTTTTAGCACAATATACATATATATATATATACATATCTGTATATCTGTATATATATAAATATGCATACATTTGTGTACTTTCTATAATAAGCGCGGCGAACACACATATTGTGGCTATTTGCTTAGTTGGCTGGGCTTATTAGTTCGAAACCAATATCAAACAGCCGGTTGGGGCCTTTTTGCTGCCACCGTTCCGCGATCACGCGTCGAAGGCGTGCAATGATCAACGCTGCATTTTCTTCAACAGGTTTTTTGTATTTCATTTTTTTTAATCAGCCGATCGAACGATCGCTGCTCGCGTTTGTGTGTCCGTGTGTGTGTGTGTGTGCGTACGTGTGGGGGGAGAGCCCCTCCAATCCGATCTCGTTTTTGAACGCACTCTCCTGCGTCCCAAATGCTGTTTGTGTCAACTATAAATCTGTAGTTTTTTAACAAAAAAAAACTAACATCGTTTTTCAGCTTTTCAGTTTTAAGTTTTTCATAGATTTATAGGCCACATTTGGCTGGAGGAAGCCTAAGAAATGTTGAAACTGGTTTGCATTTCTTTCTTGTTTTCTGTCTGCATTCATTCAAAAAAAAAAAAAAAATGCTTTATTTATATGGGTCCGGTTTACAACAAGCCAACAAAAAAAAAAAAAAAAAAACAGTCCCCAAAAGCGTGTAAATTTCTTGAATATGCAATGCACAAAAAGGTGTGAAAGAAACAAGTTTCCTGCAAAGGGATTACAAAAACTCGCCAACCAACCGATAAACTATGCTGTAAGAAAATTAGCTGTCTTTATCAGCAATTAACAAATATCTTTAAGGGTTTGGCAGGTAATTGTAGCCATCTAAGAGTCAACAACCCTTGACCAAAACATATAATTTTGCTTTCGACAGCCTTGATGTGCGTTTGTAATCAGCAAGGTGTTTCCGCCTGCTCTCTCTCTCTCTCTCTCTCTCTCTCTCTGTCTCTGTCTGTTTCTCTCTCCCTTTCCCTCTCGCTATCTCTCTCAGCTAATACAAACACCATAGAAAATTAGTTTTATTCAAATTAGTCAAACTAAAATTCTATAAATGCTATATTTGTTTGCTTTACTTTTATGTTTCTTACACATAATTAATTAAAAATTTACATTTCGAAATCTTTACGTTTTTCAAGCACAAATTTTTACACGTGATGAACGAATGCCCAAACTGTATGTATAAGTTAGACAAGAGATTATATATATTTTTACATTTAAATATACATACAAGTGCACGATGAAACCATTTTTCAACTAGTCTACACCAAAAAAAAAAAAAAAAAAACACAAATAAATAGAAGAACGCAATTATCACGCGTTTAGTTTGAAAATGCTGTCGTACGCTTTGGGGGCCTTGGCGTGACCTGGTACGCTGCCATAGATCTCGTTCGGGTCTATTTAGTGCCTCACATCTTTTCGAGCTTATTTCGTGAGGTAATTAGAAGTGTGGCATGTGTCGGTTGACAAGCAACACTTGGGTAGGAAGTCTGTTTGTGATTAATAAATATCAGCATTGGTTGGCTACAACATTTAGTATTAACGAATCAGTAGATATATATATATATATTTGATATATATGTATTTAAGACTTTCCCTGTCAACGATTGACATTAAGCTTGTCTTTCTCAATACAATTCACGTTCTTACACCTTTAAGTGCACATTTTAAAAAAGTTGCAGAGTTAATATTACTTTAACCACAATTTTTTTTTCAGTGATTGGTTGCCGTACGCAACCGCAAAATTTTCGAAACACATATATATTAACATATATGTATGTGTCTGGTTTACATTGATAATGATGTATGTGTGTATGTACTCGTTACATGGGTGTTATTGCCTTTAGGCGATATCAGCTGTGTGGCAATCCCCCGTCTAGACGCTAGGCAAATGGCCAACCAAAAATAGTATCTGTATCTCTAAATGATGTCCGTCGTCTGCTGGCAACTGCACTTTTCATCTTGTATTTTTAGGCATTTTTTTTTTGCTGCTTTTAAAATGTCAAATTCAAGTGCACAGAAGCTTTTAGCCTCAGCACAATAACTGTATGTATTTTATATAGAAATATTTTTGGTATGATAAGTTTTTAATTAAATTTTACTGTTTGATGTTTAAAATTCACGTATATAATGGCTTTATTTTCGAATACTTTGGTACTAAAAACCTTAATTTATTTGTCTCTTATTATCTCTAATTGGCAAGTATTCACATACAATATCCTGACTGCAAGAATGCACACATCACTTTAAATATTTTTATTGGGATTAGTTAAATTTAAGTGCAAATGCCAAATTCTATTACATTTTTAATATATATATATATATTCATATATACATAATATATTTACATTTACAACAATAATTCTCGCTACAAGAACAATTTTCTTGCTTTTAGAAATAATATTTAAATATGCAAATTTTTTAAGATTTGAAATTCATTATTAAGTTTTTCAGAAATATGTTTCTTTTAAAATTTTTATCAAAAGTATAAAAGATCGCCTTAAAAAGAAGACATATTTTTCCTAATTATAGCAAAGTAAGCCCCGGGTTTTAAAAAGTCAGCTTCAGTTTTGGAAATTTTCTTTCTAAAGAATAAGGTGAAGTTGGTCGTAGCTTCAAAATTCGTGTCCGATTTTTTGCAAGTGTACTTTTATCCCTGTGACATGTGCTTGCGATGACGTCTATAAAATTTGTAGCGACTGCCAACGAAAATGTTTAGATTTATCTTTTTTCTTGATCTCTGGCCAAATTTGTATTTAATTGCAGCTGCAATATATATATAAATATATATATATTTATCTGTGTGTGTATATATATATTATATATCATTTTCACGATCTTTCTGTTTACCACATTGCTTTCCATTTAAAGTATTGAGTGTCAATTTTAAATAACACCCCAGCCAATTACAATGTAGTTCAATTTGCGGTGGCGCCATTGCCAACCAAAAAATTGACGTCAAATGATTTTGTGGTTGTTTTGCACTCGGCCCACTCTGGTTACCCTTATGCAAACAAACCAAGTTGGCCAACTCACCTCTGATCTGAATGTGTCACGAATTCATCGCTGCTGTCCAGCTCCGTTGTGGCAACATTTGTGTTGGTGTTGGTTCTGTTGTTGTTGTTGTTGTTGCAGTTGTTGGAACTTTGGTTGCTTTTGTGCAGGCAGGATTTGCGACTAAGGCACGATTTGGGATGTCTGTTGAGCGATGGAGCAGAGACCATGCGCTCCAAATAGCTGCGACCGGAACGACTGCCAACGCCAAGGGGCGTGCCACCCGTCTTGATGGGCAACTGTTGGCCCTGAGCGGCATTTGACGCATTGTTGACCATCGCCTTGGAGGCCAATGTGACCGCTTGTGGACGGCAATAGCGTGAAGCTATGCTATTTGGATCATCATTGTAGCTGAAAGCAGATAAAGAACCACAAATGAGCATATATTATATATATATATATGTTTCTTAAAAGATCTGCGCATTATGTACATCTATATATCCCATGTGATCTGCCACTCTCTATATATTGTCTATCTCTCCCTCCTTGGGGGCTCACGTTTACTTTCTTTTTTCAGCTGCATACTGATAAGATTTTTCCATTATATTGTGGCGATGTCTTTTATTATTGAGTGGCGATAACGGATGGCATTTACTTAGCATTGTATTGTTCAGTTGCTACACATATATATATTCTTTAAAGAAATAGAGTCGGGCTTCTGTGCATTGATAAGCAAAGACCTCCGCTCTTCATTTGACAGAAATACTAGCAATTCATGAATTTTTGTTGATTTAAAATTGCTATTTGTGTTTTGTGTTTTCAGAATATTCATATGTGGCCTCTTTCGCACATGATTCATCATAGAACATGGGATATTTTTCGACAACAACTTTTTGCATTTTCTATATATTTTTTTTTGCTGGTTCATATAAATTACTATTTTTCTCATCTATTGGGTCAATGTCTGATAAGGCAATTTTTAATGCTACTTTTTATATTTAAATATTCACAATTTATATGACTTCTATAAATAAAACTGTATTTTCTTTGAAGTGCTTCATTTATTTTTAATCTATTTATTTAAAAAAAAATTGCGTTACCTGGAATAATAAACTAAGATAAAAATTAATGTTTGTTTTATTATTTCTTTAGAAATATGTATATATAAGCTAAGTGATTTTATTTTTAGCTTCAATGCGATTTTATTAAAATGTATCATATATATTTTTATAATCCAATTTAAATCTCACGGCACATATGGACAAGCATGATTGAAATCAATTGCGTCAAGCAGCAGCCAAAAAGACCCAAAGTTACCCGATATAATTGTCAAAAACAAAATATGTTTAATTTTTCAAGCGCCACGCGCATTTTTTTTTTAATGCTGTCAACATCATTTGTCCCCACAAACAAATAAAAAGGAAAAGAAACCCCCCTCGCTGCTGCGTCCCGCTGCTTTCTAAATCTCTATTTTCTGTCTGGCGACAGCAACAACGAAAGTTTTGTTTTGGTCATTCCATTCCTTGCCTTGCCTTGATCTTGACGGCTTTCAATAATTTTTCGCAATTCTGTTGTCAACCAGAACAACCTTAGCATATTTTTAGTATGTGCCTCAGAGTTGTGCAAAAATATGTATACTAAATTAAGATGTTCCAATATTTAACCTGAACTCGAAATTGATTTTGTACTTAATATATTTCCGATGTGTTGTTAAAATGTTAAATCAATATTAAATCCATACAGACTACCTATCTGAGGTGGTGACAGGTAATAATGGATATTTACCCACACATTTAAATTGTTTACATTGACAGAATATATACAAAACCTACATCTTGGAATGCATTGACCTCAAACTGTCAAAATTGATGATATGTACAATGTTAAATATAATTGTTATGGTTTATTCAAAAATCTTTACTTTTACAGAGCTTTAAAATTTTGTTTTATATTTTTATTGAAGTTATTTTCGATCACAATATAATTTATCATTTATGATATTAACGGAAGTGAGCTTTTACTTAGTATTTTTTTTTTTCATTTTTGTTTATAACGAAATCATGTACGCAGCTGCTTGGTTTATATCAGAAAATGCACTGTGCTAATCTAATGATAAAAAACATAAATTCCAGAATAGAACTTTAACGCACAAGCCTTAATAAGTAGAATGTTTACGATTTTCGTGGAAATTTTTATATTTATTTTATTAACTTAAATAAATAAAATTAATAAAGAAAATTTCAATTTTGATTGGTTGCCGAAACTTTGCTTTTTAAATTGAAGCCAATTAACGGTGACAAGTACAGATTGCCCGAGCACCAATTTGTGTTAATAATATATTTACAAAAATCATTTTGTGCACTTACTTCAATGTTTGACGCTGATGTCCGCTCATATAGTCCGATAGGAAACTAACGGGTGGACTGTGACTGAATATGGGTGGACTGTGTGAAATCATTTTATAGATCGCTTTCTTCCTATAGGCGTAGATCGCTAATAAGGAACTTTTATTGATGTTTTGCTGTTGTAATTAGCAGCAAAAGCCTGAAAATTGGATAATATATACATATAAGTAAATATTGATAGCAAAAATGTTTAAACGATGAACCAAGCGTAAAAAGAATTTTAATTGCGCGCATGCAAATGTTTATAGTATTTGAAATCAATAGTATTTGCGTAACATGGCTGCAAACATTATTTGTAGGTTGTTAATGTGTAACAGTTAATGCCGGGTACTTACCGTTAGTTTGTATATGACTTTGTTGTGGTTTTCCTTAGTTCTCTCTTTCTCTGTCTATCTGGCAATCCCCGTGTGTTAAGGAACGTTACTGGTATCACTGTTACTTCTTCAATTCTTTCTTCTCTTCTTCACCTTTCTTATGGACCTCTATTTTATTTTATTTATTTTTTTGTCATATGTGCATCACGCGCTCTCTTTTTACGCGTCAGACAATGAACAATTTTTGTTGTGTGAAAACTTTTAATATTATGTTGAATATTTCAAACACAAACACGCACGCACATACACACAACTTGAGCAGCACCGCACAAAACAAAACGACGAGCGGCAAAACTAATTTTCCAACAGATATATCGAAAAAATATTAATGTATTTTTCCTTTTCGCGCGTTTTTCTCTTGTTTTTTGGGGTTAATTATTATGTGTGGATTGACTTATATGTTATTTTTTATAAGTCATTTGTAATTAGAACGGACACGAAGAAATTAGGACCGCATCGCGTTTTGTTATTGCCCTGTTGCTGTCCGGCTGTTAGTACCGTACTCCTCGACGATACAGAGACGAATAAACTGTCGCTGTTAGAGCAACTTACCGTCAAGACTGCCTGCTGCCTGCCAGCTAGCGAGCCAGGCAAACGCCGCCACAGCGATCAGCAAGAGAGCGGCGTTGTATACATACGATTTGCTCGTATGCTCGAGAAGCTATTCTCTCTCGGGATCTTTCTCACTCTCGCTGCTCTCTGCTGCATTTTAATGATGATAGCTAGTGCAGTGCAGTGATTGTTGTTGTTGGGGTGGGTTTCAATTTAGTGTTCGCTGCTATTATTGTGTATTGTTAGGTTTAGTTTTAGGCGCCGTGTGCCTCGCACTCAAAATCACTTTATGTGTCGGGATTGTTCGACATGATCAGATCACCGTTCATGATCATTAGCTCGTGCGTGTATCTTGTCAAACTAAATTAATTTTAATAATATATGCGAATAAGCGCTTATATGTATTAATTTATTTGCATGCGATCAGCTTCTGTGACTTTAAACAGCTGCTGTATTTTATCTTATCATTCGCATTATCTTCAATCTTCTTGTGCCAATAAAAAATAAACAAAACAAAAGAGAGAGGAGAGAGAGAGAGAAACTCACTGAACAAGTACTCGAATTCAACTTAACTCAACGCAATGAGTGCCCATAATAACTTGACGACGTTTTATGGTTCGAGTCTTTTGAGTGGCCTTTCTTACATTTCTTTATAGGGTCTGTCCGTTGTTGTGTAGCTGCTGCAATCGGAGACCTGAACCTGAACACCTTTACATCCTACGCTTTTCTCGATGCAATTTATGTTTGTTTCACGTTGTCTTTGTCGAGGGTTGTCAGCTCTAAATCAATTATGCAGCTCTTCGGGGGGGAATTTGTATAAAATGTTGATGCTTAGATATGTAATCTACTTTATTCATCGACTTTCTCATGCGCTACGTGAAAATTTAGTAGGTATATTGCTTGAACTAGAGATATAAATAAATTTAACTGAACATTTAATTTTTTCTTGGTGTTGCTCTCTTTTTTTTATAAATTACTTAAGCAGGTTATATAATCCCCTTTTTATAATTTAATTATACGGGCTATATAATCAGACTATTTAATTTAAAAATGCAAAACAGAAATCGTTGCAATTTTTTATAAGGGGTTTACCTATTCTAGCAAACAATTGTTATAGACATGCATTTAACTGACATAAATGAGAAAATGTAGGCAAACTGTAATAGTTTTGATTAGTATGCACAGTGCGTGCGTATTTGCTTCAGATTTATGCAGTGCCCACCATTGAATAACCAACATGAAGTGACTTGCGAGTGCTTTCATTTGAAGTACCCCCATCATTTTCATAGAAGACAGTGACAACTCTGTGAAATTGTCCACGATTTCCGACCCGAGTGTCATTGGATTCGGGCAACGTCGAATCTATTTCTTGTCACTGTGAATAGAAAGTATGCGTGTGTGCGTCTGCATGTGTGTCTGTGTGTGTGTATGGCTTTCGTGACTTGTTGACATTTAGTGATGGCGGGCAGGTTTGGGTTTTCGTCCAAGTCCCAGTCACTGTCGAGTCTTAGGTAGCTGTTGAGAAACGCGTGATCTCTGCTTGTAGCATCTAATATGATAATGCACTTTTTAACTGTTAGCGGTTGTATGTGTGTGTGTGTGTGAAGGGTTCACGAGACATGTCTGCTCTAGTGTCTCAATTGATTCGTAACCACTGTGCCACTCTCATTAGGTAGCACTTCTGTGTGCGTGTGTGTGTGACTGCGTGTGTGTGTGAGGGTAGGGAGTCAAAACACTACACACACTCGCTGCTGCTTCAAGTCGAAGTAATTTATTTGCTTTTGGGAGCCGGCGGGTTTTTGAAAAATGCGCTTCGTAATTTTGCCGGCCGGCCGGCACTTGTTCACCTAGTCGCCCCACTCACTCCCTCCCCATCACCACTGCATCCAGCTCAACAAACCGCTTGCAATGGCTAAAAGCCGGTTTATCGATGCATCGTTTCTAAAGTGGCTCGTTGCATTTTTGCCGGCCACTTCATCAGCATTTGTCTATATACTATATATATATATATACTATATATGTTTACCGTAGACTCCTCTCAGTTAGTTGTGCTGATCTTCATTGCTCAGATGCCTCTCTTTGTCTGTTTATTGCACAGCAGCACGTATAAAAATTGGCCATGTGGCATTCACAATTTGTGCTTCTCAATTATGAACTGCACTTGAAAGCACTGCGAAAATGTTACTCAAATATTTGTACAGATATATTATATATATATATATATATATATATATAAATATATAGCGACTGCTGCCTGTCTATTTGTGTTACACTTTTTATACTATATTTGTACGAAAACTACCTCAGCCGAGCAGCAGCGGATGTGATGCATTATTTAACAGGCGACTTTCCATTTTTGACATGCGTCTGGGACACGGCACACATCCAATGATTTAGTGTTTTAGTTAGTGAATGCGGGCTAAAACATGTTTTAGCGCTAACATCATATTTTACTAGTCGCTTTCCACGCCAGAAGCTGTGGCTTATCAGGCCGATCTCTCATAGTCCACGCAAAATACTGTTATTTACGAAATGTTTGCAAATTTCTTGACTATTTAAATCTTTTTATATAAAATGCAATTTGGTTTTATTTGCATTTTAAATTTTACTGACTGTTATGGCCTCGGGAATTCAGCTTCATTAATAACACATGTTTATATATAAGAGAAGGTACTTTCAGGTATTGTCCGAGTCAAGTGAAGTGAAGTAAAAATATTGTTAGCAAGAACTCTCGTTGTATACCCTTTTTTATACCCTTGAGGAGAGGGTATAGTTTTGTTGTGAAGTTTGGAACGCTTTGAGGAGGAGAATTTTTTAGTCGACAAAATATATATTTTCACATTAGCACCGCTTGCCGAGATATATAGTCGATGTCTGTAAATCTGAGTAACAGCTGGAATATACCCTTCCTCTTTTTTTAGGCAGTAGATAAGTCAGATCCAGTCAGATTATCTAGCTGCCAAAGGAAAGTGCGGATAAAAGTTTAGTACTTATATGCGAATCTCTTTTGTTTAATAAGATATGGAAACAAAATGGTGTTGTGATCATAATTTGTGCACATTCCTTCTAATTTTTTTATATAGAATTTTGATGTGTGGAACTCACGAAAGTGATATTTTATATAATAACAAAACCAATATATATTTAAATTTCGGACTTTGTCATGCTAGAAAGCAAATAGACACAAGAGTAGCGACAGCAAATAGTGACCTGAACCAAGGGAGCGGTGCTGGGCAAAGAAATAGCAATAACAAGCTGATGAACTCAATTGATGGCAGCCAATATCAGCAATATCAGCGGCGCCAAAAGTGAAAAGATTATCAGTTATTAAAAAAAGGCATTACTACAAATTTCTGCTACATTCCTATACGTATGTAAGTATATATATATGATATATATATATTTGTAAAATATATATATGTATACAACTGAAATTTTAAATTTAGATGAGAGGCGTGCGACTTTCAGGGCTTATCAATTGAGACGGTGATAATGTTGTTTAGACGGGCACATCAGGTTAGAACGTGGGATGTTGTAGTGAACACGCTGATAAACTGCGCAGCATAAACTAAACGCGAGACTCATAAATATAGCTTTGCGTTTATTTTTGGCAGACGAGGAGAACCACGGGCGTAACTGACCTAGAGCAGCTGATCGAGGCGTGATCAACTTATTGGTAGCGACAAACAAAAAATTAAAGAAATAAAAATAGAAATAGAAAGCATAAACTATTCTACGAAATAAATTGTACATACGAATGAAGCGTAGCAATAAGTCAAAGCTATAACACTAATAATATTCATTATTAATAATTATATCCATATATATATATATATATATATATATATATATATGTATATGTATATATATATATAATGCATGCTCGTTTTATGCGAGGGTCAATGAAAACTTCGAACTGCGATTTGTGATCTGCAATCGTGTATTGAATCGAATCGATTAATTAATCGTAGTGTTCGCCGCGTAATTTTCCATTACTTATGCGATTTATTATGCAAATAGTACATTGAAAGGCGCGACGCGACGTCTATTTAAAGATGGAAGCCTTGTTTGTGGTTGCAGTGAAGCCACCGAGCACAAGCTGATCACGTTTAACACTTGTGGCACAAGTAAAATATGTAAACAGTCGAGCCGCATTTTGAAAAAGCGTTTCTTTGACAGCAGAGAGGCGCGACGTCTGCCCGCAATTATGACATGGCACATTGTGTCTGCTGATAAGCGTCCAACTCCATCCAGAACATGCGTGTCTGCAATAGCCAAGACCGCAAAAAATAAAACAAAAAATAGAATATTAATCAGCAAATATTATCAACATACCCGAACTAGTTTTATTGTTATTAAATTTTTTTTTGGCTGAGTCAGTCTCGAATTATAGTCTGCAGCGGTGCAGACGAGACGATATTTTTTTTTTATCTATATTTGATGTCTGCAACATATTTGATTAGCTATCATTGGTAGCGAATCCAAATTTGTTTGCCTAAATAATATATTGAAGCCTCAAACAGGTTGCAACCTCAACTCAGACTGTACCTTTTTATACACTGAACCCAATGAAAATGATCAAAAATTTATAAAATATTAATTTTCAATATTTAAATAATAGATTTATGGAAAAGTTTTAAAACGTAGAAAAAGAAGTCACCGTATTATGTATATTTTTGAACAGCATTGAAAAATTTGTCAAATATGCCATTTCCGTCGGTCAGCCAATCTCAGGAATTTTAACAGATACCTTCAATTTGGAATTTAAACTCTCAAATATCATTCGCAGATCACGTTTTTTAAAAGACTTCAGTAAGTTCCTCAGTTTTCCATATAACAATTAAATTCACTATTGCAATTAAACCGGCAATTTTAAAGATATATTTGTTTAATCAGGTATAAATCTGGACATAATATTTGTTATCTGTATAATTATCTTCGATAAAGAAATATACCAAAAATTGTTTTTTTTTTTTGTATTCAACGAAGCAAACATTTTTAGCACACGATTTCTAAAAGATTAAAATTGGGTTTCGGTGCACTAACTTATCTGACCGATTTAAACAAAAAACCCATTTTATCGCACATCTGTTGTAGAAACTTTCTTATCTTTATGTTGTTGCTAGGAGAAGTTGTTTAAATGGCAAAAACACAATGCAATCAAAAAACCGGCTCCAAATCAGTTTGATAAACACATTAACTAATTAGGCGAATCTAAATGCACATGATAAAATACAATTTTGATTATACATTGTTTTTAAGAATTTGTATCAAGATTTTAATTAAATTGAAATGTACATTTCATCTGAAGGTTAATCGATGATAACTAAATAATTTTTAATTGTAAACAGATTTGGCAAATATTAAGATAATTTTGTGCTGCTAAAAATATATATAAATATATTTTATATATACTAAACAAAAATGTTCAACGATTAACAACATTAATAAATGAAGCTAAGAAAATATATACAATATACCTTAAATAATTCCGCCTTTCTGTGAAAATACAAAATTTTACAGCATCAGTTGTGAATTGAATTCCGGTTCCGGTTTATGGGGCATTAACATAAAAAACGAACGAGGCAACATAAAACATGTTTGAGAATTGCATTCAATGTTGAATGCGTGCATTGCACCGCACATATACAAATATATAGAAAAGTATCTGTATCTGCGGGCTGTCTATCTCTATCTGTATCTGTATCTGTATCTGTGTCTGGCTAGCTGATAGTTGTTGCTAGAAGTGCGTAGACAACTCAACAGCGAATGAGTCAGCCAAGCAAACAGTTTGTAAAGCATGTCAACAGGTAAATATTTAATGTTTTGTTTTGCGTTTTAGTTTTTATTTTAGAAAATTGCGCTGCGCAAGCTTTGATTTCACACAAATTGTTTTAAATTAACCTTCTGACAGGAGGTCAGTCAAAACTTGCTTGCCAACTGCAAGATCATATGAAAAACAAATCGAATATGCAGCTTAATCTGAGAAAAACTCAACAGAAATTTGCATTTAGTTTGTGTATTTCAGTTATCTGCATGCCATGCAAATAGTGTCTGGAAATTTTTTTGTTGTCTTTTCCAATGTGCGTAGCGCAAGATGAAGTGGAGAAGCGGAAAGAAATTTGATTTATTGATTATCCAGACCTGTTGTATACCCCTTATGGCATACAGTTTTCAATCTAAGGCCTGACCATATTTAAACACTCATTAGTCTCAACTGGGTCACCTTTTGGCTTATCAGGGCATTAAAAAAAAGCTGATTAACTTTATATGGCCGTCTGTATATAAATACCGATACGATTAAATAATAATATTTTTATTTTTATTTTTTTTTTTTTTTTGCAATCGATCACATTGATTTTAAAAAATTTTCCATCCTTCCAAAGTCAGTTTTGATAACAGTCTATAAAACGCATTATGTTCTTTTATAATTTTCTTATATTTTAAAACGTGCGCTGTAAAATTCCATGTAAAGTTAAGGGTTACGGGTCTTATCTGCAAGCCGGAATCCTGTAATGTGACGTCAATGGAACAGACTTTCTGTCTGTGATTGACAACAAATAACAAATTATTAAAAAGTTGTAGGTGTCTCAGCTTGCAGTGCACTCCTAAGGCACGTGATAATAACTTAATAAATGTTTCTTTTTAAAAATTTCCGCGCTTGATAATAATAGTTTTTCTATAGTTTCCATCTGAATTATTGCATTTTTTTCCAACTCTTTTATAATGCCTGAAGCTTGTAGTGCCCACACAAATACGATGCTGAAAAATGCACAAAACTACAATTGAAAACCTGTCCCAACTCCCGCTGAGTTTAGATTAATTTTATTTTGTTGGAATGCTGGTACGCCCACTCGTGGGCGCCATCTGGCGGCAGGAAGCAAAAGCGCATGGGCGTTACCTCAATTTGAGCGTAATTTGAAATTTGTTGGTCGCTTTTACTTCTTTTACGTTTAGTTCATTAGCGTATCTAATCTCGGCAGCTACTCAAGATTTTGGACTAATCTTGACAAACTTAAGTGGGGATCTATTTAATTTCGGATCTCTTGTTGTTGCCAGCCAATTCCACGACTAAAATGAAATCATGTCATCCTATTATCATTTGCATTTAGGTCTGGGACTCTTTCAATGTTAGGTTCAATGACAAAACTTAAACAATACATCTTGTGGTTATTGTTGTTCTTGTTCGTTTAAATATTTATTTTAATTTTGCTTCTCACTATACTCAATCAGCTGATGGGCAACATGTTATCAATTCTATGTATATGTTGCCATGGTTTTTTATGTTAAGGCCAGACTTTGAATTTAAGAAAGAAAAAATGAGAGAGTGTTAGGGCTAGAGAGAGAGAGAGAGAGAGAGAGAGAGAGAGAGAGAGAGAGAGATAGGTGCGATAAGCCATAATAATCAAAATTTAATTTACATATATTTATAACAGAAAATCTTTACAAAAATTTCTTATTTGAATTATCTCGCATATAAGAAACGTTGATTAATTTCAATATTTATTTTGTCTTCTGTTTTGCTTTTGTATTTTTTTCCAGCCTACTGCATTCCCTATAATCATCATATTTTTTTCGTTTTTTTTTAATTTTCTCTTGTTTGCTCAAATCTTTGTCGGGGTCTTAGTATTTTTGTCGCTCATTACTGACCTTTTTTTTTAAAATCTACCTATAAGTAGATGCACACGTAATAAGATTGCAGATGCACGTTTAAAGCGCATTAAATTGAAGATTTATTAATTTATTTATGAATTCATGACCTCAAAGGAGGCAGAGCTGAGGTCTAAGCGGATTTATAAAAAGTGATAACGAAATTCGTATATGGACTGGATCGATTTAATTGTTATTTAATTCATTCATTAGTCAAATCTGAAATGTATTCGTTACACCTTTGATTAACACCAAATCTTCATATTTACATAATTAATTACAGAAGTGCTGCAGAAGTTATCTAATTACGGAGTTCAATTATGAATTTAATTAAAATTAAATAAATATGTCGAATGTATTTATTGATTTGTTAATTGGATTACTCTCAAGTTTTGAACATTTTTATTGTAATTGCTTTTTTTCCAATACAAACTTTTGATAAGACTTTTGTTACATTTTTTCTGGGTTATCTGACTTGTTGTATATATACCAATTGAGTGGTAGATAGCCTCTGACCGGATATTAAGTTGCTTACGGGGTTCAAGGGAGATATTCAATTGGAAGTCTGTAATGGATCGGGAATGCAATTCCTAATTAGACTTTGATTAGACGGATTAGTTCCGCTATTAGATTGTTTCACGAGCTATTAAATATAGATCCGCTTCAATCAAGCGACATTAGTATTTTTAGAATTCCTAGTACATCAGACTAATTAGTGACTTGTTATTGAAAGCCCACCCACCTTATCAATCCATAATCATTTGTTTATGATTTCAAAATTCCCAGCTTCCCAGGCCTTCCGAGCAGATTAAATCTTGGTAGCCTAAGCAAATCAGAAAAAGTAGCTTACTTATTTTTAATTTTTTTCTATTATCAATTGGTTTAATGATTTTTCGAATTTAGATTTGTAGCGTAGTTCAGGCGCGATAAGTTAACATTTGTTTTGAGCGTGTACAGGAGCCAAAGGCTTGAGCTGAACCTCAGAGCCGAGATAAGATAACTTGTTGCACATGCCTTGTGAGTGACAGCTTGTAGTATGTATTTGCACCCACCGTCACTTGTCTGGGGTATATTTATAGACAAGGTTTATAGGCTTGTTGTGTTCTGTTCACCTTTAATCAGTTTTGGAGTCTGTCTATCAGGGCATCCTTATCGCCGATGCAAAAGTTCCACCTTATGCTACAATATAATGCAATTAAATACTATAAATGGGTGTGTTTTAGGTGTGATTTTTAAGCGTTATCAGTGAATTATGGGCGTTGATCGTTGATCGTAGATTACTATCGACGTATCCCGAACAATCTATATAATGTTTATAATATAATAGTATATAATATTTATATATAATAGTAAATCCATGTGTTTTTTTTGCATAAATTCGATCTAAAATTACCAATATTTCAAATAGAGCGCCATATGTCAAAACCAAATACAAACTACTAATCCTATCGCACACACGTGCGTGCAATCACGTTGAATGATATTTATGTGGCGGTTGTCGATACTAGAGATCCAGTTAATTTGGTGAATGACATGTATATATTGTTCTTTTACTAATGGCGAATGTTCTACTAATAAATAATTTCAAAAATGATTACCCAGACTCAATCAACTTGCCTGATTTATTTATTCATATATCAAAAGACTACAACTGCAGGTTTATTATGTCTTTTGCCATTGGAAGTAAGTCTCTATTTTAAAAACTACATTTTCCCGCGAATTGCTTTGTGAGCATTGTAATCGGAAGAAAAACATCGATGCATAAAACTAATTCAAAACATCGGTGTATCGATATTAAATCGATGCTTCTTCCTGCATTTATACTAGCTTAGTACTCACAGCAAAAAGAAGCACAAAATTATAAACAAATAAAAATAGAAAAACATTCCATAAGGATGGTAAGTAACCTCTCGCTGCATTTCTTTTATTTATATTGGTTTTTGATTGTTCAACATTTAGAGCTGTAATTAATTGATATACTGAGATTCATACTTCTGTGGAATGAAGCGTGGGACAATAAGTGTTCTGACCCTTATTTTTTCCACTACAAAGGTCTCTGATTAAATATAATAATTGCGTTCCAATCCGGCGTCGGAAACGGCTGCTGAGACCGCTTCTGGGAATGTAAGAAGTGGTCCACCATTCGAAACCAGCTGACCCGGCGTACGTTTGCCACCCCACGAATGGAATCGCTGCTGCTTGCCCACCACAACCACATTGCGTTTATCGTCCCGCTGCACCCGCATCCTACATCGCTCAATAACCGCATCCCGTACAATGGCCGCAAACTCCACATCATTGAACTGACCCATTAGCAGCTTGAAAAATGCCCAAATCTCTCCACGCTGTGAGGTCGGCGATGGTGCGTACTGATGAAATGGCCACACATCCGCAAGTTGAGCATCATCTGGAGCCATTGGACGAGCAGTGTACGCGTCACACACATCTTCAAAACTGAGAATAGCCTGTAGTATGAATTTGCGATATTTGGCCAATTGCAGCTCGCAGGTATTCAGCTCCAGCTGCACATCCGTCGAAGCACCGGATGATGATTTGTGCGGCGTTGGCAATGCATAAAGCTGCCGGCAAATGCCCAACAGCAACAACAGGCGCCAAGTGGGCAACATTTGTGTGTGCTGTTTGTCGTGGAACCTTTGTTGGAGTTGTGTTGAGTTGTGCTGTGATCGGGACGAGTGACCTCGCAGCTAGGCAATGAACAACTGTGCTGTGCAATCCAACTTTCAGTGGCTTTATATACGCCCAGCAAAAGGACCCAATCAACCCAGCCAGCAAACCATCCACCCATCCAGGACGACTGTCAACTTTTAAGTTCATAAAATAATAAGCGTTGTCGTTTACATTTACAAACCGTTACACACGGCTAAAGAGCGAGAAGTTTTTAATGAGCGCAGCGGCTTTTGGGAGGTGGTGGCGACTCCAGCAACAAGTGTCATAAATATCTTAAGCTGCTGTCTGTTCAAAAAAACAAATATTTCTTGTTTTTTTATTTTTTAATTCCTTTGCATGTGCTCCCCGTTGGATATTTATTAATCCTGTCCCATAGACAAACGTGACGTGTACTTGAAAGTGCGCTACGCGTTCCCATTTATATCCACACACACAGGCTGCTCATTAGCTTGTGGCAGTCAACCACCCAACACCCACATGCCACATGCAACCCCTTTTGGTTGCCAGTTGTACAAATTGCTCGCTGATTAGCAGGCAAGCGTATGAAATTAATCATATGCAAATAGCAAAGTATCCTTCCATTTTGCGCAATGTTTTTTTCTCTGCTCCCTTCACCATTTTATTATCCTTTTGCTCGAACTTCTGGTTTGGCCCACTTGTTGAAGCTGCTCATGCTCTCTAATTTACTCCAAGTCCTGACAAATGAGCGTAGGCGTTAAAACTTTAGCTGCTTGCAGGCAGCAATAAGGTCTTGAATTACTTAATAATAACTAATAATATTCTCTATTTTCGATTTATTTTCAGAAATTTCGTTTTTGTGGCGATGGCGATTGTCCTGATTGGGTCTTAGCTGAAATCATATCCACTTTATCCAATTTGAGCGTCGATAACTTAGAACAATTGGCCCAACTGGTGGCCAGGCGCATCAATGGTGAACCCTTTGAGGTAATTGACCATATATTACTCCAAATATGACTGAGCAATAGTACAAGAAATAGCAGAAATCTGACATGAGTGCTCTTTCAATCTGATCTGCTTTGATCTTTATTGGTAGCTGTTGTCGCAGCTCTGCTACAAATTATATTAAATATTAAATGTATCCTCTTTTTTTTTTAGGAAGCTGCCATCAGATCCCTCACCACAAAGGTAACGAATGATGGCAAAACAGCCGTTGCCTGCATTCATTATATGCTGACAAGTGCGGCACGTTATAGCTGCACCGATGTGATCTTTGGCGAGGAAATCCAACAGCTTGGCCTGCCCAAAGATCATGCGTCAGCCATGTGTCGCGTACTGCAAGCGCATGCAACAGCGATACGACAGAAACTTATTGATAAGGCATTTAGAAGTGAGTCCTTTGCCCATACCACATAATGTCAGCTATTTGAATACACTCTGAACTCCACTTTCAGTTAATGAGCTTCAAAGCATACGAAATGTTACCTCACTGGGCGAAACGCCCCCAAATTGTGCCACCTTGGAACTGAAAATCTCGCAGGAATTAGTCGATGGATTACCGAAGGATACCACGCATATTGTAAACATTGAATGCGCCCAGCTGGGAGCGCTGCTCGATGAAATGAAATTGGCTCGTGATATTATGCTCAAATATGAGAATAAAGAGAGTTTATAGATTTAGTAGAAATAAAGGGAAAATATTTATTATATCTACGATTTGAATATGTTTAAGTTTAAGTCGAATTGAAAAATGTCATTACTATTTGGCAGTTTAATCTGTGTAAAGTTTACTTACTGAGCAATTATAATAACGAGGTTATAGTAAATTGAAATTATTAGAACTGAAATTATTAAAACTATATTGAAACTTAAGAAATGCATATTTTTTTCTTGTATTAGAATTAATGCGGCCGATTCGAAATTAATTCGAACCATTGGTTACCCATGACACCAAGCAGCAGTCATCTTCGAATCGTAAGTGTCTATGCTAAAATGTGTCCTAGCGCTGCCAACTATTTTAAAAGCAATGCTATGTTAATTTTTTAACATGGCTGTTGAAGTTACAGCCCTGTTAGAGAGTGGTGAATTTTTGATATTTAAAATTATATTTCTTATTGGGACTTTTAATTCATTAGAGTAAAAAGATAACTTTGGCAATGTATATATTTCATACCCTTATAGGATGAAGAACACATCCTGTGAGTATATAACTATAACCTGTAATTTTTGAAACAATTGAGGGACTTTCAACTATTATACAAATGGTTTCAAGATAATTTCTAATAGATAACAATTATACCTAAATTGCATCATATGGGAGAAACGTTGTTGCTCTCTTACGGTCACAGCCTCATAAATTACTCTCATAAATGTCACCAAAAATCAACCACTAATTTAACCCTTTTCTAACCCAAAAAGGCGAGTATGACTCCCACCTAAGCGCCCACCCTCTTCCCTGGCGTCAACTTGAACTGTGTCAAATTTAATCAACTGGCGTGCAACCTGTGCAAGGATTTTTAACTACCGTTGCCCCATTATTAATTAGAACGTAACGTGCAGCGTAAATTAAGCGAAATTTGTTAATAAAAGCGATGGGCAAAATGGAGAAAACCCTTTCCTCATTCCCCATAAAAGTCTTCTCTCTACCGCTCATCCGCTTTGCCACGGCAATTACTGGCGCATCCTTTGGACTCTCTGCGGCGTGTGCAGGACAGGTTATTAAAAATTATCTGCAGCAGCTAAAAAAAAAAGATGAAAAAATATGAAAATAAAAGGAAAATTTCAATTAAAAAACGCAAAAAAGAATAAATTAATTTCGCTCTCTCTCAGTTGCTACAGTTTCTAATTATGAGCAGCTGCGCAGCGTTAAATGTCAAGCCAAAAGTCGCCCGTATTTGTTTTTTTTTTCGAGTATATTTTTTTTAATAAATTTGGCTATATTATATTTTCAATTAAACTTGACCATGTCAAAAAAAAAAGTTGCAAAGCTCTCACATTTAATTTGTTTTTTTTTTGTGCTTGCTGCTGTGTGTTTATTTCTTGAGCTTTATTTTTTTCGTCCTTGCCACATGTTGCTGACACTTGCAGCACTCGTTGCCTGCTCCCCACACTTTATTCACCACTTGAACTTTGATTTATGATGGCCTACAGCAAACTTGTTGCCACTCCCCCCCAACCAAACTCCCACCACTCCCGCGGCATTGTCACCTGTGCGCCTTAATTAAATTTCCCCTCGAGGCTGTCAATGAACATTGCAACATTGATTTCGTGCTGTGGATGGTAAATAAATGTACCAATTACTCTGGCAACTATTTGCCAAATATTTAATTTTAGTTGCATCTATTTGCGCAAAATGATATCCAAACAATCCAATGTTGTACATTTATATATGGAGGGGGCTGCAACGATTCGTGTAAACAGAGAGACAATGTCAACATTGTCACATAATGCTAGTTTTGGATGCTATCGACCAAGTGAGGGGTTGGCAACCAAAGCTTATTTGAAGCCTACCAAAAAGTATTTCTTGTTTGGTAGTTCCAAAAGTATATTGGAGTAAAAAAACCAGCAGTTGAATTCAATAAGATTTATTTCTAAATTTAGCCAAAAATGTATTCAAATAATATCAGAAACTTTTTTATAGACATTTAATATTCTTGATATTTGATATAAGAAAGCTAAAAAATACTTATAATAATTTTAATACGATTTTCTTAAAAAATCAAATTATCAAAAGCAGGAAATTAACTAAAAATTAACATTTAACATTTATTGTTTCTTATTAATAACATATTTTAAGTAAACTTTCTGAGGTTCCAAGCACTAAAATACATTTTCCCTTACCAAATTAACATTCTCAAGAATATATTTATTATAATTTATATTATATTAATTAAGAAAAACTGTTCTTAACGTAGCTATTTTACACATTAAATTTAAAAACTTAAATTGCCATAAAACAAATTAAAGATTAGCCAACTTAACTAAATATTTTATAGAATTTCGAATAATTTCTCTTCTGACCACCCTCGCTGCCCACACACAGCGTGCGACGTCATAGACTCTCCTCCCCAACTACATTGCTCAGCCATTGTAATCAGTGACTGGCAACGCCTAAACATGCGATGTTTACCGTTTGTTTGCCTCTCTGCCGGCTGGCAATGCTGTCACATTACGCGCCTTTTACCATATCTTTACAACTGTATCTACAGATCGTCCTCCACGCAATTGTATGACAAAGCACAAAACTTAAAAACCTTATGCATGTGATTTGAGGTCGTCTCCTGAGGGGGGTGGCACAGAGAACCAACTGTGGGCCTTTTTTTTAGTTGTGCCTGCTCGTGGATTGAGTGAGCTGCTTAACTGGGTGGTTGGGTCTGGTGGTGGGATTGGCCTGCTTGTCTCTGTATTTGCTGCTAGTACTTCCGTTACGGTTCTTAGCTTGTTGCCAGCGTGGGGGAGGGGTTGGGCAGGGGAGAGGGTGTCCACTTTAGTCACCCTTCGGGCTTTCGTTTGGGGTTTCGCGCTCAAATGCCGGAAACACTTTTTGACTTTTTCAATTTGACGTTTGTGCATTTGGTAGCCTTGCTAGTTGGGTGGCTGCAGTGGTTTGCCACTTTCCGCATTCCCACTCCCTTCCCCCTCATGCGTAATAATGAAATAAACGTTTCGCTAAATGCCGACGTATTTGGCACGAAGTAAAAGGGGCGCTCGACAGGAAATCGCATCGTTTAATTTGATGAGCTTTTTAATAAAGTTAGGGTGTCTGCAAGCAGTGAAATTTATATAAAATAATATCTTTTAAGATTCGAATATTTAACATTATTATTTAACGTAAAATCGCTATCCGAAAAGTACTTATAATAATTAAGCTTTTTATAATTATTTCTTAGAATACACAAAAGAAAGATTAGCTATAAATTTAACATTCTAATCACCAGAGAGAAACAGTTCGTCGTAGGGAACTTGATCGAATGTGTCATTAATCATGCTTAGAAAGACTTTGGCAAATGTATCCAATAAAATCGGTTCCCATTCATTCTAGATCTCCACCCATCGGTCATTGAACAAACGATTCACTGAGATTGTTAGATCGGCGTTTTCAGGAAAAAGTGATTCCATCCATAATATCCACCTAGAGATCAAAAATAATTAGTCAATATTTTTCGAATGCCAAATATATATTTATTTCATAATACGCACCTTTTTATACTAACAATGGGAGTCAGCTCGTAAATTTTGAGATATCGTTTATTATTTCGAAACTCCAGTGACACTTTCAGTTTCAATGTAAATTCCATATTTTGAACCTCAGACGTCGCTTCACCTGTCAAGTTCACTTTTATAAACCAGAGTCGTCCGCCTCCCACATAGACCCCTTTGTACACCAAACTGGGTATGCGTCCCGAGATTACAATAGCTGATGTTGTTGGATCTTTTGTGAAACCCTCAACGCTTGTAATCGTTGCGTTTTCAAAACCATAATTCACTTGATCAACCAAATTAATGTCTGCATAAAAAAGTTCAGCTTCATTTTTTGCAAGAAGTTTCACATCCGGCACATCGACAACATCAATGGGTTTCAAGCCAATTTCAGGTATTCCTTTTGGATATTTTTTGATTATATTATTTATTGTATCGATTAGACATTTGTTATCTCCAAATGCACATTTTCTAATATCCTTTGCTGAAATCGTTTTGATAAGCATAATTGAATAAGTTGAATTTTGAATTTTGTACTACTCACGGAAAGCGTTGCAAAATGCGATCAGAATCAGTATATATATACTGACAAATACTGCTGAGTCGTAGTAAAACATTTTCCTCTTATAAAACACAAACTTATTCAATTAGCAAAACACTGCTCGACACGTGTATCCAGTTTAGTAGCTCAATTTACAATAAGCCAAGCCACCTTCAGTTGACGGCTTCGATCACAGTTAGCTTTAGTCAAACCAGTTGAACAGCTTGAGTAAGCCAGCATCTGAGAAACTGAGAACTTATTACTCATTTAAGAATATTAAGCAGTAAAACAGCAGCATATATATTTATATTTCCTTAGTAAATTGTTAATTTTCTATGCACAAAAGGGGATAAGGTCGGCCAGTTATAACTTTTTACATGATTTACAGAGTTGACTAAGTGTTAAAAACTATGTCGAATCTGTTCAAATATATTCAAATTTTACTCGCTTGCCATGCAATCCATATTTTAATCTATTTTTTGCTGAATAGATTGTTTACTATAATTAAAAAGTTTATTTATTTAAGGTTTTTATAGGTATTTATAAAATACATTACTAACAAGCAATTGGTTCTTACTGATCAAAACTTTGCCTGACTTCAGTTCCTCAATATTTCAATATCAGTTATTATCAGAACTTTAATGTGAATTTTGGTTTAAAAGTTAAAAGAGATGAAGAAAAATGTCAAAACTCTGACAATGGTTTGCGGGTCAACATCTATTGAATATTGAAAGTGTCCAAACGCCATCTCAAAAAGATGGGACTAACAGGATTGTTGTGGGTCTGGCGTGGTATCCTTTGTTAAGTCCTTAATCGGTCGTCTAGATTCCCATTTTCTTAACTCCAATAACATAAATTGCTTTCAGGTCTATCTCATATTTGAATTTCAAAGCAACATTTCTAAATTTCCTTTGCTGTAATTGGAATGTTGAGTTTTAGTCTCAAAGATCATTCACGAAGAGCACACTGTCAACATTGTTTACCGACGATCGTATAAAACATATTAAATCAGTTGAACAGCTTTAATATTTATCATATTGCATTTATTAGCATATAAGCAGTATTTCATTAGAGTGACAGATAGTTACATAATAAATACAGGCAAGATCAGGAAAACTGCTTGTGTGCGACTATGAAATACCCTTTACTAAACTTTGTATTTCTATGAAAATATTTATAATTATTTATTGCTGGGTATTGGGAAAATTCAGTTAAAAATACTTCCACATATGCATAGATTAAACTCAATCTAGGTATGCTTAGGAGAACTTTATTCATTTTCAAATTTAAATTATTACCTTTTGTATAACTTAATGATATAATCTCAGTATTCAAAGAGTTTTGCCTCTAAAAACATTTGCCAACTTCGATATATATAGTTTTTGCTTACATATTATTAATCTTCTGTGCAAAATGGATCTTTTATATAGTTGATACCAAGTAGTATTAAACTTCAAATCAATACCTAATATTAATTATTGGTTGGTTAATTATAACTGTTATACATTTAATAAATAATTTCATACATAACTAATATATATATATAATTTCAGTATTTCAAGATTTTTATCTATACAAATACTTGTGAAAATCGATTTATAACGATTTTTCTACATATATTTTAAGCTGTGGCAAATCTTCGTTAAGCTTAACTTTAGATATAATAAAAGTCAGACTAAACTCAAAATTATGTTTATTATTATTATATTGAAATCGATACTTTCGTATGATTTTAGTTTGCAACTGCAAAGTTTTCGATATATTAGCACAATATTCATATTGCCTTATCGCTTTGAATGCTGGCAACACCTGAGGATAAAAGTTACTGTTTCCGTTTCCGCTCGCTTTGGTTGATCGACTGTTTCACATTAATCAGGGCATAAATTTAACGCATTATTATTTATGTGCCTGCTCTCGTTGTTGTTGTTGTTGTCGTTGTTCTTGCGCATTTTATTTTGAAAATAGAAATTGTTTCACAAATGTCACGCCCCGAGCAGAAGGAGGGGGTGGCGTGGCGTGGTGGCAACAAAATAAATGGCGCTAAAATGATTCAATTACTGTAGCGCAAAAAAAAAATGAAAAAAAAAATGTATATATGGAAACAGGTGGCAAAGCAGGCGACAAATTCTTGAAATGTGGGCGTGGCATGGGAACATTCTTTAGACGTGTTTATTGGCGGCGGCTGCAGCTGCAAAGGTAAAATGTAATAAGCGAAAATAAGATTTTAATTGCCACTTTATAAGTGGCGTTGAATGCCATTTTAATGTCAAGGATTCGGGGTGGGCAACTGTGGGCACCTGAAAATCCTCTGGCTGAGACCAAGTGTAGCACATTAAACAAGAATAACACTAATTAGTGTTTGCTCAATATCCATTTCTGTTCCCGTTTGCATTCTATTCATCTATTTATGCAGATCGATGAGATTAGTCTTCCATATGAGTCGAGCTGAAGTCCTGGCCTTAAATGTTTGCTATTGCGCAATTGCTGGATTCCCATTACGCTTTTGGTGTTATTCCCCGGCTAATGCGCAATTTCCACTTCCCCTCCACTCTTTACGCTCCACTGCACAGTCCGAGGATGAGATGTTTTCAAGCGGATTCGCCATGGTCTGTGCACCCGGTTAGGGTTATCCACGGAATTGCACTCTGTTTAATGTTGGTTTTTATTGTCGACGCAAGTAAATCAAAGTTGTCATTTATTTATGATTTCATTTAAGCGATTAACCATTAGTTAAATTGAAAGTGCAATTAAATAGGTATGAGCAATTTTTAAGACTATTTCTATAAAAATATTCGTGGAGAATAAAAAACAAATATTGCTGTAAAATTTTAGTTGATTTTAATAAAATTAAAGTTCCCTGTGGTAAGTAATGTTTTCAGTTGATTAGCTAAGTGTTTTCTGTAATTTGTAATGCGATTTCAATAACATTGATTTCTGGCTATAATTTTGGCAAAAGCTTATCAAAACTGAAAATGAATTTTTCTTGGGTTATTTTCATTACATTTTTTGCGAACTTACAGCAATCATCCATCAAATTACACAGGCGATGATGTGGAGACCATGTTGTTGTTGTTCCTCTAGTTTCTGTTCTTGCTGTGGCTGGTGCCCCGAGATGTGTTGTGGCCCATGGTGTGAGTGTTGCCTGGATCCGGCTTGGTGCAGCTGGTTGGCACCACGACTCTGTGGATCATATTGCAGAGCAAAATGCGTTTGCTAAACACATTTAGGTTGGGTTAAGGCAATAGTCAAAGAAAAGTTTATTGAAATTTGTCTACGAATGGTTCTGAATATTTTGGAAATATCTTTTAAATTTCAAACATAAAATAATAACCACTTTACCAGTGGAATCTCATTCTTTGACATGTGCCCAATGCAATCTTAGCCTATTTTAACCGTATTATTTGGCAAATAGCTCAATACCTGAAACCTAAACTAAAATCAATCGTAAAATAGTAATAAATATTTATTGTTGTCGTTTCTGTTGCTGTAACATATGTGAAGATTATAAAAATGAATTTTTATTGTTGACCAAGACGCAAAAAACGCCGGCAAGCAACTCAAAGCCCTATGCGACCCTTATGCACTCAAATTTTAAAATCAAGAATTGACGATTATGCAAAAATCCACAACACACACAAACACACACACAGACACATCACCTTTATGGCTGCTTCGGATTTGTACATATGATTTCTTACCACCTCCTGAGTATGACATTTGTTTTATGCCAACTTCAGGCTGTGGCCGCATAAAGGCCCCCATCTTTGGGGGGCCAACACATGAGAACGGCCTGCGATAAAAGTTAAATATGCAAAGATGAAAATCTATAATTTTTTATGAGCTTTCCTTGCGTCACTGGACGCTGGTATGGGAGCGAGGTATGCGGCACAACAGAGCCATGTTGCCACATTATGTCGCATTTTTATGTTGCGCCCCGACTCGCGTGTATTTTGAACTAATTTGCCACATCCCCTTTTGCAATTTGTTGCGGTTTTTGGCCATTGCCGGAATTTGCGCAATTTTTACGATTCGAGATTTGCACGAATTATGTTTATATTTATATACATTTTTTTTATAGTTTTACAATATGTCGACCCAGTTCGACCATCAAAGTTGCATTTGCTGTTGTATTGTTTTGAATAATGCTTGTTTCCGCTGATTGTTGCCTTTTTTGCTTAGGGTGTGTTTGGAATACGAAGCGAATCCGGAACAAGTTAATACAAAGAAATCAGTGTGGAAATTGGATTAAGCAGTCAGATTTTCATAAAGGCTGTCTTCTTGTTTTTTATTCATATCAAAATAAACTGTAGATTCTCAACTATAGAGAATAATAAATAGCAAACATTATTTTGCATTCATTAATCAATAGTTTTTAAAAAAATAAATAAATAAAAAAGTTTTATTAGTCTCTGTGCATTTGAAAATATAATTCTTAGGCGTGTGCGGCACATGTCAATAAATTTGTAATACCCAGCTTATGGTCAACATTTTAAGAGCTGCATCAAAGATCTGCTCAAAAAATTGCAACACGTGTTTGGGTTGACACCCTTCACAACATCAAAAAAAAAAAAGAAGGCCAATCCCTCAATCCGCGCATTGTTGTGCCCACTTTTTTAATGGCAGTTTGTTGCCTCAAAACAAATCCCACGATTTTGTAAACTCTGTAAAATGTTATCTCTAATGCTAGAAAATTTAAATTTTTGGCGCATAATTTACATGAACATTATACGAGCAGCAAACCACGACATCCACATGAATGATGAGGCGTCGGCACGTGGCCAACCGCAGATACCCTGACTGGCTGGTCCGCCCCCTTTTCCTGTTCCTGTGCCAGCGTGCCGCCTTTTGTCGGGCCGTGGGATGTGCCAACAGGCAACTATTAAACGCTTAATGGCAATTTCATTGTACGGCCGGATATCAGCTATAGCCGCCGATAGCTGAAGCGATTCATGTTGCCACATGTTTTGTTGTGATTACATGTGAGTTGACACGCCGATTTTATGCTACCGCTTTGCCAGGCCGACTGTGCCACGTGACCTGGTCACGTGTCCTCAATTCGCCCACAAAACAAAATGCTACAAGTTATTCCGTCTACGTTGCCACCAAGAAAGTTGAGCCTATCGACTGAATCAAGCAGTTTGAGCTGGGATTCCAGGCAGTTTTATATATATTTATAAAGTTTCATAAATGCTGTTAAGAAGAAACCTTAAATTATTAGATTAGAATTCATATTTACTAAAAATCGGAAAATGCACTTTGCATTTCTAGTATATCAATGCCTGCAGATTTAAAATACTCTAATTTTATTTCATATTTTGTTTTCTTGTATTTTATATATTTAATGCAACATTTATTTAAAATATTTATATATAGAAATTGTAGACTGTTTTTAAATAAATAAATAAACTCGAAATCCCTATGAATACTAAATATATTAAGAAGATTTCTTTCAAATCAATAAGCCAATTTAATTTTGAAGAAAATGCTTAGGTATATTTCCAAGCAAAATATGCTACATTTTTTGTTTAAATTATAATTCATGTCATATATATAAATATATTTTAATTAAAAAAAAATCTATAGATGTTCCACTGTTTTGTATATTTATTTTTATATTCAATATACAATATTTAATCTGTTAGGGTATATAATTGACGCATATATTAACCAAATTTATTGGCTAGTGTTTTGTGCCTTTTAATGTAATCAAATTATGAAAATAATATGAGAGCGTCAGTAGTAAGTCAAGTTGCCAAAATGTTGAGTGATTGTTTGTCGCACGGCATCTCCCTTCTGCCCGCTTCCCTGCTGTGATTCACTTAAGCAACCCCTTTGGGGGCAAACCAAATAAATTATATTTAAAATGCAGATACCCCCCCTTGCCCAAGTCAGTCCCTGGGCATCAGGCCGCGTCCCAGTGGGTGTTTCTATTTCAACACTTGAGACCCACTCAGTGTGCCCCAATTGGATTTACGTTTGTGCCTAGAGGCCTGGTGGCTGGCGCAAGGGGGAGGAGCAGTTGGGTGTCATGGATTTGCTGGGTTCGCTGGGCTTTTCGACCGCCCACGAGGATTTGCTTATTACTTTTCAAAAACATAAAAATCTTGCACTGTGTTTGCCTTTGGCTTCTTCTTTTAACTGGTAACAGCCCCCCGCAACCCGCAACCGAAAACCCACAACCCATCAACTTTCTTGTGCTGTTGTCAAAATGACATATCACGAACTTTTTTAATTTGTTTATGATAATTTACGTATTATGTAATGCACTGAGACATGTCGGGCTGTCATTTATAATGGAGAAGGAGGAAAAGGGCTTAAAATGACGCATAAGAAAATAATAATAATATAATTAACATCTATGTTAAAAACATTATAATTATCTAAAATTGGTTATTTATATTATAATATTAATTTTAATTAACTTATATTTATATTAATAATGGAGAAAGAGAAAAATAGGCATGGGAAAGGGCTTAAAATGACGCATAAGAAAATAATAATAATGAAATTAATATTTATGTTGAAAACATTATAATTATCTAAAATTGGCTATGCTTAGTATTTATAGTATAATATTAATTTTAATTAACTGATATATATATTTATAGTCTCAACTAAGTAGAAGGAACGATCTGTAAGGCTTTAAGGGCGAATCCTTGCTTCAGTACAATCAATCTCCGTCTCGTTGCTCTCAAAATTTCTGCGCAATATGCGCACATTAATTAATTTGTATTAACACACACAATACACACAACAACAAGTCAAGCAGTTGTAGTACAATAATTAATCAAATCAAATGCATGAGTTTCAGTAATCATATGCGTTCTGTTTGTAGGCAACAACTGCAAAATCAAATCAGCGCCCAAAATGCGCTCGACTTGCATGTCAATTACAGCTGGCGAATAAAACCCCCCCCTCCCCATACCCACTCCCCCCTCCCCCCCCCTCAGCTAATACTCAAAGTCAATCGGCACAACTCATGAACTCATGTCGCAGCGAGGGTCGCTATAATAATAGATTGGAAGTCTGCGTCTCGATTATTCATGCCGCACGCACAAAATCTATGCAAATCGAATGCGAATTGCTGGCATCATAATCACAGCGAACTGAAATTGGTATAGCGGCATAGCGGGACACAACTAGATATCAATATGATTTTCATTTTGGCCAATTTCATGCTAAATATGCCGCCGTTTGCATTTAATAGTTGATAAGCCCACAAATAAAAAGTTGCGCGCAAGATGCAAATTCAATTTTGCCATCTAAGCCGTAGCTGCAACAAATTTGAATACCCTTTGCTGAGGGATAACTATACTTTTGTCAGCAATTGGTATATATATATAAAAATACATATATATATATAAATGTATATATGTAATTAATTAATTAAAGAGAGAGAGAGAGTTTTATATATTTTATTCGAGTGCATTTTGTGTTGTAAAATATTAATATAGAAAAAGACAATCTAATATTATTTTTTTCGCTTACTATGAGCTATTTTTGTAGATCTTAATTATCTAAATTAGAAATAATAATCAACAGATTCAATGTGCTGATCTTATATATACTCAGTTTTAGAGAGATTTTTATATATTTTATTAAACGTTGTAAAATATAAATATAGAAAAGAAAATCGAATATTATTTTTTTTTCACTTACTATGAGTTATATTTGTAGATCTTAAGTTATCAAAATTCATAATGTATTTTATTTTTAATACTTTTTCCCATATTCAAAAATACTTGAAAATCAAACATAAAAATAATAAATAAATCCACTACACATATTAAAATGTTATTCTTATATCTGTACTCGACTGATTGGAAGGGTATTCAAATCTAGGCATAGCGTGAAAAACTGCTCAATCTGGCATTTATTTTTATTGCATTTTGAATGGGTTGCTTTGGCCCTTGGCTGGGCGTCAGGCTTTTTTAATTTTTCTAAAAAATGCATTGGCAGATCTGTGCCGAGATTTATGCACACGCAGCTGTGTATTGTAATTTTTAGCATAGATTCAATTCTATATATATATATATTTTTTTTTTGCTCTTTTCTGTTCGATTTGTACAGTTTTTTTTGTGTGTGTTGCTTTGTTCAATTTTAGACTCTTTTGCTGCTGGCCGCGATTTATTGTGTGCAATTTTTTTCTATCTTTACGCGCTGGACGCGCACATTGAAAACGAATCACGTGAAATCTAAATAGCATCATAAATCAGAAAACGACGGCAGGTTGCTTCGCTGTGGATTCGCTTGGAATCGCTGGGATTCGCTAGATTCGCTTGGGCTCGGACTGTGACTGCGACGGGGTCTGGGTCTGGGTCTGGGTCTGGGATGCATTCCATTTGGTTTTAGTCTCTCTGTTTCGTCCAGACAATGATAAATGTTGGGGACCAGCACCCTCTCAAAAAAAAAAAAAAGAATGGCGAATGCGTCGCTTTCGACTCTCTCATGTATATGAAAATGGCAAATCGCTAGACGGCCTTTGATTGCGCGAAAGCTACATCCCTCTTCACCCCCACCAAGGAGGGGCAAAAGGTAGAGCACCGGTCATTTGCTCAGCCTGTTCCCCTGGCATGTAAATGCAAATGCCGCTCGATGGCGGCCCATAAATATGGGCAAGGGTGTGGCTCGTTGGGTGGGCGGCTAGTTTCGTCCTTGGAGACCAACCATACAAAATGGCAATACCTTATACGCCTTTTGTTTATTTATTGGCGCCGTGTAGCTTGCCAATTCTTATAACTTGTGTGATAGTCCTTCTTCCACGTTTTTCTATTCTATTTTTTTGCGTTTTATTTTTTCCTGTATGATTTATGCCCGATGAAGCGATTGCCAAAAAAGCTCACTGTAGCAAGTGGTTTTCTAGGCATTTTTATGGTTTTTAAAAATATATGTATATACTCAGAAGTAGATCAAATAAATTTATTATATAGTATACGGTACGACAGCATAATATTCATTTGCCTGAGGCAACCATTTTTAAGCGCAAGCTAAAAGTTCTTAATTTGACAAATAAACCTTATTGGATTTTCTTTCCTCCTCCAATACAAGCTGAAGATTTTCAATATTACAAGTGTTTTCATAATAAAAACCCAATTTATTCCGGCATACCAACAATAATTGCAATACTTCATTTTGTTAGCTACAAGATTTGCAGTAAATCACATCTGCCATTTCTTTGCTAATCATTTCTTTGGTCAACCATTTGACTTGGGCTTCCTTGATTACCATATAAAGTTACATGCAAAATGATTTACAGGACAAGCAAATGCCACAAGCATAAAATGAAATTGTTTTATTAATATTACGAGTATTACTTGCAATTACTTAGTCACACCCGATCCCAGTACCGGGTCTCAGTCCAATTGGCCCATTTGGCCGACACATAAGCAGATTAATTATGCGACTTTTGCTATTTGCCGCGCACACAGATTTACAGTGCGGGCGGGGTCTCCATTTGGTCTCCATGATGAGGATGATGATAGAGAGAGCTGAGAGTTTCGGGTTTCTCTAATTATACGATAAGACCAAATTGACCCCAAACGCGATGTGGCACCCCATTTACCCAGGCCCTATGGCTAAGTATATTTCCACAATATATAGTGTAATATGTCCGTGTCCAGGTCCTTGTCAATGTTCGTGTAATGTTATTAATACATAAATCTGAATATTAATAACGACATGGATTATGAACTCTTATATGGTTAAATGTTAGCCCATTTATATGGCTGCCAGTTTCCGTTTATTGTTTGTAATTAGAATTAGAAATTTTCTGTGCGCTTTGCGTTTTCCGTTAACTGCCGTTCATGCCACATGTGTCCCGTTGTCCCGTTTTGTGCCACGCAATTATTTATGAAAGCGAAATGCCTTCCATTGGTAAGCACAAAATTAAACATAGTTTCTGTTATGTTCCCATCGAAAATATTGGTTAATATTGGTTGACTGTTTTTCTGCCTTGTGTGGCGCACATTAAAATGCTTTATGTGCCAGCTAAATTAATTGTATATATTTTTGGCAAATACAAATCAAATAAATCGACTGATTTGGCTTCTTAGGTGGATTAATAAATATTAGGTATATATATTTCTGCATTATAAAAATACATACAGCTCAAGAATCAAAAGTCTCAGTTCGAGAATTAATTTAAAAATAAATTTGTTTACCAGAAACCCATTTGTCGACTATTTTTTACACACTACATCAAACTGTGGTCACTTTGAAAACAATCTATTCCTGTGATTTGCCTGTTTACCTCGATGCTGGCAGAAAGTTTCTTTGGAAACCACAAAGAAACAAACAACCCAAATGCGAATAGCTCATCCAATCTATGGAAGTGGCACCAACTAATTGCAATTAGAAACTGATTTACCCAATTTGTTTATTTTGCGGTGTCGTTTTGCCCAAAAGATGCGAGCCAAGTTCTCAATTTATGGATGTGGGTAAATTTTTGGCAAATTTTTGCCAAACAAAACTTTAGACATTTGCGGTTGAATGTTCTCCAGTATGCGATAATTTTTGTCAGAGATTTGCCAAAAAGAAAATAGTTGAATATTTATGGCAATGAGAAGGTTAAGGAATTTAGCCCTAGCCCTATTCGCTAATTGGAATATGACTTAATAAATAGGAAATACTTAGATACTCGAATAATTCATATGAGAAATTAACTAATAGATTTGAGATGAATGTCTTGAAAAACACTGCAAAATCAAATACTTAATGTGATAATCGTTATATGAACTTAATTTAAAAATAATAAAATACAACAAATAAATAAAAAGTATGAAATTGGTTTATTTTGATACAGTTAAATCCAGAATATAAACTTAAGAAAAGCCTTGATATGATTCAGATAAAATAAATAATTTTGATATTTATCACAAGTGGCAAAAGTGATGGTTTTTGTGTTATAAATAGATTCGTTGATTTATGCTTTTTTCGCTTTTGACTCAACTTATGCTCAAGTATATTTCATTTGGCCAACTACTAAATAACGCAAAGCATCGCAAATGTCTAAGTAGGGCCATATTTCAAATTGGGGTAGCGGCTAAAACTGACGTATCATGCATTACCACAAGTCGCTGACAAAGCTTTTAGCGTCACAGTTGAAACAGTTCTGGGAATGCCCCTGCCACTGCCACTGCCCCTGCTCCCCACTAGGACCTCCCATTGCTGCCCAAGTGATAATTGAATTAGAATATGGCGTCTCACACACACACACACACACACGCACACACAAATGCCAAGCACTTGGCTATAACTTTGCTGAAAATACAACACATGTGCGACATCATTTGGACTGGTTTGGCTTTGGAGTTTGGGGTTTTTTTGGTTTTTTTTTTTTTTTGTGTGCGGATTTGTTGCTCAGGGTTGGTGGCCAAAGAAATATTATGCTTTTAACAATTTTAGCATTTTCTCCATTTACATACATCTTAATTATTTCTCAAGATGGTTTTTGTGTGGATTACAAAAGCAGATGAGAAGTGTGTGAGTGTGTGTGTGTGTGCGTGTGTGTGTGAGCATGTGTGTGTGCCAGAGGGTTGTAAAATTTAACTGGTAGCATCCTTGGCGTCGTCGTCATTTTTACATTTGCTTTTCCAGCTAATTTGCTTAAATGTTTTTAGGTGCCCGCATTTGGGTTCTTCGCTTAGCTATATCTGTCTCTAACGCCCACTCTCTGTCTCTCTCTGCCTCTCCCTCCCTCTCTCTATCTCTCTCTCTCCCTCTTGATATATTTTCGTCTCTGTTTGTGAATCTGCTGCAATAATAATAACGTGCGACTTTGTCGTTGAACATATTTTTACGATTTCGTAGATTACGACATGGGAGGACTTCGCTAATTACTTACCACCCGCCACCCTCGTAACCCCTTCCCCCCCCGCACATGTGTGTTATGGTTTGATGTGGGAGTTGTTGGTTTAATTAGCGATGTGCCCCATTAGTGTACCCAGCTTAATTTTCATATGCAGCTCCTCAAACTGACTTATATTAATGGCCATTTAAATTGTCATTCGAGTGTCTCGCAGAATTTGCATTTTGGCGCCAATATAAATTGTGATTTACTCAATGCAAATGCATTTGAAGTGCTCCGGCGTTAATGATAGCAGTTCTTTAATGGTATACTAAAGGTACTCACTTTCACACAAATACAAAAAGTCGCAGAGTCAAAAAAATGATAATAAAGTCGAAAAGCAACCCCTAATTATGTGCTTACCCTAAATATGATCGGTTAATGATAGGGTAAAGAATGCGCATCCAGGAACTGCCGGGAGGGAAAGAGAGAGAGAGAGATAGATATTTAGAGATAAGGGAGGGGGCTAACGATCAACCCCTGGTTGACTTTTTGTATATGTCCAAAAGTCAATTGGGAAAAATTAATTTAGCAAAATCCTTTTGTATTTCACATTCAGCCGAGTGTTTTGCCACGTTTTTGATGAGGGACTGACAGTGGCAGTGAAAAGTAATTTGTGCACTAATAAGGCGGCCGTTTACAGTAGATCACATACACTGCAAGAAACTGGTAGAAAAATAAGATTATTTGTTCAATTTAGAACAACTTTAAAGAATCATTAAATACAAAAAAAAAAAATAGTTGCTGCAGCTTAGACTAATGTAAATTAATATTATTTGTAGTTGTATCGAATAATTTTCTGTATAAATAAATATAATTAGGTTTATGAAAGTTTCGTAAAATAAGTAACATTTAAAAATACTCAATTTTAATTGTATGTTTTATTCATTTTCCATTTAACTTTTCAAAACTTGCCCATAATTTGTTCACAGTGCATATACACTAACAAATGTTCCGCTACTTTCCCCAATGGAAAAGTGCAATTGTTTATGTCCTCACACTCATATACATAATCGCATTTACACTAATTGGGTGACGGTGATCAATCAAAAAATGAAATAGAGAAAAATGGATGGAGAAGAGAGAGAGAGAGAGAGAGAGAGAGAAACTCTCAAAGAGTCGGGCGCATTGTCAAAGCAACAGTCGCTCGTAAACCTGAAATTGAACTCAATGAACCGATTTCCGGTTTGTGAATGTGTCTCTTTTTTTTGGGTACCTGAACCAGATTGTGCATTTGAATCCCTCCTCTATACAAAAACGGAAGCAAAGCAGGCGAGGCAGCTGAGTCGACTTTTGGCACGACCTGAGTCCCCCCTGGTTCCCCTGTTTCCCCTGGTTGTCCTGGTTGTCCTGTCCGTCTGTGTGTGTTGTCACCGCTGCCATTATCCTTGCTAATTTCGCAGCTCAATGGGTCTTTGGAATTGCGTTCGCTTCTATCATTTTTGGGCGATCTTTAATTGCGCAGCTTGGCAGCGAATTACAAGCAAAACGATCGACTCGATCGCAGTCAGGGACCGAATCGAGGCTAAAGTGTGATAAATGCGTTTTTGAAAACAGGCTTCAGTTCATACAAATTTTCCTTTTTTTTGCTATAATTAGTTATCGTCTTGTTTGTTGTTTTTTAATTGATTGCTTTGTGCTCTTTATGATATGTTGATTTTAATCAGCGGTATACTTAAGCTATAAGGAAAATGTTCCTTGCCTTTCAGAGAAAATGCAGCTGCAGATTCTAAGCAATATCTATCTAGTTAAGTCAGTATTTATGTCGGCATCGAATTTATCATTATAATATACGCATTCAGTCATGCAGGCAATATCAAATGGTGTGGAAAAAATGTATCGCAAAATTGTACGCATTTCCACAAAAAATCATAACATCTGCAATTAATCCGCTTGTCATTTCACCAATTCTGAGCCCAAAATGTCATTTAAGGGCTAAACTGTCGCGTGAACACAAAATTGATTTTTATAGATATTTATAGATTAAAAATTTTCCACATAAGCAACCAAAAAAATAAAAAATAAGCAAAAAAAGAAAGTAACTGTAAAGGACGAAACATTTGTAGCATAAATATATTCGATTTGCTCGTATTTTTTTGTTGCTTTTGGTTGCAACCCTCATATGTGATAGATTATGAACTTGAAATGGTGAAACAGTGGCAAGCAACAAAACACACACAAACACACACACAACAACAACAACAATATCCATAACCATCTCCATATGAGCGACACAGAAAGAGACGGAATTTGCTGCAGGATTTTATGAGTTCACTTTTGGCAAGGAGACAACCCACCCGGAATTGAGTTACTTGCTGCTAAATGAGGGACAGTTTTCAGCCCAACCCATTAAATTAAAAGGCCATAAATTAGTTGGCTTTAATGTCATTTGAAGATTTTCGCAGGCAGTGTGAATTGCATCAACTCAACTATTGATTGTCTGACTGCTCCATTGTTGGGTAGTTTTATAGAGTTCGGTAACTATTTTATGCGTTTTTCATTGAATTTGTGGAGCTACCTTAAAGTCAGAAAGAATGCCATGTTGCGTGGATTATTAGGGATTCACATGTCGCAGCTTTAATTAAGTAAGAAATTATGTAGCAGTCATTTTTATAGTGTAGTTTAATCTTTCAAATAATACTTAAGTGTTTTTAATTCAATTTATATTCGCATTCTTAGTCATTGTTACAAAAGTTACTTATATTTTTTTTAGTATACTTAACTTGCTCCAGGCAGCTGATAAACTAAATGATTACCATTCGAAATTTCGGAGTTGACAGTCAACTCAATTAGTATTCGTACACCATTTGACTACCCTTCCGAGCCGTCTACCATCAGAACCTAATAACAATGCTTTGAAAAAACCCAATTCGTTGCAGTCATATTTAAAAACTTAATGCCTATTAATAACAATAGATGTCGGGCTGCTTTCGATTTCGAGGCATAAAAATGGACAATTAATAAACTGTGGCGCATCGCAGCTCATTGGGCGAGGTGACAAACGTTTGAACAATAGAAATTGATGAGATTCTGTAACGCATGCATTACATGCCAAATTAATTGTATGCCCCGCTCTGCCAAATTGTCAATCAAAGAGCAATAAATTCGCCAGTTGGACGGCATGCCAATGAATGTGTAAAGTTGCTTCTAAATAACAGTAAACTGTTGATGAGCAGAGCACAACACACAGAGCAAAAGAGAGACAGAGAGAAAGATAGATAGATAGAGTGAGAGAGAGAGGGGGAGAGGGGGAGAGGGAGTACACAAAGAGAGTGCAATGATTTTTACTATTCTATTCTCTATTCGCATCCTCTGCATAATCCACATTGGGACAGTACAAAAACCAAAGTAAAGTAGATAAGTTAAAGCCAAGCAACTAGCGCACATCAGGCAATTACAAAAACAACACAACTAAAAGAGAAACAACTACAGATGCTTACACACACACACACACACAGAGAGACACAGATACACGCATACAATATTTGTATGTATAAAATGTTCAAATCATCAAACAATAAACTCAAAATGGACTCCATCGCTTGTCGCACGTTTCGTTGCTCATTTTCATGTCGAGCGCGTTAAAAAGCTAACCCCCCCCCCTCACACCACTCACTCTACTCACTCTCACTCATTCACTCGCTCAGCTAGCACTCTCTCTATATCTTTCTCTCTCTTTCCATCTCGGCATCTGTGTGTGCGTTCCTCATGCGCAGTTTCCACGCAACGAACTGGAATTGAAACACAGGAATCCGCTTTACTTGGCCATTTTGATTCCAGCTCTGCGCATGACTCAATTTGGTGGCTTTGTGGGGGGGCGTGGCCAAGTAACTCACAGCTCACAGTTTACAGTTACTCGCACTCAAAACACTCACTCAATTGCAGCGCTTCTTTTGTTGTGTGTGGTGAAGTTAATAAGCTGCTTTGAGCTCGCCTGCCTTTTGGGCTTGATTACATTTTGACCTTCTCTACTAATTTTTTATTTCGTATTTTTTTTGTCGTTGGAAAGGGGAATATTTTTTGCGGTGGTTTTCTTGCGACGTGTTTGTTGCATTTTTAATAGGCTACCAAACGCTCCGGGGTAGCTCATTAACAGTCCACATTGATTGCGATTGCTTGAGATTTTAATTAAAAATTGCAAAATAGAAATTTGGCTTTGGGCAGTAATTTTATTAATGCGACTACACGTTAAGCAAGTTAATATTATTTAAGTTTTTAAAATGCGGAACCAATAACATTTCTTCTATTTGTTAAAAGCCTTTTAATTCCATGTTATTTTTATATATATACATTGATTATTGGCTCTCTATTGAGTCACATTATACTATTTAAATAATCCTTTATTGACAACAATTTTTCACTAGAAATCTTACAGTAAAATCAACTTTTTCTTATTTCAAATTTATGATTTCTCAGCTCTATTAACTTTAATACAAAGCAATGCTCATAAATAGCAGTGATGGTCATTAAAAAGACATACGTGCATTGTTTAGCAATAAACATAAACAATAATTCAATTTAATGTAAATAGCAAAAAAAGTGAGCAAAAAACACGGCATAATCAATGTTGTCTGTCTGCAAAAAGCGCCAATAGAGCGAGACAGAGATATAAATATACACATATTTCTGTGTATGTGTATGTGTTTGTATATGTGTATGTGGACATCCCCCAAAATAGACAGAGGCAAGTTGCAGTGCTCGTATATCAGCATTGGTATCCACCCGGCAAACCCTAACAACGAAAACAATTTGGTAAGTTTTCGAAAATTTGCTGCACAAGCGACTGCCACTCTTTCTGTGTGTGTTTGTGTGTTTGTGTGTGTGTTAGTGTGTGTGTGTGTTTTGCATGTGAGTGAGTGAGTGGGAGCGAATCTAATCCTTCGAGCGGGATAGCAATACATTTTTGGAAGTCCATGTACAAAGCTTAGAAATAGACAGACAATAAAAGCTTCATGAAGCGACATTGCCGTTATTTGCCACTCTCGCTGTGAGTGGGAGCGAGCAGGCGATAGACCATCCATGAAGTTTCTGTTGATTTTTATCATTTATCGATTTCGAATTTGTGTCGAGGGACAATTTAGTAGACCCCCTAACCAAATGTGTCTCTCTTGGTGTGTGTGTGTGTGTTTGTGTGTGTTTCAGCTCTCCCGGACATTCATGAGGTGTCAGTTGAATTGCGGGTCTGCGGCGCCTGCAGGCCAACCAATTTGATGGCCAACTTCACTGGCTGACTGGCTGGATGCGTTTTTGGGTATTGGCATTGGATTGGTATAGCTGGCCTAGCCTGTCATTGTCAGCCTAAGTGCCCCCGTCTCTGTGTGTGTGTGTGTGTAGGCGACTCTCAACGAGTAACTATTTGGCTATTTATGACCATCACATATCCTTGTCCTCGTCTCATTTTTCACGTTTTGCACAGCGGCAAAACTGTGGTAAAGCTGCTCACTATTTTGGGCATCCTTTAAAACTGGCTTAGAAATTGAAACATTGTCGTATTCAGTTTATTCACAGTTCTTCATAGTTATTGGTCAGCTGGAATATATTTAAGTATGTGTGCCAAATAATTTTCTACTATTTAATTTTGTACAAATAATTTGACATTTTGTAGATAAATAAAATTATATATCATAGGAAGAATTTAGGATTTACTATGCTTTTAATATTTTGACAAACCCCTAAAAAATAGCTCATCAATACAATTTTTAATTCAAATTTAAAGTTGTTGCGATAGTTGATGATTTTACCAAGGCTTCCTCAAGCTAGATTAAGCACTGGAAAAATAGAAGTAGATCGGCTGTTGATAATTTGATATGCTATTTTCTAATAGCTAAGGAAACCTAAGAATTAAGAATTATGAACATCAATAAGAAGATTATAAAATTACTTGGTATATAAATAAGTTTTGAAAGGCATAAGCCAGAATTGTTAAGCATCTTTGGTATTTCACAGATCACGTTGATCTTTTAAATGCTTCGCTCTATATTTTTATGCAATTCTTTTTGGCCTCATTCATCTCACAAAAACTCAACAATAAAGCAATTAATCAATTTTATTGACACCAACAAACACAAACAATGCGAACGAGAACCGAAACCAGTTTCAAAATTCGCCAGCAGCTTGCAATTTTTCAGCAAGCAGATTAACAGGGTCCTAACTCAAATGATACACCAGGGACACGTACGAGCGACCAGTTTATTGTGTGTGTGTGTTACCAAAAATCTATTAACCTCAGCGGCTCAATAAGCGGCTTATGAGGATTTACCTGAAAGCGAGTCGATCGGCCTCAGTCCCAATCCCGAACAGGGCACGTAGGCCATGTCATATAAGATATTTCGTACGCCTGCGCAGCTGGAACTAAATGCCAAATTCAATGGCAATTCACACTCTTTGGTCAATTGCCAGAAGTTGACTTTAGGCGCGTACTAAAACAAAAAAAACACTGACAATGGCCCGAAGCGGAAGTGTGCGGAAGTTTCTTCCATGGAAGAAGAATTGCAATGTTTGAAACGTGCGTGGGTTGCTCTTTCCATGAGTTTGCAGTTTCGTTCTTTTGATTTACATGAGATCTGGCAGAGAATGAGAAATGCCAACTGAGTGTATATCATCATAATGGAACTGATGTTTGATCTGGGATCTCACAACGTAATACGGCGGCTGTTTACTTTGGAGCTGGATGAGTCTGCTAATGGCTCGTCGAGGCAATTATCGGCGGTATGCTAATGGTATTTTGAATAGATCATAGTCGAGTCGCCTCTCCTCTCCTTGCCTCTCTATGGAGCCTCTGAGGTTATTGTTTGCACAGCTAGAGAAACTTAAAGTATGATTAATGTGGCTACATTAGGCATAGATCTATATATAAATATATACACAATGAGTGTTCGGTAGTAATTTCAACATTGCAACAGAGTCATTAGTGGACTATCCTAACAAGCTTACACTTGGAAAAATTTTATTAATAATAATTGTTTGCCACATTTTCTATTACTATTTATAAAGACGATTTTAGTAGTCATACAGCTAGAATACACAAGAGTTTCAAAAACACTTGTACATTTTATGTAAAAATTTAAAATGTATTTCTGATAAGCAAAAAATAAATAAAAAATAATTAAAAAATTAAATTAAAAATTAATAAATGAGTTTTTTTCACGTATCTTTCTAAGAAGTTAAACTCAGAATTTATTGAAATTTCCCAAACAGTATACTTATTTTTCTAAGTGCATCAACTGAAAAGAGGCTTACTCCAAGGCGGTTGTACGTGCCCCAAGCTCAACTTGTTGCTCTTTTCAAGTTATTCACACTCCTCACACACATCTGCCACATACATATATATTATAATACATATGTGTAAATGTATGTGTCAAGTGCTTGTATCCCCGATGGCATTCATAATTTGATATTGTTCATTGTTCCAACAACCTGTTTCAATTTCATTCATTACTTGCCCAAGTTTCTACAACAATCTTTTGATTGACAGTTAATCAATCTTTTGGATTTTTGGGTTGATTCTTTTCACACATAATTCTATTCAATTCGGTTCCGTTTCTGCTTTGTTTGCACCTTGCTGGAAGATGCTGCAGAAGAAACTCTTTGAGTTAATCCTTTTGACTGCAGTTGGGTGTATTTGACGGATTGTCATCTGACTTATTGACTGACTCAGTGACTCCCTGACTGGCATAAGCAGATTTCCGGTCTGGGTAATTGTTATGAGCCCTAAGCCCCTGCAACCATTGTTGTTGCTCTTGTGGGTGTTGCTGAGCTGATTTCGACTGAGCAATCTATTCCATTATCCTAGGCCTTTCAATCTATGTGGTCTTTACTGTACATAAGAACATTAACTGCTAGGCAGAATGTATTCACCTCCATTTCAAGACAGTAAAAATATATATGTGATATCTGTTATTTTATCATTTTATTCTTTATCAATTTGAAATAATTAAAATTACAATTTAATTTAAATACATTTTACATAATTTACTGCAGTATTTCATCACCAGCAATCAATAATCATTTATAATTATATCAATTTAAATTTGCTCGCAATATTTATATTTAAATTGAATAAAAACCTAAAGTCATTTTTAATTACAATGTTTTGTGTAAACAATAAAACTAAATGTACAATATATAATAAATTCAGTAAATTGTGTGACTTAAAGACGACTTAGCATTAAGAGCCCGATTATTAAATACAAAATATGCACCTAATTACTAAATAGTAGATTTCTATGCGTTTTTTAAAAATTAACATAAATATTTACACTTCAAAAATAGGATGAGAACTTGAGGAAGAATTTAAGTTGCGTAGCCTTAAAATTGACGTCTTCAGAAGACTGTAAAGTGGCAAAACCTTAATTTTTGTTGTCGTTTTTTTTTTGTTTTTATTTTATTTTTTTTTTATTGTTGTTGTTTTGTGTAAGTAGCTAATATAAGGAGTGAAATGGCCGACAAAGTTTGTCTCGAGAGCCTTTCCACCGTGTTGTAGTTGATTAGCTAACGCTATTGTTTTAATTTTCATTGTTAATCCTTGTCATTTTTATTTGTTTTTTATTCTGATTTTTATTTTGTTTTTTTCTTTTTTTTTTTGGTAAATTCGTTTTAATGACGATAATTATCCTGATGCTGCTGCTGCTGCTGGGAGCTGCTGCTGCTGCTGTTGCGACTCCTTTTACTTTGGGTGGGTACCTCGCCCATGTCCAGGCTCTCATTGTCGCTATCCATGGTCTCGCTGCAGTCGCCATCGTTGTCGCCACCCATGTCATCCTGTTTCCGCTTGGCCGTTGCCATTTCCGCCGCATGACGTTTGCGCCATTTGGTGCGACGATTTTGAAACCAAACCTGCAACAATTCCAAAATTGAAATGGCAAACTTTAGAAATGTGTGTGTGTGTGTGTGTGTGTATGGCAATTAAAGTTTTAAATAAGCTGTCGGCCAAGTTTCATGTGTAATTAGGCACAGTCGACCAGAGCTGCCACACATTGTCAAAGTCATTAAGTCGAGGCACCGTTTTGCGAGCATTACCCATTTCGCCCCCGTCTCTCACAGCCCATAAGTCGCATCATCAACGCCGGTTAACCCTCAATTAAGACAATATTAAGCCCTGGACAGCGTTTGGCTAACACCCAGCAGCAGTTACACTGCCAGTGCCAGCGGCAGCAAAAACTATGCAAAACCATGACTAACGTCTTTGGTTGCGCTTCATTTTCCATTTTGCAACAGCCTCAAAGCGCTGGCAACATATGTTGCATGGCACACCCTGCCCCTGCTCCTGCTCCTGCTCTCGGCCTGCTCTCTCCCAAATGGTGGGGGGGGGGATTATGCTGCATAGGCCTAGACACGTTTCTCACAAGGCGTGTGCTGCTGCCTCTGCAAAATCAGGCATAATTCCAACATTTGTTTGATGATGGAGCACTTTTGACAGGAACTCGAAACGAGCCAAGAATCATGTTTTAGTTCAAGTCATTAACAGCGCTTTTAAGTGGCCATTTTAAAATAAGATGAAGCAATTTGATAAGAGCGTTTTTTTTTAAATCTTACTAACTCATTCATAAAGCGAGTTGCTTGATTTAATCTATATTGCTTGAAAGATATCAATTGTTTTTTTTTCACTTAACAAATACATATACTCAATTGTTCATTCTCGAGTTACTTTAGCTTGTCAGTGCTTTAATTAAGTGCTGTTGCTTTAAAAAAAAAAAACTGTCCCATTAAGCAAATTGCCGCTGTCTGATTTTAATACAAATTATAATATAAACATTTTGCCGGGCAGACCAGACAAAAATCACCGTTGCCAAAGGACCCAAAGGTGCAATTAAACCAGATACAACATAATTTACAACTTCATTTGCACATTTGTGTAATTATTATTTGCAACATTATGCGAAATAAAAATACAATTAATATATTTTTTCGTGTGTTGCATGCGGCATGTTCTCGCATGCCAACGAAGAAAACAGTTACCAAAAATGGGATTGGAGTCTTCTTGGGTTTTTTGCCCGGCACCCAGCACAGACAAGGCAACAGCAACAACAACAACAACAACAACAACAACAACAACATTAGTTGGCATCATTAAGGCTGCTTTTCATGGTCATTATTTTTTGGTAACAGCTGTGTTCATGTTGTTCGGAATTTGCCCGGCCACAATGTGAACTTGTCGCTGGTCTGGGTATTTTTTGGGGTGTTTGGTTGAGAAACTTGGCCATCAGCCCTGTCGTTTTCAACATCATAACGATGGTGTATGCGTCATCTAGCACCCACTAAACCATAGTTTCTAAGTGGAAGGCAACAGACTGTTGTACTCAGGATATGTCACTTTTTTTTAACCAGATTTGAATACTTGAAAAGTTTACAAGTGCACAGATTGAGTCTTTGTTACTTAAAAACTTGTATTCTTTATACATAATACTAAAATTTAAAAAAAAAATTAAGCATAAATTAGAATAAGTTATTTGTTTTACTGTAGCTTTAATTTGTTTGCAAAATATTCTTTTTTTTCAGTACATCTTCTTACTGTGCTCATAAAAAATATCACAAAATCATCATAATATCAATAAATAAAATAAAAATATATATATGTAAAGTTGCTTAAACATTTGCTCATACGAATGTGCAACGTTTTTTATGACCACACAGCGAGATCAAGATCGCCTTCAACTTAGAAGTGGAGGCAGTGCAGCAGCAGCAGCAGTTGAGGAAATTTATGACAGGCAACATGTCAAAGTCAATCAAATGTTGTGGCAATCAATTTGACGTGGCAACGTTGCGTTACGCTTCGATTGGGATTGGGATTGGGATTGGTATTGGCTCACTGTGGGCAACTCGGGCAGACGGATTTATTTATTGCGGCCAGGATGTGATGCGCATAGTTATAAAACATATGTCGATGTTTTGGTCAGTTGTTGTTGTTCTTTTTTTGGCACCCCTGCGGGACGTCCGTCAGGTGTCAGAGAGCGAGTCCCCAGATAAGGATGAAAAGCGTTATGTAAATTTCGTAGGAACGGATGTCAAAATCATACCTTTTATTTTATTTTTGTTTTTTGTTTTGCCGACATCTCTACTATTATGTATGCATTGTGTCTCGGCTGGCTCTGGCAAATATATGACTCTGACCAAATTGGAAATTTATTTGTTTACGCGCAGTTCTGTGTGCCTCTGATCGGATCGGATCGTATCGGATCGGTACGTATTGGAATCGTTCGCTTTTTGGTACTTAAAAGTCATGAAAATTTACAGCACACCTTTAAAAAAAAAATGCTCGACCCATCCCTGACATCGACTGACAAGTTGCAGTTGCGTTTCTCCTATTGGTTAACCAAACATTTTGTTGCTGTTTCTGTTTTTGTTGTTGTCGCTTTTTAAGAGTTGCTCGTAAATTTTTGTTTGAGCTACGGTTTCAGCCTCCCTTTTTATATGACGGCATTCGGTATAAGTATTTATGTGAGTTTCTGATTTATATGCGTTTTGTAGCCCATCAACTTGAATAATAAAATGTGTGTTTTTTTCATTTGACTAATTGTGAGCCAAAAAAAAAAGTATGGAGCAATGGCGCTGCCTAATGGAAGACTTCTCCATTTCGGCATTGGTAATTCTTATTCTATGGCATTTCTCTACGATTTCCATTCATTAACACACAATCAAATCCATTAGCTGACAACAATGGAGCAGGCCAGCTGGTATTTTGGGTGTTCTATTTGTCTATTCCACTCAATACAAGTTCCCAAAAAATCAATTAGACAAAATATCAATATTTCACATACATACATATCTGTCATAAGTTTTTATGATCAACCTGGCCCATTGTCAACTTGTCGGCTTGTCACTTAGAGCCATAGTTCCCCATCAGCCAGGCCTGATGCCATTGTCATTGTCAGACTTTTGACAGACATCGATTTGGTCTATAAGCTTTCATTATATATGTGCTAATTATGCGGCAAGTTTTGATTTTGATTCCACAGAAAAAAAGGTATAACATTTTAAAATCATCTGAGAGCCATTAAAAATAATACAAAAAAATAAAAATAAATAAATGGCAACATAATAAAAATAGATTTTGATCATTGTCTAAACTTTGCTTTGTCATAGATATTTTGACATTATTAATAAATTACTAGAATTTGTTGCACACCATTTTAAATTGGTTTTCAGGCAAGACTTTACGTGAGAAAGGGTTAACTAAATTGAGGATGTGTTTAACCTAATTTATTTAGGTAACTTTTTAGTATTAAATAAAGACACTCAAATCACCTGAAAAGGCATGTTTCAATTCGAATAAGCTCGAATAAGCAAAAAAACACATAAAATTACCTAAGCCATAAAACGACCTAATCACACATTGCAAACTCTGTTTACAAAACATATATTTTCAAAAATCAATGTGAAAATCGCAGACATTTATGCAAAAGCGAAATCACGAAAAAGCTATAACAACGAATCATGCAATAATATTATGGATTTGTGGCACTAACTATACAAGTCCATTTGGACGCACAGCTAGAATGTCATTAATAATGGCCGCAGACGTTATAATTCACACAGAGAGAGACAGAGAGAGAGAGAGAGAGAGAGAGAGAGAGGGAGAGATGGGAGTGAGTGCGATGTGGTACCGTTATAAGAACATACAAAATGGCGACCATTTGCATTAAATGATTGCTAAAACGGAAATGTGCCTCGAGCGTAGTGTGAGTCCTTTTGTCCTGTGTCCAAAAACGGTTTTAATTATGATAACAGCACAATTATTCTTGTCAAGATCATTTGGCATGCGCCCAGTTGCAGCCACACCCAAACACACACACACTCAGTCTGTGGACTGTTTTGCATTTTGTGTGTCTGTCATATTTTGGGGCTGTTGTGTTTTTGTTTGTCAATTTGCATACTATCATCGTCATGGCTGTTTTTCATCCGTCTGTTTGTCTGTCTCTCCAGAAAAGAGAGCTATATCCGCCCGCACAACAACACACACACACACACACACACACACGCATACTAATTGAATATGTATGAAGCTGATGTTGTCGTCGTTGCTGCTGCGTCCTTGCACAGAATTTAATTTACACTCACCCAAAAGTCATGCAGTCATTTGGCATGTCTATCAGAGACAGAGGCCAACCCAATCCTGCCCAGCCACTCGCATCCATCTCACTGTCCATTTGTACTCGTCATCAGGCGTTTTGTTCTTTCACCTCCCCTTTTATTCCCCCTTCGCCAAACTTCTCTTCTCTCGTATCTGTTTAGCTTCTGCACAAATGACGCAAATTTAGCTGCAACTCAAGCCATCAATCCTGTGATTCTATCTCTTTCCCTCCTTTTCGCTCCTGTGCCTGGGATCTGGGACGTACATAGAAATTTGTGGCAGCTTCGTATGCCTTGCAATGCCAACGGACTCATTCATTGGTAATTAATCATTTTGCTCATCATAAACGTGATTTCTTTCCACTCGCCCATCTCCCAGGCTGAGACCCTGATTTGTGCACACAAATTCCCAAAAGGGGGTTGCAATCTACAAATTGACCGACAAATGAGACAATCAAGTGTCTACTAATGAAATTTCAAATCTGAGCAGATTATCTCGTGTGCAATAGTAACTAACAGCTAGTTGAAGCAACTAAGAATGTGCAACTATTATTTAATAAAGTTGAGTTAGTTAAAAAAATCGATCTCAAATGTAATTATTCAATTTTTAATTTAATAAATATATTTTAAATTGTAGTCTCAGTTTAGTTTTGATAAGCTATGATTTAAGCACATTAATTGCTGGCTCACCCTTATTTTTTTTTTATTTATTTATTTATTTTTTAGCGACTGTCAATAAACCCATTTGACGCCAAGTTATCAAAATAGAACCCACCGCAAAAGCAATTAACTGCCCCAGCTTATGACTAATTTAAATGACAATCCCAAATATATATATATATATATATATATGCATATATACAAGTCGCGTCAAGCACGCGACTTTTTGGGTAGACACGTGCAACCGAAGTTGAGGATTACATGGACACTTTTGCTGATGGCTGCTCGACAAATTTGACGACACAAAGGATTTATTTGTTGATAACAATTGCGGGTGAGAAACAACCTTTGGCCAAAAACTTTAAAGTGATGCGCAAAAGCAAATTTTTTTTTTTTTGGGAAAAAGGGACTGACATGTGCACTAAGCCTTTAGGGCATAACCCATTGGGACTGGGGCAGGGGCAGGGGCAGGGGCAGGGCTACTGTTCGTACCCCAGTGGCAGACCTTTGGCGCCATTTTGTTTTCGGAATTCGACACAAATAAAATACAAAAAAAAAAAAAAAAAAAATCCATGAGCTTTGCGTTTCAATAAAAATGCAAATTGACGCAAAAGTCGATGGCGGCAGTGGATGGATATTTGCTCGTATCTTTTAGCTTTGGATACTTTTTTACGAGCTTTTAATTTGCATAGACTCGCATGGGGCAAAAGGATTCTTTTTTCGATGCTTACCTTCACCTGCGACTCGGACATTCCTAAGGCATACGCGAGCTTGGCACGCTCGGGTCCAGCCAGATATTTGGTCTGCTCGAAGGTCTTCTCCAGCGCGAATATCTGCTGACCACTGAATGTTGGGCGGGTGTGTTTCTTTTTGCCATCCTTATCGCTCGATGGATGATGCTGATGGGATTGTGACAAATTGGCAGACACTGTAAACAAATAAAACAATATTTTAGTCGTTACATTAGATTAAATGAAAGGGAACATTTTATTTGGGTTTAATGAATCGTCATCTTTAAAAGAATAAATTAATTAAAGCTAAGTTGTTTTGCGGCGATAAACATTATTAAACGCATCTACTATTAATAAATATATAAAAGTATTTATATATATGTATAATAAAAAAAGGTTACTAAAAATATTTAACAACAGAAGAACAATTCATCTATTTTAGTAAAATTCAAATATAATTCGGTCCCATAAAACTTTTCAAATACACAAAAATTTACGTTTAAGACTCGTGTTTACAAGTTGCCAAAGTTGTGGCAGTTTTCATGATTTAATTATGAAATAATAAAATTTATCGAGATTATATTGTACTTAGGGGCAAGTTGGAAAGGTAAAAGTGGGATGAGGGTGTGGCTGTTGCTGTTGCTGTTGCTGCTGCTGTTGTGGCAAAGTTTTTTGACATTTATTAATTGTTTATGGGACGCGCTTTTGGCGACAGCTGCCATTTGGAAGAGGTGGCTGAGAGCTGAGAAAGTATTCACTGTGGTTGATGTTGTTGTTGTTGTTGTTGTGGGTTGCTGGGGTTGTTTGTGTGTGTGTTTTTGGCTAAATAAATGCATGTTTTACAAAAGAGCTATTCGAAATTATTTGTCAAATTGATTTTCATAACAGGCAACAGCCAAAAATCTAGCGAACAAAATTAATGCAAATTTTGTAATTAATTTGGGGAAAGTCTTCTTATATTAATTTGACGCTAATTACAGGTTGACGTAGTTGGGGGTAAATAAGGACAGTCAGAAAGAAAATGTTGCTGAGCTAAGCACACGTTGCGACAATTAACAAACCCAAATTGACCACACAATTTATGAGGACCACTAAACAGTGGGTCCAATGGGGCTCCTCGGGGCTTTCATTAAAATCAATTAGCCAAAACGACAACGACGCTGACGACAAGAGGCCAATAAAAGCAGGGACCACGCCCCCCACTCGAGGGCGCTACGTGCACAATCGACCACCCCCTCGCCGACCCCCAGAAGGCTCGTAAATGGCAGTCAAGTGGACATGGCTTGGGTTGGTGGTGGTCATAAAATTAAACGGTAGCAGTTGACTCACTCTTCCTCTCTCTCTCTCTCTCTCTCTCTCTCTCTCTTTCTCTCTGGTCTGAGTTGAGCTGCAGGGTGGGTGGCTGAGGCTGAGGCTGAGGCTGAGGCAGAGCAGAGGCATCCTTATGGCTCGTGTGTATGCTTTCAATTAATGTCACCCCATTATTAAATGATCCCTAATTATGTGAAATGATTTAACTAAATATGCGCAGGACGCGCCTGCCGCTAGTCGGAAAAGGTAATGCCACAAAACTGTACACAGTCTGTGGGTGGGTGCTGTTGGTCCTGGTGGGCTTGAGGGTTGCTCTTCCTGGCTGGGTTGTGTCTTTTTTGTAAGGACACCAATTTTATGTTCAGCATTTGCCTTTTATAAACGGATGGTTGACTCTTTTGTTTTTTTAGTCGTGGCTGGTTTGCTTTGGCAACTTGTGTCCCTTAATGATACTTTGGTGCAGTTGCTGGGAAATTATTAATTTAAACTGTGGCAGTTAGGACATGGAATGTGTGGGAACAAATAGCAGAAATAAAGAACCACACACACACACAAACTAAGATCAAGCACATAGACTGATATAGATATATGCTTAAAATAGTATGAAATGAATTATTTTAAAGTTGAATTAAGGTGAAAGTTGCTCAATTTATTCACAAGATTGTTTTTAATTTGTGTAAATTTTAAAATGTAGGCGAATTTGCAAGAATTTAATCTTAGTAATTTTTTATTCATTAAGAAAATAGATGCATTCATTTCTTAAAATTCTACAAAAGACGTAATTTTCTAGTAAATTTATTATTTTTTCCAGCTGCAACTGCACAATTCGTTTGCATAGAACAAAAAGCCTAATGCAATCGCATCAGCATAAAAATGGGCCATTAAATTATTAATTTTTCTTTTCGCAGACAATTCAAAAAGCTTAACAAGCCAACAGCAGCAACTACAACAACAACAACAACAACAAACAACACTTGTCAATATTTCCCGCTCAGTTTCTGGGGCCGCTGAGGGAGGCGAGGCGGCATTTAACAACAAGGCCAAGCCTGGACCGTAACAAGCTTAATCCCAAGCAAGAAAAATTGTAGCAGTGATCATTTTTGTTTTTTTTTTTTGTTTTGTTTGTCGCGAGTGTATACCCCTCCCCTTCCCCCTAGCTATATTGGGCCTGCAGCTGCGTCCCAAGGACCCTCATAAATAACCGACAAATATGAAGCGTTTATTTGCTCATGTCACGGCCCTCACGCAGCGCTACAATATGAAATGAATTGGCAATGGAAATGGCAGCAGTGTCACTTTCCCCTTACCCTCTCCCTCTGCCCCACAACAGTTGGTTCTCCCTGCGGCAGTTGTCTATAATCGCATAAGTCACCCTGTTGCCAACGCTGCATTTGCACTTTTCTCCACAAATATAATTTTTTTCCCAACTTTTGTTCTCGTTGAAACACATTTTTTTTCTTTGTGCCTGCCACTTTTTTATGGCGTTAATATTTTGGGTATCGGCTTGCCTACTTTTTTTTTTGTCGGTATTGATATTAATAATGTGTGGCAAGAGGGCGTGTCAGGTGGGCGTGTTGTGTTTTGGCTCAATGCCGCTTTATTGAAAATATTAAAAAGTCATTTATTATGGGATTGTGTCTCCACAGCAAAGAGGTTGCCAGAAAACATTCACTGAATCAGTCGTCAATAGCAACTGTTGATGGCCAGTGAGAAAAATATATTCGATAATGAAGAGTGGTTAATAAATATGCTGTGACTAAAGTGATTATTCATATTTGACATTTGTCTATTTGGCAAAAGACTTATTCATGTATAAAAAACATTCTTTATCATAATATTTCAAATAATAATATTTAAAATAATATATTTTAAGTAAAATTTAAGTAAATTTAAGTAAAATTCCTTAAAAACTACAATTGAAATATTGCCCTTAATTTACAAATTTCTTTCGATTCTCATTTATTTTTCGATAGCGTCATTAAATTCAACGAATTAATTTACACTTGTTTATCGTAATTCAAATAAAATGCTATTCATTATTCCAATAATTTCTGAAGTCGTGTTTGATATAAGTCTTTGTTTATATATTTTATTATATATTAATATATTTCTAATTTTTTTTATAAGGATATTACAGATAATTCCTTATAACTTTAGGCAAATAAAAAATATTAACAATTCTAAAAGAAAGAAAACTTGTAATTAAAAGTTACATATATCTTAAGATCTTCAGAATATGCGAACACTATAATTTCAATTACATATTTTTTTATCTTGGGGAAATTTATAACAATCACTTCTTGCTTTTTGTATGGTGTCTCATTCAAATAACACATTACAATATGGAAATATCTTTATGTCAATCTACCAAAAACACAACAATAAGTAGCTTGTTTACCCCAATAAACTTAACGATTGCTTGACATAAATTTCATCCCTGGCCTACTCCTCTCTTCATCTTATAATCCGCTCCATAGGTAGCAGGCCCTGGCTCATTAAGTGTCCTTGCTGACTTTGGCTCAGCATCTGGCTTCATTGCATTGTTTTATGGCCTGTTTTATGCCCGATTATATGCTCAAAGCACAAGTTTTGCTGGTTAGCTGGTTGAGGAGGAGGCAAAAACGACGACGGCACACAAAATGCCACTTGAATTTTAATTAAACGCAACAGCTAAAAGAGCTACAGCTTACAGCTCTCTCTTTCTCTCTCTCTCTCTCTCTCTCTCTCTCTCTCTCTCTCTCTTTCTCTCTCTCAATCCTGGCAGCTGTAGGTTCTCTCTTTTTTTGTTTTTCTTATTTTGGGCCTCGTTTCTTGCTGTCTTCATTAAGCTTAATGAATTGTGTCAAATGGAGACTGCGGTTTTGTTTGCATGAATCGTGCAGCCATTTGGTATTCTGGTTATCTGACAACTATATAGCTGACTGTATTTTTAATTGCTTGATTTTTTTTTAAGCTCGTATTTACATTTCATATTCAAGTTAATTATTTTACTAGCAGCATGTGGTTTTACATGAACGAGAGAGATAAAGACAGAGAGAGAGGGAGAAAGAGACAGTGTAACATTCAAGCACAAGTCACAAATAGTTTAGCATGTTTTATAAATTATTTTATTACCACATTATAATCAAATTAATATGTTCCCTCAAAACTCAATAATCCATTTAAATAACCTCAAATGAACCCCGAATTATACACACTTATTTTACAAACAGTTTACGATTTTATATGTTGCAGATTTCAGCACACTTTTTATGTTATTATGGTTTCCACTCAAACAACTTCTTCAGTTGGAAAATCAATAAGAAATTTGCGCTTACTCGTCTGGTGCTATAAATTCCATTTAAAAAACAAAGACCAAGTTGAGAAAACACGTTTCACTTGCTTGTCAATGGTTTTTCCTCATCGTTTCCACATCATTTTCCAAGCCAAAACATTGTCATATATTCCCCACATTTACATAAAACACAACACGAACACAAATTGATTTGTATGTGTGAGTGCGAGAGAGAGCGAGAGAGAGAGTGTGTGCTCTTATTATTTACATAAAAATTGTATATTTATTTATTTATTATTTGTATACATGTATTTATGGCTGAAAGATGCCTGCCGACGTCGACGAATATGCGACAGCTGCTCAGCCAGACAAAACGAAAAGCAAAACCAAAAACAAAAAAAAAACGAAAAAGAAAAAGAAAAACTTTTACCGGGAAAAGCGCCTGTTGTTGTATGTTGCTCTATATAAATGTTGGCTGAATATATATACTACTTGAAGGGGGGGGGGGATGTTGTGGTGGTGGGGGGACGGAGAAAAAGGCATAAGATAAAGGCAGACGCAGACGCTGCGAGAATATGTTGCCACATTATTATCTAGACGATGGCAGAGCGAACCAACAAACAACTCGATGGGGGTTGACTCATACGCTCTCAGTGCGGGGCACGCCAAAATGGGGCAGCTGTGCGTGTGTGTGTGTTGGTGCTGGTGTTGGTGTGTGTTTATATGCTTGTAGGCTGTCATGTTAACAAGGCTACAAAAGCTTTATGTGTTAGTGTGTGCGTGTGTGTATGTGTGTGTGTGAGTCTGTATTTTGGTATACTGTGTGTTTTATTTGAAAGCTGCGCAAAGAGGACATCGCACCAAAAATGGCGCTCGTTCATTTAAATTTTTATCTGCGCACAAAAGTATGCTACATGTTTTTTGGTTGCCACTTTCCACTGATTTCATTTTCATACATTTTTCTTGATATTCATTTTGTTATTCGTTGTTTGTTTGTTTGTGATTGCGTTCTTTATTTGGTATTAATAATGCCATTGCATTTCATTAGCTAATATCACCTGAATTTTATTGCATTCAATTTGTATGGCACATTAATTAAATTTGAGTGGTATTAGTTATATTTGCCACACGGGTTGGTTTATGAGAACTAGTTTTGCTTTTATCACTTGATTCTATTATTATTTAATTGCTTATAATATTTGCATTGCAATTCATTTAATCCAATTGCACAACTTCCAATTTCAAGCGAGTTCATTATGATTTTTATGGGCAATTGTTTGAATAGTCAGGGCAGAACTTCATATAAATGCATTAATTTTGTCGTTATCGGTTGCACTTATCGCATTGCAAGTTAGCTTAGTCAGTCATCTATAAAAAATTAGTTAGGTTAGTTATCAAAACTAATCAAATGTGCACCCACAGCTATCAGTAGCGGCTATAAAGCAAATTTTGCCAATATTGTTCGATATTATTTTTATACATATGAGTATTGCGTATAAATTAAATTTTCAATTGTTACCTATGCTTTTTTGCTTATTTTAACGATTTGTATTCGAACTTAATTAACTTTCTGTATATGTCATTTATCACGCCTTAACAATTAACACTATTTTCTTATTTTAAGAGAAAGTTGGAGAAAGAATTTTAAAGTTTTCTAATTTAATACATGCTTGACCATAAATAGGGTCAGTTTATTTTATAACTATAACTTCCTATCTCCCACTTCAGACTAGCCTGGCACTGTTTGGCAAATCAATTGAAATAATATTTACTTAATCGAAGCTGGCTACCAAACATTCCACGACACACTTCAGAAATCAAATCAAAAACAAGACTCACACAACAACAACAAACACGATGCAACATTTCTCTGTTACGATCTCGTGTTGATCTCGTCACTAATTCAATAAGAAAATTATGTTCAATTTCCGACTTTAAGCCCAGTCGCCAAACGGCAAAAAAGTGCACAGTCATTGCCGCAATTAAAAGGCAAACAGCAGCTGATGCCTCCACTGACTACTCCACAGCACCACAGCTGCTGCCTGCCTGCCTGCCTGCCTGTCTGGTTGGCAGTAGCCCAACAACACACTAAAATCAAATCAAATCAAATCAATTGCCAATGCGAACGATCATTAACCATAACTATAGCAGTGACAGAGCGTGTGGGCGAGGGGGCAGCGAGGGGCGTTTAAATAAATAAACAATGTGAAAACGAGTTCGAATTGGAGTTGAAGCTGGACGATTACTTAATGAGCTTAGGTGTGAAGTGAATGTTGGGGGGGGGGGGTTGACGAGTGAGAGAGCAGGGGGCGAAGCGGGTTATAAATAGATGTAATAATGAAGTAACCAGAGATTGAGAAGAAGTCGAAAGAGCCTCGAAAGCGTGCGAGTAAATTAATTTTTCATCTGCTTTGCAGTTCGAACATTATATTTTATGTTTAGTCATTGTCAGCACTTTGCTTCGTTGGATCGTTGGATGCGTCGTCAATTGCCGATTGCCGATTGCCGATTGCCGATTGCCGATTGCCGTTCGTTGATCGCTGATCGTGTTAAAGTGATTCTCTTTTCTTCTCTCTTGTTTTTTCTTTTCTTGTTTGTTTTTTTTTTTTTGATCTTCTTTTATTTGTTTGTGGCTCGCTCGCTTTTAATGAGTCGAACAATGCGTGCCATGGGCAGGCAGCCCTGCACTAAGCACATTGGACGCGTCATATTGGTATAATCAGTTGAGTGGAGCGATCCGTGATCATTAGGGGCAGCTGCCTCATTCGCTGCGCTTTGTTAACGGTATCAACAAAAACAGGAAGTCGGCAACCGGCCGCGATATAAATGGATATCGAGGTGTGGCTTTCATTGTTGACAAATCATCGGATGGCAACAATTGTAAGCAAATTACGTGCCACCGTGCCACTGAATGCACTGATTGCTGAGTGCCTCTTATTTGCGAAATTAGTGCACACATTCATTTCATTTCAATTCAATTCACTTACTTGTATTTGACAATCGCTCACGCCACGCTATCGGATTCGCCACCAATCCCTGCAGTCCCGGCCAATACAGATGCGTGCGATCCACAATGTGTCCGGCGTGCGTCTTCAGCGGCGCTCCCTGGCTCTGCGATAGGTATTGGGCCATGCCCGCCGCAGCGGCGGCTATCGAGAAGCGTGGTATGCCAGCTGTGAATAGAGTATTTGCAAAATATGAAAACGTGTCTCAAAAATTCATTTAAAAATGAGTCTTATGCAATATTTTATTTTTAAATAGAAAATCTTATATTATTTTATAATTTTAATATTGAGAATCAAATGAAAGACAATTAATACAAATAAATGAACTTTATTCAAGTCAAAGATGTCCTAAAAAATGCCCCATTACAGTTTTCATTATTGAATGGCAAATATTTATCTGAACCTCTAATTAAGATCTATAATCTCAAATCAAGAATATTTTTAATAAGTCTGATAAAAGATTCTTTGTTGTAGAAATTATTCAATTTAAAATTACGGGAATCTCTTAGGATGTTTAAAATGCATAAATGTTTTTTATTCTGATTTGGCAAGTAATAAAAATCATTTTAAGTAAAACTGATTTAGTCGCTTATTTTCAATATAACTAGCAAAAATTTTAAAGCTTTAATATATTGTATAGCTATTTTAACTACAATCAAATATTCTTCAAATTAGCTTCTGTTCCCAGGTATAAAAACAAAATTTATGAAAAAAAAACCAGCTTCAAACATCTGCCTACTCATTGTGCAAAGAAGTTGGGCCATTAAAACGATTTAAACGAATTAATTAAAGGCCATTAAATAATTTGTCATAGAAAGAATGAGAAACATTTTATTTTGTTTTTATTGTTTACAACTGAACCAAAAAAAAAAGAAGAAAACCAAATCAAAACACATAAATGCCCTCGTTAAAAATAATTAAAAATGTTATGGTAAATTGTCAACGCCCCGTCGCAAAGATCGCTTCACTATGCAGCTCTTTCCCCGCCCCTGCCCCCCTGAGCCAACACTTTGCCTACATCAACTTTTTTTTTGTAATTTCAAACAAAATGTTGACCCACTCCTTATTAGTCTTGTCGGCTCTGTCATGGCGCACAATTGGGCTACTGTCAGAAATTGAAATAATTTTAGTGAAACGGCAAAGTCATACATATATTTTGGTACCTCTCCGCTTACCGCACCACACCCCACCTCACCCATCCCAGCTCTTTTCGTGTGTGTCATTTTGATTTAATTACAAACAATTTGACAACTAATTGCTAAACGTTTAAGTATCGAATTACGTTTTGCGTCATTTTGCAATTTTGATATTATATGATTTTTGGAAATTGTGCCCAATAAAATGCTCTACTCTCGTTGGTGTGGGGCCGAAGGGCGAAGTGGAGAGAGCCTACATTGTTTGTAGTTTGCTGCTGTTGTTATTGTTGTTTCCATTTTATTGTGGAATCATGTCAAACCGGATTCGTGCACAAAAAAAAAAAACATTTGTTGTTGCCATTTTTGAATCAACCAGTTCCCAAAGCATTTCAAACAAATTTTTGGAGCCATGTCCAATATCAGCTTGCATAATGATGGCCAAAATGATACTTGTAATGTGGCCCAGATCATTCATTGGAATTTAACACAACTTAATATTAGATTAGCTATGAATATCTGAGAACTTGTATTTTTTTAGACATATATAACTATTCTGTATAAAATAAAAATTCTATAAATAAGGTTTTTGATTTGAGCATATTTTTGTTAAATATATAAGCATTTGTCAATTATTTTCTTTGATTTTATGGTAGTAGATTTATAAGAGAATTTATAAATACTTTGTTCAACAAAAGACTATGCCATTATCAAGAAAAATGTTGAAGAATTGGTGTAATTTTTTTATTTAATGATATTATAATATTTTTTATAATATTTGTTATTTATAATATCTTTTATTTATTATGAGTAAAAATGATCACCATATTGCTTTCTTTCTTCTAAAGTATTCGGAAATGGTTGAAAACATTTGAGTTAAGATATTCGAACATCTTTTCATAAGTCAAGCAAATCTTTGGACTTTTATCTTTAATATACTACATAAAATATCTTTCAGCAGAAATCACGAAACTGAAGTATTTATTAATTTAAGAATATTATATAAAATCAAATTAAATTTTTCCACTTTCAAAATTCAGCTAATTATAATGCCAGATTCTTGAGATTGATTCAATATCCGATGAAATTTTACTCACCTCCCGTTAAAGCACTTAGACCCGCCGATGTTACCGGCGGCGGTTTGGATAGTATCGTATCGATGCCATGTGGATTGGCAGCTCCGTGTGTGTTGGTTGTTGTTGTCAAGCTGCTCGAACTGGAGCCAGAGACACGGTCACTGATCAGATGCGAATTGGGACTGTGGCCATAGACGAGGCCATTGCCGGTGGCACCAACTCCATTGCCACCGATGCCCTGTGCAGTCTTCATTTCTGTGGTCATGGAATGCAGCGCCGCCAGCGGAGGACCCAAAAAGCTCAGTGGCAACTTATGCTCCATGTTGTTATTATTGTTACTGTTGTTGTTGTTGTTGTTGTTGTGATGGTTGCCACTGAGAATGTGATTGTTGTTAATGTTGTTGTTGCTGTTGTGCAGGCTGAGCGGATTGAGGCCGCTGTTCTGGTGCTGGTACTTGCGACTGGTCAAGTTCTCGGGACTGTAGTCCGATGGCGGCGGACTGGACTCACTGTTCTGGCAATGATCCTCGCCGCCGCTGCTGCGCTGGCTCAATGCAAACGACTTGGCGCTATCCACACCAGGACTGGAGTTGTGCTCATAGCGCGGCGAGGGCGACGATTCCGAATGCAGGCGTGACGATGCCGGCGGTGGCGTTGTCGATGGTGAATCCTCTGCCGATGATTTCGCCTCAAGCAGACGACCACCCACAGAGCCACCATGCGCTGCCTTCAACAGCATTAATGGGCTGCTCAAACCATTGCTGTTGTTGTTGTTGTTGTTGCTGCTATTGTTGTTGTTGTTGTTGTTGTTGCTGCTGGCATAGGCTGCTGCTGCGGCAGCCGCACTGTGATAGTCGGCCAGCTGTTGCTGATAGTCGGCGGCAGCCATCGCATGCGCATGAACATCAGCGAATCCATTGCTCAAACCCGCTGCAGCCGCAGCGGCCAAATGGTGACGCTGTGCCGCCGACGGCGGACTGCCCTGTGCAGCGGCAGCGAAACTATGATGCCGCATATAGGGATTGATGAGATCCATTTCCGTGGGATCGTTGCCGGGTGAATGCAAATAGTCGACTGTGGCGCACTCGTGCCCGTTGACCGGACTCGGACCGGATGCGTTTGCGTTTGCGGGCAGGCGATGATAGAAGCTTGGCGGCAAGGCAAGATTGAACGCCGAATTGGCCGACAGCTGAAATGTGGTCTGGGCTAGATGATGCTGCTGCTGATGATGCTGCAGGTGCTTGCTGATTGTTGGTGTAGGAGATGGATTATTGCTGCTGTTACAGCTGCCATCCGCTGGCTTAATATTCAGAAATGGACTACCCAGCGTGGAATTGGAATCGTTAGGAACGCGTTTGCACTGATTAAAAATAAAGTCAATTCAAGTCAATTACTTGATTCTTTACAATTGCACAACTTTATATATATATTTATAATGTAAGCACTTCTTTAGATTTTAGAGTTTTCACTTGGCGTATTTTAGCACTTCAGTTCAGTTTTGATTGCAAGAACTCGAAACTTGGCGTGATTTGGATTCGATATTTATGCCGCGCGCGCGTGTCCGCTTGTTAAGGCCTAAGACTAACGAATGATTTCGAAATTGAGTCCGACGACTTCACTTCACCAAACGCCAGAGCAATCTCAGCAAAAGAGCCAAGCAGAGCCAGCAGTAGCAGCAGCAACAGCAAGAGCAGTAGCAGCAGCCGCAGCAGCAGAAGCAGCAACCCCGTTGGTTGTTGCTCTTTTTCACTCATTCGAGCGCAGCATCCGAAACGCAAAAGAGCGAGAGAAGAGACGCAGACTGTTTCAGTCGCTCTTTTGGTAAATCAGTGTTGTTTGTGTTTGCTTGTGTGCGTTCGACAATCAGTGTAAACATGCATTGAAGCCTGGAACGCATTGGCATTGGCACAAAACGAATGGGAATTTTATTATGTACATCATTAAAATCAACTATTTCGGATTGGATTGGAGCTGGAACTGGACTGGTTGTGTTGCGTTGCCTTGCCTCGCACTGAGAGTGTGCGAGAGAGTCATGTATGTGTGTGTGTGTGTGTGTTTGGTTGAGTGCATTTGCAGTGTTGTTATTGTTGCTTTTGGTGGGTGGCCTCTGCATGAGGCGCGGCCCGACTGTGAATGCTGTTTATTTGTTTAAAAAGCTATAAATATTAAGTGAAGCTGTAGTTGGCAGGGATTGAATAACAGTATTATTGTTTTTTATTTTATTATTTTTTTTTTTGTATTCACTACGCTTTTTCATTTAAATAATTAAATTGTGTACAACGTAATAAATATCCATAGAATGTGGTGAAATATAAAATAATAAAAAAGCTATTAATTGTATGTAAATGAATGATTGTAATACAAAAAATATTATCTTAAATAATAGCTAAAGATTGCATTGAAGATACACAATAAAATTAGAAATATTAACTAACTTTATGAAGCATTTTATAATTTAATTTTATTAATTTAATGAGAGAACTTAACCAGCAGTAAGCTTAAGCATTTATTTAATATTTAAATATATATATTATAAGCCAACTAAGCTAATAAAGATTTTAAATCTTCTCCTCTTAGTAATATCTGCCCGTTATTTAAAATTGATTGGCTGCACGCCCATTTATCAGCACTCAAATGCAAACAAATGAAATAAAAACTTAATTAATACGCTAATTAACATTTCAATATTATTATGTGACTGTGCCAGCAACGACGAACGATTTACATATTCGCATATACATATATATATTTATATGCATGTGTATATACATATACATGCATACTTATATTGGAGTACATATAGCAAATAGCAAGGATACCCATACAAATACAAAAATGCGCTTCATTTAATAATAAACTACACAATTTTAATTTACTCAGGCACAAAGAGCAACAAAAACAACAACAACAACAACGACGATGACGACGACGACGCAAAGACAAGCGACTGAAACGCATGGCAATTGAAACAGCGTCACTTAGGCCACACCCACCACACTGAACAGATGAGCGTATGTGAAAGAGAGAGAGAGAGAGAGAGCGCAGCAACCGCCATTGTTTGCCTCACTTTTAATGTGTGTGTGAGCAGTGAGAGCAAATTGTTATTTTATGCTCAAGTTTTAACTCAAACTCAACTTGGCAACTTGCACAAATTTTTTCACCATAGCTGTTGCTGTTGATGCCGACACTGTTATTCTCGATTTAATAGACTTAATATCGATATATATTTATTTTTATGTGTATGTACATTTATATATATATATATATATATATATAAGTATGTATATATTAGAGCTGGCTCTGCTTTATTTGCCCTTCATCTTTCAGTTTGATCATATTTTCAATTTAGCATTTATATGTATGGATACAACAATGTCATAGTTGGATCTTTATCGCACTTAACAGATCTGGTAGACAAAAAAGAGAAAACTATGGAACTGTTTTTGTTCGATAAAATATGACGTTTCACTCATAAATAGCTACAACTAACAGCAGGCATGCTATAAAAACGAATCTAACAAGCTACTTAAAACTTGCTAGAAAAGATAACAAAACACAGCACAAATAACTTGGCCTACGAATTTACTATAGCATTGATTGATTTATTGTTTTATTGCGCAAAAAAAGGAGAAAAAGAATCCCAAGATTTGACAACAGCGATAAGCAGAGAATATTGTTTAGAATAGCTTCTTTATGGCAATGCTAGAGTATTTGAAATCAAAAATGGCCCAAAGTTGATTTAACTCAACTCGGCCCAAACACAAAAAAACGGGGTAATTAATAAATAATTTGTGAGCCCCTTTTTCACATGTGGGCACTAAAATCAACTAAGAGCTAAAAAGCCATGGCTAATGTGAATGAATCTGGCTTTGGTTGACTTTGGTCACACAGTTCATTAAACTGTAAACTGACAGTGGGCCACAATGCAGTAGAGATCAAGACAAAGTCTGAACATGGCTAGAATAATAACACTGCTGGTATTTACGACTTTTTTCTTAAGTGGAACACGAACAATGCACACAAGTAATTTTTAAAAATGTCTTACATATAAAGCATAGGTAAAATATACCTAAAATATATATAAAAAAATATTTATAAATATGCTGCCTATGACTAACTAAATATTCAAATAATAATAATAATGTTGAAATAAATATTGTATATATGTATATATATATTTATATACTGACTTCTTAGATTTATATTCAAATAGTTAATCAAATTTATTTCTATAAATAATTTAGCCGACAGATTTCAACTATATTATATTCAAATAGTTAATAAAATTGTAAGATCTTTCCATCAATTTTGTCAAAAAATGTATGTTCGCAATTTTAAATATAGCATTGTTCAAACTTTAAACCAAGAGCAAATATTTATTATTTTTTCTATTTATGATAAATATTAACCTATATAGAAAAAAAATGAGGAATAAACTGGGTAAAAAATAAAAATAAAAATATTTTGAGAAAATTTATAATTAAACTGATGTTGTTTAGAAAACACATTTAAATATTATTTGAAGTATATGTAAACATATAATTATTATTATGTTTTGAAACTCTGAAATACTTTGTGTGTTTATCTTTAATATTTATGTAAGTGCAACCTATTCTGCTTTTTAATTGGTATTTATTAGGTTAAGACTCATCAAAACACCAAACAACTTTGTACACAAACACACACACACACACACCTACACATCGACAGCCTTTAAGCCAAGTATAATCAATTCTACCCTTGAGCAGTGTTTCGAGTGTAACCAATGCTCAACGGCTCTCGGCTCTCGGCTCAAATAATCCTATTTGAAATTTGAATTTTCCTGTTGCTAGTTGAGGAGCAGCTGCAACCATTGATTGAATCGACCTTTCAAACGCTGACCGCTGGCTGAGCAAACCACAGACACACCAACACACACAGCTTTTCACACCTACAGCGAAATGTGTTGGCTTCTTTGCATTGGTTCTTGGTGTTTTATTATTATTATTATTATGTTGTTGTATTAGAATGCGATTTCAAAATGAAATTGGGGCAACCAGGAATACAACCAAGATGGGTCACATGTGCACAACACTCTGGCCATATTGACATTCGACACTATTTGAATGGTCAGCACAAAAGTGAAAAGACAAACAAAAATGAAAAAGATAGGGGAAAAAATGAAATCTCAACATTTGGCATACAATTTGCATTATTTGTATTTTTTTTTTCGTTGTGTGTTGAGGATATTACTCAAAGTTAAGTCGGTCGGGGTTACCGGGATTTGATGTATGTCAAAGTTACGTGCGCGTTAAAATCTTGTCTAATTTAATATCTATAAATCCCGGATATGACAGCGTTTACCCCATTTAGAGCCCGCAAAAAAAAAGGGTTGTTGTCCGGGCCTAACCTTATCAACGTGGCAAATTGATTTCGGCTCGTTATGCGGTCATTGGGGTATATCGTGTTGGTTTAGCATGGTCAAAAGAGACCAAATTGTAAAACCGAAATTGGCCAAACGTGCGTTACAAATTAATGTTTGTTCGGGATTTGTTGTTCCCCACTTACTAAAAAATAAATATCTATATATATATGTATAAAAATTGTTTTTCGTTTCATCGTTTTTTTTTTTTGTGTGGTTTTGTTTTTGCAAACAGGTCATAAAACCCTTTTTACTTCAACACAGGGCCAGAACCAGAGCGGGGCTGATGCCGAGTTATGTGGTGTAAATGCTTTGGGGTCGCACTGAAGGTGAAAGGGTTGCCTTATTGATAAGCAATCAATATGGTATTAGTTGGGCTTGTCATTGTGTGATATCAATATGGGTTATTAAAATTGATTTGCTTGGCTTTGCGAGGGTTTACAATAATGTAGCAAAGGGAAGGCCTAAAATGTTTAAAAACAAGTTTGATGCCGCTAGTAAACAGGATTTTGAAGATTTATGAGGGTTATTACTTATGTAGTTAAGAGATAAGTACTTATTTATATAACTATAGTTATCAGCTAAATATTTTACAAAACCAAATTTACTTATTTTTCACTCCTAATTTGGGATATCTATTCAAAAATACTTTATATTGTAAACAATAGCTTTAAGAAAATGGAACAAAAAACACGTCTGATTTTTATTAGACTCACACAATTTGATGCCATAATAATGTGAGCTCAGTTAGCACATAGCCATATAAGTGTACATAAATATTTTTTTGTATGTGTGCTGCAATCCAAAGACAATCCTCGACGAAACAATTGCGCTTCTCTTTGCACTTTTCTCATCATATTTTTTATAGCATACTTTTGTGAGCGCCACGTTAGATCAGAAAATGTCGCTTCTGATTGCTTTGTTTTGTTTACATATCCAGGCTATTGACAGGGGATTGAAGTGGTGGGGGGGGCACAATACATTGTGGCATGGGGATGAGAAGTGTGTGTGTGTGTGTGTGGATATAGAACAGAGGCACAGACGTGTACGGCATATCAAACGACGAGCTCACGACACATGTTTCAATCATTTTCCATTTTTATTTATTGTCAGCGTTTATTCTGCTGACACTTTTTTTTTTTTTTCTGTGTCCGTGCGCTTAGAAAACAATTTGCAAATTGCTTTAAGTCGAAACGCCCCGCCTAAATGCCAGCCTGAAATGAATCACAATTTAAATATCACTAAGTGCAAAAAGTGTTTTTTTGACGCAGTAATTAAAAACTATTTCGTTTGCCAGCTAATCAGCTAAAGAAAGCTCTTGGCAAAATTTAATTTCTTTAACATGGCTCATAAATTATTGCCACTTATAAAGTGTGTGGGTGCGTCAACTAAAAACCATAAAAAAAAAAATGTCAAGGCTGGAAAAACTTTATTGTTTGGCAACCTTGGCAAGGGGCGCATCAAATATGTCAAATTGTTTGTAACCGATTTCAAAATACTGATAAACCAACTGAGAGTTGATTTATTTGAATCACATGCAAGTTTTACAGACACAAATTAGCATAACTACTAAACAATATTTTTTTTGGGAAAATGTTTGCATTTGATTTTTGTTTTTGCTTTGTAAGAGTATTTGGGCTGCCTTCTTTTTAGTTGTTGTGTTCATTGCCGCAATGTCGTCCGGCTGCCAATTTATCCCCACTCAGGCTTCCTCTTTCACTCGCTCACTCTCTCTCTCTCTCTCTCCCTCTCTCTCTCTGTTTCTCTGTGTGTTGCCCTCACTTTCTGTCTGCCTTCGCACATTGTTGTTCATGCAATTTCAATTACTTTTGCTGTCGATTTTCGAATACGTTTTGGCGTTTCAATTCGATTTGCAAGCCTCGACACCGCCCACCGCATCCCCTGCCTCACCGCCTTCAACTTGATTTCAATTAAACTGAGTTGCCCCATTGGCGCGTCAGCTTCTCGACGTGTCGCGAATGCAGCTACCAAGTTTATTCGCTTGTTTTCTTTGGCCAACAACTGCTGCTGCTGCTGTTTGCTGCTGCTGCTGCTTGGCATTTAATTGTTTTTCTTCGTTTTTCATTTTCCGATTTTTCCTTTCCACTCTGTCGCTCGTTTTTTTGTTCGACCACTTGCATTTTATGGCGACGCGAAAAAGCTGTTTTCCTCGAGTGCCCATTCGAAGAGGAGCAGCCATGTTGTTGATGATGTTTAACTTACTGGAGTGAGCTCGTTATTGGAGTGCGGCATTTGGGGTATATGTGACAGTGGAGCCCAACCAGTCTACATCTTAAATATGTCTTTCAAAGCGAAAAGATTAAGAAGAAACTAGATCAAGTACTAAAATACCTTACTTGCCCGGAGCGAGCTATATTTGTCTACATTTCTAAATATCAATAAAATAGCAGATAACGAATATTTCAAAAACTATAACCATAATGTACCCAAAAAAAAGTATAATTATTTTAAACATTTCTAAAAATATTTAAAATTTGCTATGCTCAGAATTCCTATCCAGTTTTGTTCCACTCTTGCTGACTTTGCGAACAAAAAATGATTCAAAATTTAAGACAATTTCAAAGCATTAAGTTTCTTGTAGAATTGTGTACTCAATTTAAGTTACTTTTTTTTTAATATTAATTCTCGCAATGCCACAGTACTTTGGTAAGCCTCATACCCATCTTTTTTCAAATCGCAGCCAATCGGGCGCGTTCGAATCACCAATCGAGCTGCAGAAATAAAAAGCAATGCGCTACTTGTTTAAAACAAAGAAATTGCCATTGTAAATATACACAAAAAAAAAGAAGAAAAATAATAAAAAAAAATAAAATAAAAATCGAACAAAGCAGAGGGCAGAGGGCAGAATGTAGAAAGCCGAAAGTCAAGTGTTGGGCGGAACACAAAACGCCAAGAATAAAGTTTTTCAAAAGCGATAAAAACGAAATGTCGCATATTTTTATGACATTTGCCGCGACACTATGGCCAGTGAGGTGTGTGCCCTCTCCCTCCCTCCCACCTTCCCTCTCTCTCTCTCTCTCTCTTTCTTTCCCTTCTACCCACCTCTCTACCCCCCTCTCACTGTGCTGTTCGTTTGACTCTCCACACACCTCTCCAATGCACAAAAGCTCAAATTGAATTCGCAAAACGAGCAGCAGGAGCAAAAAAAAAAACAAAAATGTTAAAAAATTCGATTTGCTCATATTTTTGACTTTTACTTTACCATTGCCAAAAACTAAAAAAGCAGCCAATAGAATGGATTTTAATATTTCAGTTTGCCATTTGTTTTCAATGTGAATATTTTTTTATTTAAAATATATTTTGATTGCATTCTTAGTTTAACAAGAGTGGAAAATAGATTTTAGCGCATAAATTTATTTACTCTCGTCTAATATCAATCGACTCAGATAGTTGACAAAAGAAATAGTTTAATTTATATTAACATTTTAATTTTATATTTAAATGTATATTTAAGAAATTGAAAAAACTTAAAACATTTCTGGGAATTTATTGTATGTAATAAAATTAATACCCTAGAAAATAAACTCACTAATAATAAATAAAATATTATGAAGTAGTGAATTTATCTCATATAAATAGGTAATACAAATCTTTTAAATAAATATAAATATAGATATGCGATATTAAGCATATTTCATTTAAATAATTTCTATACTTTTGTATGTTATTTTATTTATTTAGATAACTTTTACTTATATTATTACGCTCCAACTTAAATATTATTCATTAAGCATAATTTTCAGTTCATTAAGCTTCTGCTTGAATTTAGCTTAATTTATTTGTGCAACTCTTTGCTGTATTTCTCCACTCTCATTCCTTGGGAAGCCCATCATTCAAGTAGTCCCTTCATAACTTCAACTTTCATTGTGCTGCCTTTTTCTTCAATGTGCCACTTGGGGGCAATTAAAATTCGGCCTCGAAATTATTATTATTGCTTATGAAAAACACTTTGCGACGGTTTTGGCTGCTCCCAAAAACTTTTACCAAGCCAAAAAAAAAAAAAAATAATAGATATAGATATAAGAAGCACATCAACTCGTTGGCTGAGTTTTAAAAGCACTTTATACGCCAGACCAGTGCGTAAATTTTCCCATATATATATATATATCTATGTATCTATATATATATGTATCTATGTATCTATATATCTATGTAGCTGTGTTCGCGTCTCTGTGCGCATTTATGATTATTTTTCATAAACTTGGCAAATGTTTTGAGAAATCCATTTAGCAGCAAAGCGCCGCATTACTTTATCTGTGCCCATCAGGATTATGATTTGTGTGTGGCAGAAAGTAGTATTAAATGCGTATAGAGAGGAATACATATTATGAATTAACCCTAGAGTCAAGAAAGTATTGCCAAGTTGAAGTACAGTTATTTTTTGCGAATAAATAATTATCATTCTAATACCCACTTTAATTGCCTTATCAATTTGTATTCACAATTGGTAGACATAATAAACCTTGTCTATAAAATACTTATGATATATTTATTAATCAGTATCGTCAGATTAATTGATATAGATATAGATAGAAACCTAAATATATATGCAGATAACTGAAAAGTGTTTCATAAAAACTATTAAAACATATTTTATAAAAATAATAGCAACAGATATCGACAGCTGCAAAAGGTTTATATTTTTAAAATATAGATTATAGTAATATCAAATTTGTGTCGAACAAAAACAAAGGCAAAATAATAATAATGAATTAAAATTTTTATTAGGTTGTGCTTATGCGTCCAAGTTCTGAGCCATCCTTCAAAACTTTAATTATTTAAATATATGAAAAACATGAACTTTCTAGTACAGAGTATCTAGAAGCCGAGCACTCTCAACTGATGTCATTCTGCATATCATGAATACATTTTTCGTAGCATTTTCATCAATCACAACTGAGAAAACCTGTCGGAATACGCGGATTTTAACTGGTTGTGTCTACTACCATGCGAGATGTATAATAATCCATTAAAATACACAAAATTAATTGTTATGAAGAAATGTGTGTGTAGGCATCTGCTGGCCCGCTGCTTGGGTGGTTGACTTGTCAGGTGGATGCCCCCGCTAAGGGGTTGGGTTGGCGAAAAGGGTTGTGGCTTCCGTTCCCGTCTATTGCCCTGTCGCGTCGCCGTTTTTTGTTCAATGTGGTTGTCGTTGTTGTTGTTGTTGTTGTATTCGGCGCCAAGTTTCATGCTCAATTAAAACGTTTGTTTAATGAAAACAAATGTGCTTAATTAATAAACACGCATTTTGTGGCTTTTACCAAAAGCGTTAAAGGGGCTTGACGGGGGGGTTGAGTTTGGGGTTAAGCATGCCAAAAGCATCCCGCCACTGGCAATATTCGTAAATTGCCAAAAAAAAAAAAGAATAGGTCTGTCACAGCTGTTGATGCCATGCTTTTGTGCGTAATAATTGTTCTTGCTAGCGTTGATTGTTGTTGTTGTGCTTGTTGTGTACAATTGTTGTTCGTGTTTTTCTTGTTGTTGGTTGCTGTGTGTTTAATTGCGCGCGGCATGGCTGAATTGCGATTTATAAAAATTAAGTGGTGGCAACAAAAATAAATGGGCCATTAATTAAATTTGAGCATTTGTTTATACTTGTGCTATAAATGTTTACATAAAGGTATTTCACGTGGTTCCCACGCCCACTTCAGCATAGGTGTAGCACCCTGTATGCTTTATAGAAGAATTAGCAACATTTTGCTGCATACTTTTAAGCGCGGCATTAAATGCATTTAATGTCAATTTAGTTTGACAAATGGTCGTTATTTCAAAGTGGAGGCGCTTTTTTCAAAAAGAAATATTATGATATATTAGAAAATTAGTAATAGTATTATAATGTGTAACAAACAAAACAAAAAAAAAAACCAAATTAACTACAATAGCTGTAATTAAATCAATGCATTTATTCGACTTGTATTTTATTAAGGAAACTCTTTGGAGATATTTAAAGAAAGCCATTAAAACGATTTCATATTCCAAAACAAAATATTTTAGATAAAACTGAAGGCCATAAAATAAATAAAAATTTGTAATTAAAATTATGTACAAATATATTAATATCTATATATTAAAACACATATAAAAAGATAATTGTAAAAATTATTATAGTTTTATGGTATTTTGACAGATAAAATAATATATATTAAATCATTATATATTGGTTTCTATAAACCCTGCTTACCAATTTATTTTATAGTTTGTATTAATAATATTTAAGTAATCATAACATAGTTTTGCGCTGATTTGAAGAAGACCAAATTTAAGCAGCCCTATAATAAAAGAATACTCGATGAAGCTATTAATTATGGAAATCTCTTTTATCAAATGCAAATATTATTCAAAAATTAAGCATACGAAGGGTTGTACATGCAAACACAACACATCTATGATAAGAGCAAAGGCACTCTTATCACATTTAAGAGCCATGCTGGTCTGGGTCTATGAATAAAGTGCAATTGACTATTACGAAATTAGCATGAGCCGCATTTAATGCGGCAATAGCAAAAAGTGCATGGCTAAATAACCTAGAAAAGCGCTATGAACTGAAATTGTAGACAACCAGACCGATTCACACCAGAGTCGGGTGTATGGCGGGGCTGGTAATACGAGTAGCGCCATACCTGGAGCATACACACAGAGAGAGGGAGAGAGAGTGAGAGAGCTATGACAACAAATCGCTCGATGATAATATATTGAATTATTTGACCTATGCAAAATGAAACCCATTGCACATTTTGTCGACCCATGCAGTATGTGCTCCATGAGAAAGCATGGGAAAGTTGACCAGTGCTAAAAATAATGAAAACGACAAAAAACAAACAAGAAAACGAAAAGATGTCAATGCAAAAAATATGCGAGCTGTGACAGCGATAATCGGAGCCAAAGTCAAAGCCTAGGCGAGGGACTATTAAATAAACTAGACCCGCCAGAGACCAATACAATTTCTGTTTATGATTCGTATTGTCTGCTTTGTGGTATATTTTGTGACTGTATGTGTCTGTGTGTGTGTGTGCGTGTGCGTGTGTTGTATTTACTGTTGCTGTTGCCGCACAGTTTGCCTGGTTCGCAAAAGTTCGAGCGGGTTCTCCACAACGCGGAAATGCATTTTGCATAAATTGATTTAAATTTTAATTAATTTTTGCTAAACGTGGCTGAGCAACAGTGAAGGGTTTTTAAAAATGAAAACCATATAAAATTGTTTATATACAAATACATTGATTAATTATATTTGTACTCAAATAAATATTAAACTGTTTTCGCAAGTAGTTAGCAATATTTGCAATTAATAAAAAGATTTAACGACCAGTTATTTATTATTATTTATTAGTTAAAATTATATTGATATTTGAAATGTATTACTCTCGTACATAAGTTAATTTGAATTTGAAGAGTGTTTTCAATTTTGCTGCTTATGAAAATGTTTGCATTAATATTTATCGGATTATTTAAAAATATGAACTCTAAAAAGTTTCTATAAGAAACGTTTTTCGAAGGAAATACTTATTGCACTCAAGAAAAAAAATGTAATGGTTTAAAAAACACTGGTCTTATATTTTTGATTACCATTTCCTATGCTCAGTAATTGATAAAAAGCAGCTATAAATACAAAATCAACGCGCATTTTATTGCCAAAAATATACTGAACAGTCATATCAGTTTCTGTAGTGCCATAGATCAACACTTAAAGTGTGAATTTAATTTGTTTAATACGCAAAAAAGAAATAAGTATGAATGTTGTCCGCGTGTAAGGTCGACGACAATATACCCTGCACACAGCTGTTATATGTATTTAAGTTTTAAATCTATATAAATAAAATATATGAATATGTTTTGGAATATATATTGAATGTTTTATAACCGATGAGGTGTGCATTGGCTTCAATCGACATGTGAAGTCGAAATGTATCGGTTTCGCCAAAGGTAGGAAGTTATCGATAAAATTAAAAAAACTCTATCCGCCCAAAACTTATATTCAAATTTGATGTCTTTAGCTGTTATCTGACTATATTGACTGTGCATTTGATTCTGATAATGAATGCTATATTTTGCTTATTACTTTTTTGCTTTCTTTTGCCTGTGGAATTTCTTTTTAGACAAAATGATTATACTCCTAAAAAAAAGTGTAATGGGCTCAGGGTATCAAACGAAAGAAAGAAGAAAATTATCAAGACGACAAAACAAACTGTAACAAGAAACAGGAGAATGACAAAACGGCGCACAGCAGCACTCGAGAGATAAGTAGCCACTTGCACAGATTCCAACAAAGAGATTGAGAGAGAGAGAGAGAGCGACAGACAGAAAGAGAGAGAAATCTAAAGAGATCCACACAGACTACAATTTATTAATTATAGCAGTGTGAGTGCGCGTGTGTGTGTGTGTGTGTGTCTCTATATACACATGTATAATAATAATAATAAAAAGGGCCACTCGCCAACGCTGCTGGGTCAAGTTCAAGGACAAGCAAAAGCGACTACAACGCACAATGTATGGAAATGAATGGGAATACGAATCCGGGTGCGGTGCGGTGCCAGAGGAAGGGGAAATGCGCAATATATTTATACACACGCATTCGCCACTGTTTGTGAGTGAGTGCCTCAATGAATGGCCAGCTATATAGCAGCAAGATGTGTGCGTGCGTGTGTGTGTGCGCGCGTGTGTAGAGCAGGGCTATTGTAATAGTAGATTATGCGCCGATTCGTGCTGAAGTAATCGCTGCGATTGATTTCGCTTTTCTTATCAACAACAACAACAACAACAACAATATCAAGCTGCACATTGTTGTTGGTATTATTTTTTCTTTTTTTTAAAACCACTGCCGCTGCCCGCGCCCTTTTGTAGATCATTGGGTCACATACATAGCCGTAAGTGATGGCCCTCAGCATCGATTTACCGCTTACAACTGGCACAGAGCCGTCATCATTGCTGCCTCTGCTGCTCTTGAGGATGCTGCCCACTCACACATGCAAGCAAAACACACCAGCAGCGAACAACGACGCAGATGAAGAAGACGACAACAGAACAAGAACAGTAATCAGGCAAAATGAATTTGCAGCTCGTGTTAATCAAGCGAAACACTCCACATCAACACTATTGCATGCGTGTGAGTGTGTGTGTGTGTGTCTGTGTGTGAGTGTACGAGTATACTCACATACTCGCGCTGCGAGTACTCGTAGTGCACTCAGACTGCGTGGAGCTTGCAGCTTGCCTAATTGCGAGTAGTTTTCCTGCCCAGGATACCCTGCATTGCTCAAACTGTTGTAACTTTTATGTAATCGATTATCGACTAATCGTTTATATTTATACTTTGTAAAACTTTATGTAGATAGGCCTAATAAATCGTATTTATGTGAATAGTTAACGACTCATAGTTAATCGTTTCCATTTATCGATTAACAATGTGAGTTATCGTTATCGACACAATAGGAAGGCATGCCTTGACTAGTTATCATTATTGAATATTAAATAAATAAATTAATGATATCATAAATATAACTATCTATTTTCGATGAATAACCTAAATTTATAGAGCAATCGATAGACCTGCCAATCGTCTAAACTGTTTCACTCGGGGGCTTCATGCTCTCTGCTTCAAATGGAGCATTCTTGTTTGTTATCAATTGTTGTTGTTATTGCATTTAAGTGCAGCTTGTTAATGCTCATTAAATGTTAAGGGAACGCCGACTGTCGACTTGCGACCGAAACTGCCACTTGACATGGCTGCAAGCGGAGGCTCTGGCTCTGGCTGTGGCACTGCATCTGGGCTCTGTGGCTCCTCTTCCATCCGTGGCTCCGAGGCGGCTCCCCCAATTGCGTTGTGTGTTCTGTGCTGTGCCTCGAGCATAAACCGATCCAAGTCTGATTAGTATACGCCTTGGTCCAGTCCATAAAATGATGTGAGCCGAAAGTGTCGCGGCGGGCGCGTTGAAAAGAACTTTGTGTCGGGCGAGTTGTCGGTTAGCCTTCATTTACATTCATACACACGCACACACACATACACACGCACACACACGCACACACACGTTACGGCCGATTAGAAAAAGTGAAGAAGTAAAGAAAAAGTTCTAAGCGACGCCAAAGGTGGAAACTTGTCGTAAAATGAAAATTCAAATGAAAATCTTGAAAATACAAGCAAACATAAACATAGAACGCTGGCGTCCTCCACATCCACAGCGCGTGAGAAAACCTGTTCGTTGGAAAAGAGGCTTGTTGTTTGTTGTTTTGCTGTTAATTGTGGTTGTTATTGTTGTTGTTCTGCTTGTTGTTGCGTGCGTGTGTGTGCGTGTGTGTGAGTGTGGCGTCCAGAGCTAATTGAAAAGAAGTATTAAGACAGCGTTGCCTTTTGTTTTTCTTTTTTGATTGACTGACCAACCCAGGCCAGGCCAGGCTGCTGAGATTGAGACCGAGACCGAGAGACAAACCAGCCCAAGCAGGCAGGCAGTCTGGTATGGCATAATTGTGGGATTTACAAGAAGAACAAGACGAATGGGATGATGAAGATGATTAAGAAGAAGAAGAAGCAGTCAACTCGAACAACAACAGTCAAGTTAATTAATAATGCAAAGCGCATGCGCATGCATCCATTCACTCAGTCAGTCAGTCAGTCACTCAGTCACTTAGTCACTTAGTCACTTAGTCACTTCATTCATTCACTCAACTTTGTTGTTATCGCTCATCAACTGGAGTGCTTGAGATACTTAGGATTGTATGATAGAATGAGGAATAGACTAACCATCTCTAATCCTTTTAGCCTGTTAGTCCTTTTAGTTTAATTTATCCTTTAACTCTTTATTGCAATTAAACTGTATATTATTTTTAGATATTATGCTCATAGTGAAACTTTTAAATTAGGACACTAGTTTCTATAAATATATAAACATGAAGCGGCAGCTACCTCACCTCTCCTCACTTAACATCAGATGTGTTCTTTAATAACTTTAGAAATAATTTTAATTATTTCATTACAATGCAACCCCAAGGCAATCATCAGGTCTATAAAATATGTATAATATTTGTCAGCACAGCTTACATTAATATATACATATAATATATAATATACATTTTTAATATCTTTATGTTTTATTGAATTAAAAATATATATTTATTATTATTAATTCAAAGTATACGATTATAAAATACAATTAGTGCGTGTGTGTGAGTGTGTGTGAGGTTTACGACAACTAATTTGAACTATTTGAATCAGATTAGTTTATATTGAAAAGAGGGAGTCACACAGTTCATACTTAAAAATTCAGTATTAATTTTATTTTATATAAGACCCCAACTTATCTTAAAGATCTTAGAGCAGCCATGACTTTAGCTCGTTTGTTATTTGTATTCATTTCAAATTTCATTCTTTTATTGCTTTTAGACGTAATGCACAATTTGAATTTGCTCTACTTCAAAAAACTAACGAAACCCTTATGCGATCCACCCACAAAGTTACTACACAAGTTGCAGTCACTTAATTCGAGTACGAACAATGAATGTGTATATTTATGTGCCTCTATAAATATATAAGTATGTAAGTTTAACGCACATATCGCATGACTTAAAACAACATAACAACCACAACTTCCAACTCAAATTCGCATTAATTTAAAACTCAATCAAGACAATTAGCGCGCTCACTCGATTCCCTATCTCGCTCTTTCCCACATACAAACACACACACACAAACACAAACATGTGTACACAATTCACAATGCACAAATAACACGATCCCTAACCCACTGCTCCTCGTACTCCTCCTACTTGTACTCCTACTCCGTTTTCTACTCCTACTGCTGCTGCTCACACACACACACAAATCACAGGCGGCAATATTGTTGCAGCAGGTCAGATATCTGGACAGAGAGACGGGAGCACAAAGCACAGCTGATTCTATTGCTGCTGCTGTTGCTGCTGCTGCTGCTGCTTAGACGAACCAGTTATGCAGTTTGTTGTAGTCGCAGTCGTAGTCATAGTTGCAGTTGTGTTTGTAATCCAACCTACCTCACGCCAAGCAGCGAGTGCCGAGAGGCACCTCCATGCGCAGCTCACGCGGCCACGCATTGAGGTAGCTGCTGCTGTCGTCGCCTCTCCATGAGTGTGTTGTGTTGCATCAACAAGCTATCGATGTAAACATTTCAATAAGCCACCCAACAATGGCAACCAATCGCCTTGGCTGCCATTGTTTCTTTAGCAAAGTTACATTGAGATTTTATACGCAAAAAATAAAAAGAAATAAATATGAAATAAAATCAAAATAAACATAAACGAAAAAACAACGCAAACACAGAACTTCGTGTTGTTGTTGTGTTCTTATCAGCGGGAGAGCAATTCAGAGAGAGCAATTAAGTAAGAGAGTGCTCGCGCTCGTGAGAGAGAGCGAGTGTGTGTGTGTGTGTGAGAGAGAGTGTGTACGCAACTGACTAACTACTCATGGCACTCAGGCATGATGCTATCATATCATGCGGCATCGCCTGCCGGGAGACCCGATCAGATCCCATATACACGCACACACACACACACAAACACATGTGCACAAAACCTTACCTTACTCACACAAAACGGATTCGAACAGCTGGTCGGTCGTTCGATCGATTGATCGTTGTTGATCGTGTGTGCAATCAACGAACGTTCGATCGAACCGAATCGTAGCCATTTCGTGCATCTGTTGTGGTTGTTGTCCTTGTTGTTGCTGTTGTTGTTATTGTAGTGTGTGGCTTGGCTGTTATTAAATCAGTTGAAGAGATAGCCGCTCGCGTTCGCATTTGCCGAGGCGCTCAAACAAACGATCGTAATACATCGTGATCATCGTCGTCGTCGCCTTCGTCATCGGCGTCGCTGCTTTCGTCGTAAACTGTGGGCTCAACATTTATTCCCATTCATATTCAGTCAGTCTTTGACTAAGCGTCGCAGTTGTCATCGTAGCGGGCACTGTGGTTTAACTGACTACTGACTACTGACTACTGACTACCGACTATCGACTACTGACAACGGATTCTGAATCGAATTCTGATTCTGTCAGTGCGTTAGCTCCTCCTACGGTTTTGTGTTTGCACAGACGCTAGATACACGCACACACACAAGTACACAATTATATTTCTATTAAACGGATACGGATGCGGTTTTGATTATACACACAACACACCCAAAACATACACACACCACACACAATAGGCAATTACGAATCTGCAGTACGAGTGCAAAAGTGCAATGTCTGGGTGTGATTAAAAATAAAGTTCAGCATATTCTATTGTTTTCGGAACGATGACAAGTGCAACTTTAACTACAACTACAACAACAAGCATAACAGCAACAAAAACAACAACAAGAAGAGAAGCAGCTGATTCTGATTAGAGGAGGCAGATCGATGCAGGCATGCTGCAATAAAGAGCTTTAATTACAACACATAAATATAATAATCAATGTGCAATATAGTTGAAATATATTTATAAAATATAAAAAAATAAAATTACATATCAATATCAATTCAAATGCCGGTTAGTGATAATAGTTTTTATATAAATACATATAGAATGCAGTGCAATCAATCAATAATTAAGTAAATAATTAAGTGAACGAAAAAAAAATGCCTAAAATGTTAGCTGAAAGTCCATCATTATTGACTTAACGACAATCACAGAAAATATCGGATCTTTAATTGGATTTAAGATAAGCACGCAATAAAAAGGTAAGTTCTTAAAAGAACAAAAAGTGTCGAAAAGAAAAACATATTTTATTTAAATGTAAAATAAGTGGAATCTTAAAAAAATCTAAGATCTCAAAATGAATTGAAAAATTGTGTTCTAAGAAGTAGTTAAAATCTTAAGATAGCTTTATCTGTATGTAGGAAAATGTGTCCAGCTTTTTGTTAAGAAAGGCTGGTCAAGGACGAAGCATTAGCATTATTTAATTAGGCAACCTGTAAGAAAAACCATTTCGCTATCAAGAAAATCAAAAGTATTAGCCTAAAATGGAAATATTTTCTTATTATTATGTACACAAAAAATGACAAATTAACCAAGAAACGAATGCACAAATATACAAAATATATTCATATATAATACACATTTAATGCAAATTTAATTATACATTTGACTTTGGCAAAAAATCGTTAAAAAAAAAATTGCAATTACTTTCTTACCTCTTCTCACGGCTGTTGCACTTGTTTATCGGGTGCTTTATGATTGTGCGTGTGTGTGTGTGTGCTCACAGATCATTTTTTTTATTTGTTTATACAATTTTATCTCATTATTTATGAAGTTTTGCAATCTCCAGCTACTTATGCTTATAATTATTTAAATAATAATTTTCTTTTGTTATCAATTATGTGCGCTTCAAGTTCATTATCATCATTAAAAAAAGCCCCATCTACCTGTCCCCCTCTCGCACACACACACACACACATATACAAACACATTGCATAATTGGCACTTGCCTTTCATTGTTGTTGTGATTTGTAATGTACACAAATAATATATTTAGCATTTTCAAAGTGAATGTCAGTCACTCCTTTTTTCATATACATTTTTTTTATTTTTATACATTATTCAGTTCATTTTTTTTTTAACAACGTACATTGACCGCCACTTTTCGAGGCGATGATACATTTTCGTTTATGACACGATTATCGGGGCTTGAACGGGGTTTTGAGAATTCAGAAAAAATGCGGGCTTTATACTCTCATTTATGCATTGTGCTTTATTTTTAGATGACATTTAAGGGAGCTACTAATTTACTAATTAATTCATATTTCAACTTACTGTCATATCAGATATGAAAGTTTTTTTTTTCAATCAATTAATTTATTTTTAACTTCAAAATATATATACATAAATATATGCTATAAAACAATTATGGATTTTGGTAGAATGACAAAGCTCTTTGGTTTATAGGATATATTCTTTTATTTTATTTCTATCCAATGCGATAGATCATTTAATGCCTTTAACAAGATTCCCACAGAACTAAGGAAAGTACGTGAGATATTTTTATTTTTCTAGAGTTTGTGGTTGAGTCATTGTTATTCCAAGAGCGATCCTCAAGCTGATAGTTTATGCTGCTCAACTCCACTCAAAAGTTCTTTCACTTTTCTTCTCTATTGCCTTTCTAACGATTCTTTGGCTATTGAATAATTCACACAGAACGCAACGCGAAGCGGCCGAAATAAATATAATGGTCAAGAAAAGCCAAAGCTTGTTTTGTGTTGGTCAGAAGACAAAACCAGAGTCGGCTGCGGGACGGCGGGACAGCGGGACTGCGGGCTCTTCTCTAACAAAATCTAATGCGAAATTTCTCTATTTCTCTATTACCATTTGAAAAGAACAGAGACTCTCTGCTGGCTGAGGACGTTGCGGAGGTTTGCCTCACAGACTCTCCTATTCAGTTATGGTTGTCTAAGGCACGTCGTTGGCCGTACATTGAACTTGGCCAAACGTCGGACGGACTTGTGGCTTAGCTAATGGGTTGGGCTATCTCCCTCTCCCTCTCTCCTCGTCTCGCTCTCTCTGTCTGTCTATTTCTCTATCTCGCTGTCTATTGGCTTCATGGAACAGCTGACAAACGCTATGCGCGAAAAATTGTTTGCCCGGTGACTGCGAACTTGGCTTTGGCTGTTAGCCGTTTGGCTGTTTGGCCATTTGCCGCTTGAGGCTTGAGACTTGGCCGTGACCATGAAGCGGTGCGGTTGGGTTCCGTTGCGTGTGCAATGTTATATGGCCGCTAGCTGTGTAGTGACATAATCTGCTGATGTTGAGCGTTCTACGCTTTGGGGCTGTAGTCTGCTCTTCTTCTTCTTCTTCTTCTTCTGTAACTGCGCAGCGGATCGCGTGGCTTTTATTATATTCTTATGTTTTATTCTTATATATATATATATATATATATATATGTTTTTTTCCCCCATTTGGTTTGATTTGCATAAATGTGAAAAAATGTGCCAATAAAAAAATAGCCAAGAATATAATAAAAACTTTATGTAAATTCTGATGAAAAAAACAAACTTGTTTATTTCGCAAAATAAACAACAACAACTCAAAATAATCGGCTAATTGGTAGAACACTTTTTTCATTTTTAGTTTGAGTTTTTTTTTTCTTTTTTGTCACATTTTAGCAACGTTTGCAGGCCACCTTGTATAAGTACCAGTTTTGATATTATTTTTTTTTTACAAAAGTTACTAAGCAAATGCTGAATAATTTAATTTGCAGTTGCACTTGGACTTGGACGGCCTGACGCCACAGGAATCAGTTCAATGCAAACTCAATTTGCTGAATTAGTTGAAATGACTTAAATTTTGGTTTTTATTATTATTATATATTTATTTTTGTTTTGGAAAGCATTCAACGAAAGTTGCATGCTAAAACCAAAGAAAACAAATATATGACAACTGAAGAAAGCTGAAAAGTGATCAACAAATTGGGCTAAGAAATGCCACAGTACGGCGTGGACACGCCCACGTACAGTGGGCACCAAGCTATGAAAAATCTCATAAAATGAGGCACCAGGAGAAGCCAAGGAATTGAATTCAGCGTAAAGACAAATTAACTTGTATTTGTACAGTAAACAAATGATTCATAAAAAATACTCACGGTTTTTTTTTATTATTAAATTATCAAAGAGATATTTGGGAAATTTCTCACTCAGATATATAACCAACCTTTCATTATATTTTTGATGGCTCCAACTCAAGATTTTAATTTTATTTTTGTTTGTACTCAAATTTATTTCAGGGATTGCTATGTAGTTTAAAAACACGCAGCAAAATTCAAATATTTAAATTATAAACGTTGTACATCAAACGATAAACAAACATTTAGAAAATAAAATAAATAATTTCAACTGTTTATATTAGTCTATTAAATAATTCTCTATACGATCAATCATAATTGTGATTGGTTAGTAATCTTAAAATCACTGAAATGATTAATATTGAAAGAAAGTCGAGTTCCGCTTTGGATTCTATTTCTATTTGTTCCGGCCACAAATAGTCTTCTTCGTTAATCAACTTCCACTTTATTTGCAAAGAAATAACGATAAGGGCTACATTTTGGGACATTTTGAGCAAGGGTTGACTTTTAGTGTATTTACAGACTTCAAATTGGGCCTTTCCTTAATGTTGTCAATTGGTAAAAATGTTTATTTACAGCCGAAACCAGAAATATTTCGAACTTGGAGAATTTCTTTGTATTCATTTGATATTACATGAAATTTAATTATATTTACAAAATCTATTAACTTGTATCTAGGCATAAGCAAGAACTTCACTATATTTTTATTGTGGGTTGGTTTATATATATATATAAAATATAGAGGCTTGGTTCTTGAAGAGATAGGCTCGTTTTGTCGATGCTTGGCCTGGCTTGCAAAAAGTGGAATCGCAAGAAATTGAAATCATAGCCAGTTCAGCACTTCCTTCTATGTTGCTAATCACTTCCTCATCTATGGGGCGACGCGTGCGCCGTTCTAAGCGCTTCTCACTTTTCCAAGTAGATGAACAAAAAAAAAACTCGCTTTTTAATAAGAATTCTTGCGAATTCTACACAACTCTGGTCTGTCGACAGCGTGTTTTGCCGGCACCATGATTAATATGCATATACGTAGCATTTCGAACAGCAGATAGGTTCAGGGGGATGGTGGTGGTGGTGGAGAGAGGCGAGAGAATTGTCTTGGCCCGCTGCTTTGTCGTTAGAGCCGCGTTAGAAGCGGGGCCGGGTTTAAGTCGAATGTTTTGAAAACCGGCTTCGAAACCAGACACGGGCAACGCGAAGAAAGCATCGCTGAGAACCGCTTGAGAATGCGACATTAGAAAGCATATTATGAAATTTATTATGTAAAACGAGACGATGGGAAAGTTCTTGTTATTTTTCTCATTTCATGTTGTTTTTCTCATTTTTTGTTTTGCTTTGGTATTTCACAACTTTTTGCCATCAACCATTTAAAGAACTAATGCGCAAATACAATAATTGGTGGCTTTTTCGGGTTTTGGTTATCACCACAAATATTTATGACTGTCTCGAGAAACGACGCTGGTAAATTAAGCAAACCCATGTTTTTGCCTATTAAGTTCTTATTTCATTCGGTATTTTTGGCGATACAAGTCGATTTTTTGTGGTAGCTGCTCAATATTTATATTGACATCTTAACCGTGCGAAATCCGTAAGAAGTTTATTTATTATATTAATAAATTAAAAAGTGGCTTATAGTGTGAAGCGAATATATTAATCTTAAATTTAAATTTTAATTAAGCTAAAAATATATAAAAAAAAAAATAGCAGTTTGACAAAGTGCCAATAAAAGTGACATAGGTAAATATATATGTGTATATGTAAATATTTAGTTTTATATAAATTTCGATTGTTTGTTTCTTTTGTGCTGCAGAAAAATTATAATGTATTTTAAATAATAATTTTATATGCCTTAAATCCAGCCAAACTTATTATACATATATTTTCTGGATAAGCATTGAAAACAGATCTTGGAGATTATGGCAGCTAGAGTCTTAAATTTTGGATACATTTCCAATTGGAAAAGACAAACAAATTTTTGCTGGCTGATGATTTTTATCTCAGCTTTTTGCAAATGTTTTTAAGAAACAATTTACATATTTAATAACTTGTTTTTAGCAGCCAACAGCATTTTTATTCCGATTATCTATATATCTATAATATAATAATAGCAACTAAAATTTGTGATTTATTTGTATAGCAAAATAGTTATTGTGAAATTGCTTATCTATAATTTCACCTTATCCAAGTTGAAGATTATTCTTTATATGTACAATATAATTATGGCCTAGACTTTGTATAACTTGAACGATAGCAAAAAATTGAAGAAGCCAAATTTAACTCACTTTTCATTTCACTTTTTTTGGCAAGTCACAGAGACTTTTGGTTTTTATATGATTTGTGGCAACCTTGAATTTTTGTGTTTATCTTATCTAAACGCTTATTGCATGGGGACATTTGCTAAGTATTTGCACACACACACACACTCGGAAATAAAATAAAAATAAAGTATTCTTATCGTGCCAGCCAAATACAATGCAAAATCGATTATTGGCTAAAATTTAAATGGCAAACTTCTTCAATATTTATAGCAAAAAACATTAAATGCTAGGCCAGAGACCGGTTTGGTTTTGGGGTACGTTCATGAATGCAATTAAAAGTGTCTATAATAAAAAATTAAATAAAATATAGAAATTTTTGGACAAGTGCTTGAAAAATTGCATAATCAAACTGTGAAGAGACTAATTTAAAATATCAATTTTAACACGCGGCTTTCAACTATCTCGCTCTGATTTTCTGACTCTAACTCTCTCTCTCTCTCTCTAACTCTCCCCTTTATATATGTGTGTCCCTCTCTCTCGCTCTCTCTGTGAAGCGTCCAATGGTAATGGCCGTGATACTGTTGTTCGCCCTGGCACTCGTACTCGGTTTCTATTGCGCGATTCATCGTCAAAAGATCTGTGCGATTTATTTGAAGCCGCTGTTGAAGAATACACCGCTGGAGGATTGCTATCATGCCACGCCCATTGAGCAGCGCAGGCGCAAGGGCATCTGGGATATACCAGGGCCGCAGCGTATACCCTTTCTGGGTACCAAATGGATATTCCTCATCTTCTTTCGACGCTACAAAATGACAAAGTTGCACGAGGTCTACGCAGGTGAAAGACTCTCCCAATCTCAAAGAGCACACGCCAATAATCGATACTCCCTCTCTCTCTCTCTCTCTTTCTCTCTTTCTCTCCCTCTCTGTCTCCTGCAGATCTTAATCGACAGTATGGCGACATTGTGCTGGAAGTGATGCCCTCAAATGTGCCCATTGTGCATCTGTATAATCGCGAGGATCTGGAGAAGGTGCTCAAGTATCCCAGCAAATATCCCTTTCGTCCGCCCACCGAAATCATTGTGATGTATCGTCAATCGCGACCGGATCGCTATGCCAGCGTTGGCATTGTCAATGAGCAGGGACCAATGTGGCAAAGATTGCGCTCCTCGCTCACCTCGAGCATCACCTCGCCGCGCATCCTGCAGAACTTTCTGCCCGCACTCAATGCCATCTGTGATGATTTCGTTGAGCTGCTGCGCGCCAGACGCGATCCCCACACCCATGTGGTGGCCAACTTTGAGGAGCTGGCCAATCTGATGGGTCTGGAGGCGGTTTGCACCCTAATGCTTGGCCGGCGCATGGGTTTCCTTGCCGCCAACACAAAGCAGCCGCCGGAGAAGATCAGCCAGTTGGCGGCGGCTGTCAAACAGTTGTTCATCTCACAGCGGGATTCGTATTACGGGCTGGGCCTCTGGAAATACTTCCCAACCAAAACGTATCGGGATTTCGCACGTGCCGAGGACTTGATCTATGAGTAGGTATAAAATATAATCCTCAGCTGCAATTTTTTGTTTGCTAATTAGCCTCTGTCTCTGCTGCAGTGTCATCTCCGAGATCATTGACAACGAGCTGGAGGAGCACAAAAAGTCTGCAGCCTGCGAGGATGAGGATGCGGCCGGATTGCGCTCCGTATTCCTTAACATACTCGAACTCAAAGAATTGGACATACGGGACAAAAAGTCGGCTATAATTGACTTTATAGCCGCCGGCATTGAAACGGTGAGTGTCAACGGAAAACGACTTCTGCTCATATGATATATAATATAATATATATATAATATAATAAATATATAATATAATAAATATAATATATATTATACTATAAATTGGGGTACCAGCTCTACGAGCTCTACCAGCTTTATACTGAGCCTTAAACCACAGCTTCTGATCGAATGCTAAAATCTTTTTTTTGGGTTGAGGGCTTGTCCTAATCCTTGAATCTTAAAACATCCATTCCTAGAAAGCTGCATCTTTTTTTTAGTTAAGGCGACCTTCTTCTAATTGGAAATGTATATTATAATACTTACTATTAAAAGAGCATTCTGCGTTTTTAATTCTATTAAAGAATGTTGGAAACTATATTTTTAAATAACTCTTTTAATGCATGTCCACTTTTAACATAGTGCGCAATCTGAGTTATTTTATAAATAAAATGTTCTTTTACTAAGATGGTTAAATAAATCTCATCAGTAATGTTTTTTACTAAAATGTATACAAAAAACAAAATATACCAAAATTTGATAAGGAGTTTTTATAGTAAAATTAAGATGATGTCAAATTGATTTCGGTCCACAATCTAATTTCTATTTTCGATGGCCGCATTTTCTTCTTTGGTCTCCTAAATTTGGCGTTAGCTTTATACAAAATAAATGAATAAATAAATATGCTCTTCTTCTCTCTCTATCAAACTCAATCTGTCTCTCTCTAGTTAGCCAACACACTGCTCTTTGTGCTCAGTTCGGTGACGGGAGACGCGGCGGCATTGCCTCGCATACTCGGCGAGTTCCTTGAGTATCGTGACACGAACATCCTGCAGGATGCGCTCACGAATGCCACATACACCAAGGCGTGCATACAGGAGTCGTACAGGCTGAGGCCCACGGCCTTTTGCCTGGCACGCATCCTCGAAGAGGACATGGAACTGTCCGGTTACTCTCTAAATGCGGGCGTAAGCACTTGAAGAACTTCATCCGAATTACAGTTACTTAATAGTTGTTTTTTTTTGTAGACTGTAGTGCTGTGTCAAAACATGATTGCCTGCCACAAGGATAGCAACTTTCACGGGGCGAAACAATTTAGCCCGGAACGCTGGATAGATGCCGCAACGGGCAACTTTACGGTAAATGTGGACAGTGCGAGCATTGTGGTGCCCTTCGGCGTGGGTCGACGCACCTGTCCCGGCAAGCGATTCGTCGAAATGGAGGTGGTTCTGCTGCTAGCAAAGGTCAGCTAATATAACCAAAAAATTATTATAAATAAATAAATTGTTTGCATTTAATTCTTTTTCAATTTGCAGCTGGTGCTGGCGTTCGATGTGAGCTTTGTGAAGCCGCTGGAAACCGAATTCGAGTTTCTTTTAGCCCCCAAAACGCCGCTAAGTTTAAGGCTGCGCGATCGCGACTCATAAATCGTATTGTATCTAATACAATCCACCCCAAAAACAGAAAAAGGTTAACACACAAATATTTTGTTATTTTGTACATACGAATGAAGTTTAGGGAGTAGAACTCATTTAAGTCTAGGCACGCTCGCAATTGGTAAAATGTGGTAAAATAATTGTTCAACTGGTTTCTGAATTGATTTTCCTTACAAACTTAAAACGTGTCTTTTCAAGCTTTTCAACTTAAGTCACTCCTACACCTGCACCTAAAGATCAATTTCGAGTTTTAACAGGAAATATTTATGCCTTCATCCGAAAAGTATGCTACAAAAAATGCAAAATTCACCTTGGGAAATTTGTATTCCAGAGGCGAGCGTTGATTATATGAGAAAAGTTAGATATAGCCTTGGTAATAGAACCCACAAATTTAACAAAAAAAAAAAAGAAAAACAAAAAAAGAAACCAAAATGTACATAGAAAAAAAGACTATAAAGTTACATCCCAATAGCTGTATTTGAATACTTATATTTTTGTGTTGTTGTAGGTAGTTATTGTTAATCTTAAGTAGCGGCAATTATTTTTGTGGCGTGTAAACGGAAAGACTGTGTTTAAGTTTTGTTGTTTTAATGCTGATTTGTAACTCGTAACCTGTAATCTATATAATCTGTATAAAAAAAAAAGAAACATCTAATTCGTAATGTCCTGTACAGTTAACCAATATGTATTTATTCCAAGTTTTTCTATTTCTTAGTTTTTGTATCTGTGTATATTCTTTGTTAAATGATAAAAAAAAAACGAAAAACAAAGCGAGAGTTAAAAACAATAACGAACAAAAAAAAAAAATAATAACGAAATAAAGCAATGCTTTTAAACTGTGTTTGCAATTGTTGTAATAATTTCTTATAGCGGATATATAAAGTATTAATTGGAATAACTGCTGTTGAATTTTTAATAATATTATTTAGCTATTTCTTAGGTAAATTCTCAAGTTGCATATTTTCTTTTCGGAAAACTCTAATAATTTTCGATATAAAAAGATAATTTTTTCCGAGCTGCTAAAGAGCCATTTAGCATTTTCTGCAACCATATCTCATCGTACTACAGTGCTGTCCCATATATTAGCCACACATTGCCTGTGGGTCGTGTCTTTGCTAACCTGCTCAATTACACTGCTGTCCATTTAACGTGCTTTGATAGAAAGATGCATTTTTAAACAAAGCTCAAACAATAAAAATTGCTATTCAAAAATTTTAATAGTACAAAAAATTTATCCATAAAATTTGGGTTTTTTATGTTTTGTTTATTTATTTAGTTGGGTTTTGGTAGTTGTGCAAACAATTTGGTATAATAAAAAAAAAAACACTTGGCTCGCTTTTGGGTTTCTAAACATGTTTCAAGCGCTGCCCGCTCAGCGCTTGCTCTCTCTCTCTCTGCTCGCTTATGCTCTGACTGTCTGACTCTCTCCGTCTCTGTTCGTGTGTGTGTGTGTGTGTGTGTGTAGTGGGCTTGGAGCTGGGGCTTGGGCCTGAACGGTTTTGGTTTTGTATACGTTACAACAGTTGTCGTTGGCGTGTCGTCGGTTTCAGTTTCAAATTTACCCGTTTGAGCGGTGCACAATAAATTTCCAACTTAATACAAAAATTGCGCGCTTGAACATTTTGAGTGCAACTGTATTTGTGACTAGTGTTTTTTGTGAAGAATACCAAAAAACTAACAACAACAATTGGCTGCACTTTACTCTGCACCACTAATAAGTATTAGCCATGTACGCAAATGCAAGAAATATGTTGCAACACAAAAACACACACAAACCACACACACATAACTAAAACCTGTTTTTATTTTTTTGAAATCAACGCAGGCAACATAAACTTTTAAATACTCAAAAATACAGTCGTAACTAACTCAAAAATGCATCATTTACTATTAACAAAATAACAATGAATTTGCTGTATTCATCGACTTCAGAGTCAGAGTCAGCGACAGACTCTCAGATGTGTGATCGGTGATGTGAGTGTTCGCTCATCTTCTCAGATCTACGCTCTTGCTGAGCCTGCAGCCCCACCCGAAAACTAATTGTTATTGCAGTACAGCACACAGGCAAGAAGAACAACAGCAACAGCAACAGCAACAATAAGAGCGTAACATATTGCTGCTTCTGCTGCTGCTATTATTATTCAAGTTGCTAATTATGCACCACTTATTTACACTAGCTAACAAATTGTTGATTCTATGATTCACATCAATTTAGTTTCACTCGTCAAGTTTGCTTGCGTCAAATTGTTAAAACGTGATTAAAGCAGCAAATAAATATTAAATAAAATTTAAAAGTTATTAAAATATGACAATAGTTAAACAAAGAAAATAAGAATAATATATTAAATAAAATAACAAATTTATTAGCATGACTTAATAAATCAGAAGTTAAAAAAAAAGCCAAACAATGCTGATAAATTAGCTAGACCTTTTTTATATAAAGTATTATATCCATTAGAGATTATTAAAACAATTACCAACCAACGCTATATAATTTTTACAATTAAACAGCTGCTTTCAATTATATTTTCAACGTAAAATAATAGAAAATAAATGTAAAACACGTCTAAACACTCACTGACACTGACCTTCAGTTTGGCCGTGTCATTGAATTGGCCAGCACGCCCAACCCCTAGCAATTATAGCACTGACAGACTTGCCGATGTATTGACTATTAAATATATAAAGAATTGGAACCCCTTATTTACTGGCAAAATACCCAGTTCATGTGTGGGTTTGTCAGCCAAGTGTTGGGGTGTGGGTCCAAATGAGGTCAACAAACAAGTCGCGCCAGAAAATCGCAACTTTTTACTCACGACAGTTATGGTTATTGCTAAGGGCGGCTGGCAATAAGCCATATGCAAGCAGAGCCACTCTGGCAAGTACAGTAGGCGCCAATGTGAACCGCCCCTTACCAAAACGTACAAATTCTACCCAAAGCCAGTTTGCCAGTTGTGCATATTAATGCCACAGAGGGAGAGCGTTGGAAAGTGTTGAAGGGGAGCGGCTACAGTGGGGGTGTTCAGTTGGTATTGCGTCGGGAAAGGAAACCAAACAAAAAACAAACTCGTTTTTGTTATGGTTTTCAATGAGTGAATCAAATGAAATGTGATAATGGCAGGCAGGAAATTGAATGATTGAATTTGGAGTTCGCTAATTATTTTACACTCAAGTTGTAATCGAAGAATGGCAGATCAAAACAAAACGGCACAATTGAAGCAACAACAACAGCAAAATATCAACATAACTGGCAAGTCGATGACCCAATCCGAGGCGATACCAACCAGACCAGTTATAAGGCTGCCCGCCAAGCCCTTTTAAGATCCCTGCAAGCTGAAAGCGAAACGAGGTTAAAACACACTGAGGGCCAAAATATTGTGCACACAGCGAGCGAGAGAGAGAGCACGGGAGTCTTGTGGCTGCGCGAGCGCAAAACAGGTGTGGCTACCTCAGTACTCACATCTCACATGCTCTCTCTCTCTCTCTCTCTTTCTCCTGCACCCCTCTCTTAACCCAATGCTTGTTAAGAAACCCGTTCAACTGGTCAAGCGATTTGTTTACATTTTTTTGTGCATGTTTTGGTCGCTCTTTTATTTCCTTTTATTTATATTTCCTTTTGTTTTTTTTTTTGTTCTGGCTTTCGTTCAAATTGTTTTGGTGCAAAACGTGAGAAATTTGTTTTCAATAATGTGAAAAACGTTGTTTTTTTTACAAAATGTGGTTACTGCTGAACTTTAAAACTTACAAATAAAAATACAAAACAAGTTCTGTCATGCAATATTCATTTTGTTAATGTTTTTTTTTTTTTTTGTTACAAAATGATAAGCGTTTTTGCATTATGGATATAATATTTGTTAGCAAAAGAATGCTATTTTGCATATGGCAAATAGCAAAGCGAAATATTCTCTTCCTGATTTTATTTACTTTGATTTGCTTTTACAACTTTTAGGTTTTTACAATTGTTGAAAATCGAAATATTCTTTACCTTGTTTTAATTTTTTCATAGACTAATTACGCTTTTTTGTTTATTTCATCAAAGCACGCAATTGTTTAACACCCTTATTTGGCTCAGAGCTTGCACACGGAAATCTTTGTTGGGGGCACAAGTTGGTGTTAATCAACAAATAATTGTGAACTGTATGCTAATCGTTAACTTTCCCTCTCTCTCTTTGTCTCTTTCTCTCGTTGTGCTCTCTCTCTCTCTTTCGCACACAACTCCAAGCAAACTCTTTTGGGAGAAAGTTGTTTATTGTCTGGATTTTTGGGTTCTGGTTTTCCCGCGTGCATTGTAATTGTTCAATAAAGTCGGTACGGTTAACTATATAGCATATAACTCCTCATATATATATATATATATATATCTCAGTTTTTCCTCCTCTCTCTCTTTGGCATTTATGGCATTTATTTTTATTGTACGTGACTTGTGTAATGCAATTATTGTTTATCAATGAGCGTCGCCAATGAGGCATGAATGAATGCCTCCAAATAACTGAGCCATGAAGCGACACAAATTCACAACAGCAACAGCAGCAGTAACAACAACAATTGAAGTGTTAGCCTGGCCAAGTGTCGCATTGTTGTGCGTATTGTTGGCTAAATTGTAATTATGAACACGTCATGAGAAACAGGACTTTGCCAGCAATTAGAAATTATATCCGAATAGTTTAATAGTAATTTGAGTCATTATTTATGTATTGCGAATAGCATTTGAAATGCATCCACACCCACAGCCAGCTATGACATCATTCCTTTGGCCCTTTTACAATCAATTAGATGCCGTTTTTCAGCAGCTGTTTCGAGTAATAGTTTTTATTTTTTATTTGTTTTTTTTTCTATGTGGGCGACAATTGACACAAATTCTGAGCACATTGCGTGGCATTCTACATGCTCCACTGAGCACCCCTAAGCTAATAATGAGAATAACGAGAATAACAAACCAATTGCCAAATATGGCAAAAACACATAAATACAAACGTTGCAAAACCCAGATAACTGTTAATCTTTTATTGTAGACTGCCAAAAAAAAAAGACTACAAATAAATAAATAAAAAAATCGAAAGAGGAAAAATAAACATTAAACTATCAAAATGAGCTACTTGCGTTCCATAGGTACTTATTATACTCCATAAATGGAGCATTTGGCAGACTGATCCAGACAAACACACACACAAACATACAGACACCCACAACAAATATTTAATTGAATTACGCGCTAATTGATTGCTTAATTGGATTTGTTTATTTGCACAGAAATCTCGAGAGTTGAAATGTCGCCGGCAGATGACAATTCCTTTGCCACAACAAGTGGCAACAAGAAGGCAACCTATACACTGATAACCATCAAAGTTGTTGAGCTGGTGAGTTGACTCCGTTAACTGTTAGACAAGATTTAACAAAAAAAAAATGATAGCAAAATTCCAAATTTCGAATTTTTAGCCTAGTTTGCATAGTAATAGGCAGACAGAAATGGCCATATTGAGTTGGCTATTGATGCTGATCAGAAATATATATCATTTATTTGGTTAGATATTAATAAATTATAAATAAATATCTTTCAACTTTATAATAATTATTCAGATAGTCTTAAATAAAAATAATATAATAAATTGAACATAAACATTATTCAGACATTTCCAAACCTGGATTCAAGAAAACTGTATATGCACAAATATATGTCATTAGAATTAGAATGCCAAATTCGATTTTTAAGGCTAGGATTTAATTTTGTTTAATCATAAAATCTGCAAATTTTATTTGATAGCTAGCTGAATTAATCGTCATGATATTGAAGAATAGGATTTAATACTAATTTATTATGATACTGCAGATTTTACAGACTGAAATGGGAACAGATCTAGTCCAACTTCCGACTTGTTGAACGAAATTTAGCATACGTTTTTTATTAATTTAATGTTGACTAAATTAAGTTCAAAAACATTAAAATATTTAAATTAACAAAATATTATAAAACAAAATGTATATTTATATTTTAAGTTTATAGTTTTAACATTAAACTTTTATTAATATTTATATTTTAAGTTTATAGTTTTAACATTAAACTGCATAGCTAAAATACAAATTACATAAATTACAAAATATTTATATATAGCTGAGCAGCTTTTTATTATTATATATATTATTATTATTATTATTATATTACTAAATCAATACTATACATTTTAAAAATATTTTGTAATAATTTTGGTCCACAGTGCCTGCTAATATGCTGCCTGGGATTGATCGATGAGCCTGCCACCAATTCGCAGTTGCGTGTCTTCATCACACCCAGAGTTATGGCGCTCTGCTATGTGACTTTTGGAGCTTTGGCCATTTATACGGCCATCTATTTGATAATGGCGCTCTTTGGTGATCTGTGAGTAGAACAACTTAATCCAAGCATTTTGAATCATTTAATAATATTTAATATGCTGCAGTTCACCGTGGCGCACGGCGACACTGTGGTCTCTGGTGGGATTTGTGCTGTATGTGGCTGTGACGGCATTGTTATTCCGCGACTGGAGCACCACCAAGGATCGCAATTACTGGCATCCGAATATGCATCGCCTGGATCTGGTAATGGCCTCTGCCTCCATATCGCTGGTCACCGCCTTGGTCTATCTGCTGGATGTGCTGCTCACCATTCGCTTTGGTGTCCACGGCGATTTGGATTGACATGGCATACTCCACAGTGCCAGTGCCAGACCATTTTACTGTAATATTTACAGAGCATCGTAGTAATAAGCTGCCCCAACACCACCCCCCCAATTCTCCCTGCTAAGTGTAACAAATTGTTCAAAAGCACATACAAAAAAAAAAAAAATCATCATAATTGCCATCATTGAAATGCAAATGTACAAAATGAGTTGTAAGAAATTTTTTAGACGCGAAATATTTGTAAAAGTCTCGCTTATTGCGCTTAGCATATGAAATCACGAAATGTTTTATCTAATCCACTTAACATAAGTTTTACACCGAATATTTTTGATAAACGAAAGAAATAAATTTTCATTAAAAAAAACAAAAATCCCAACGATCTATTAAAATATGTGAGTTAACTTTTATTTTCTTGTTAAATATATATAAAACCATATGGATTTCACTTTTGAAGGATGACATAATAATAATATAATTAGCAAAACATTTGATTTATTTATATATGCCTTTTATAACGGTCTTTAATACGTTCAAAACTAGGCTTGCAAATGCAAGCAACAACAATTTTCAAAATGTTTTTGTGAGTTGGTTTTATATTTTTAAATGTTACGCGATATTTACAACAACAGACGGAAGAGGACAATAAAAAGAGGACAATATAATATATGTATATAAAAACAACACGTTGAGTCAGAGAAGTCAACTCATTTTACAGCGATGGCAAAGTACTTCTCGATATCCTCATCGCTGTCAATCATTTTGAGGCTGTGAAATGTCTTCCGGATGTAAGATTTGCACACATCGCCATCACCTGTGTGGAACAAAAGAGACTTGGTTTTAGTTTGGCTGAATGATTAAGGATCTGATCTAACAGAGACTTACCCAGGCTGCCGTCGCAGATGCGTTGCGTGATGAGTTTGGCGAGCGCTTTGAATAGCTCCTTGGTGGCTATTTTGCGCTTGTAGTACGGATTTAGCCACTGCACCACCGCCTTGCTGACATCGTTCTTTTGCTGATTTACTGGCGGTTTTCTCTTCTCCTTATTGTTATCCTGATCGTTACCCTTCTCCTTTTTCTCCAGCACCTCAGCTGACTTCTCCTTTGTTGGCTTGGTCTGCTCTTTGCTCATCTCCGACTTCTCCTTTGGCTGCTCAGCTCGGAGTTTCTGCTCTTTGCTGATCTCTGATTTCTCCTTTGGCTGCTCATCTTGAGGCTTTTGCTCTTTGCTAATCTCTGGCGGCTCATCTTTTGGCTTCACGTCTGGGCTTTTCGACTCGAGCAATTGTTGAGCAGTCTTGAAAATCTTCAAAACCGACTCCTGTTTTAGGTCAGCTTGTTTTTTCGCCTTCGTCTGCTCCTCATCCGAATCTGCAGCTGACTTCTTAGCCGCCAACATTTGGCGAGCTGTTGTAAAACCAAATGAATTCGTGATTGCTTCTGCTTCCACTTTTGCGTCCTTTTCCTTTTCAGTTTCCGATTCTGTTTCTGAATTTAATTTGAAACGAGCTGTGGACTTTGCTACCTTTTTTAGCGTCTCCTGCGTCTCCAACCGGGAGACGCGTGTCTTGCGATGCATATCGTAGCTGCCATCACCATTTGGCATTAGTCTATATTTTCTCTCGCCAAACTCCAGCTCCAATTGTTCCTCTGTCGTTTGGATGTGCTCCTCTTCACTCAGCTGCTCTTCCTTTGGCTCTGCGACAGCTGTTTCACTGGGCATTCTTGCATCATCTTCGTCTTTAGCCTCTTCCGCCTCCTCAACTGGTTCGATTTTAACTGGCAAAAGTGTTTCGTTTGATTCCTCTTCTTTGATCTCCTCATCCTGCTCATCCTGCTTGATTTTCACAAAGAAACTGGCAATGGAGGTTTGCTTGCTCTGCTCCTGTTTGAAACCTTTCCGTTCACGAATAGCCTTGGGTGGCTCCTTCATTGAGTTTGGTTTTTGCTCATCCAGCTCCTTCAGCTTGCGCTCAAAATACGCCACACTGCCACCCGTCCAGACGCCCTTGGCGCTCGTCTCCGGTCGCGGCACATAGTCCAAAAGGATTGGCATTAAACTCGTCTCGGCAGTGAGTTTTTTAATGCTGGCCAGCTAAAAGAAATACATTAATTAATATTTTATTGCAATTGTAACTAAATATTTATATTTAAAGAGCGGAATATTTCTGAATCTCTGTGAGAGTTTTGTATTTCTTTTATGATTTTATATTGTTACAAATTGTGTTGTATAAATAGGAAATGCTAACTTTAGCTGCACATTTATTTTTGTTGCAGTTGCACGCAATATTTATATATAGTTTTCTCACAGATGTGTGAAAAAAATCGGACTCAATTGATAATTGCCTGTTTTTAATGATATACTAAATATTAATTGAGATCATTTGTTACTAATTTTGTTGACAGCTAATTTTCATTGTAAATTTAAAAACAAAAATCATAAAGAACGACAATTATAAGCTAATATAAAATAAGTCTAATTGTTAATATTCAAATTTTACACTAAATAAAAGAATATTCCTATGAAACGTATCTAAAATGGTAGTTCAAACTCAATGATTTATTTAACAAAATATTGCAATTTTTGTGCGCATAAATTGAGCAACAAAATATTGTTTTTTTTACAAGAATTTATCTATCGGTCGAATAATATTTGAGTTGCTGATTATTGTTTCAGAATTGTTTCCAAAGCACGGCATTTATCCGATAGCTTGAGATATAACTTGTTTATTTAAAAGGTTAATAGATAACCTGAACTAATCAGTTTTGGGTAGTTAAGATATAAGCCTCTGACAGTGAATTAAAATAAGTTTTTACATAAGGCTTAAAGCAACTATTAAATAAAATAGTGTTAAAATGGTAATTGAATATTTCGTCAATATTAAAAGCATTAAAATAATAAAATAGTAATAAATATTAATATTGGTGAAGACACAAAAATTGGGCTTAATTTAAAAAAGATTGTAACAATTTCAGCATTATTATTTGCATAATATTTGCAACTTGTAAGTTTATTAAAGATAACTTGGTAAATAAAGTGTTATCTTTTTGACGAATAGTACAAATAAAAAGGGTATAATTTATAGTAAATTATAGTCTGGGTGACTCTGATATGAAAATCTAGAATTTAAAAATTTATATATATTGTTCAATTTATATATATATATTTTAGTTATATATGTCATCGAATCGCGATTGTCTCTTTCAAATACATATTTTGTGGCAAACATAGTTGCAAGAATTGAATTTTTCCTAATCCCTTTCAATTTTCGCTCTCAATTTAAATGCAATAAAATTAAATCAAAATTTTCTAAGCTAGTTTCTAGCTGGCTCCAAGCTTGACACACACCTGTTTGGCTAACGCGTGGCGATATAGCTGAACAACACGCTGCTGGCGGAACACTTCGTACTCCAGATCGACAGCGATGGCCTCGTAGTCGTTGTGCCGCAGGTCGCTGCGTGGCTGCTGCTGCTGATCCTTTTCATCGCTTGCACATTTCTTAACATTGGCCTTGAGGGCATCGATGAGCGCGTCCAGAAATTTCTCGCGTTGCGAGTGCAGCAAGCCTGAAACTTTTGAGTCGGTGGACTGCGCATGACGCACTCGGGCAATCTGTGTGGCAGTCTCCTGCTCCAGCTGGCGTGCGGCACTCAATTGTTTGCGCAACTTGAACTGCTCACGTATAAAGTCCTCGGATTCCTTTTTCACACGCTTGGCGACCGCCGCATGACTCTGGCCCGACTCGTTATCCGAATCCTCGCTGCCATAATCCTGTGCAGCACGTTTGCTGCCCGCGCGACCACCTAAAGAGGCAAGTGTTTACTGAATGAGTCAAAATTGAAGGGGTGTCCAACTCACCCTCGTAGAGATCGGCGCAATCCTGTAGCGAGATGCTCGACTTGAATGTGGCGTCCATGCAAAGGCGCTGAAACATCTCGAGCGCTTTGGTCGCCTGTTTGGGACGCTTGCACACATCGCACTGGCCGCTGCAGTCAGGCGCCGGATCCCCAAAGTAGTCGGCAAACAGTTTGTGGCGGCAGCGCGTCTGTTCGCAGAAATCAACGATGCGCTCGAATTGGCGCAGGGCACGCTCCGTGAGCATTTCACGATCGCCACGCCCCCGCGCACGTTGTGCATCATTTTGGAGCAGAAAGCGTATGGAACGCACATCCTCGCGTCCATAGTAGAGCCGGCAAAAGGAGGGCAGATTATCGCGACCGGCACGACCCGATTCCTGGTAATAGGCGGCCACATTCTGCGGCACATCCCAATGGATGACAAAGCGCACGCTGGGCTTGTCCACGCCCATGCCGAAACTGTTCGTAGCACAAATGATGGCCTTATCGCCTCGCATCCATGCCTCCTGCACCTCCACCCGATCCGCGGTCTTCAAGCCAGCATGATAAGCGATGGCGGCGATGCCCTGCTTGGAGACTCCCACCGCGACACGTTCAACCTGATCCCGAGTGCGACAGTAGATGATACCACAGCCACGTTTTGGTTTGGGCAACGCCTTGAACTGCTCCTCATTGCCCAAACAGTGCTGGGCAAAGGCGGCCAAATGCTGGAAATCATCCTCAATGGAGTTCTTGTAGACGATGTCATAGTAGAGATTCGAACGGAAGCTGGGCGTGGTGAACTGGGCCACAGGCTGGCGCAGTTTTAGCTGCTTGTAGATATCCTCGCGCACCTCCCGCGATGCAGTCGCCGTCAGCGCCAGCCAGACGACATCCGGATATTTGGCACGCAGTTCACCCAGCTTGAGATAGTCGGGCCGAAAGTCGTGGCCCCATTGGGAGACACAGTGCGCCTCATCCACGGCGAAGTAGGCCAACTTTTTGTGCTTGTGCAGCGAGTGGAGCAGTTCCTGAAAGAATTTGGTAGCCGCCTGCTCCGGTGTTATATACAGGAATTTGATGTTTGTCTTCTTGGCACGCAGATCCATGATGACACGCTCGCGCTCCTTGCTGCTCATCTTGGAGTTTAGTGAGTCTGCCGGCACTTTGAGCTTGGCCAAATGATCGATTTGATCCTTGATAAGCGCCAGCAGAGGCGAAAAGACAATCGTCAATTGATCGTCGCACATCAGGCCGGGCAGCTGGAAGCACAGTGATTTGCCCGACCCAGTTGGCATTGACACATAGACATCTTGTTTCTCTGCAAGTTCAAATTTGACAGAGTTTAGATTTAAGTTGACTATTTATTCTGTTTCATTTCACTTCTTACTCTTCACAGCGCATTTTATGGCTCGGTGCTGCAGGTCCGATTTGAATGATTTGTGGCCAAAGTGCTTTTGCAGCGCCTTGTCGATGGCACTCCTGTCCTCCATGGCATTGTTAACGCTTGTCATTATCACGGGAAACTTAACAGAAAAACAACTCACATAATTGAAACGATTAACAAAAAATAAGATAAAATTGTTGCGTATTTTCTTTGGCGTGAATGCCGCCAAAACAGCTGTAAAAGCGATGACAAAATCGATTGGCAGGTGTAACAACGCAATAACATAATCGGGAAATCGATGTATCGCTAGCACAGCAGCTAGCAAATCACAATTCATTACATGTACCTATGTTTATTAATTTTGAGACAATAAAATTAAAGCACAGCAACAAATAAATACATTTGCTCTCTAGTGCCACCAATTCGTTCAAATATGCCGCTAAATAACAGCTGATAGGGCTGCCACTGATATGCTGCCAACTTGATAAAAATAATGCAACAGAAAATTGCTAAATATATTTGGCTAAATTTATATTTCTTATTTAATGTTGAACAAATAAAATTTATATTAATGACATACAAAATATAGAATACTTTTTTTTTAAGAATGATTAATAAATTCGAATTTTTTTTATAATAAAAAAGCTGTTAACTGCTTTAAAGTCTGACCACAATTTCTGTAACAACTTGTAGCATTGCGTATTTTGCAATTTACTCGAGCGTATTGTCATAACAGCCAATTGCCAAATAGTTAACATAATGTAATGTCTAACATTATGTTAGCTATCCACATGCCACTAACACTCTACTTTATGTAAGAGACATGACTCTCTTTATGCATTCAGTCAAATTTCCGCGCTCGATCCGCACGCACATATTTGTTCGTGTTGCGCATCGCATCGGTTACGTCGCGTCTGCGAATGCGAGTGTGTGTGAGTGAATGTGCGTGTGTGTGCGCCTTACATTAATTGTTTGTTGATTTTTGATACTTTTGTGTAAACGAAGCCAAAGAGCATATTGTCTGCCTGCCTGCATCTGCACACCATAAAATGCACAGTAAGAAACAACAAGAGGCAAGTGCAATGCCGGCAACAGCGTAATGCATTATATCGTTGTGCGTGTGCCTGTGTGTGGTTAGTGCGTGTCCCTCTCTTTCTCTGTCTCACTCTCTGTAACTCACTCTGTCGCCAAATTTATAGTAACGGTAAATACGCAAAGCAAAGTGCAAAAAGATCAACAACAACAGCAAAAGCCGGCAAAGCCATAAAGAAAATTAATCGTGTGACAAACCTTTGCAACACTACCAAAAGCGACAACAAAAAGAATAAGACCACAATGTTTGCCCCAAAACAAAATCAACATCTTCCCTGCAAAAGAAGAAGAACAACAACAACAGCAGCAGCAGCAGCAGCAAAAAATGCCGCCTGCTTTGTGATAATTAACAGTCTTCTGTTATCGCTGCTGTCCACAATTGCAATCACAGCAACATTGGCACAGCCTCAGCAGCAGCAAGAATCTTCGCTTGCTGGCGGCGCTCACGTTGCCGCCTTGGCATCTCCTGGTCCCGGCGCCACCTCAGTTGGCTCCTCGTCGATCCTCGATCAGTTCAGCCCCAATTGCAGCGCTGTGGCGCACATTTTCCAGGCGCGTGGCATCGATGCCAACGAAATACCGCAAAAGCCCAGCAATGGTAAGTTCAAATTCGAAGCTTATAATTAGAGAATATAAGTAAATGAAGCGATAAATTCCGTTATATTAAACAAATAGCAAACAACACTTTTCAGGCCGAGTAAGAAATCTTAAGAATAATATCAAAACAACTGTGAAGTGTAAATGGAGAACGAATCGTAATTATTACGATTTTAATGAAAATATTAGAAATCCTCATTTTAATTTTGTAAATCACAATTCATAGGCAATTTGCCAGTTATTATTATAATTTTGTCTTGTTTTCTTAGTTTATTTTAAAGTAATTCAATACAAAAGCTTAAGACTTTATTTTAAATATTTATTTTTTAAGAAATCGATATATAGAAGATAACCACAAAAGTTGCATAAAATTATTGTGTGGTTATAAATATTAAAAACAGAAACCCCCCTGCAAACAATGAGGGAAATACAGATCTTTCGATAAGACTAGATATATTTTTTTTTTATATAATTTTTTTATATTTTAGTTTTTACTAAATGCAAATTTAAATAAATTATTTATCATTAAAATACATCATAAACTAATTCAAAATTTAAAAAAAAACAAGAAAAATATAAATTATTATATACCTAAACATAAGAAACAGATATTCATTGAAATTAGCAATACTAGATTCCAAGAGTACGTTTTACTGAGCGAGCACTGTGGCCTTCTAAACCCAATCTAAACTTAGTCTCTTCGGGGGCACCAGGTCGTCTACAACGTTGTCTCTGCTGAACGTCAATTTGCTTATCAATCGCTGCTTATCAGGAGCAGTAACAAACGATATTCAAGTCCCGCCCCACAACTCCCCACACAGCCTCGCAAGAAACCTGCTTACATACGTTTAAAAATCATACTCTTTTACTACCTGGTAAACGCAAAAGTTTTCATTTATTGAGCAACTGTCGATTAAAAAAAAAGACTCTCGTGTCGAGTCTCGGGTTCTCAGCTTTATCTAAATGCTGGCGCTTATCAGGCGAACGCAGGAGAAGAGAAGCAATCAAATTTATGACTCACACGCGCTCGACCAACAAAAAGAGGCTGCAACTATTTATTTGGCTAACTTATCTAACCAAAAAGAGCAAAGGCAACGAAAGAGTGAGCGCGAGAGAAATATATGATTGGAAAGGTCCACAAATGCCGACAACAATAAAAGAAATCCTGGAGCGCACTAAACTGGATTGAAGTGCATAATTTAAACGATTTCAATGACACCTTGATTAATATCAGTTCAGCACAACAACAACAGAAACTGCCTGGAAACTTACCTGTTCTATACCCCTCTCCCTCTCTCCCGCTCTCACGCTCCGTCTGCATTTCCATGAAATTATGAACGAAACGCAGCGCAACGCAACGTGTTGCATTTGACCAAAAGATAAAGAAACATTGAAAAAAAAATTATACGATGAAAACAGAAAAAAAGGTAATCAAGAAACGTTGAAAACCAAAAATAAACAACGCAACACGGCGGCAGGTAAAGAGCAAAGAGAGTCCAAAGGCAGGAGAAGAGGCTGCAACAACAGTTTACCTGCAAAATAAATCAAATATAAACTCAAAATCAAAGAGAGTAAGACTGAGAAAGACTGAGAGAGAGAGAGATGGAGGTAGAGCGCTGGTCAGGTCACTCTGTCTCGCTCTCACTTATTGCAATTAAGCGTGATTAATTCAGGCTTTAAGCAAATTAACTAAAATCTACAAAAGGCTCTCTACGCCGCAACTCACAACTTGGCCTAGGCTCAAGCAATAACAACCACAACAACAACAACAACAACAACTGCTGCTGCTGCTGTTGGTCAGTGTGTAAAAGCGGTGTGACAACATTTTTTTGATGCCTCCGCGCTCCGAAAACAGATTTCTTTGATTTTTTTGGTGTGTATTTTTTTTTTTTGTGTTGCGCCAAAGGAATTTGTTGTGAGACTTTTTCGTTGTGGCTTCTGCTGACTGAGAGACTGGTCTTGAAACTGGTACCCTTTTTTTCGTTCGTTTCTTCAGCTGTAAGCGAGCCTAGGGCAGGGTTGGGCCAGGGGGTTGGGGAATTGAGCTGCGCTGAGCTGAGCAATCGACGCATGCGCCAAACTCGCCAACCGACTGACGACTGGTCAGTGGTAGGCAATCCGAAGCGATGAGCCGAACATCCGAGTAGCCGATGAGCATTCGTACATTCATCGTCCATTCCTTCGTTCGTGCTCCTTCCTCTCTGTCTCTCTCGTTCTCTGTCTTTAGAGTTTTGGATGAGAATTTGTTGTTTTTTTGTTTCTGATTTATATATTTTTTTTTTGGATCGCTTTGTTCGTTTTCAAGTTGATTTGCGTGGAATTTTATTTCTTTCTTTGTTGATGTTATTGCTTTTTATTCCTTTTTGATTTGTTGAGCATGAATCATGTGTGGCAATAGTCAGACAGACAGACGAACAGACAGACAGACGGTGAGTGGGTGCGTTGGCTGATGTGGACTCTTTGTCTGCTGAGATGCGATGAAATAAGATTTTATTGACAAATCTGTTGTTGAATTTGAACTTTGTAAGGGCCACATTTAAATTGAGCAACACTTTGTTGCAACAACAGCAGCAGCAGCAGCTGCATAACATCTTCCGCTTGCCACAAAACACAAAAAACAACAACTGCCACTTAAACGCTTCATTAAAGTTGCACTTCCTGTGCCAGCTAAATGCTGATTGCTCCCCTGCCTCAAAAAAAAAAAATACAACATCAAGCAATGCTTGCCTCTTGCCACATACCCTTTGCCTTTGTCTCACCTGCTGCTGCTGGCACTTAGTTCAAATTGTTTGCACAATTTAAGCAGTTCACAAAACATTAAATCGTTAAGAACGCAAAGAGCAAAGGGAGTGAGTGCAGTAGACAACTAAAAATCTTTTCACACACACACACACACACACACTTGCAACATTCTCACAGAAGAATTCTTGACTAAAACATGCCCCTGCCCCGTGCCCGAAATCACTTGCCTACTACGCTGCTGTTGCTGCAGCTTGGCAAAAAGGAAATTTACAGCGCCGTTGATTTCAACGTTGCCGCTGCTGCTGCTGCTGCTGCTGCTGCTGCTGCCGCTGCTCCATTTAGCCGGCAACTCTGTTCCATCCATCGAGGCTGTTGCCAGGGCCAACCGCACGACTATTAATCATTTTCCAGCGTCCAAAACTAAATGGCCCTCTCATTCACTGCCACTTGCGCCACTCCCTCTCTCTCGCTCCCCCTCTCTCTCTCTCTCTCTCTCTCTCTCCCTCTCTTACTCTCTTGGTGTTTTTGGGGGTCCCTTTTTGCATTGTCGTCGCTGGCTGCATTCTTCAGTTGTGTACCGAGAGATCTTCGAGCAACGCAGCAGCCACTATATCATCATTATGCGAAATAATTCCTAAAGTTCTCGCATTGTTGACCATTGTGAGTTGAGGTCTTGGATTTCAGCCACATATATTTTCAATATCTGTGTGTGTGTGTGTGTGTGTGTGTAAATGTGTGCTTCATCATTTTATGGGCTACCCCGTGGATATAAAATGAATTGTGATTAGATTGCATGAAATTTGTTTTTATTGACTGAAGAATGCATATTTCAGAATGAATTCTTAAAAGTTTATTTTTTGAATGTGCAGCTGAAGAGAAGGTTTTTGTAGAGGTAGTAAATATAAAGTCTTAGATCCAAATATATTTATATATATGGATGTTCATTTCAGAATGAATTCTTTAAAATGTATTCTTTGAGTGTGCAGCTGATAAAAAAGGGGATTTTGTAAAAGATGGTAAATATATACAGTCTTATATACAAATATATATTTATGTATATGGATGTATAGATATGTTTATGTCGAACCACAAATCGATCAAACTGTTGAGGTAGTCCCATATGTATAAGCATTTATGGACAGATCTGTTGAAGTAGTCCTATATAGCTAATCTACAAATTTAGACAGACATTCATAGACACATTTGCAGTTATTTATGGTCTGTTTGCTGATTATTTATTTCTGTAACAGAAATCTTCTTAAATAATTAATTTTTTAAAGCAATTATAAACTTGCAAAGTTTTTAAAGGCATAAATATGGTTTAAAATGTGGACATATTTAGTTGGATATGTAGAAATAATGTAATATGTAAATAATAATATTTATTTAATTTAAGGTTTTAAAATAATAATTATAATTACATATTTCAATCTCGTAAATTATTTTTATTTATTTATAACATAACTTTGCAAAAGCTTTGCCATGGAAATAAATTAAGATATTTAGGCCGGTTCACGGCAGGAATGCAAATAAGAAGAACCCAATTAATAATTACATATTGAAATTTTATGAGATCTATTTAAGCTTACGTTTTTTAACATTTTGTCTGACTATATTTATGGGCAGTTAACATAACTTTGCAATAGCTTTACCCAAACAAATTAATTTAGATTCTCAGCAGGGCAACAATTAAAAATAACTCAATAATTCTTCACTTACAAAACTCACTAAAAAAGTTGTTAAACTATTTTCAGTGTACGGATTGCTGAGCATTGTTGCAGCTAGTTTCTTGGGGCAAGTATGTTAGGCCACCCTTGGCAATTTCCTACCTTTGAATAGAGTTGCACAAATTTTGCAAGGCTGGCATTTACCAAGAGAGATTTGAGACTCGAGAGACGGGAATCGAGACTCGAGACTCGAGACTCGACTTAACTGCCCAGCAAATGCTCATTATGTAAATGGTAGGGCGCCCACTGTGGAAACCCTCCTCAGACTGGCAATACTTGGACATACATATTATTATCTAAAGTCGGGTTTTAGTTTAGTTGTTGTTGTTGTCGCTTGTTTGTTTGCACGATTTAATGCTTCATTTGACTGGGCCCTGAAAATACATCGAGGTGCAGCACCCGTTGGAGGAGCCATCAGACAGCTAAAGTATTTGCGGCGCTTAACTGCTTTCAAGTACATCCAAAGAGGAGGTGGGGGGGGGGGGCAGCTAGATGAAGGTGCTGATGAGGAGTTCGGTGGGTGGGGGGGAGGGGTAACGGAACTGAATGTACATATATATCTCTATATAGTCTTGGTCTTGGCTCTTAACTACTTAATTATCTATGTGAAGTTTCAGTCGCTGCCCAAATGAGTTCGACTTTTGCCTTTGGGGCTAACCCTGATCCCTTCCCTCCGGGCTGAGCCACTGCTGAGCGACTGCTTATTAATAAACATGTAAAATGTAATTGTTATTTGGAGCTGCTGTTTTCGGGGCGTGGCTAATTGCCATGTTCATGGCTCGACGCGCCACGGTGGACCACATTATGAAATTGCCCCAAAAAAAGCTGATGAATAACAAAGCAGCTGAGCGTGAGAAAAAGCTGAGAGCAACTCCATCTCTATCTCTCTCTCTCTCTCTCTCTCTCTCTCTCTCTCTCTCTCTCTCTCTCTCTCTCTCTCTCTCTCTCTCCTGGTTGTATCAACTGTTTTCAAATGCAAACAATTAAAACACATTTTATGCGCATAAAACATGAAACATGCCCATGGAATGGTCCATGCCACAGTCTCCGCTTGCCACAATACTGTTGCCGGCTGCTTGCTGCATGCTGCACACTCCTGCCTTCGATCCTTGCATGTTTCGGAGGTGTTAAGGCAGCGACCAAATTGGTATGCTGGTAAACGAAACCACCAATGTTGGCCGAGGCAGGCCGATCGGGGAGGCAGGAGGCAATAGTGGTTACCAACCAAATCGGTAAAGTTGGCGGCATCCCGAAGCACTCCATATATGAGAGTCACTGGGAAATGCTCAACTCGAGTCGACTCGGCTCAGCACAGCTCGGCCCGGTTTTGGGTATGAAGGAATGTGCCACAGCTTCAAGTTGCAACAGCGGCAGCAGCAGCAGCAGCAGCAGTAGTCTGCTCTCAACAGAAGAGAACTTGTTTAAGGAGCTGTGCTTGCTTTGAGCCGCGTTGTTTTTGGGCTGTTTTCTGTTTGCTGACGCTACACAAAATTTTTACATTTCATTGCGACGATCTTAGAGAGAGATAGAGAGAGCGAGTCAGAGAGGGAGAGAGCGGGAGAGAGAGAGAAGTGAGACCACACAGGGAATGGACATTGGACAATGGGTAACTCCGTGGTATCTTTGGGCATCTCGTAAGTGGCCACGTTTGACCTTTTTGCTGTTGTTGTTGTTGTTGTTGTCTCTCACACTGGGAATCACTGGTCCCATCAGCGCGGACAGGCCCTTGAAAAATATGCCGAGCGTGTAGGTTCTTTATGGTCTCGTCTGCCTCAAGTCTTCTGTTCCTATTCCTTGCGCCCTGTTTCTGTCTCCCTCTATCTCTCTCTCTCTCTCTCTCTCTCTCTCTCTCTCTCTCTCTATCTGTCTATCTGTCTCGCTCTCTCGCTGATTCACTCTGGTCTGCTTGGGCCTCTGAATCCGTTTTGGTTCTCAACTATTTTTTTTTTTTTGGGCACCGACACTTGTTGCCTGCGGACTGTAGACTGTGGCAATTAAGTCGTTGCTCGACGGCTTTTCTCTCTCTCACATCTCTCTCCCTCTCTTTCTCACACACAACCCCTTTGTCCCTCTTTGAGCTTGTTTCCATTTTGCGCGCATGGCGTCTACTCAGCATGATTCATTCTTAGAACTTGGCTGACGAGGCTGCTTTTGTTGTCATCTTTTGTTTTGATAGCGCGAGCGGTTTTTTCTTATGTCTTTCAAAAACCAAAAAAAAAAAAAAAAACAAAGATTACGAAATACTTTGTCCACAAAACTGTCCGTCAGAACTGTCCGTCAGCACCGTCTGCCAGCTCTGTCAGCATTGTCAACTAATTGTGCGATATTGCGAAATTTAACAGTTGAGGGTGTGAAACAAGTTAACACAATCAGTTCACATTGTAGCCAACAAAAACAAAAATATATATGTTAGGCAATTTATGAAGATCAGCCGAACTGTTGATGAATATCATCATCCTCAGCTACTGTTTGGAGTGCGATTGCATCTACTCCAGTGCAGATGGCTGCAGGGTAAATGATTTCTATTTTTTATCAATAGATTGTTCCCATGAAGGCGGTTGGAAATAATCTACCAATATCGATGATTTTTGAGTTTAGTTATAAAAATCATAACGATGCGCATATTAGACGACTTTGTGTAGAATAATCAAACAGGTTTCCATAAAAAAACACCTTTTTTAATAATCTCTTTCTGTGGAAGTATAAAATTGTAGTCGGATCTTAATGAATGTTTGGTTTTAATATGCAAATTCTAATCATAATCATAGATCGTTAAAAATTATAATGAGCTATAAAAATATATGTATATATATGTTATAAATATGCAGGACTAGTTTTTATTACTTAATTTTCTATATAAAATAAAATTTTATATCAAAGCAGCAACTTAAATGCTATTCTCAGAAATCGCATAAAAAGCTTTTAATATTTTGTTAATATATCAATATTGACAATAAAGTTTATTTGCTTTTATTTCATAATAATCACAAGTTGTTTATTTGATGCTGAAACGATGCTTAATCATTGAAGAAGGATATGATTAATTGTTGAAATATTTAAAGAAAACTTGAATAACTTGGCTGAAGATCACTTTTGCTCATTGTCCAGAAGTGCACATTGCCAATGGCACTTCCCCAATGAGAAGCTCCACTTGAGTTGATTTTGTTGCTCTCAGAGCAATTGGCGAGTTTGAGACACAGTTGTATTCCTTGCCAAACAAATTTACTCAGATGCTTCAGCTGCTGCTGCTGCTGCTGCTGCTGCTGTCCACAATAAGTTTCCCAAGATGCTGCTGACCAAGATCCGACCACTTAAATGAGCCAAGCTGAAGTCTTAAGGGGTCTGGCTGACTCCCTGGCTGGCTGTGCCTCAAGTTATTTTGCTTGGCCCGTGAGCATGACGAATGTTAAATTGCTGGAGTGCTGTGGCACAAATCACCGAGCTGGATCAAGACGTGTGAAAAGGGGGGCAGTGGGGAAACATTGAGACGACCTCGCGTTGATTTAATTAGGTCACATGGCAAAGATTTGTTAATTTGCGCCACCTACTTCTCGATGGTGCGTTTGTTGATAACTATGCCGCCTTCTTGCCTACGCCAAAGAATGCGTTGATTCCCTCTTATTTTTTTCTTATATATTTTTTAATATTGCCTGCCCCCTGCTTCTTGCAGTGTAATTAATGTATACGGCAGTAACTTGACTACGTGCGTATCTAAGAGTTCATTAAAAGGCCTCGCAAAAACTCTTATCCCAGTTTGCCCATCAAAGGTCGTTTGACACAGTCAAGTGTCCGCTGTGTGTGTGTGTGTACTGTGTGTGTATTATAATCGGGATTGAAATAGAGTCGCTCGCCTGGGTCTGGACCGGAGAGTTAAACCATAAGCTAAGTTCAAATAAAATGCAATTGCCTGCTCGGATTTCAATTTTCTACAGTTCGTTAAGAGGCAGCAGCCGCATTAAGCCTTAAGCATCATGCAAATCTTATGCTTAACCTTGCCCATTTGTTTTGGCCTAATCGCACAAATAATGGTTTTCAATTAGTTTGCCACGGTCCAGTTACAGTTCCCAGCTGGGTTTGTGTCTTCGAGTAGAAAAGCCGTCCGGAATTTGAGCTGAAATGGAATCCGCACAAAAGTTCAAATAATGCCCAACGCTTGACCCTATGAATGGAATTAGTGATAGCTATTTGGAATGCCCAGCACTCCATCGTAATCTACAACAAATGCGCATAAAAACTCACATTTTTACTATGTGTGACTATTGCTTATTAAAATATGAGACAAAATTTATAATAATCATAAAAGCTGACAGCACATTAAATAGACATAAAATAACACAACTGGAAAATGAATTTTTATTAAATATGTACAATGGGTTTTTTGTAATGCCCACACACGGAAAACAAGAAAGAAATTAAATAAATAACAAAAATAACAAAAGTGCCAAAAGCGTCAGCTCTCATAAAATTGTAGGTTTTATAGGCCGGGCTACCGGAAAGTCAAGATCCAAAGGTCCCACGAACAGAAAGAGCCAAAGATGTGGCAACTCGACAAAACCAACGGATAATAAAATTTAAACTAATTTTGACAACCGACTGAAAAGGTAAATTTTTAATAATAGACACATAACACGAATTTTAAATGCCCTAATAATGGTGGTAAATATTCGATTTTTATCTATCTAATTTAAAATTGTTTATTTTCAACTTAAAAGTCAAAATATAATGGCAAACAAAAGGGTTTGAATTTTTTTTTGCGATGAACAGAACATTGAATTTAACCTAGCAAAATACAAAAATTTTGTTAAATTGTAAACAAAATTTATATATAAAGCCAACAAATATTTATTTAAAATAATTAAGTGTAGTTGGTAATTTTTGAGGTAATTCTTTCCATACGAGTTTTTCTACTTGTCAAATTATGAATACCCAGCGGGCAGTGTATTATATTGGTAGCAAATGCTTAGAAATCAAAAGCGATAAATTCAAGAGACAACAACCCACACGATGCAAACCAGATGATGATTTGGATGTGTCTTCGTCGTAATCTTCTACAACTTCTTTGTTGTCGGCGGAAGCTTAAAGCGATGCCACAACAAGTTTTTGGACCTGCTGCCCACGCAGCTAAAACTAAATATGGTGAATAGAGGCTGAGATCTGTGCTCTTGGTCTTATGATGGCGTCTGGGAAGCGCCAATCATAATCAAGTCATCTTTAATCTTATTATAAAATGATATTTACGCGCCTCTCACTTTTTCCTTTTTAGGTATAGTTTAAAGAGTCCTTTGAGAGAAGGAAAAAAGGATACAATTTAATTGTCTGCCTTTATTTGTTTTGTTAGTAAACTTTCAATCGAGTCGATGGCAAAGTCAATAAGAAAACGCACACATAAATTAGCCATAGGGATGACAAATAAAGACATTTCCGGCATCTTTGTGTGTGCGTGTGTGTGAGTGTGTAAACCCTGCCATGGATGGGAAATTAGCCATACAAATAGAAAAGTTGCTGACAAATGGTTTACAATTACAATGCAAAGGGATAAACAGAAAATGAAAATTGAAAGCAGACTCAGCCAGCAAAAATGTCCTTTACCAAAAAGTAAATGTAATGATAGTTTACGCTGTGTGTGTATTGTGTGTGTGTGTGTTGTGTGTGTCTATACCATGTCAGTTTCAGTTTCAGTATCAATATCAATTCACGAATTTGTTCATTCGTTCGGTTGGTTGGTTGTGTATCTTATGGATACGTCTGTGTCGCATTTTTATCAGCTGTTTGTATTTGTTTTGTCTTTGCACTTGCAACATTTGCCGGAGCGGACGGATTGGAGTTCATTGAAATCGAATGAAAGGAGCCAGGAGAAATCTCTTTCACCCCGACACGCTTTGTACTTTTGCCGACTGTTTGCAGACCGAGTTTTGTCTGCTTCTTCTTCTGTGCTTGTCGGTGCCTGTCTCTGCCTGTCTCTGCCCGTCCATATCCTGTCTCGTTCTCTTCAACGGCGGCTGTACCTGTTTCACAGTTGAGTGGACGAACTCAACGCGACTCCGGCGTGTTGGATTCTTTATGGCCAGCACACAGACAACACACTAATACACACACACACACACACACACGCACACACACACACAAATCTTTTGTCGGCTTTCGCGTAGTAACTCATTTCATTCATGGCCGTAAATTGTGCAAGGATGCATGCAGCGTGAGGGAAATGTCTATGCAAAAGCTTAATAAACAAAAATTCCGCAAACAAAACTATTTTAGAGAAGTACTTTAAAAAATTGCATTCAATGTGAAGAGCACAAATTTACCCAAAAATATATATATGTATAATTATGAGTATTTAAGTAAACGGTTTACGCTCACTCATCGAGATGCGAAGATCTTTTTTTGCTGGGGTTCTTTGGATTTCACTCCAGCTGCTCTGGAGTCCGATGATTGCTCACCCAAGTGGCATGCGAGGCGCTGAGGAATCGAGGCGAATTTATGTGTTTCATTAAAACAGTTACGAGACGCGTGTTTCGCTGCCATTAAATCCAATCTCAGGCCACAGCGACAGAGAGAGAGAGAGTGGAGAGAGAATGTATTGCAATGCCCAAAATTTAATAATGAGCATCGCTCGGACACCAAAAAAAAAAAAAAAAAACAAGCAGCCTTTGCTGCTTGAGTGGCATGTTCAAGATTTGGTTTTAAGGCCAGACCAGGCAAGTCCAGATTTTTGCGTGGCTGAAAGGCGTCTTGGACAATGCTAAATGCTTGCGATTTGTGCTCCACTTTTGGGGGAAGTAAATTGCCAGAGATTTGTGCGAAATTGTTTCTCTTTCTCTTTGATGCCGCAGTGAAATCGAAGTGTGCAATTAACCCAACTAAGAAAATAAAGATGCATCAAGGGAGATCAACAGTAAAAATACAAATAAAGTAATTCTATGGATGAGACATGAAATCAGAATTTATATCATTTTAATATCGATATTTATTTATTCTTTGAAACACCAGCAACAAATAAATAAACTGTCTTATTAAAGTTAAATAGATGAAATTAATAATGTGTTTAAATATGGATGTTTATAATTTGAAGAATATGTTAAGCTATTAATTTAGTTTGATTAATTTAATAAAAATTATTATTTTAATCGTTTATATATATTTTAAAATACATATATATATATATATATCCTGTTCAACCAACTAAACTTATTAAGCAACTGTCTACGCAAGCATTTAATTTCAATGTCTGGCTACGATTTTCTCATGCGAACAAAATGTAGTCATGTAAGCCATGTTGTTAGCCAGCTTTGGCCTTAGCCAAACTTCAAAGGGCATGGTCGACAACGTTTGTGGCTCTACGCTATTCCCTTAGCTTGGCCCTGTGGCACGTCAAGAGGCAAAGAAACAGAAACCCAACTTCAACAAAATTCACAGACAACACTCTCAAAGTTGCTTACGAGGAGCATGGTAAGGAAATGTAAGTGCCATGTGTGTGTGTGTCAGTGTGTGTGTCAGTATGTGTGTGTGTGTGTGCACAACACCTTTTACCGAGAAACAACAACAATTACAGCAGTCATCACCTTTGGTGGTTTCAACTCTTGTTGTTGTCGGCGCTTTGTGAACCCACAACGACATCGTCCAAAGGTCTACAAACTACCTAAGCAGCCCAAAAACTGCACTCAGCCAGAGTGAGTGAGACAGTATGGGACGTATGTGTGCGAGTGAGAGAGCATGTACGAAACGGTTGTTTATTATCTTCTGGCTTGAAATTTTTTTATAAAACAAAGCGTCAATTGACTGCGATTCTTTGTGTGCCACGTTGCAATCAACTTCTTGCCGCTGTCGGGGGCACCACGCTGCGGAATTTACATGAATGTTTACCCAGCTCCTGTCTGTAGAAGCCGCTAAGCGAATGAGGAAGAGCAGGCCGACAAAGAGAGAGAGGGGAAAAGAGGTGCTACTAATAGAGGAAGTCTATATGAGTAAATTTTACATGGGTTCCAAGAAATACACGTGAGTTACATACTCAAATATGAGCTAAGATTTGTCAGAGATTTGTCTGTTAAGAAAACAAGTTAGAATGCTACGAGCCCAATTGTTAAATATGCTGTTTGTATATCTCTAAATTTCACTTCAAAATGTGCGAATTCTTAATTTATGCTGGGCTTTTATACCCATATAGTCTTCCAATATCGATAGCATAAACAGCTATAATTTCAAACCTGTCATATTTTTGACAAATTATAATTAAAAAATAGCAAATTTATTGCTTGGCAACAGCCAAATTGCCTCTAAATACGTCATTGCTTATAAATATATAATTTTGCCTGTTTTTTTTTTTTTTACCACAGCAGAGCGGTAAGTGCTTAAGTAGCTATAAATTAGCATTTTAAATGATGGACAATCAAATGAGAATGCTATATAATCAATTGAAATGCTTTGCAGACTTTTAAGGAACAAAACTTAATAAGGAACAGACAAGTGTTTTTTGAATCGGCTTTTGTTCATGGCCAGGAATGTATATTTTGAACTGATTCATTTTGTCATTATAATCATTTTATGCATTTTTAAGTGTATAAAAAGAAACCGCAAAGTGCCCCAAAAAACCACAGACGATTAACGTCGATTTTCATTTAAGCCAAAATATGAACAAACATAACAATAAGAAAGCAAAAAGCTGCGCTTACTTTTTGTAATAACCTTAATTTAAAACAATATTTCTTTATCTTTCTTTACAGGTAAGTTGAAGATTTGATTGCGCTCACTTAACGTAAGTTTTTTATACAAGTGTTTTTTTTTCTCCATTTCCTGTGACCCGTTTTCAACGCCCCGCTCCATTAGCAAATCATATAAATATTTTCTATTTGGGACAATGGACAAAACAAATTCCCCATAACAATTACACGTTCTGGCTGACTGACTGACTGACTGACTGTGGCTCCTCAGGTCATGAAAGTGTCGGCGGCGTCAGCAAATTAATAATAATCAAGCCAAATTACACAATGACACGCACTTGAAGAATCTTCTTCTTTCCTCGACTTGTCTCGCCTCGACTTGTCTCGTCTGAACACTGATCTGGTCTGGCCTGGTATTGGGCTTGACTTGTGGTTCTTTTTTTTTTTTTTTTGGGTCTGCGGACGACTCGTGCGAGTGCTCAGCTATCAATTAGGCACATCTTTCAATCAAGCAACCACTCTCGACAGATTTGTATGCCTCTCACAAAGAATTAGCGCTAATAGTAATTATATAAGAGACGCGACTGGCTGACTGACATACTCTTGAGTAGCATAGAAATATTTGTAGACGATAAATATCTACAATTATTATTATCAACGTACGCCAACACACAACTCCACACGTCTTCTCTGCGTGGTTGCCACAAATTTTTGGCTTTTTTTTTTGTATTGTTTCTTCTCCTGTCAAGTGCCAAATAATCATATTTCATATATATATATATATATATGGAGTTTTGGGACAGGTGTGCGTGGAGCACTTCAGCTACTCGGTTGCGGCCCATAAAACTTGGCTTCCCTCTGTGTGTGCCTGTGTGTGTGTGTGTCTGTGTGTAACTTGAAGTTTCCTGCTCTACCCGAACCGACCCTTCAGTCTGATGACGTCTTAAAAATTTATGTTAATCTACAGCTTGTTGCATGTCATGCCACAAATGTCGCTTAATTATGAGTATCGAGCTCCGCCTGCCTCGTTTTTCTCTGCTGCTGCCACGAGTACTAATCATAATCAGTTTGATGTTTTTTTTTTTATTTTATTATTATTTATAGCACTCTTGATAGTTTCTTTTGTAAGTTGCCTTTTCGCATGGCAAGTGGATAATGTTAATTAAATTGTAATTTATGTGATGGGCGATGATAAGTTTCTTGAATAACTGAGTCAGGGTAGTTTTGAGGGGCAAAATTATATTTCTATAACTGAATTGGAATTCTCCTTGTGGCAGGTGTTAAGAGTTTGTCTTAAATTTAATTCAAACCAAAAACTAATTCAGTTCTTGATTAAGTAATTTTAATATTTAGTCAAAACTTACTTCAAATATTATTTACCAAACACATGCGTCAGTTCTTCAGTTAAAGATTCCATTTCAGAAATTCCTTTGTAAATTGCAAACATTTAGTTTGGGACCCAAGCAATAATGCTGCTAATTTGTCATTTTTGGGAGTGGAGCGTGTGGCATAACTTTCCGTTCATTAACAAATTATGCAATAAATGCAATCAAACAGCGGGAGCAGGTTTAGCAACAGCCGCATCGGGCTAACGATGTGCCAATAAAACTCGTTACCCAGCTCAAAAACCAAAAAGCCATCTAATCTCTCCCTGGCTGGACCCAATGCCAATTCCATTTGCAATCCCAAATGCTTGGCCTTAAAAGATGCTGTGGCCCAAACAGCTGCCACTCGCACTTAATTAAGAACTTCATTTAGCACCTTTGTGGCTTGGATCGGATCGGAAGCCGGTTTTTCGGTTGCTGGCTGCTGGCTGCTGGCTGTTTGGTACTCTGGAATTTTATCGCGTTTTGCATATCGCTGGGGCCTGGGCCTCTGAATCAATATTTTGCTTTCTCACGCTATTCTGGAGTAGGAGTCGTTCCTGTGGAATGCGAGGCACAGTCGGTGCCGCAGTTGGCAACAATTTTGCCTGATTGCACCAGCTTTTCAGCATTTCATACAAAGCAGCATCAGCATCTGCAAGAACCCATTCCCGCTCCCATTCCCGTTCCCGTTCCCCTGTACGAGGAGCAGTCGCAGTCGCAGTTGCAGTCACAGTCGCATTTCCATTCCCAGTTCAGGATAAATGATATCACATGTCGACGATGGAGTTCTTTGTTCTGGCTAAAATGCATTTGCAAATCTAACTGCATTTTGTAATACCCTTTTTTGGTATACCAACTTGAGGCACAAACTTGATAAGCTTTTATCTATTTAATTATTAATTTCGAGTCTGTCTTGAAGCAAAAAATAACTCTTTAATTTCCATAAATATTTTTAATTTTTTATTTTAAAAAAATCGATTAATTTGCCCAATTTTAAGTTGCTTAATTTCGTTACTTTGACTATATATTTGATATTCAACTTGTTTACTAGCTTTGTAGTCTTTTGCATAGAGTATTTAGATTTGGATTTGCTTCAGCTTTTCTTTAGCTTCCTTTTGAGGCAGCTGCCTCTTAGTTGCCTGGCTGGCTGACTGCCTGCCTGCCTGACTGCATTTGATGATAAATAGGCGCAAAGGTAAAAAGTTAAAACGTGAATGCGAATTTCGTATGGCTTTAGTCCATGTCTACACACACAATTCGCAAAGGGGCAAAGGAGCAAAAGGGGTTGGAGGGAGGGGAGTGGGGTGACTGGTACTTACTGCTGTTTAGGCAAGGTGGCAGGTGAGCCAAGAGCAGCAGCAGCAGCAGCAGCAACAACAGCCACAACAGCAGCAGCAGCAGCAGCAACGGAACTGTGCAGCTCTCAAGTGCAATTCCAAGGAGGCAGCATTCAAGAGCTGTGGCAGCTCCTTGCCTCATGCCACATGCCTCATGCCGCCTGCCGCCTGCTGACTGCTTCATGTTCTTCTTTTATGCGCTGGCATGTTTGTTTGTCAACCTACACCAACAACAGCAGCCAACCCAGCAGCAGCTGTTGCCGGCAAACATTTGGCCAAAGGGCGAAGGGGGGGTGCAGCAGTAGACAGCAGGCGGGCGGTGGGTAATAGGCTCCAGGCATTTCTGCACTCAGTCAGCCAGGAGGCGCAGGCGCAGGCGCTGGCACATGGCAATATTTCATTACCCACGGCCTACACTGCGGCTGACACTGCCACGAAGAACTGCACCAAGCGGCGCATACTCTAAGCTGAATCAAGCATCTCTGCAGGGTTAATGATTCTATATATATATATATAAATATATATATATATTTATATATTCCTGATCAGCACTTGTCTGTCCATTTTGAGACTTCAAATTTTGAATAGTCGTTTTCAAATTAAATTATTGTACTGAAAACTTTCATTCTTCCTTTTGATTGATTTTGTTTGTATCGATTAACGATATAATCGATTAATATAATATATAAAATATATAATATAATATAATATAATATAATATAATATAATATAATATAATATAATATAATATAATATAATATAATATAATATAATATAATATAATATAATATATAATATAATATAATATAATAAAGATAATTTGCCAGAAATATAGTTTTGCTAAACTTTGATCGTCTGTTCAAATTGAAGGCAGAAAATATCTTATTTATTTTATAATAATTTCCAATCCTTTTCTGTTTGGTGCAGGGCATCTGCTAGTCGAGCATTCTCTTTGGTATTTTTTATGCGCTTTTGTGCTGGCATTTGAGGCATGCACCACGAGCACCCGTTCTCTGACTGCCTGCTTGCCTGGCAGACAGGCAGCCTAGCAACCTGGCTGGTTGTATGGGCCACGTTATCTGCTGTTTGCTGCTGCCGCCTCGGCTATGAAGTTAGAATGAATTTTGTGGAAAACGCTTACGCACGACTCGACATCTGCGCTACTTGGTGGGCAGTGTGGCAGTTGCAACATACAACATTCAAACGTGTAGGATAAAACTGATACCACGTTACATGTCTCGCAAAATGCCCACAAGAGATAAGTCAAGCAAACTGTTCAGTTTTTATAATGTCATTGATCCTTAGCAAACAAATGCTTAATTCTTTGATTTGTTAAAATGTTGAAACAAATTTATTCATTTTAGAATCTTAAAATTGAGAAACAGTTTAGTTAAATATTAACAAATATATCTATTAATTTTTTGTATTACTTAGTTTAAAATTGAGAAGCAGTTTAGCTAAATATTAAGAAGAAATAGAAGATATAACAAATATTTCGTAGTTATAATTTTAAAACAGTTTCTTCTGCCATTTTTCTTGATTTATGTTTTCATAACATTTTTAAATACCATCTGTTTTTTTTTTTCATATCTAAATATGCTTTCGCTGGTTAAATTTTTTTTTTTATAGATTATTTGGCTGTTTTTATTTTTAATGTCAGCAGACCTTCGTTTTTTAGATAATCTACATAAAACCCTCTTCTATTCGATGCTCAGCAAAGTGCATCTATAATTCGACCTCAATTGAATGCAAAAATCAACTCAACACACACAGATATGTCTGCGTGTGTGTGTGTGCGTGTTGGAGTCACCGAGACAGGTGATCACATAGCTGTGGTGCTTCACTTCCCTCCCTTGGCATACCTTTCAGTCACTAGCAAATAATTTCCATACCATCGCGGCGAAAAGAAAAACGAGGAAAATGGCGAGTTTTCTTCTTTTTTTTGTGTGTTTAACTTTTTTTTTTTTTACCTTTCGCGCATCTGCAAATTAAAAACGCATTTTATTTTATACAACAAAACACACACGGTGCCGGCAAGTGCACCCTTTGGGTATTAACAATGGCACCACACACACCACACACATCACACACACACACATTTACACACACACATTACATACACACTGCACTACAGTACACTTGACAACAAAGTTGCGACATATGTATAAATCTATGTTGGCATTATTCATGTTCTACTGTGTTTTTCTTTCTATGCGTAATTATTGTGAAATTTGTTACAAAGTTTTCTTGTCGTCTGCTTGCAACGTGTGGTGTAGCTACACTTTAGACTTAATTGTTAGCTTTAGGATACATAACAACAAGAACATCTACATCAACAACAACAACAACAATAAGTACCACAATACAACACACAACACACTCGTCAGAAGAACAACAAGAGAGGAGCCCTGTTGAAATCAAAGCTTTAATGCCGACAAAACAAAGACGACGACGACGACGACGACGACGACGAGGATGATGATGGTGATGTTGATGATAATGACAATGATGATGATAATAATGTTGATTATGAGCAGAGGATGATGACAGGTAGCCGAGTGTTTAATTTATGTCTTTTTAAGCACTTGCCGTGCTGCATAGATAAATAAAAACAAAATGAGTAACTCAAGAATTTTCTATATCTGTTTTTTACAAGTATGAGTTTTCTTTCTGTTTTTTTTTTTTTGCAATTCTGTAATCTGATGTTTTATGTGTCTGAATAACATTTATTTTCTTAGCCAAAGCTGCGGAAATCTGACACTTAATTAATAATGAAATATGTTTACTTAATTACTGTAGATACTTTTGTATCTGGCTGCAACTGTCAGCTCGATAGGCGCCTGCTTTCTACAGTGCCTTCAAATATATGTTTATCTGTACAAATTTCTTTCATTTAACTCTAAAAATAAATAAACTCAGCTATCAATGACAAGTGATTTGTAACCCAAATCAAGTCAAAGTTGTTAAAAAACTTCCGCAGAACTGTTTACCCATAATAGATTTTGATGATTTATGCTTGTGTACAGCTAATTCAGATTATATTTCAAGTGAACTCCACACACAACACACACACTTACACACACTTACACACACAACCCTTGACGCATAGCTACTGTGTCACTTTCACTTTTTTTTTGGGGCCACACAATTTTTTATGATCGATTTGTACAAACAAAACGACACAAGCAGCACTGATAACAATAGATATATATATAATATATATAATTGATTAAATTCGAAGTGTCTCATTATCAGAAAATTGTGCTCGTAATTCATTGGAATTTCACGTATCAAGTATTTTTTTTACTTTTATGTCTTTTTCTTTTATGCCCTTGTTGAGGATTTTACAAATGTCTTACAAATCGACAGTCTCCCAATGTTTAGGCTATATGCACTTGGAATATATATATATATATATATATATATTTTTAAATTGCAGTTTCTTCCAGTAATGCTAACTGACATTTTTTTATTTTTTCAATACTTAAGTTTTTTATTTATGACTACATCTGCTAGGGTATTCAATCTTTTGTCATGTTTCACTTTTGCTTTCCATTCAAGATTTGTTTTTGGCTGGGCGTAGCGAAGAGAACCGCACACAGATTAGATTACTGCAAATTGACACATTTTCAGTTTTTCAGTATTTCTGTTGGCCCGGCTCCGGCTCCGGCTCCGGCTGCCTGTCAATCAGCACTGAAAAACTGTCGTATGTGGCACACACAGCTCTTGACTCAATTCGTTGCGCTGCGCTTATCGGGGCACATTAGTTGCGGCATCGAAAAAAAAAAACTCTGAATATTGAGGAGCGGCCACACTTCTCATATCATTGTTTGTTGGCCTTAATGTGCTCTCGATTCTCTCATTATGCGTTACGCATTATCCTTTGAGGCCATTGTTATGGTTTTAGCAACGCCCCATCCTGGTAACCCGACTACCTTTTCCATATTATAGATTTTGTAGCACTCTGATACACACACTAACACACACACTCATACACCTTTTCCCTTTGCCCAGCTGCCCGTGGCTGGGAAACCTTTTCTATAAGCATATTGCATGATTAGGACTAATAATCTCAGCCAGGCCATTAAGTGTGCGCCTGTTAATAGTTGGGTTTCTTTTGCTTCCCCTCCCTCCCTTCCTCATTGCGAATGTAGGCGTGTTTTTTGTTGTTGTTCTTATTTTGGGCGCAGCGGAAACGATTTTTTTTTGATATTTTTGAAGTGTAGAAAAATGCTTTTAATGGCAAATGAGTGCGATATGATAGAAATTTGATTAATGCGCGCTAGATTGAACAGGATAGCATAATGGCTTAAATGGCCTTACAGCAACTCAAATGGCATTAAGTGGGTCCCAACGAAATGTGTTCAGAAAACGGGAAACTAGATGTTAAGCAAAATAAAATATGTACTACATAATTCCAAATATAAAAAATGATTTATTTTGATAGCAGTTGCCTATGAATAAAAACCACACCCATTAAAAGTTATATTTCAGATGTGATAATTTCTTATTTCCAAGCAGCTAACCAACGCTAATTTTGGCTAAAGAGATTTTCATATATATTTGTGATATGTGTCTACTAATTTTGCATTTTTAGAACTCATAAATGCTAAGTGCTGCGAAAAACATTTGCAAGTGCCAAAATCACCAAAGTATGTTGACAGCTTTGATGAGTTTAGCACGAATATATATCTACAAATATTGGATAATCATAAGAAATGATTATGGAAATAGCTGCCTTTGAGCAAATTGATTCTAAGAAAGAAAAAAAAAACACTTCACTTTAATATATATTTTCAATTGAATTTTATACATCGATTCATCCCATTTATTGCGCAACACTCAATGCACAGCTGTGGCTAAAAGTGAGAAATACATTTCCTTGTTTATTTTATTGGCCAATAGTCCAAAACTATTTGTCTGCTCCTCGCCTGTTGATATACATATAAAATTAAAAAGTGCTAATGAATTAATTACCTGTCTATGGGCAATAAATTGTATAAAAAGCCTTACAAAATTGTTTGTGTTATTCTGAAATTGAAACGCATATGTAAATGTTATTTTCTGGTTTGATGCGTCAGTTTCGAGTTAACGAAAACAAAAAACCATATAAATTTGTTTACATTTCGTTAACCGCTTCAAAAACAAAAAATGTTTTATTTTTTTTATTTTATAATGGTTGAGAGAGAAAGAAAAAAAATTATAAATATATATATATATATTTATAAATATTATTGCTGGCAAGCGGCTACAAAAAGTGTTAATGGTTTTAATCGGATCTTGAAGATCTCACTCGGGGAATGCTCTGTTAATAACAAACAAATTTGCCAAGTCATATCCCAAAGAATCGCCGTTGTCTTCTCTGGCTCACATCATTGGCTGTTATTAGTTTGGCGGCGATCTGATCTTATCTCTGAAACCTGAAACGGAGTAAACTCTGCTCTGGTCTGGTCTGGTCTGGGCCAGGCCAGTCTGTTCGTCTGCTCTTCGATTTTGTGGGCTACAACTTAATTTCTGTCCAGGTATCCGCTGGGGAGCTGTTTTGTCTGAATGCCATCTCTGAATAGGCCATTGATTGTGCTACAAAATATTTGTCTATCATTCAATCACGTCCGGTATTTGTTTCCATTTATTTTTTTTCTTTCTCTTGCCCAGCTACCTTCGAAAATTAGACTCGTTTTTAATGGCTTTTCAATTGAGGTATAAACTTGTCTATTTATTGGCTGCGTACTTTCATCTTTTATTTTATTTTTTTTTTTTTGGAATTCATCTCAGTGACATTTTTTTATCGTGAGAGAGTTGTAATACTTATTTCATTGATCGATGCAGAGCTCGATGAGCTGGCAAATTGAGTTTAACTGAGGATTACAAATGTGTGTCTATTTTTTCGCTTAGCAACAAGTAGAATTTATAATTGAATAAAATCAGGTAAATAATTGTCGAGATGAGATTTAGGAATGCTTGGAATATGTGCGCTAATAGCTAATTCCATTTTTGGTATTAAGTTGTTATGGAAAAGTGCCAACAACTTACAGATTTCCCAAGAATTGCAACGCTTATCGAAATATCCATGCAGTTTTATATATGTGTATATATATATATATTTTTTTTTTATTTTTTTTGCTTAACACGACATGCACATATTTGTGCCTATTAGGATTGCACTGCAGGCTTAATAAACTAACACCCAGCCGATCCTTTGGCAACGCCTAGTAACCGATCTAATTAGGCTGCCAGCACGTACGACAATCCAAACAGAAAGCACGCCAATGGACGATGTCGATCTATTGCCCCCACAGGCATGTCCAGCAACGCCCAGATGCAGTCATAATTGCCATGCACAATGGACCTGCTCCGATCTCTCAGGCTCTGGATGTGGCTGTGGATGTGGTGTGTGTGTGTGTGTGTGTGTGGATGTGAATCTGACTATTTTATAATACCAACACGTCCAAACGTCAATTAAATAAATACAAGATACCAAAGCGTTGTAAACGCCCCAATAACCCAAGCAAAGATCGTCGCCTGGCCACAGTCGACAGTCAGAGACATGGCTAAGACCAAGTCCAAGCCCAAGGCGGAGGCGAAGGCGGTGGCGGTGGCGGTGGTGGTGGTGGTGGTGGCAGACACCCAAGCTAAAGATTCATTCAGGCTGAACGATTCATAAATTCACGTTGCACGTTGCACGTTGGCCCAAGGAATGTGACTGGCTGGCGGCAGACGCAGAAGTAGCAGCTATTTTTGGTCTAGAACGAGTTTTTGCCGAGTTATGTCTGCACATCTACCACGACTCCCCCCTTTGGCCCTTGACCATTGCAAATATTTTAATGGCAGCTTCCTGTGGTCAACCTCTGGAAAGCCACTCTAAAAATTAAACCAATCTTTCGCTCTGTGTATCTGCTGATCTCTCCCTTAAGTCAAGATCTCTTGACGGAATATGCCGTTAATTGGTCGAGTACGAGTACGTCCAGCTGGAGGATGTCATCCAGAAATTAATCCAAGTGCTAACCTCAAGTGACCACTCTCCAAGACGCTTCCACTCTTCCACTATTCCATTCCATTCCATCTTTTTGTATACTTGCAGTATTTATTTGCGCACTCAATTAGTGGTTGGGGCTGCTTCCACAAGCCGTTGCGGTCTTTGTTCTTCGTGTTTATTTAGCTTGGCCAGAATGGCAAAAGCGAGAGATGCCCAAGTGGAGAATTGGAGACGTGGAGACGCAGTGGAGAAGGCATCTTCATTGTAACGTTCCCATCAATTGGTGGCCGTCTGTTTTGGTTCTGCATCTTTTTTTTCTTTCAATTTTCAATTTTGCGCATTTTATTTGCCTTCTGTAAAATGATAAATTATTGTTATGGCTCTTACGTAGGCACGCCCAATCCATGCCATTTTGGCCTAATGTCCGGAACGGGTTCATTGATTATATTCCAACGATTTTCTACATTTCATCTCAAGATTTCAGCGCTTACAAATTACTTGTTAGCCGTCTAATAAATTTTGTATCATTTTATTTCTTTTGTACTCCCCACTTTTTTTAATCAGATTTCATTTCTTTGCTCTGTTTTTGCCTTTCAATTTATGTAAATGAATTTGACACAATTTTGTGGGTTGCAAAGTTGATTTCTCGCATTGATTTCACACAGAAATTTCTTGTATTTGCCTCATTGGTAGTTTTTGCTCACTTTTGTTTTGCGGTTGTATTGAAGTTTTTACTGAAAATTCGATTATTTTTCTATTAATATTAGTCGAGTGAAATCTTTAAATTCACTTTTTGGTTTTTAGTGTGCACGATTCAATTGAAAGCAATTGCTTTTGATTGATATTGGCAACACGGCGCAGCTGCTGCTTTTTGCCGATTGCCTCAATGGATATAGCTGCTAATTAAAGCCACTAAAAAAGCCACTTAAAGCCACTTTCATAATAATGCACAACAAGAATAGGCATTCCCCTTCTGCTGCTTCCCCTTGCTCCTTGCTCCTAAATGCCTGCTAAACAAGCTAACAATTTATCAGCAATAAATTTGCATGTAACGCACAAACGGCGACAATGAGTGGCAAACTTGCAAGTGGCATGTGGTATGTGGCATGTGGCATGTAGCAAGTGGCAAAGTGGCAAGTGGCAAGTGGCAAGTGGGCAGTTTTGTCTTCCCCTTCTAATACGCACTGCACAATTGACAATTGTATGTCCAGACTTATTTATGCCTTCTTCAACTACGAATTTCTCTCAATGCTCGCGGTCTGCATTTTAATTTAAATAAATTGTATTTTGCGCACTTGCCACAAACAAAGATACTTCAGACTAATGCGTTTTATGGAGAGGCGTGCCCCCGGCAATTTGTTGAAAGATTTCTCTTACTTTGCAAAGTTGTCAGCACAACGAACCAATTTCATATGCAAATTGACAAAACTTATTTTTAAAAATTTTTTAATTTAAGCTTTGAATAAATATTCAGAATTCTATTAATAATCTAATATTATTCATCGATCTTTGGACATTTACAAACGCTAAGCAGAGTTTATTTCTGGTAGACATTTATTTTTTACAAACTAGAAATGATAGTGAAGAATAAATTTAAACTGTAAAAGATAATATTGAATGTAAAATATAAACTGTCTTTCACATGTTATTTATATGCAGCCTTTTTTTTCTCAGCGATTTGAGAATGAAATTTATAATCGAAACAGCTATGAGAAAAAATCTATAATTATATATGAAATTAATTTAAATTATTAGAGCAGATGTTTTCCAAATGAATTTGATTTTGGGTTTTTTCTTGGGTTAAAGACAACTTTTAGGCACTGTTGGGGGTAGATGGGAATGCTGCAATGAAGCCATTCTAGGCGACGCACACTGTATCGAAGCATAGAATTTATTAATACTTTTACTACGCAGGCTGGAAACGAGGCAGATACAGACAGACAGACAGACAGAGAGACAGACAGACAGACAGACTCTCGCACACAGTGCGTTTATAATTAATACAATCAATAATCGATCGTAGCCAAAGCACAACAAAAGAGCAGAGACACAACATGCTGCCAGAAATACTACGTATTTGGTATTCATGTGGACATAATCAAGCGAAAATTCCAACAAAATTAACACACGCTGTGAAAAACTATGCTCAAATTAAATACAAAACAGGTAGAAAATATAGAGAAAGAGAGGGAGCAGAGCAGAGACGACAAATTGGGCAACGCTTGAGAAAGCGGCAACGGAGGCAGCCAGGTAGAAAGGATGTGGTTGGTGGACTCGTCGCTAATGTTGCATGCGACATAATCCTGTTAGCGACGCGTGAACGAAAAACCCGGAAAAAAGAAGAAAATAAGAAAAAAAAAAACTTTACTTGTCGTATGAGCAACTTTCGCATGTGACAACATAATTTGTGGGAATGTGTTTCGCTGAAGATTATTAATCATATTTTTCCGCTTATTTCTTGTGGTTGCCTGTTTGCCATAGAGAACTAGCTGGCGGCTATTGGACATTGGTCACTTAGCTGGTCAGCATATTTAATGAGGTTTATTTAGGCAAATTAACAGCAAACAGAGACGGCCGCTGCTCTTAATGGGTTTTATTTGACATTTTATGGCCATTGAATGGCATATTAAACATTCGAATTGGAAATTACAACGCATGTCAAAAGTCGGCAGCTGAGTTCAATTCGTGTGTTGATGGCACTTAAAAAACCATCATGTTGTAATCTTTATAGAGTTGCAACAGCACTAAATATATATATATATATTATAAATATAAATATATATTTATAGATATATTTGACAATCGCGAGCAACCCAATTATATTAAGAGAATGCAGTCTTTGGTCGTCACCCACGCCAGTTGTGCCTGTTATTTTGCCCAAGGCATTAATATGATTATAGGGTTTTCTTCGTCTTATAAATTATATATAATGACAAGTGCAGTGAGCTAAATAAATTGTTGCCAGGCTTAACAGCGTAATTCCTTGCATTCAACAAGTGGGCGGCAACGTTGTAAACTTAAACGATTTATGGCACACATTGGCGTCCCTCAATTGTGGCAAGGTGGAGTGGGTTGACAGAAACAAATTTGTAGGAGAACGGGGAACAGATCTGGAAAACTGTCAGCTTCATTAATCTAGTGTGGTTTATGTGTTGCACAGATGTGCGGATGATCCCCCAAAATCAATTGGGGTTGAGTGAGTCACTGCCCCAAGTAGAACGCCACAAATTTCTCAAATTCTCAGCTGCTCAGCTGTTTAGCTCGTTTTTAGAAACTTCAACGATGCGAAACCAATTTCGATATTTCACAAAAAATGAAAGCGCCAATTTTAGTTAATTGTGTTTGTGGCATATTTTCGTATTTTTTAAGGCCTTCTTTTGAAGCGTACTTTTTGTGGCATGCCACGCTAGTCGAGCATATCAACATGTGTCTTTAAATATAAAAACAGATGACAATTTATCAAACTTGGAGCTTATACGAAATATGATCTAATTAAATTCGCTTATTTTTCCAAGTTTCCATTGAAACTGAGAACTTAAGCTGAAGGTTATACTTTAAGTTGGAAATCATTTCAGGGCTGCTGCTAAAAGTATTATCGATTAATTGATTTAATGACTAGTTGAGAGTATTATTAAATATCATGCAGTCTCCTCTGTGCCTGATTCCTCTTATGCGCCCAGAGATACTTTCCATTTATAGAGCCATTAAAGCATTGTTAACAAGCCACCAAAAGCTCATTCAAGCGTTGCCTCCCAGACACAGGGCTATAAGTTGCAAAAGATACAATATCTTTTTTTTTTCATATAATGTCAATTGCAGTTGCGGATTATGGGAGCGGAAAGCGGGTTGCGGGATGGTGGGCAGCGGGAAACCGCAAGCAGACGTTGCCTTTGTTAGGCCACATTATTTAAACCTTTTTTTTTTCCCGGTTTTTGGTTTTGTGTTTTTTACCCATATTGATTGCAAATTTTCGCCGTTTACTTGTCATTTGGCTTCGGCTTTTTGTTCACTTTTTTATTTATGCACTGCGAGCAACTTCATTTTACACACGATTAATTTCAGTGCCTGTCTGTGTGAGAAGCGGTGCAAAATGCTCATAAATTTCTCAAATTAATTCATTTTGCAGACAATTTTCCTCTGCCCTTTTCTTCAAGTTTTGGGTTTTTGCATTTTAATTTTTTTTTTGGTTTCCTGCTGATGACTTTTCTGGCTTTCTCATTCATATTTCACAAAATTGTTTTGCGGTCGACAGTAATTTTTGGTAGCTGGCAAAGCTCGACAGCAAATTGAGGAAATCTCTGCTTTTATGGCTTTGGCGGTTTTTTTTTTCCCCCACTGCGGTTACAAAAGGGTTTCGCTTACATCGCCCTGTGGCTGGGTGAGAGCGACGAGACCCGAGAGACTGAGAGACGCTGGCAGCGGCCTAAGGCCACTTTAAATGGCCTAAATGCTTTTTATGGGGTCCAAAGCAAATTTTTCAATTGTCGACGTCGAGCCTCAACATAATTGGGCCACAAAATTTCATAAAAAAAATGCTGCTCGTGTTGCATGCAGACTGGCCAGAAGAGAGTTGACAGCAACACGTCCTCACCGTCACCGTCAACAACTCGCCTCCTTTCCCCCCGTCATCCTTGTTGCAAATAAAATAAAAGTAAATATCAAACTCCATAACACGGGAACGTGCTTTGAATAACTTGAATATATATATATATATATTTTTTTTTTGCACCACTCACTGCTGTAAATCTCTGTCGCGCGTTTTATCTCGCGTCCAAAATCGAATTTAAATCCAAGCCACAAACCAGACACAACATGTTCCAATGGCTTTCGATATGGCTAAGCGGCGCTTTTGACTGCTCACTTCATGCTTGCCCCCTCAAGCACACCTCTCGCCCCACTTGCCACCCATCCTTGGCTGTCTGTCAATTTGATTTGTTGGATGGCGTGAAAATTTGTTTTAGCCACAACTGGTATGTGCTAAAAAAATGCTCATTTAGATGGCTTTTACATTTATCTATAATAAGCTGCACATTTTATGGATGATATATAAATATTTATGCAGGTAGTTAAAAGTAATGCCTGAATAATCAGTGCTTAAATATGGCAATATGTGAATAATCAGTAAAGATAAATATATAAAAAAAATACATTTTATACAGAAGATGTTGGCTATCATTTACAAAGCTGCGAGCATTTATTTTCATTTGCTATAAATTATCTTTGATATCTAGAATACAATTATGGAATGCAATAATATAAATATATATATATATATATTATATAATATATTCTATATAAAATCAAACAGATCTAATCAGTATCAGTGTTCATCTAATTGGCTTAAATTCCACTCACCTCTGACCCAATTGTAACATACTAAATGTCAAACATTTGCCATTCGACAGCTGCTCCAATTACCAAAAATAAAATAGCCAGACGCAAAATACTTGGCCAAGACATTGTATAGATTGTTCTTGTTGCTTTTCAGTGCACATGTGATCCGTTGGACAATTGTTCCCACTCTGTTTGTGTTTGTGTTTATTGGGCAAAAAAAAAAAAGAAGCAGAGTCGCCAATGTAAACAGCGAACAGGTTAAGCAAATATACGACCAGGCAATTGGCCATGTTCACAGTTCCCCTCTGTGCAGCGCACCCCACCTGGCGCCCCGCTCTCCCCTTTATCTAGACCAGAAATACCATTAATCAAATTTTATTGTTTAATTAATTTCGCTTGAATGAATTCCGAACGCGTAGTTGGCTTTGGACAGCAGAGTGTTGGTGGAGGAGTTGGGCTGCAGTAAATCGCAAATAGCCAAAACAAACAAATCACACAGAAATCGCCACAAATAGAAGTCAATTCAATTATTTCAAAGGAATCGAGCCGCAAAATTTGCTTACTTCATCGTTTGACAATTATTTTTTTTTTTCCTATATTTGATTTTTTGTTTGTTGTGTGCAATTTATGAACATACATCAATAATCATTAAATATTCAGTGAGTTTAATTTGATTTGTCATGCATATGTAAATAACTTTGTGCAGGATTTGGTTAGATTAAATTTAAGCTTTAATTCTTATAATTTTTGCAACATGCAAGAAGTGATGAAATAAATTTATTATATCGTAATTAAATACTATTAAATTAATGACAGCAATTTGAGTTTAACAAATGCCTTAATTCCCTTAATAAATGAGCCACATTTTTTAGCAGTTATAAATGATGCTTTGTAATGGGAAAATGTGTTGGGAATATGAAAACATATATATGTATATATATTTTGTTCAGCTTATAATAGATAGGCATGTGTTGATTTGGATTTAGTTCGTAGTTTCGATAACAGATGTTGTTGACTGCATTTGGGGTGTCTGTCTAACGCCCACATGGCGACTTACCTCATCAATTCAAACAATTCACTGCCAAAAAGGGGCCATGAAACAACTACAACAACAACAAAAAAAAATATATAAAATAAAATTACACAAAAACTCAGCTGCATTTTCCCAGCGGCTAATTACGACTCATACATATAGTGGCAACAATCAACAAAAACACATGGCAACAAATACAAAATACAACAACACGAACAACATTTTGTTGCCTGCCAGGCTATTTTTGTGATCTGGCGCTGGGTTCGGTCGTGTCATGTGTGTGCCCCGTGGCCTGATGATTTTTCGCACATTTGCGCATTGAAATTGTCACTCGGAAAAGCCGACGACGGTGAAGAAAATGCACTGATTGCCAGTCATACTAAAACGCGGGGCCAAATAGCGAATGAGACAAATGAAACCGATGTGAATGGGGCAAACGCCAAAGTTTGCAACATTCGTCACTTCATCAGGGAGAAAGGCTTGAATGCGTACCCAACCGGGAAGGGGGCGCACCATCAGCAGCAGCAGCACCGCAAACTCCTCACAAACTCCACATCATCATAGACAACTCCAGCTCCGTGCTCCGTGCTCCTAACTCCATTCTGTGTTTACATGAAACGTGTTGGCAGCATAAACATTTCATTCTCCTCGCTCGCCCTCTGCGCCAACATCTCAGTTTGCAGTCGAGTAATTTTAATTACGCCTAAAAGAGCCGCCAGTACGTGTAGAAAGCTACAAAAATGTAAAAAAAAAAAAAAATCATTTTAAAAGCAAAGGAAGAAGACGAAGAAGAGAAATGTAGAAAAGTGGCCGACCTGAAGCAAGTCGAACTCCCCAACACGGAGCAACTGCCACGGCAACCCCCCTCCCATCATATGCCATTTATGCAACGACCTGACTCGACACGTAATTACACACAGCACAGCGTTTGGTTGTTGTTGGGGGCACGGGGCTGGCCAGAAGGTGGAGCATGCTAAATGCTGCATGCACCCGATACAGCTGCTTCTACTGCTGCTGCGGCTGCATGTCGAATTTGCAAAAAATTCTCTCAACTTCACCTGAAAATCTGTGCGCAATTCTTGTAAAAATAGCTCAAATTTGCATTGTTTGTTCAGTTGTGAAATATTTGTTCAAGTAATTATAAGTTATGCCACATAGAAACTCAGATATTTTTACATACTTATGCTGGCCATTTTACAAAGAAAAAAACTGAGTGAAAAAGTGTTTTTTTTCTAATTAGCAGTCTCACAAATTCTTATAAATATTTGTACAGCATACAAATTAGGCGCACTTGCTTGGGCAATTACAAGCATCTGATTAATGTGGAGAAATTCAGTGAATAAACATTTATTTTAATAAATACCAGAGTTTTTCAACCCAACCGAGAAGTTTTTAATTACTTTGCGTTTTCCACATTTGAATTTTCTTTAGCATCGATTTGTCTTAAAATATGCACAGAGAAGTACTCAGTGGAGATTGTGCAATGTTTTTTACTTTTCCTATTTCCTCAAGGGAGGTCCAAAGTTGTAAAATTAATTGAGTGCGATTTGATGCAAGAACAACAGTTGCATGTTTCCACTCAATTTTGGTATACTTATTTATCTTAAACCTTGCTTTATGTGGAGCGCACTGGTTGACGACGGGTGGCAATTTAGTTATTTATTGAAATTGGAAATTGAAATCAACACACGCAGTTTTACCATTTCCGATTAATGTGAATACAATTTCCATCAGTTTTCAAATTTTCATTTATGTTTGCGATCAAATTGAAATGTTGGTTAACAATTTGTATTGCTGCGGTGCATGACCCAATTCTGGGTACCACTCGAAGGCAACTGTTGGTGCAACACACACACACACACTTCAATTATTTCAATTTTTCAGATTTACGTACACATTAAAAACACTCGTTTTTTTGATTGCACTTAATAAAAAGCCCATGGGTAAAGTCAAAGCCCGAAAGCCCAAACTCAATCCCTCAACGTACTTATTTGCAGGCCCATTTTCAGTCCGGGTGGAGGGTTGCCCGCCCGGTGGGTGGTTGCCACGCTAGTGCGATGCGGCCCTCGGCTCAGTTCGGACTCTGCCGCTGCTCTGGCTTTGCTGTGCGCCTAATTAAAACTCATTACCATAAGCATAAAGTTGAGCAAGGAACCTTTCAGAAAAAAAGCAAAAACATTAAAAAACAAATTTAAAAATCAGTGAGGAAAAATAACCAGCAGCAAGCGGAAATTGAAGTTAAATTAGGCGAGCAAACCGTGTGTAAATAAAAAAAAGCGGATATGCTGAATTTAATAGAGAAACACACAGATTGTTTAACCCTTTGAGGCGAAAGGGTTAAAAGTTCACTTAATGCAATTTTCTTGCCAGACGCCGTCGAGGTCGCCAACTGTTTGTGTTTATTTTGTTCGTGTGCGTCAACCATTTTGTTGGCACGCCGCACTATCAATTGACACCCCAAACCCCCCACCCCCCCATACACACACCGTCGCCGCCTACACACGGCAATCGCAGCAGACAAAATAACACAACTGCAACCCTGCTGAAAGTGAAAGCTTCGTTTCATATATCCATCCATACATGCAGCGACCCCTTTAGATGAGTTGCGCTCTCATCGCATTTGCTCTCACAATTATTGCTCTCTCTCTATCTCTCTCTATTTTATTTTATAATTTCTCTCACTCACATTGGCTTGCCGGCTTGCCGTCTGGCTATTCACAGTTCCCTTTTGAAGTGCGCAACAGTTGCTGCCAGCTGCTGTTTGCTGAGCGCCTGTTAAAGCTGCCGCGTCGCATTTTTGTGCCAAGCCAAAAAGGACGAAGCGTTGAGTGAATTCTATCAACTTTCTCTCTCTCTCCTTCTCTCTCCACCTCTCCCAATATCCTTCTGCCCCTGTCTGTCTGCCTATCTGCTCTCTGCATCGCTCTGCACTGCATAGTGGCCATTGAAATTCAACTCAAAAGTAAAGTTTTGCCAGCAATCTGCCGACAAGGCAACTTTTTGGGTTTCCCTTTTTGTGTGTGTTTTGGGGTGGTGGCTTCTGCTATTGTCTCGCTCTGTTGTTTTTCCTGCTTCTTTTGTTTCTTGTTGTTGTTTGTTTGTATGTTTGGAATTTCACTCGCAAACTGTTTGCGCTTTTTATCTCCAAGTGGAGTTGCAGGCGGGGTAGAGCAATTCTAAAGTGGCTGAATGAGATAACTTTGACTAGCTGGAAATGAAGCATTTGGCAAAAGGATTTGTGTAAACTTTTGTGCAACAGCAAGTGGCACAGACTGGCGAATATCTAATGCTTTCAAATAATTTAATCAATAACAACTGAATCTATATTTTATATATTTTATATAATTACTAAGCAATAATTGTAAGAATCAGCAATAGATTATTAACAAAAATTCTGTTATTATTTATAATTACTACAGATTTTATTATTGTTAAACACCAAATCTCAAAAAGTATGTTAAAATTTTATAGCCAAACATGCCACTTTTTCCCATTGCTTGGTTTTTTGTTATTTGTTGTTGCACTTCAGTGTCAAGCGTCCAATTGAGCAGCTGCCAAGGGTTGTTACAGATTTTTCGAGGGGGTATGTGTACCCAAAAAAATGTCTGTAGGACAGCGTCAAAACTTGATGTCAACTTGGGACTAACAGCAGACACCTGCTAGACAATCTGACCGCCCATCAAACGCTCTCCCCTCACTGTTATCTCTTCAAGTAGTGGCAGTTGAGAAGCGAAGCTCAAGTTTCGCACCCTTTTAACATTATCATGGTGGGTGGCGTTTTACCTCCCCCTCGTCCATGTTGTGACTTGCCTTAGGGGTTGGTTGGCTTGGTTGACTGGTTGGTCTATGGTCGCCGCAGGAGCCGTTTGTTGATCGTTACAGTAAATCATTCGAAATGAATTTCGCTCCACTGCCTTCACTTTGGTCGCATAACGCACCCCGGCAACTAAGTAAATAGCGTGTGTAGAACCAACAACAACAACAACAACAACAACATGTGACCCAGGTTTTGTCAGTGTTATTATTATGCCAGGGGGTGTTGGGTGGGTGGTTTTGGTGTTAGAGAAATTGCTTTGCCAGCTTACTTTTTTTATCAAAACCCCGAAACCCAAGCGATGCCTGAAATTTTCTATTAGACAACAGGGTGTTTTTGCGTAGAGTCAGCGATAAAAAAAATAGAAAAAAAACAGCCATATCGGTAAGTTAAGGTCATTTATTATGTTCATGACACCTTCCTGCCGCTCCCTGGCCACATTTGTTACGCACATCCCCTTCTATTGTGTTGTCTGTGGAGAAATTATGCAGCAATTCATAAAAAAAATGGCTAGCAATGGCCCAGCCTAATGTTATTTTCACATAGATTTCAGCCAGGCTTTATCGATTCAGGGCAAAATGTGTGGTTTGGTTTATTTTATGTGTGGTTACAATTTTTGCCTTTGTGGCATCAACCAAAGGGATTTGCTGCAAGCATCATTTGGTTCTACATATTCTTGGGCACTTCATCAACTAGAATTCAATTAAGTTGCAGGGCAAACACAAAGCCAGCTAAAACATTGTTACCCATGCTAGTCATACACACACTCTCAGACAGACAGATAGACAGACAGACAGATAGACAGACATATAATGAAAATCCAGAACGAGCGCAATTGTTGCCGTTGGTAACGAGCCAATTTAGATAAGCAAAAGGCTGCACAACAACAACAACAACAACGCTCGTCGTCTCCCTCTGAGTTGCTGTAAATGCTACACTTAATTTAAATCTTGTGCAACATAACAATTAGTACAAAATATAAAATTAACAAAGCTTCTACACGACGACTACAGCATTGAGTTGCCCAGAGAAACGCAACGGAAACAGAAATTGTTTACGAAAATGTGCACGAAAGTAGCTAAATTTATATTAGAAATAAACAAAATACACACACAGCACACACACACACAATATACAATTAACGTGTCTCTATTTAGATGTACTGCATTTAACTGGGCAGCAAAATTTGATGTGCACCGCTTTAGTCAAGTATGCAGCTACACACACAACAAGGGGCAGCAGGGGATATGTACATAAATATATACTCGGGAATAGGGTATATAGTCGGGTAACAGCAGTGAAGAACGAATATTGAACACACTTGCAGAAGTAATTCAATAATCAGCAAAAGTTGGTTTTTTCGATTGGTTATTTTATCATATTAAAATATTAATTACATTAGATGAATTATTGCTTGAACTAAGCGACTTTTCTATATGATTTATTAATCAAATCCTATTGACAATGCGCCTATATAAATTCTGTTTTTTAAATATGTAATCTTTAAACTTTTACATATTTGATCTTAACCCAATCGCAGTTTCCCGCAGAAAGGGTAACAGACAACAAAAAAAAAAAAAAAAAAAAAAAGCAATATTCAACTTCAACTTGTTTGCTTTCAATTAGTGTTGAACTTTTGGACTGTGTGCAACACTCGTCTCAATTCATCTCATCCATTCATGAGAATTGCCTAAATAAACAAAAAATTCTCGCCATAAAATACCCAAAAGAAATGCCAGACACCGTTCAATGTTCGTTTTCAGTTTGTGAAAAGGTAGCGGGAGGGGGGGGGGGGGGGTAAGTTGGGGCAAGTGTACATTAAACAATGCACAATCGTTGCATGGAACTAATGCATAATATTTCTCGCCAGTAAATAGTTTCCTGGGCGCCGATCGAACGCGTTAAATGTTTGCACAAATATCATTCGTGGAGGGAGGGATGCAGGGAGGGAATAACCGGCGAGAATCTTGGCAACTTGTTCAGGCCTATTGAGGGCCATGCCACGCCCGTATCCGTCGTTTCGGGTTACGGTTACGGTTATGGTTACTCGTTATGCTGTTCTGGCGGTGGCAAACGCTTCGTTTGCGTTTCCACTGAAAGATTGAGTGGAAACCAAAAAAAAAAAAAAAAAAGAAAACAAAATAAATAAATAGAAAAAATAGAAGATATAAATACCAGGGAATGCAGTTAGCTGGTTTTGCAGGGGCCAGCCTTTGGTTTCATAGGGTTTTTGGTTACCATGTCAAGTGGCAAGTGGCAAGTGGCAGTGGCAAGTTCCAGTTCTGAGAATGCTGCTGCTGCTGGTTGCTATATTTGTACTCGTTGTAAATTCTGGTTAGTTTAGTTGACCAGCAAACAGAGCAGCTCAACTCTCTAATGCCCAAGCAAATACAACAGGCTTTGAGAGATTTGTGACAACTGATGCGGGTTCCAATCAACAAACAGAACAGAAGCTCTTCTATGGTAGTCCCAATGTGGTCCCAAAGTTATCCCTAACTAGAGAAGCGACTCGAATGAATCATTTGACAGCTTAGATTTATTCAGTAATTAAGTGTGATTTGAGCTGGTTTTACCAATTTGTTACTTATTAACACTCAAGGAAAACCAAAGGAATTTCTTTTCTTTTCTTTTTTTTTTAATATTTGTCTAGCAGTTTCAATGTTTGCTTTTAACATGGCCTTAATAATTAATGGTCTGTTTGACAAATAGTTTCTTTTCTAGACTTATAATTACATGGCCATTATTAGTATTTGTATTTAACGATCGGTTTACGCTTTTTATGTTCCCACGTCTAGTCAAGATTATTTATGCTATTTTCCCTTCCTTTTGTTGGTATTTCAGAACGCGTGCTGCGCTACTGTGAATCTCCATCGGTGGGCACATGTTGCACCTACAGCATGGAGACACGAATGGCGGCGCAGTCGCGCCAACAGCTGGAATGGCACACCAAGGAGCAGATAACGAAAATGTCCGGACTCCTGGGCGGCAAGGTAACCAAATTTAATGGTAAGTTTAAATCAACAAAAAAAAAAAAAAAAAAAAAAACCCGAAATATATCTCAACAGCCACTTGAAGCTGTCAGCCAAATGCGATGCCAGTTGCATGCCACAAAGATTATCGATCAACAGATTTGTAACTATTTGCGGGCGTCAAGTGGCCTAGTTGTGTGTTGCCCAAAAGATCATGCGGGCCTCCGGTTACACAAATAGAGAAAGACAGAAAGAGAGAGGGAGAGAAAGAGAGAGAGAGAGAGAGAGAGAGAGAGACTGATAGAAAGAGATATGTAGATAAATAGACAGTGGCAATGTCAAGTGGCAGGCGACAAATGCGGATGTTGAGATTTATTTTGTGCAACGGATGCGACTACACAGTAATTGCCACAGTTCTATTTACAAAATAGTATCTGGAAACATTTAGTTGCAGTCTCTGTGTGGCGGATGTGGCACATTTCAACTTCAACTAAAAGCAACTTGAATTCTTCTCCTTTTTTTTTGCAGATATTTTTCGCAAACTGCTGCTGGAATCCAAAGGACAGTTCCATACGATGTTCATGCGTACCTATGGCGTCATCTATCAGCAGCACTCGTATGTCTTTTCGGATCTATTCAATGAGCTGGAGAACTACTATGCCCGGGGTCGGGTCGATCTGCTCGATGTGATGGACAAGTTCTTTAGCACGCTCTATCAAAAGATGTTCACCGTGCTCAATGGGCAGTATGCCTTTGACGAAAAGTGAGTATATTCATTCACACACACACACACACACACACATATATAATGGAGAATAGTAATCGACCCGCGCTCTGCCAAGACAGATTTGGAAAGACTACAGACGTGTGAAACCGCAAAGTGTCGGGCGTCAACAACGCTTCACTGGCGACTGCCGACGGACTGACGGACGGACGGACTGACGGACTGACTGACTGACTGAGTAACTGAGTAACTGGCTCAGGCCAAAGACTATTGAAATGCTTTGACGAATCTTTAAGCGTTGTTTTTGTCGGGTTGTTACCGGGATTGCCTCTGCTGGTGTGCAATTTCAGCCCTTTTGTTTTACAGTTGTTTGTTTGCCGCGTTGCGGTTGAAACGCTTAACTAGGAAATGCGCAAAACGCTTGCCAAACCCAAAAAAAAAACCAACGAACATTTAATACCCTTTACAGACCAGCAACCACTGATAAGTTCTGATTTCATTTAAATTTCCAAAATGTTAATAATACCATAAAATGCTAATGATGACAACTAGCTAAGACAAAATCAACAAACAGATAACGAAATAAATGAAATTGACAGGAATATTTGCCAAGCCAGGCAAATTCAAATAAACAAGCAAAAAACTTCTATTTTTATATCAAGATGAGAAGCAGTTGGATACATTGGGAACTTGTCGTGGGACTGCTCGCTCAACCCACGCCGGCTAATCAAGTGACTCCAGCTATGGTTGGTGGATGTTACCAATCGTAATCATAATGTGGATAAAGCATAGTCAAGCCACCACCTCCACATTGTGTAATAAACCCACTTTGAGGCAGCTGCACGCCAAATTGCGCCCACTTGGCTCATTGCCCCAAAGCCGAACCGTTGCCGAGTTCATTTCAGGTTCAGGTTCAGGTTCAGCTACTGCTACGGGAATGGGTACAGCTCTAGACCATTGCTCTGGCTGCCAGCAGCAGCAGCAGCGTTCCCATCCTCGACACGGCTCGTGTTACCCACGCGCTTTCCAATTGCCAACTGGCTGCCTCCAGAACAACATCCCCACACACCCACACACACACACACACCCCCCCCACCCCTCTTCCTCGTCTCTCCCTCTGCAATACGTTTTTATTGTCATCGCTTTAGTTTGTCGTACGTGCTTTGGCACGTTGTCCATTTATATTTGCCATGGACGATGAGGATGACGATGAGGCCAACGCGTAATTGCCGGCACTTGCTGCTTGTTATTTGTTTTTTGTTGTTTGTTGTTTGCTCTTTGCTGTATGCGGTTGGTCGCCACACAGCCCCACAGCCCCACAGCCCCACTGCGCCATCCCCCATCTACTCTCTGGCCTAGAACTAGAGCCACATTGTCGAGTGCGCTGCATTTAATGTAGGGGTTGCTCTACCAGGCAGTTTGCGAATTGGTTGCAGCAACACTCTGTGAAGTGAATCGAGTGTTTAGCCCAACAAATACACGTTCCTTATTTATGTGAAGTGGGGGGGGGGCATGAACCGAGAGTGCCTTTGACCAAAAGTAAAGCCAACATTGCTTCAAGCTAAATTAAATATAGAAATAATTAAATGAATCTCGACGAGAATTCAATTGACTGGCAAACTATTCCTAAAAGAGAACTAAATTTTTGGATTTGTTATCCTGTTTTCAACAAGCTTTCACATTAGATTTATTGAATTTAAAGTGTTTTTTTATTGTTCTTCTATTCCTGGAAAATAAGCTGTTTCTCTTTTTATACTAGTCGTATTTTTTTTATCATTCGTGATTATTTCTAATTAAAGCTTAACTCCGATTTACTGCAGAGCACCTCAGGTATGCCACTTTGTCGCAGCGCCAAGCCAAGCTGTTGCATAACTCTTTCTAAGCTCAATAATTGTGTTAAATTGCCACAATAAGAGGCGACAACAAAATAACGAAGATTTGACATTGGTCGTTGGAGCAGCGGACGCTTCTTGGGTCCACTCCACGCCTGTTGACCAACTGGCACCACAACGAAGGCAGCTGCAAGACGAAGCAGCCATACAACTGCAGCAGCAACAGCTGTCATGCAACGTGCAACATGCAGCACATGGCAAGCTGTGGCGCACTGGAGTCAGTCAACTATTTTTATTCCTTTTTTTTCCACATAAAAAATCTGTGCAGACAAAGGCACAGATCGTTATCAGGTTGGGGGCGAGGCTGAGAGTGTTGCGGATTGCGGGTTGCGGGTTGCGGGTTACGGGTCGTTGCCATTTACATGTAGCCATTTCCGTTGCTAATGTTTTGCTAACATTTCCGTTTCCAGATACATGCAGTGCGTCAGCGAGCACATGAAGGAACTGAAGCCATTCGGCGACGTGCCCGACAAGCTGTCAGTGCAAATCAAGCGATCCTTTTTGGCCACACGCACCTACGGACAGGCACTGGCCGCCGCCGCCCAGGTCTCCAAGCGAATACTAAACGTAAGTGATAAATAAAAAATCCACTTGTGATTTGCAATTAAATTTCATTTAATTTTAATTTTTTCACAGATTCGCCTCAATCCGGACTGCACGGGTGCATTGACCAAGATGCAGCACTGCGGCGCCTGCAAAGGGTACACGGAAAAGCCGTGCACCAATTACTGTGTGAATGTGATAAAGGGCTGTCTCCACTATCTGCACGAGTTCGATGCCGAATGGGAGAACTTTGCCATGGCCATGGACAAGGTGGCCGAACGCATGCTCGGCTCATTCAACATTGTGATGGTTGTGGAGCCGATCAACATCAAAATCTCCGAGGCTATCATGAACTTCCAGGTGCGTGAACAGGCTGGAAATACCAAATTAATTTTAGTAAAAATCAAAAATTGTATTCGATTTTTCACTGGATAATTTACAGAATATCTGCTGGTTGAGCAAACTCTTTTTTGAAAGCTTAACTCGTTTTTTTTTATGCTTTTTTTTTATGGCTTACCATTAATTGTAGCTTATAAATTATCTCATAAAGTTGTCGCCGTAACCGATGATGGTCCAAGCTCATTTGAATAGCTGAATGACCCGACCATAAAAAAAAAGAAACTAAAACTAAAAATAAGTATGGGAAAACCGCTTAATTTAGGCAGTTGTTGACAAGTTTTGGTTGAAATTTCATTTTAATATTCGAAAATAGCATATCTCATTTTGAACATTATCGATTCTATAAATTTGAGTAATCAGCAAAAAGTTTCATTATCGAAAATTAAATAGAAAAATGCGTAACGATGAAATTGGCAACAATTATTTAACCATAAATAATGGACATAAGTTATTGAATTTAAAATTACTGTAATATTTCAAGGCCCTTCCCTGATTCCGTGTTACTATTTCGATTCATGTGTTTTGTTTGCCATTTTAACGATTTATTTGCGCAACATTTGGTTCCCATATGAATTTAATTTATATTTCCATTTAAAATTTATACATTTTTACTCGATGTGTGTGCGAGTGTGTGTGTGTGTGTATATTTTTTTTTTTTTGTGTTGTTGTTGTTGCGATTCTACACATAGTGCGGCATTCGGCTTTTAATGTGTTTATTTTGCGTTGCTTTCTGTGTCGGCCACATTAAAGGCCAACAGGCAAAAGCCAAATAGTTTTTAATTTAATTCTTATTAGTTGCTTGGCTTGTGGTGAGTTATATTTATTTTTGCTGTTTTGCTGAGATTTGGAAAACACAGCTCTTAATTCAGCGATAACAGTTAACTTCATAGTTGGGATAGGCCCAGTTAGGCACAAGGCATGAGGCACGAGGCATGCGGCATGCGGCATGCGGCGGGTTGCTTTGAAGAGCGCTACCAATGCCTAACCCCAATATGACCCTTAACTGTAAATGGTAGTCGCAACTGTTTGTCCAACTCCATGCTCAACTTGAGGTAGTCATCGCCATCGTGTCAACAATTAAGGCCGGCAGATAAACAGTCGCTGATAAGCCCAACAATTTATCGGACTGGCGGGGCGGGCTGCACTTCAATGTACATTCAGTGGAGCTAAATCAAGCCTTTGGCTTATCTTCTTATATAACAGGCCCATAAATAGTTCTTGGAAAGCTTCCATATTGCAGTTGAACAATGCACTTGGTAAATGTAACTTGAACAATTTAAATTCAAATACTTTGCCTCGTTGGGGGAAATAAATAATAAAAAATAATCCAAGACGAATAATAAACTTTAATTCAGTTTGCTCCCTATATCCCATCGGATATATAAAAGTTTACTTTTGCGAATTTTGCAAAGTATTTGATTTTCTAACATTTTCACGCATTTCTTTGCATTCACAGGACTCTGGTCAGGATATTACCAATCGCGTGTTTCAGGGCTGTGGCAAACCCACATTGAGACGCGCCAAGCGCAGCATTAATCCAAAACTATTGCTGGCGCCATCCGCTGCCGCTGTGCAGGAACTGCGTGCGGAAAGCGCACCGGAAACGGACACATTGGACATTGATGCCACTCTGGACGAGGCAATTGTGTTGCGCGAGCGACGTGCTGCAGAGCCAGGCCAAAAGGACTCGTCCGCGCAGCAGTCGCAGGAGCAGGGCGTGGCAAGTGGCAACTCGGGCAATGGCAATGGCAATGGTGGCGGTGGCGGTGGTGGTGGCGGTGGTGGTGGCAATAAGCGCCAACAGCAGCGCCGCAAGCAGCAGCGACGCAAGCAGCAACAGCAGCAGAACAATCGCAATGACAACGACGACGACGATGGCGACAATGGCAATGGCAGCAGCAGGGAGCCAGTTCTGGACAAGATCGTGCGCGACATACGACAGCGTGTGAAGGACTACAAGAAGTTTTGGTCGAATCTGCCGCATTCGATATGCAGCAACGAGGACATTGCCGCCTCCACCGATGTGGACGGCATGTGCTGGAATGGACACACCATCGACAGGTGAATATTACTGCATTGATTACATCGATAGATGGCATCTAATCTAATCTTGATCACTCGTCGCAGATATATGCACTCGGTGACGACGGAGCATGGCTCGAATCCGGAATTTAGCGGCAATCCGGCCAGCACACGTCAAACGTCCCAGATGACCGCGCAACTGCTTTATCTGAAGAATGCAATCAATCATCTGCGCAATGCCTACAATGGCCAGGATGTCGACTGGCAGGAGCAAGGTGAGTGTCAGCTGTTTTTGATTTCAGAAGTTAGGAATTAGACTTACTAAATCACTTTTATGACTTGCAGATGAACCCCATATGGGCAGCGGTGCTGGCTCCGGCTCGGGATCCGAGGATGATGAGGACGATGACGAAGGCTCCGGTTTGGGTCCGTTTGATCCCAGCCACAAGCCGGACGTGGACCATCCGTCGGTGCGTGTTGATGCTGAGAACGATGATGATGAAGATACCCATCCTGCCATCACCACGCACACGTCGCGGCCCAATGTGGATGACAAGAATCCGCTGGTGCATACCACGCATGTGACCCACGATCATAATGATCTGGATGAGCCTCGCGGTGGCGACGATGACGATGACGTTGACGAGGAGGACGAGGATGGCAGCGACCACAACTCATCAACGGATGGCGCCACGCGTGCCTCGAACGCACCGGAGAAGATGACGCTGCGCCGCGCTCTGGTCGTCTATTTGCTGCCACTGTATATGGCGTGGTTTGGTGGCGTCTGCGCCGATTTGCTGTGATTACTCAATACGCTGCCCACAACGAAGAAGAAAACGAAGCGAGCTAGCGAACAAGTGCAGCCGAGGTGGAACATATCACGCCCCCATGTCCGCTGCACGCCCACATCTCTCAGTCATTCATCCATGAAACAAAAATGTTATTAGAAACTTCTTATATACGAAAATGCAAGTCCAAAATTTTATAAAAACTTTTGTCAAAGCAATGAAAAAGCAATGAGAAAATATAAAGAGAACCCCTTTCGCACCACACCCCCCTCACACACACACACACACACACACACACAGAGTTATGGCAATCGAATCGATTTTGATTTGACCTTATTGAAACTGTTGCCCATCACACTGTATATTGTGAAAGGAATAATACGTAATCCCCACATTTAGTTAAGTTAAGTCCAGATCCCTAAGTCGTAAGTGCGAAATTGTAATCTGTAAGCGATTGAATGAGTATTTTGTGAATGTTGATTTGTGAGTGTCCTGTGTGAGTGCCCTGTGTGAGTGTGCCTGTGCGAGTGTGCCTGTGCGAGTGTGCCTGTGTGAGTGTGCCTGTGTGAGTGTGCCTGTTCATTGTGATCGTTTAGCAAAAATTAACTATAATCATTTTAGAACACGTAAACCTAAGCAAAACTTATATTTGTATTATATTTATACACACATATACTAAATATATATATATATATATATATATATATATATACATACACGTGCATATTAAATACGTAAAAGTTGCAAGCATATTTAACAACAACAAAAAGAACAAGAACAACAACAGTAACTAATTTCTAACTGTACTGAAATGTAATTTAGTAACTTAGTTCACACCTCCTCCTCTCCAAATCGATAATAATCAGATGCGTCAAAGCCCCAATCAAACATAAATTCAATAATATTTTATTATATTATTATATATATTTATTAAAAGTACAATATCATATATATATATATATATATATATATATATATATTGTCTTCGCACGTCTTTGGACGCATCTAGAAACAAATCTGGTTTTCTAACAGGCGCATTTTTAGTCTAAGCTGATAAAACGTAAATATTTATGTGTATTTATTTTTGATTTTTTATAATTCTTGATAATTGTATTATTTTTATGTGTATGTATTAAAAATAAATACAGCAAGTAACAATGACGAAATATTTCTTTTCTTTGCTTTTACACAATATATTATTTATTTATATAGATGGGAAAAATTCAATATTCAAACTTCGCAAACGGCTCATAATTAAATCGACTGCCTTAAAGGAGATTCTCAAATTTGGATGATTAAAAGCAGCGCAGATCTAAAGCGATATAGATGAAATTATATAGAAATTAAGTTAATCGGTTTAAATTTGTTTACCTTATCGGGGATGCATCTGATGTTGGTGTTGTGCACATGAAGGGTTAGGGGAGAGCTTTCACTGTATCGCGAGAGTATCATATCCAGATCGGCTGAGCTGAGATCCAAAAACTTTTCATCCAACTGACAGCTGGACAAGTTGAGAACTTTCAAAGACTTGAATTTGGCAACCGCGTTCCAAAGCTGTGCGGGCGTTGGCAATAAGCGCATATTCATCAAATGCAGCTCCTCCAAATGCGGTAACATTGTGCATATCGTGGACAGGTTTTCTGACGTCATATAATCGTACTTGAGCGACAGACAACGTAGATTGGATATGCTCTGAATGGTTTCGATGTCGAAAACGCTGATCCAGGTGGCGTCGAAATCGGTCAAGAGCAACGATTTGATCTTGCCAGGCATCAAATTGATCACTAAATGCAAAAACTCCTGGCGACAGCAGCGGGTGCGAACGGTCAAACGCCGGAGCCTGGACAATTGCAACAACAATTGAAACTTGCTTAAAGAGAACGAAAAGTTTAACACAGAATCGTCGACGACGAGCTCCTCTAGATTGGCGCAGTGCAAGACGGGCGATAGAATATCCTCGAAAAATTGATAGGTACAATGGAGCAGCGATAGTTTGCGCAATGGGATTGATATAAAAACCTCATTGAAAGACGAAAGATCAAATGAAAAGCAGTGCATTAAATCCAGTTCACGCAAGTGACTCCAGTTGCACAAATGGCGACCATTGGTGATGTTCCGCAGCAATAGATTGGTCACATGCGGAAACAATGTTGTCAGCAGTAATGTGTTTTTGTCGCTCTGCTTCTTGTAGAACACGACCCAGTGGAGTATAACCAAATTGGGAAAACCATAGGATTTCCATGACTCTAAAAGATCCAGTGAACCTATTTTCAATACCAAATGCTGCAGTGATCCACTGGCCGACTGCAGGAAATCGTGCATTACTTCCGGCCACTGCGTGAAACTGTTAAGAACTTTACTGTTCAATTCAGCCTTCTTTAGTTGTTTCCAGTGGTATCGAACAACAAAATTCATACGTTTTGAAATCTGCGCCAGCGCCAGTTGCTCCTGTAGGTCCACATAATTTAGAATTTGTAGCCAGCAGTCGTCGTTGAGATTGTCGGACATTTTCACACTATTCAGCAGTAATAAATTGAAAAGAAGATTAAATATGTTTTTAAAAAAAAGCCTACCAAGACCTAAAAAAGACCGGACAACTAATTGAAAATAAGATTAAATATGTTTTAAAAAAAAAAGCCTACTAAGACCAAAAAAATTGACACAAATTTTCGAGTGGAATTTTAATTAGTTAATTTTGCAGCTTCACTTAAATGAATCTATTCCTTTGTATTTAAAATAATTCAGCCTTCGCTCTCATATTGCATAAAAGTTCACAATTAAATATTAAATTCAATATTTGTGATTTTACTCCGATCCATATTGCATCACACAATCGTTTCAATCAGAGTCAAATATAATACTACTGTGATTTTATAGTGCTTATTTTCTTAGGCTTCCATATCCCTAAGCATAGTTAATAGGTTACAATTAACAACCCAATTTTTGATTATGTTAATTTCATCATTTCACTGCAACATATATATAAAATAAAAAGCAAATAACTGTATAATAAATTAAATCACTATAAAAACTGAAGCGTTTCAGCTGCTTGCAAAGAATATTTTGACTATTTGGTACGGTGTACCATTAGTCGATATGTCAAGAGGTGCGGCCAACAGTGCAAATATTTTGTAACAGAGTGACAAGCAGTCCATATGTGGGTACCGCCGACTGCTCGTAGATGGCGCTACAGGTCCAACAAATCATAAAATTGTTAACTTAAACTATTCTCCAATTATAAATGATATATATATATTTCCAGCAGAACAAGTCTATTTTATTAAAACATTCCGTTTTCTAATCTCTTGCTTATGTATTGTGTTCAAGTTACATTTCGTGGCAGGTATTTTAAATAATTGGTGGCGCTGTGTTGCAGATGTGTGGCATTCTTTAAGCTTAATTTGTTTTATAATTAATCATCGTGTAAATCTAGATTTGCAATATCTAAAATGTCAGCCGAAGTATTTTCATCATCTTCACCATTCTCTGCAGTGTCTGGATTTAAATCAATCAGTTCAGTAATATCAATGTAAGGTTCAATTACATTCCCATTTTCGACGGCATTTCTCAGCTCCATGTCAAGATCCTCACGATCACCATTATCTTTGTTTTCATGTAGTCGATTGAACGTATCCTCTAGCTTATTGGCCCGCTCCAGCAGGTAAGTCAATTGCATGTCAATATCACCAAATATATCCGGCTGCTGTTCCTTCTTAACAAGTTCTGGTTTCTTAATTTCGCCAGCTGCAACATTTTTTGTTGGCGAAGACATCTTAACAGTAGTTAGAATATTTCTGCTTTTATTCGATTTTTTAGGGGTCTCTACGTTTGAATAGTTCAAACTGGGCTTAGACTAACTGAAAGCTTTTCCCAAAAGGCCTACTCAGTTTGGCAGAGAGCAGAGTTGAAGTTTTTTCATCTCTGTCGAGCGAAACTCCAACAACTACAAATACAATTGCAAACTCATCAGCTGAGCAGCACCCCAGACGATACTCTGCCGCATCCAATCTCTGGGAGCGATCGCTGCATGGCGGCTTTTTTTCATCAGTGAGCGCGCGAGCGGCAAACGGTAAACAACAGCTGCTGGCGGCAGCGAGAAGAGTGCAAACGGAAATAAAAGACTAAGAAAAAGCGAACGAAAATTACAAAACGAACGTTGCCAACATTGCGGCAAGCAGCGCGAGAAGGCCAAGTGACCTGGAAGACGCCAATACATGCAACGGCAGCCGATTTAGTCGATGCTCTGCGAATGTATCTGAAAGAAGCGCGAATCTTCGCGGTGGCAAACAGGTTGAACCTATTACGCAAGTGAGTTGAGTGCGCAAAAAGTGTGTTGCGACGAAAGTGGCTAATGATAAGTGCCTTAAATATACATACATTCATAGGCAATTAGTGATAAAAGTTCGGTCAATAGAGTATCTTATCAGTGACATTTTGCATGTCCCATGTTGCACAACTGTGTCTCACATTGCAATTAGATAAATTGCTTAAATATCAATTGCAAACATATTCGAATTGCCTACAAATATATAAAATATATATATATATATATATAAACATAGTAAATAGCACTTTCTGTATTTGTCTTCTGCTCGTTCAACCTGACTGGGCTAACTTTTGTGTCTTGTTTTGCTACTCTTCATATGAATTATTAACTTTAGATATCTCTGCTATGAGTCTGTGTGTGTGTGTGTGTTTATTTACAGCTGTTTTTTTGGTAGCGAAACCAGTTTGCCTACATCTAGTCTTTTGTGTATTTCTAAAGTTTGTTTGTTTTTGGTGCTCACACACAAAAACCGAAAAGTCAAATGTGAATTTTACTATAAAGTTAGTAGCGAACAGTTTGCAACTAGCTTTGTGCAACACAATGGAAATTTATTCGCATTTTGCAATGCTTAAAGTAAATGTGTGTCAATGTGTGCTGAAGGTAGAAAATGTTTGTAGAATTATCTCCGGCAACTACAATTTAGAATAATAGATATAATTAAATAATGCATAAATATGCTGAAGAAAGCAGTTTGCGGTAGGCAAGCAGTGTGCACAGTATATTCACACAAGAAGTGCACTATTTTAATATCAAGCAGTGCACTGCTTAGTGGTCTAAGGTGCGGAAGTTCTAATTTAATAAGTATGAAATTGGAATTGTAGACACTCGTAAATTAACCTATTTGAGTTTTAACTTTATTCAGTTGTTGTGTGTTTTGTTTTTATATAAAAGTACAAAATATATGCATAGCAATAAGACTATAACTATGGAACTAATACTAAGCTGAAAGAGAATTAGCAATCGATCAGTAATCCTCATCGCAGAAGCAGCCATCCCGCGAGTTCTCCACAATCCAGTCGAGGTATTTGGTGACTCTGGTGTAGACACCTGGATAATTTGGTCGCGCACAACCGTTGCCCCACGAGACGATGCCGATCTGTTCAAAGCGTTTGTCGTCGGGACGCAGACGCACCAAGGGACCACCGGAATCCCCCTGGCAGCTGTCACGTGCCCCCACGCCCGGATAGCCCGAGCACATCATATTCTTGGTGATCATCTTTTGCGTATAGTTTGTTTGAGCCACACAATCATCGTTGTCAAGCACCGGCACCTCCACCTCCTGCAGCAGGCACGACGGCTTGCCATCCTCCTTAAGCGTGCCCCAGCCGGTGGCAATGCCGCGCGTGCCCACAAACAAATCATTGCGATTCTCCACACGGGGCAAGCAAATGGGTCGAATGAAGCTGGTGATTGGCACGCGATCGTTGAGACGCAGCAGCGCAATATCATTGTCAAAGTTGGAGAAACTGAATTTCTGACTGAAGGCGCGCAGCACAAAGCGCGTCTCTGGCCGCTCCTTGTCGTTGCACCGATCGTGCTCCCCGAAGGTCACCTTGATCATGAACCACATGAATCCCTTGACGCAGTGCGCCGCCGTCAGCACGTAGCGATCGTTGATTAAAGTGCCGCCGCAGTAAAATCGATTGAAGTAGCTCAGCCTTGCCATCCAGGGATACTCGCTGACGCCAGCAGTGGTTCCCCCAACGATCCGCGACTCATCGTTCCGCTCCCCACATCTGCAATAGTGGAAAGCGTAAGTGGTCAATGCCTCAATAACAAATGATTGTCATCCATTTCAAATGGCTAGTTGATCTCTAAAGCCAAAGCAGATTAATGCTTTTGGGAAAAAGTTAGACATTCTTCAATTAGTTGACACTTTTAAATAATTAAGCAAAGTAATTAAAAAACACACTAAATTATATTAATAATATTTTTGTCTTGTTTTTAATATTTCTATTGAACATTGATTAAAAATTCTGTCAAATGTAAACCAGCATTGCAAAGTGATTTAAGCAGATTATTGACTATGGGCAAAAGTTAGAAATTTTTCCATATTTCAAGTAGGCATTATTAAATAATTTAGCAAAGTGACTGAATTATATTCAAAGAATTGCCTATAATAATTCTGTTGACCCTTGAATGAAAGTTCTGTCAAGCTATTCTCATAAAGCATTTTTGACATGACAAATTATGCGAATGCTCCACTTAAAATCAATATTTTTAAGCTGAGTCCCATTTATATTTTTTTATTATTTAAACTCATTAATATTGTGCTGCAGCTTAACATAATTTTCCCAAGTCTAGTTCACAGTTCATTGAATGACAATCTGCGTTGATTAGTTTAAAGTTCAATAACCCAAGAGATTAACAGCCTTCATTAATAATGCCATAAAGAAAGTGTCAAAGTGTTTTATGAGCATGGCCCGGGATTGCCCGTTTTGCAGATTTTCCAACATATTTATAAATTTGGTCGTTACACTAAACTGGTTTATAATTGCCAAAAATAAAGAAAATATACCATAAAACAAAGCAACTGCATTAAAAAAATATTTCAGTGCGAGCCGGTTTGCAAAAGGAAGCACAACAAGTTCTCTTCAGTCTGGCTTTATATTCTTATATACTAAATAATTTCTTTATGGCCACAAATCAATCGACGGCCCACAAACAAAAAAAAAAAACAACAAAAATAAAAAAATAAAAATACAGAAACAACAAGCAACAAGAACAACAAGCGGGGTTCTTTTTGGCTGTGTTGGTTTTGCATTTAATCGAGTCATTGCCCCAAAATGGTGGCCAAGGCAAATTCGAAGACGTCCCGAAAGCAGAGACAATGAAATGCGCGACCCACTTCAGAAAGTGCGGCATTCCCTCTGCCACACTCCCAACACAAATATGACGCATTGACTACACCTTAAAAGTATAAAAGTATATAAATATATATGAATATATATCTCTCTCTCTGATATATATGAGTATATTGAGTATGTGGACCGACCTCAGATTCAGCTACAAAGATACTTTAAATAAAATGCTACGCAGCGAGTGTTATCAAAACTTATGCAAATCAGTCTCATTTTAATTTTAAGCGCGGAAAAAAGTAAAAATAAAAATAAATGGAACAGGTTTTAGTCTTTAAGATCAAATCTGTATAAAGTGGCCAAAGAATTGCTATAGTATGTGAATTAAGTGCTTGCTCTCTTAAATCTTGAAAGTGACATTTAAAATTTAAAAATGTAATTTTATTGGCTATTCTTTTCTACACACAAGTTAAAATCGAAGCTAGTTGGAAAGCCTTCATCTGCGTAGAAACTGACCTAACCTAATTCAGCCTAGACAACTATTTTGTCGCACATAAATCACTAGTTAGTTGATCTTTAAATTGGCCATGGAGTGCAAGGAGTGCCGTCAAACGCATTCCACAGAAATCCCTAAAGTGTGGGCTTATGCAAACAGATTCGACTCCATCAATACCCACGGGTATTTGACAATGGCAAAGACAGGCAACCCAGGCAACTCCCCATTGGCATTCCCAAGAGTCAGGCAGGCATTGCAATTTGTTCAAGGCATCCATAGATTGCTTTTCCACAATGCACTCAGTGATCTCCGTTGGCAGTGACTGAGTAGCCAAGTCACAAAAAGAACATGCAACATTTTTATGTTGGTGCCGCAGAATGTACTTTAACCAAGTGTGGAAATGTGTAAAAATTGCCGGCAACATTTTATGTGTTATGCGTGAAATTGATATGGAATTTTCTTAGCGTTTTGAGAAAGACGAAATTGCTTTGAGTTACTTTCTAGCTAAAAAGCTGAAGATGTTTTATTAGCCAGACAATTGCCGAATACTCATTGGATCTTAAAATTATTTTAAGCTATTTTTCGTATCTTTCATGAATGGATTCCTTTCATAATGGCCTACTTCAGAAACTTGAGCGTCAGCCGTGCAGCTCCCATTTACAACATCTATATTTGATAAGAAATAACTGTTTAATTCGGTTGCAGGGAGCGGGCCTTGAGAATTCGATGTGCAGAGGCGTTAAGGAAATTGCTTGCGTGCGACACAGATACAAAAAAAAAAACAAAAAAAAATGTATCTGCATCTGTGGTTGTATCTGTATCTGTATCTGTATCTCTTTAACTGTAAGCATTATTTGTATGACGTGACAATGGCACCCAATGTTGTTGTTAGTTTGGTTGGCCAACTAACTAACTTGGCTAACTGGAAGTTGGCATTCATGACCATGACAGCTTTGTGATTGGTAGTACCCACCTGCAGGAACATGTCGCTGTTTGGTCTTGTGCCGGCGGCGCATTATTGCGATTAAAGACGCCAAACCAATTCTTGATCGGATTTTGCCGGAATACTGGTTTATTGCCAATGGATTCCACGGCACTTGCGTTACCAATTGCACTGCGCAGCTTCTTTGGCTGATGTTGGTTCCCATATGCTAGATATTTGCCAGGTATGGAGGATATTGTTGTTGTTGTTGTTGTTGTTGTTGGTATTCTTGTTGTTGTCGTGCTTGTTGAGACGGCGACAATGCAGGAAATGATGGCCAATGCTAATGGCCAGTGATGTAAGTGGAGCAGCAGCATCTTCAACTGGTTAGCCAGCAATGTTGTTGTTGTTGTTCTTGTTGTTGTTGTTACTTTTATGCAATGATAACTTAATGAGCCAACTAAACGTTACCGTTAGAATATGTTCTTGACTTTTCGTGACTGTTTTTTTTTTTTTTATATATAATTTTGTTAGCTTCAGGTTTTTGCCCGTTCGCTTCACTTATTAATTATGTTAATCACATGCAACTAATTCGAATTGTTTGAACTATTTCTCCCATTTCACACTCGTTAGGCGCATAATACAAACTGTCAACAAGTCGCGCCCAAAAATATACCCAAAACTTCGTTTCTTTCGAACTTTGCTTTCGTTTTTGCGTTGTATTTGATTTTATTTAATTTTATTTCGGTCTCGTCTGAGCTGAGCTGAGCTGTGTGTGTTTTTTTTCTTCTTTTTTTTATGTGGGTTAGTCTCTATTTTTATTTTCGACCGCACACGCGAAAGTCTGCAAAGCGACTGATACCAACAAACGGGCAGACGGATCTTCTGGCCAAGGCAGAGTTGCGCATGCGCCTGCTTTTCGCTGCGACGGCGGCGACATTTGCGTCTGCGTCTGCGTCGGCGTCAGCGTCAGCGTATGCGTCAGCGTATGCGTCAGCGTCAGCGTCGTCGTTAACGCCAACGTCAACGTCATCGTCGGTTGACTGGCAAACAACAGAGACAAAGTCACATTTTTGTTGGACCGTTGCGTTCTCAATATGCTAATGTGACAGTTTGCCATGGTGTGGCCGCGCTTCCTCTTGGTGAGAGTCTCCCGCTCAGTCTGCCTGTCTCATTTCGGTGTGTGTGTGTGCCAGTGTGTGTGTGTGCATGTGTGCGTGTGTAGAGCACTGCTTCTGGACACTGTCCGTTTAGCGTTTGGCTTATCATGCCTTGAACCGCCAATACACCGTGAGAATTTTAATTAATTTAAATTCGCTTTTAATTGGTAGATAACCTATTTTTTTAACAGTGCCTGAGCTAAATAATTTTAGAGCTCTGTAACTGCATGGAGAGAATTTTAAGATTTATGTTGCTCATAATTTTTAATAATTTAAAAAATGTACAAATAAACAAAGAAATATTTCAGATATGCATAATTTGCCGATAGCTAAACCAATTTAATTATTAATTTAAGATTATGATAATAAACTAATTTTATTAATCGTACCAATAAATGTGGTTAATCAACTGATTAATATGCGTATTTATTCTTAGTCATCATAACAATGATATTTTGGTATAAATTCATTGACCTTCTGCATTGTGAGAGGGGCGAGGAAATTTTACTCCCATTTTACTCCAAATCATTTGTAGCTTTTATGTTTTCCGACGCTTTTCACTTGCAATTTGCATTTTCATGTTAAGCTCCGTTGCTGTTGTTTTAAATTTTCTTCTTTTTTTTTTTTGTAAGTCATGAATTTACAATCGGTTGATGAAGTAGACGGCGAGGTGGAGACACCATTTGGGGCAGCGTGCGGCAAGATGAAATGAAAATACAGCAATGTCAATTCGCATTCAAAGTGTCAGCTTCTGCTCCGCTTGAGTCAACAAACAATACAAAAATACATGAATGTTGTCCTCGTTGTTGATTTTCAGCAAAAGGATTCATTTAGTAATTTATATTGAAAATGGAGTGTGAATGATAATGGTGACAAAATGATTAAGATAAGTTTACCTGCAGCGGCTCATGGCACAGATAGGATGATATTTTCATATGTCTAAGCTGCTTTTCTGTGAATTGGCCCATTGACTTGCCACTTCTTATTCCCCATATTGCACTCGCATGTGCTGGCCATAAAGTCAACAATCCGTGGTAACAAAAATAAAAACAAAATAAACCTACAAACTGCATAAGGGGCAACTGTCGTATTTCCTTATTAATTTTGGACATGCAAATTTTCGCCCACTTCTCTTTGGCAGATACAAATACAAAATACTTGGTAACTGGTAACTGGTAACAGTACCAGTTGGAAAAGGCAGGAGTGCATAAAGCGAATCTCTGTCGGCATCAGCATAATGCCACAACACAACCAGAAGAAGAGGAACATCAACAACACCCATTGCATAACTGATATACAAGAATATTATCATTATTTACAATGAGTGAGGCTTTTCTCGATCTGATGGGTGCACAGTCAACGAGCGTGGCGGAGACCGCCTTCGAAGCGAAGCTCAATGCACGACAGAAGGCGGACAAGCGACGCAGTTACAGCGGACGCAGTGCAGCAGCAGCAGCAGCTGGGATTCATGGCCATGGACGCAACAGTATTGGTAGCGTCAGTGCCGGCATCTTTAAATCATTTCACGAGCGCTTCTTGAGCAGCGACTATCGAGTGCTGCGTCAGCGGGACGCAGAGTCCGGTATGACGAATCGTGATTTGGACTCAAGTGGCAGCTCTGATGTGGAGAGTCTGCAGAGCAGCAGCATCAGCAGCAGCAGCGTGGAGGATCTATTTTCCAAGGAAACCGAGCGAGTAAAGTGGCGCCGAAAGTTGCCAGAACGCAGCAGGCCCCGGAGAAAAAGAAAGGTAAGTGCAAAAATCTATAAACCCTTCCATTTGGGCTGCCTTTCGATTTCGCAGATGCCACACTCTGTGGATCTATTTAAGTATTCCAATCAGCTATTCTACAGTTTGCTACCGTTACGTGGTTAATTCATCGGAGCTGGTCTGCGATCTCAGACGAGCGTGGACTTAATTGGGGTCTGTGTCGTTCATTTAATTGACTTTCGTTCGTTGGCTTTGATAATTTGATTAAAATTCGTACATTGCTTTTTATTAGATAATTCCCAAACTAATAAATTCAGTTCACAAATGTGCATTTGTTGTTAAATTAAATGTTTTTATGCTCTGTTTCAATTTGAGCACATTTCACTTCAATTTTTTAATAAACTTTTGTCCCAATTCACTTTCCTCTCTAATTCTAACTTTACATTTCTTCTTACGAAATTATCAATTTGTTAATTGCTTAGTAATAATTTCTCCTCTTTTTTTTATTGAAAACCTTTTGGCTTTTATAATTTATTTTTAATACATTTTATTTATTTATTTATAAATAATAATAAATAATATATAAATAAAAATATAATTGCTTTATAAATATAAATCAAATTACTATACAGAATATATATATTTATTTATTTATTATATATATCTTATATCTATAAAAGTAATCGCTTTATACATATAAATCAAATAACTATATAGAATATATATATTTATTTATATTTATATATTATATTTTTTTTTACCTATTTATAAATATTTTATAAGTTTTTCCAGTACAGTTAAATAGAACTTCTGCTGATTTTATAAAATTAAATTTGTTTTCTCTTATTTCTTTATAAATATCGATTTGAAAACATTTTTGCCTATACTTAAACCACTGTACGTGCATTTACCATCAGCTGTTGCAAAGCTTTCAACTTGTTTACAAACAATCACAAAGCAAGTCGAAGCTTCCGCAATTGGCTCAACAACAGTTGTTAGCTCTCCAACTCAACTCTTACTCTTTACCATCTCTCTCTCTCTCTCGCTCGCTCCAGCATACTCTCTTTCTGCTTTCGTTCCGCTCTTGAGCGTTTTGGCGTTTTATGGCCAATGTGGCAATGGCCCTGGGCAATGGGACACATGCTGACTGCTCTGCGGTCGACAGACCCTTTTTGGCTTAGATCTCGGCCAAGACTGTGTTGCTGCAGCATTTTCATATTGTTTTTTTTTTTTGTCTTGACCATTTTGTGCTCCATTGGACTTTAAAATGTGCGCTGCTTAAAGTGAAGCTGTGCGCGTTTTGAATTGTATTTTTTGGTTTTGGTGGGTCCTTTGCAGTTTTTGTGAGTCTGCTGGCTGATACGACTGACTTGGCTTGTTTGGCTTTATTTTTGTGCTGTTTATTTATTTTTTGGCTGGTTTGCATCGCTTGAGTGCACAAGCTGAACTGTGCGGCAATGGCATTTATCGTGTACGTTTTCCTTTCCTTTTCCCCACCCGGTTTTTTTTATTTTTATTTTTTTTTTTTGTGAATATTATCATTGTTGCTCTGCTGCGGTTGTTGTGGGAATTGTTTAACTAGGCGCATTCATTTCAAAACATATAAACCAACTGAGTGCAGAGGAGCTGCAGAAAACACATTCTTTGTTGCCGGAAGTAGTTCTCCTTTTGTCGCTGTGCGCTCAATGTTGCAAAATGTTCAAAAAAAGATATAAATAAAAATAAAAAAATTGTGCGCCACTGTGTCGCCCCGAAAATGCAATCAACAGACCCAGATCTATGACGTAGATTTTGGCTACGATTCTAAACAATTTTTTTTTTTTTGGTTTGCTTACTGTTCCATCATCGAATAATGGGAGACTCTAATGGCACAACATCTACCACATTCCCGGTAACACAGATCCAGTGCGTTAAAGAAGAACACACCTTCATGTGCCACCCACATGTGTTAAAGAGCACATCCTCATCCCACATCCCACATCCACATCACACCCCAGCCGAGTCAACACTCTCCACTAGCAGCATAATTGTGCAAGTTTTCGATGATTTATGCGTGGTACTTAATGCCTTCTTAATTACATTTTATGTAGCTCCCTGCCACCCCCCCTGCGTTACACTAGAATGCGAGCATTTCAACATATTTTGTTGAAAAAAAAATGATAGCCAGCTGGAGCGCTTTCAGCTCACAAATCATATTCAGAGGAGCGGAGCAAAAGTGAAGAGCAACAACCAAAAAAGAAATACGTAAAATTTGTAGCAGCTGCGTTTTTTTTTTGGGGCCATTGAGGAGCCACTTTCACTTGTACTTTCACTGCGTGCCAGCATGTGGCGCTACGTGCTATTGTCGTCTGACTGTCACTGAAGCCATTTTGGGGAGTGGACCCGGACACCGACCAACCAACTGGCAGTGCTGAGTGGCAGTCAAAAGGAACTTTTCCCCGCATCCTTACAGATTGCAGTTCATTGCGACCAGAAAAACACACTAACAAATGTATTCATGCATCGCCCAGAGTCACACAGTGTGTGTGTACGTGTGCGTGTTTGTGTGTGTGCATCTGCTGGGATTTTGAGTGGGTCCATCTGATGTGGGCATAATACCATCTTGAATGTGCCAAACAAGATTAAATCTCAGTTACGTGATGTGTTTATTCGGCACAAATGGCATTCAAATTGATTTAAAAAGTTTCGCTCCTTGCTGAATATGGATATGGGATAAGGCTAAGAAGGACTTTGTATACAGAACGGAATATATATAGAACTGTTTTGAGACAGTCAAGTACCATAATGGTGGTCGTATGATATTTATAAATATTTATAGGAAATGCGATTAAAGAAATCCTTTTCTATTGCATTTTATTAATGTTATTTATTTGCATATAGAACTGAAAATTTGAAAATGTGAGGCAGTCAAATACCATAAAAATGCTCAAATGATTTTTCTAAATAATGTTCTATAATTATTTATTATTTATAATATATTTATTATTATTCGTTCAAATCTATTATTTTGATATATCACCAAAATATTTGTATGTAACTATAAATTTTATTTATGTTATATTTATTTAAAAATTGTATAACAGGCTTTTATTAAATTTTGTTAGAATATGTTAAGATTCTTAGAAAACCACTCTCGTACAAATTTAAATTATTTGGTAGGTTCAACATAGGCAACATCTAAGGTTTTGTAGACAGTTGGTTAATTCGATAGTCTCTAAAAGCGAGCCAACTGGGACAATTGTCATTGGCAGACAGTGAATCAAATCGCAAAAAAAATGCCCTTGGCCAACATATTTTTTTTTTTTGCTGTGTGGCACATTCATGTTAAACAAATTAAACATGTCGAGTCCGACAATATGAAAACATCGAAAGCAGCAATAAAAACATAAAAACTATAGTCAGATTCCTTTTTCATTCGACTGCAACCGAAGGATTTGGGGCCACATGCTGCCAGGGATGCCAGGGCTGTCAGGGCTGGCAGTGTTTCCACTGACTCGGAGTCATGTTGTATACAGTTAACAAGCGAACGTGGTTTCCTGCCTCGGCTTTTTGGCCACTCGAATAATTTTTGGGGCCTGTTCTGTTTATGAAATTAGTGGCCTTTCCAAACAAGCCGCGTAAAATATACAAATTTCATTGTTTTACTGCTGTTCATAATTTTTCGGCCATGGCCAGAGCAGCCGCAAAATATATGCCGGCCCAAAAGCCAATGAAGGTCAGCAATAATTATACAATTTATACAACAATTGTTTTTGACAAGTGAATAATTGTGTACTCTTGTTCAAAATACATTTTACCGAATAGTTTTCGAGTGTTTTAAGTGAGAAAGTTTCGTTGAATGTTATCAAGTTTTTTAATTGAAATGTGCCACAAAAGTTGGGTCTGGCAGAGGATATCCTTGACAGTGAATTATGCATTTAGTTGAGTGTTGCAGATAAGAACAAAACAGTTGAAATTTTTATGACTTTTGTTAGTCGATTTCTGCAATTAGTTATATCAAACAAAGTTTGCCTTGCATAGCATAACAATTGAAGAAAATTCTATAAGGTTTATTTGGTATTTGCACATTTTATTGGCGAACAAACTTTGTTTTGGGAGGCTTTTATTAAAAACCTTGTAGCTCTTATCTTATCTAATAATCTTGAAGAAAAGCGATGACATTTGCCTATTTTTTTAACACTCAACGAGACTGTTGCCAGACCGTTGCCTGGTCAACAAAATAAACAACTTACAACAAAATAAACAACTTAGCAACCAAAAAACAAAAATAACAATAACAAAAAGTAGGCGGTAAAATCGATTTGAAATCCGCTTTCGGGAAAAATTAAATCTCATTCCTCGTGGAAACCTCTTGCTGTGTATACGAATTAAAGCTGCTGGAGAAGTAATATTTATAAAAGAGTGGAATACATATAAAAAGAGTGGTAAACAATGTCGATGTTTGACAATCCTGACCAGCTGAGACAGCTGCAGGATTTGCTATGCCCCCGTAGCACAAGGGCCGGCAGCAGCAGCAGCGAGGATGAGGATGAATCTCTCGTGGTGCATAAGCAAAGTAAGTAAATGGAAATAGAAGTTTCGCAGTAACTCACGTTTCATGTGAACTTCCTCGCCCACTCCAAGCACCTGGTAGCATTGGGCCGCAAGCAGCTGGTGCTGCCGGCGGAAAGAAGAAAGTAAATTTGGTGGCAACGCCACTTGAAGAGCCGCCAAAGCCAGAGCCCGCTACGCTTGAGGAGTGGCAGGAGGCGCAGGAGCGCGAAGATGCGGATATTTTGGAAACACGCAAGTGCCCCGAATACACAATGACCTATCGCCAGGCCGTTGGCACCGAGGATGTTTTTCTCCAGGTTAGCCTCGAAACCCCTTTCAAGTAGCGGCGACTTTGCTAAGCTGCATACTTTTCCATTTAGATGGGCCAACGCACTGGTGCCTCGGCGAGCTGTGAAGATCTCGTGCTGGAGATATCGCTGCCCGGTGAACAAATGGATGTCGACAAAATGACCCTTACACTGCACGAAAAGGAACTGGATCTGGGCACAGCTTTATACAGATTAAAGATGCCGCTGCCCCATACCATCAATGTGGATCGATGTCAGGCCAAATACGACAAGGAACTCTGCAAGCTGCGGCTCACGCTGAGGTTGCGCAGAGAACTGGACTATGTCAATTTTTAATCACACATTTAGGATTCTTCTTACACACTCACTCACACACACACACACACACACACACACACATGTCTTGTAGCGTTTCAAAATTTAAAGTCCTTATTAAATATTCATAATAAGCAGTTGAGCTTTCTCAAAGCCAACATTGTGTAAAAAATTTAAAATTGAATATCCTGTTTAATTACACAAAACTGCTAAGCAGCTTATTGCTCTCGTTCCTATTGTATATTTGCACTGTCAGATAACGCATACGCCGCATTGACCCCCAGGTCAAACTCAAATTATGCCAACGCTTTCAATTACTGCAGGCTCTGATGTCAAAAAACACTTAAGCCAAATATTCTTCAAATGCGGACAACAAACAACATTCGAAAGTTAAATGCAAAATCTGCCATTGGTCAAAATTTAAAAGAAAATAAACGTAAAACGATTAAATACTGAACTAACTAATACCCTGTATTAAGAAGAAAACTAAAATAAATATGTTTAAATTTATCAGTATAATTATATACAAAATTTACTTAATACGTTTAAAATACAAAAGTTGGTTTCAATCATGAACTAGAATCATTTCCTTCTGCTCACAGAATTAGCTCATGCTACCCTTTCTCACCTATATTGTGTGTATATAGGGTGTGTTTATCAAAAGCTGGTATTTTTTTCAAAAGTTTTTTTTTTTTACTTTTTTTTGGGTAGCAAATCGCAGCTCGAGTTAATACCATACATAAGGACGAGGATTGTGGGCAATGGGAGCCGCTGTGACTGCGGCTGCGTTTTGCCTCATTTACTCTGACTGACTGAGGCACATTTCAATTTGTGAAAGCCGGTCAGCGGCAGCGACAAAGACATGATAAAGTGTCGTTCCAGGCACTGGTGTTTGGCAAAAAAGTTCATAAAATTTGACATAGAAATTTGCCGGCAAATAATGATAAAGGCTCAAGTTTTGGGACTGGCCAAAAGAAGCGCGTGCATCGCATTGCGAATAGTTTTGTGCTTAAGAACTTGGCCAGTAGATTTTTGTTTTTTTTTTTTTTTACGTTGACAATCATAAATCATCTATTGGCCGGCAACTTTTTTGGCCTGGACAAACTTTAAAATTAATTTAATGGGCACGAAATGAGCTGCTGCCAACACAGCTGTTCAAATTCCCAAATTTCTAATTATGTTAAGTGCCTTTCCCAGCCTGCAAAATCCTTGTCAGAAACTTATTAAAATATGCCAGAAAATTTGAAGAATGTGAAAGCATTTAATATGCATTTTGGTTTATAAATTTCATTTAAGTTCAACTGGTTTTTAAATTTTTGTTTTCATTCTTTGTTTCAGAAAGATATTCACAACTTCAAAACAGCTGCAGAATTCGAAAAATAATTATTTTTATCAAAAAATCTTTTGTTGACCCTTACAAAAGTAAATTTGTTGCCAAATGCTTTTTATTTTTTAAAATTTGAAATCAAAATGGCATTGGGCAATCAACTGTCACAAAAGCAAACGACAACGTCAAACTTTCTTGCTCTCAGCAGCACTTAAGGATATTCAAGAAGAGCAAGGCAAAAGGACTTCACTTTCCTGCAGCCTCTTCCTATTGGTGTCCACAGACATACGTTGAATCACGTTCACCAGGAAATTCAAACTTGCCCCAAAAACCACAGACAAACTTGGATCCTTTGCAAAACCAACAAAAATAGCTGCGTTGACAGTGGCCTGAAAGAAAACAAACAAAACCTATGCCAAAAAAAAAAACTTCTCAAATAATAGACATAAATCCTTCTATTAATACCCTTATAGAGGTTACAATAATTTTGTGGAATCGAAAATAGTTGCTAGGCTCTTAGAAATTATCTAGCTCAAATATTCACATCAAACTTTTCTTGTCTAAAAGAAATTCTTTGTATTTAGCGCAAAACTAAATATTTAAAGTTGCATCAATTGAAATGCAGATTGTTGCAAATAAACTGAGTTGTCAAATAAAACTTAGTTTTTATTCTATTTTATTTTTTATTCGGTCTGTTAGAGCATTAAAAAATCGACACCAGAAAAATACAGTTTTTTCTTGATTTTTGTTCTTTGTGTTTTTTTTTTACTCATTTGCACAAACGTCGTTTGCATCATCACCATGATTATTATGCTTTTTCATATGCTCCATGGGCAAACACTAAATAGCACTGGGTTTTTTTTTCTGTTCAGGCGCAACATTTTTGTTTGTTTTTTATCAACACTCGGAAAAGTTGAATAGCAAATAGAAAATTCGTATGCAAATTCTCCCATGTGCAACGCAAACTTTTGCGGTGTGTTAAAATTTACTTGCTCAAAAAAAAAAAAAAAAATATATATATATAATATTTATAAAAGGAAGATGACAAAAGTGTTGCCCAAATGGAAAACTTTTGGAAGTGCGAAAATGGTTTGCTGTGTGTGTTGTGAAAAGCGGCAAAATTCGTATTTCTGATTAAAAGTGGCCCTTTGCAAAATGCCCAGTGACCTTGATTACACAAGTTATTGCCGTTATTTAAGTACATTTAATAAATAATGTGCAGGTGCACTTCAAAATGTAATAAGCCGCAAGAGCAACAATAACTGCAGATTTTATTTACAAACGCTCAGCCACTGACAATGGGCAAAGAAGTAGTTTTCATCCAGCGAATTCGTTTCTGTGCCTCGAACTCCTCAGTGGGGCATGCAACATTTACTTAACCTGCAAAGCGGTCGAACAGCTGCGGAAAAATGAAACGCAGCTCAAAAACAGGTGCGAAATGAGCAGCATCAGGACAATATAGGGGAAATGAACGTAGAACTACTTAAATATTAAATATGTTGGGAAAATATGAAAATACGTTGGAGAATGTTAAAAAAGCTGTCTCAACTGAGTTACGACACTTCAAGTAACTTAAACCAAAACCAAAATTTAAGAATGCTCTTGTTATACAGATAAATGCACAAAACAGTTTTTATAGTTTATCTTTTAGCTTTTAGCATATTTAATATGCTTCAACTTAATGTCTATATATTTATTAAATGTATTTTTTTAATTTTAATTTTAATTTTAATTTTTAGTTTTAGCTTAAGCTGTTAAATTATATCAACCTCTATGCAAATCTCCGGTTAAATATCAGAGTAGACAAATCCAAGCCAAGGATTAGCCAAATCTGGCAGCAGCTAACCATAAACAAAACCGTAGAATTATTTCATTTTGTGCAGCGAAACGTGAGGCAAATTTTGTCTGACTACGTTTTATTATTCGGGTTCCATTTAAATCTGCAGTTCTTTTTAATTACCAGTATAATATTTTAAATATTGCAGCGAATTTAGAATTAGAATTAGAAATCAAGCTTAGCTTTAAGAATGGAAGTTTTGTTATTAGAAATGTATTATTTGTATGCAAACAATGTGAATAAGCTACAGTTTCACATTTCACAAGCAGCAAATTTTTATTGTGCATTCGTACAAAATACAAAAATCATTTAAAAGCAAATTTTAAGCGAAGTAAAAATAAAAAAGTAGAACAAACTGCACAAAAGTTACCCTAAATCAGCTAAAATGAAAACACTGCTTTAAATTCTATATATATCTAGTTGGCAATCTTAAACTTATAGTGAAATTCAAAGTTATTTTTTTTGTAATCATATTTTCAATATAATTATTTTTTTTATTACTTTAATGACAGATTTTCTTAAAGTGCTTAAACTTCAATTAGGAAAAACACATTGATAATAGATTGAGTAACAATATCTGAAAAGAAGATCGTGTTAGTTAAAAAAAAACTCATTTTGTAAATTTTTATATATTCTTGAATGTATAACACACTGACACACACACACACACACTAACAAATTTTAAAATCCCACAGCAAGGATATTATAATAGATACGATGACAGCAGCTGCTACCCAGAATTGCTTCTCAATTGCATCATCTGCAGCTGCTGCCACACAGTGTTCACAATTTAGCAAATTCACAATTGTTTCGAGCAAATTAAATGTGTAAACAAAAGCATTTAAAGAGCCAAAACCCAAGACAAATGTATGTCACACACACATACGCCATGTGGTGCCTAATGTTGTGCAGTGCTCGGAGGAAAATGGGAAAATCATTGTTGGGAATTTAATTAAGTCCCCACTGTAGTAAACAGTGGATGAAGCCAGCGGAGCCATTAACACATTTTTCAAGTTTAATTTAACGTAATAACAAATTTGCTAGCTCCATGCGAGTTCATACATAGATCGTAAATGCCGTATAAATTAGAGCAGGATATGAACAGCAGCAGCTGGATGAGATGGCAAACCGGATGTCGGCAACTTGGCCACACGCAAGCCTTGTCCTTATCTGTTGCCAACTTGCCAGCTCTTCGACTTTTAACGCCTTGTCAAACGCACGCAAGGCGTTTGTGGCTAAGAGGCGATTGTTTTGTCTTATGTGAGTAGCACTCGAGTTGCTCTTTGCTCCTTGCCCCCATTCCAACATAATTAAGACAAATGTAAAAACTACAAAAGGACATGCCAAAAAGTCACTTTCACTTCGAGCCAGACAAAAGACGAACAGCCAAACAGTCGAGCGCAGGTGCCAGCTGCCAGGTGCCAGTTTGCCCATTACTTATCCTTCTCGCCTTGTTATAAGTCAACATAATTTCACTTTATTTTCCCCTGCGCCCTGCCCCTGCGTTCACCTTAGGCATTTCTATGTCTTTCGGTCGACAATAGAAATAGACAAGAAAAACTAAAAGAACTCTTGGGCCGAGAATAGCTGGCTTATAAATATGCTGTAGTTGGCTGCAAAGTTTCATTCTACTTAGGCAAAACTGCAAGTCGTAATAATAAAAAATTCGACTTTTTATGGCGAATACATTGTAATACAAATTCTTTATTATTTATTACCATGTTCGCATTATGCACATTATGTCTTTTATCACACTCCGTACAGGGTATATATAAAAAGCAAATGTCAATCCTTCAGCCAGAGTGAGTGGTCCGCGTGGAATGCTCACATGACCTATTCGCATTTATCTCGAGAAGATGTCTTTTTAATGCAGCCATGTGGGCGTGTTGGGCTCGTTATAAGACAAGCAGTTATTATGGTTATTTATTATTGTGTTAGATGTTAGTTGTGCACAGCTGTTTAGGCCACATATCACGTCTGCCTTCAATTAGATCATCAATTGGACGCCATATGATGAACTTTTCATTGATATTAATAGACAAAAGAAATGATAATATAATGACACAAAATTAACTTTAACTGTCAAGTTAAGTGAAAAGATTCGTGATTTTAGCTTAAGTGAATTTAATTGCATTCAGGCAATTTTACTTTATTTAAACTTGTTTTTAGAAAATAATTTACCAGTTGGTAAACATTGCTCAAATGACTAGTAAAATAATCATCAACTAAAAATAAGCTTTTAATTATTTTCTATATATATATATATATATATATATATATAAGGGACGGAAAAGTTAATAAAACCGTTTGTCTATATTTAAACTTGAAAACGATATTTTATTGGGATCAAGCATAGATTTCGCTTATACGCTTATTCTATAAAATCCGTTTCCGTCTTAGCCAAACACTTCGTTTACAAACTACACTGTTATTTATATTCTACTTTTTCTAGCAAAATGTCATTGCAATAAATACATTGAAACATCAGTCATGCGAGTATAAAATGCAGTTTATAAAAGTTGTATTACTATCGACGAACATGGAAGAAAAATTGATAGGATATAGGGTATTCACGCAGAGCACAACAAAGAAAACAGCACCATTTCGATTAAGTATGTATATATATATATATATTGCTTGTGCAGATTTATTGCTTTATAGCGCTGAGAGGCTTAAAGCTCAGGCGACAAATAAATTCACCCATCCCAAAAAAAAAAAAAGAAGGAAAAATATCAACGAGAATGCGGAACATTGGCAAACCAACTCGTTGGCAAACAGCAATTGAAACTGTTTCCAAGTAGATCGAATTGGGAGATGAATCCTGCATTTCCGTCATTTGGTTTTTGGTCTTTTGGTCTTTTGTCTTTTGCTGCGTTGGCGTCTTCTGCCTCCTTGCCACACCAATTTATTGGAATGGGTTTCGCTTGCTGCATTTTCCTGATACGGTTCTCTGTACACTGTTTGAGATTTATTTGCCACAACGGCTCGTTGCCCACTCTGTGTATGTATTAAAATGTCTCTTAATTGATTTTATAAGACTTTTATTTGTACTCATAACTCCAACAGTTTCAGTATTCTATTAGCAGGCTCTGCTTTTATTGTTTCCAGCCATTGCTGCTGCGTTGTATTTAAGTATTGTATTGAAACTTCTACAAAGTTGGCAACTGTTTAAAAAACATTCAAAATGTCTCAAAAATCTATTGAAAAAATTTCCCTGCCGGCTGCCAAAGCAGAGGCAAGCAAGGATATGAATGAAAATAAGTGTGCAAAAAGTGCTGAGCCTGTAACTGAATTCAAGCAGATTATCATTCTAGAGGACACATTAATCGAGAGTTCTGAACGCATTGGAAAGCTAATTAAGAATATCACTCAAAGCCTGGAGATTTCAAAAATTATTAAGAAAGCTGTGCTCGAGAATGGATCCACTCAAACAGATCCGCTTATCACGCCAGGACTTCAAATGATCGCCGAACGCAATGGCAAATCTGTGGCCTGCCAGACCGTCGAAAAGGATATTTTTGCTAACTGAAAAAAACTAAGCTGGCATTAAACTGAATTGTTTTTATTTAATTTTATTTATTTTTTTTAATTTGTTTAATTATGATAACAATATTTGCAAGAACTTGATGTTAAAAACTATTCCAAGCAAAATTAATGTAATGTGTTATAAATTTTAATGATAGAAAATGTAAATATCAATAAAACTTATGTGAGGCACAAATATCCTTTACAAAATTATAGGTCAAGTTTTTGCATCAATTAACATAATCGAAAAATTGTCTACATTTTCAAAAGCACTTTTTCCAATATATAATTTAAGCAGAGAAATTAGATCAACAAGAAGAAATTGACTGTGAAATATAATCAAAATGAATTTAGTTTCTCTTGTCGAATGCTAAATAGCATTTCATTGAAGAAGTCAACAAACAGCAAAATTGCTGCAGGACATTTGAGAGCTACCAGAAGAGTTTTGACATATGCATTTTGGCGCCAAACTATTCTCTATGGCAACACATAAGAGAAAATGTATGCAAAAATCAGCACTTTGCCTTCGCTTTGGGCCTTGGAATAAATTGAGGTTGCAAATATTCAACTATATTTTGTTTGTGACTTTATGGTGAAAACTGCGTCAGTCAACAATAAAATATTTCTTTAGGAAAAATTATGATACATATTTGTATTGTAAGCTTTCCAAACATGACAGAAATGCGATTCATCAAAAGCATTTTATCAGGCGACAGCTTTCAATAGCAGAAGCTGTAAAAATATTACTATCAATAAATTTGAGTTTTCAAAACTGCAAATTTCAATAGTTGCTTTTGCTTCTGTTTTTGATGTGGCTACTTGACTCGTTGCAGCAGTGGCAAATGCTCAGTCAGTTTATTTAATGATGTCCGTCAGCTGAGAGTCGAAATTTTTCATGGCTAAGTTGACTTCGCAACAGTTAAAAAGCAACAAAAGAAAATGTGCGAATAGTAAAATACACAGTTTACATAAAAGGGGGAAAAGAGTGAAACATTGCACAACTGTGTTGGCTCATTATAATTGGTTTGCGAATTGGGATTAGCTACTTTATTAGCTGTAATTTCATATCCAAGAAAAACGTTGACTTTAATGTTAAAATATTTATGTGAAGATTATTTAATACATTATGTAATTACACAAACTATTTTAGTAATTCAATTAAGAGTTTATTCATTACTTGTTCAACTCAAATTGCATTACAAATATGTGTCAAGAGAATATAATTTAATTATTTAGCAATTAATAAATTACAATTACAAAGCTATTAGAAACGTTGGTAAATTTTCAAACTATTTAAGCAATTATACAGCAAAAGAGATTATGGGATTAAATAATATAACGAGCACAGTTAAAAAATGTCATTCATGTGGAATTCGATTACAAAATATTACAAATACTGAAACATGTATCAAATGCTAGGCATTTGCGAAATGTCACTCAACCAAAGATATTCGAATTTACCACAGACTTTTACAAAATGTCAACTGCAAAAGTATCTGTCAAAAGCAGTAGGAAAAACTAATAATAACATTTGTGATAATCGCACGAACGAGAACTGAGAGTCCAAATCAGGGAAATGTGCCTTCATTGAAAAATCAATTGAATTGAAAACGAAAATGAAATCAAAATCCAAATTGAAATTGAAACAGTAACAGAAAACTGATGCAGGCGAGCAATGATAAAGCGGAAATTCACTGAGATGAGTTTTCGGAGTCAGGGAAACGGAAACATTCGACTACCTATTCGAAATGTGCAGTGTCATTGGAGCATTGAAAATGGCTAAGTCGGATTAGAGACAGGCTCTCGACGAGCTTGTATTGGCTTCAACTGGCCAGCTGCTTATGGTAATCAGCTGCAAATATTCCATTGTCAGCTTTGCTACAAAATTAACATTTCAATCAAATCTATTTTGATGTGTCGTCTGACTTGTCTTATACCCTCCCCTCCCCGACCAAAGAAAAGCAAGGGCAACCTCATCATCATTATTCGGTTTATTCTTATTTGGTTTGGTGGATAAAAATGTATCATTCAGATTATGTGCGCATTTAACGAGCCAAAAGAAGTTATCGAAATTGATTGATTAAATATTTATTCAGACGAATGCCCTTAATATGTTCTCAGAAAATATTTCATATTGAGCACTAAATTGTTTCGGAATGTGTAGACATTATTTTTGGCCACGCTGATGCGTCAATCATTGTCGAAAACTACTTAGAAAGAACTTAAAAATATGCCATGAATATCTTTAAGTGTAGGCAGAAAATTACATTTTATTTACATCCAGTTAAAGCAGAACTATTTCAATTTAAGGAAAAAATATTCTACTTTCAATCTTGCTAATCAAGTTTTTGCAACAGTCCAAGAATATAAGCATAATAAAACACAAGATAAATAACTAGTTCGTTTTAGGATTGACTGTCATATTGATGGCATATTTATTGTGGGGCACAGCCCGCATGTTGCAAGGACCTTGTCTTCATTGTTCTTCATTCAACTGGCTGCTGCTGCGCCATTTGGTTAGTCAATAGACAAAAGACAGTGCTGGGCAACGGTTGGAATTGAACACTTGAAGCGAGCGATGGGCAGACAGACCCGCAGGAAATCTTAATTAAACAACTTGTAATGGCAAATCCTTTATAAAGAGCCAACAAACGAAACCAGGCCAGGCCAGACTAGAAACCCCCGCTCCCCGCTCCACGTTTCCCGTTCCTCGGCCCACCCACTGGACTAGTACAGCAAACAAAGGCAAATTTCTGTGTTGGTATTGAACAAAGGCCAACATTTTGCTGCCAGGCTGCTGAGCTACACACAAACAACTAACCATTAAGCAACACACACACACACATAACACACACACATAACACACACACACACACACACACTCACACACATACACTCTAAGTGCATACGTGCAAAACAATTTGGCGGTTTTTAGCAAATTTCGACTTTGATTACGAGTTTCAGCTGTCTCAACCAGTCATCGAGTTTAACAAGCGTCTCAAGCCTCCTAAAAGTGGCCCTTATCAATGTGAAAAAAAAAGCTTAATTGGTCAAAATCCTTTTGAGTGAATTTTCGTGAAGAGTGCCACTGTTTTGGTTTCCATTAAATAGCAAGTAAATTTACATTTCGTTTCAATTTATGTTGCCTTTGAGAGCATTGGCAATACTCACGAAGCCGATTTTAATGGCATACAAAAAGCTGTTTGTTTTATAAATAATACTCTTGACAGGTCGAATGTCTGCAAAATAAATACGTTCAGAAATTGAGTTAAGAACTAGCATTTGAGACGGGCCAATTGATGTATATTTTGCATCGGATTACAAATTAAATAATTTAGATTCTAACTATTTCCTTTGGGTAAAATATTTCTTTATATATTTGTGCAAGTTTCTGCAGTTGCTCGCATTAAATACTTATTACTCATTTAAGTTTATTTTTCATGATTTATATTTCGCATCCGACAATGAATTGTTGTTTCAGCTGAATAAGGAAAAAGTTTTTCTACGTTGTTAGGAGAAAGAGTAAAAAAGCGGACAGACTTTTTTCAACATCATTTGTCAGCGTCTTTATAAAGTCACAAGTTGAGAACTCTAAAATTAGTTTGATCAAGTTTTTCTCTAACTTAAACATTGACGACTCGTCCATATTTTAGCCCAGTAATGAAAACAGAGAGTATTGCCAAGTCGCTTGCTTGTAAACATTTGTTTGTTTCAGTCCATTTCACTTACTCCTTGGATATTACTTGGAATATGCAAAGTTTTGTCCTTTTATGTCCTTTTGCAGTTACTGGCCAGTTGCACGAGAAACTGTATTATGTTAACCAAGTGCGGGATGCCCCTTTTTGACTTTGCCCGCTTCTAAGGACCAACAACATTTTTCTTACTCATTTTTTGTTAAAAATATAAAAATAGAAGGCAAAATGCAAAATGAAGTAAGTTGTGAATGTTGCTGAAAAGTTGCGACTTGGCTACTTTTACATTCACATTATCTGAACTTTTGCGCTGGCAATTTTTCATGTTTTCCTCATGCTGCCCGTGTTTGAGTTCACTGCCGTAAACACTGAAGAACCGTTGTTGCTCTTGTCATCATCATTATGATCATCATCATAATCATCAACATTACATGACGTACATGAAAAACTTACGCTTGAAGCATGACGCAAATGTGTGTGTGTGTGTGTGTGTGTGGAAGTGTGTGTTGATATGTGAAAGGAATGTTTGTCCTATTTGCATCCTTGTTGCCAGCAAGGACAGCAAGGACGATGCGATGCGGGAAAAACTTTGCTCATCTGCCATCTGCCAAGTCAAATGAGTTTTGGGTAATTTAGCCAAAGTTGACGCTTATTTAATGGTGACAGTAATTTTTAATAATATCATTTAAAAGTGGCCTACAATATGCCTCACGCAAATACAAGATAAAATATCATTCTGTAATAAAAACCTACATATAAAAATATTAATTGAATCCCCATTAAAAATTTGTCGAGAACTCCTTAAAGAAAAAATGTGCATTTCGTCGAACAGACGGCCGGTCGGCGTAGTCCATCAATCGCCAGGACTTTGCATAGCTCTGCTTACCGGCTACAAGATTGCCCCAATGCTTGCAGATGAAGACTTCCGAACTCTGCGCATGTGGCAGCATGAGATGTTGCACAGTTTCCTGCCGCATGCTGACAGCCGTCAGGTGATGCGTTTGGGCCATTGTCGTCTCCAGTTCACGGCGCAAGCGGATGCATTTGCTCTTCAGATCCGTGCAAATGCGGTTAAGCTCATGTGAGGTGCGCCCATCCGCCTTGTTGCTGCTCCTCCCCGATTCGGACAAGTTGAGTGACGATAGCGAAATGTTGGACGGCATGCCCGAACTGAGTGTCAACGACGACGACGATGATGATGATGATAATAATGATAATGAAGATGACTTCTTTCCTACTCTATTGGAATCCGACTGGTTATATTTGCGATCCAAGCGCTGTACGAACCCAACACAGCTAAGCAAATCGCTCTGGATGAGCTTGCAAAGAGTCAGCGCTCGATCCAATTCCCGTTCCTCGGTTCCGATCATTGTATTCGAATGTTTTGTGTGTTTGTTTGTTTGTTTGTTTGTTTGTGTTATACTTTTTAGTCGTGTAACACAGAAAATAATTTCGAATGTTGTTTAAAAAGCTTTGCTTAATTTGTATGCAATTGAACTCTAGCAAAAATCAAAATCTGAGCACATCATCAGAGGCAACTTAGAAAACTTCTGATTATGCCACATATTTCTATTAATCTGAGTGAGTTTATCATCAAGTGCAACATTGTTGAGTTTTCAAAACAATCTACACAAATTTGACTTTATTTCCGCATTGTTCATCGACTCACCATTTATCAACAAAAGTCACTTTTATTGTGGTGTCGCCAGCTGTTCGCTTGACCATCAATTTTCTGGCATTCTCAGCTTGGCTAGAAACGAGGGCTGCCATTAACAAGAGGCAAAGATTGCTATTTATTATTATTTTTATCATGTTTAAATAGTTGAATAACAGAGAAAGAATTTTTTATTATTTTTGTCTTCTTTTCTTATTTTTTTTTTTTGCTTATTATCATATTACTTTCAATTGCTTTTCTTCATTGCGTTTGCCAGACAATAAATCGCAGATTAAAAGCTGCTGATCCGCTGCGAAATATGCAATCGTATTTCAAACCTTTTTTGCCAACTTATTTTACCCTGCATTTTTTTTCCTGTTACTCCTCCGTCGTCATTCAAAGGCCAAAGAGGAAAACTGCCAACATGCAATTTTGAACGCCCAAAGCGACGTTTACTCGTTAGGATCTGCAGGTTGTCGTTGCCCCCGGGAACTTGAAATGGATACCTGATTGGGGAGTTGACTCTGCGAGTGCCTGTTCGCCTGTCCGCCTGTCCGCCTTTCTGTCTGTCTGTCTGCACTTGGGGGGCGGGCTACCTCAAATAAAAAACATTTTTAGCTATGCAAACAGCCCACTAAAAAGAAAGGAAAAAAAAATTAAATTGGCAGAAAATGTGAAAATTGAAAACCGGAAAAATAAAAACCGTAGCAACCAAAAATATACGAAGCGAACACATACTTGAATACTTTCCCAGAATTTCTAATTCTGTCTTAATAATTCTTTAGAAATCAATCAATTAACGCATTTATATTTTGCGTCAAAAGGCGCGAGATTTAAATATTATTATAATTATTTGTAAATCTTAATAAGTTAATTTTAATGGAATTTCTTTAAGACATTTGTGCAGTCTTTCTCTTTTTTCCATTTATAAAAATAAATAAACATGTTTTTAGTAAATTCGCATAATAATAAAAAATAACACTTTTTACCAGTCACTTAATTTGCATAGAGTATTAAAAAAGAACATACATCATAAACAATTTTAAACATCAGTTGGAAATAGCATAGTCATCTGCAGATTACTTTAATTAGGCCACGCTGCGTATACGTAACACATGGGTGTGGATGAAAGTGTGGCAAATAGTGTGGCAGCCACACGGGAAACGTGTCGCGAAAACCAAAGCGACCAAAACAAGCTGCTTGCTAACCTCAACTAAAATCGAAGTTGCAAAGTATTTGACTTTGCGTGACAGGAAACGTGTTGCAAAGTTGTTGTTGTTGTTGTTGTGGTTGTTGTGGTTGTTGTTGTTGACACCTGCGCGAGGTGATGCAGCAGCTGCTACCGTTGTGTGGCATGGTTAGATTGTTGTTGTTGTGGCCTTTCAAGTTTTCAAGTGGTTGGTTGCATAGTTAAGCTAAATGACTTTTGGTGGTCGCAAGTAATTCATCCATGGATATGGCCCGTAATGAGCAAAGTTCGGCCAATAAACTCCAAAAGCGATGGCAATCACTGCCACTTTCTCGAAATTCTTGCGTACAACGAAATTTTTCAATCAAATATTGCCCATCAAATTTAATAAAATCGCTTCACTCAGCTGAAAAATTCGTAAGCAAAAAAAAAAAAATGGAAAGAAAGATAAAAATGAAAATGGCTCGTTTGCTTTGTAAATCGAGCGTTGAAAATGAAATGTTTTTCCCTTATTGTTTTTCTTTTTATTGTTTACTAACAACGAACTTCATTAAATTTTATTATTTGTTCTTTTTTGTATTACTTTCGTTCTAGGTAAGTCTTGAATATGTAAACAGATGATGCAGAAATGCGAGCAAAAAATATAAGTAAATATAAAATTAATTATACAAATGAAATAATCTGCAAAGTGCTTTTGCAACTTTCAGTTATAGTTTTATTTTCTAAGAATTTCCAAAGCATAATAAACTTAATTCTAAAATCAATTATATTCATTTTAAAAGAGTTAACACAATAAACAGACTGAGTTTTAATCAGATTAAGAACTACAAAATAAGGAAATTTAATATTTTATAAAGTGTAGAAAAATATTGAAATCGAATTAAGATTGAAGTCAGTTAGCATTAAATTTGTGTCACAGAATGAATATTGCTGATTTTTAATAAGTTTAAGAATTACAAAATGATAAGGTAGGGGAATTAAATATTTTATAAAGCTTAGAAAAATATTAAAATCGAATATGTAAATTCTATTAAAATTTAAGTCAGTTAGCATATTCTGTCACAGAATGGATATTGCTAATTTTAAATAAGTTTAAGAACTACTAAATGAAAGTTTTAAAGGGAATTTTATATTTTATAAAGTGTAGAAAAATATTGAAATCGAATTAAGATTGAAGTCAGTTAGCATTAAATTTGTGTCACAGATCGGATATTGCTGGTTTTTAATAAGTTTAAGAATTACAAAATGATAAGGTAAAAGAATTAAATATTTTATAAAGCGTAGAAAAATATTGAAATCGAATATGTAAATTCTATTAAAATTTAAGTCAGTTAGCATTAAATTTCTGTCACAGAATGGATTTTGTTGACTTGACCCCCAACTCATCAATTATACAGGAGCGAGTATGTTATAACTGTTCTCAGTGATTGAACTGTACAAAATGTTTGTCGCCTAATGAAAAACGCACAGGTGAATTTTCGATTTGCTCAGGTACTTGGCTGCTTGGCTGCTTGGCTGGTTGGCTGCTTGTTGGCCAATAAATCACTGTTCAACCGCACATCAATTTTAAAGCTACCCAAAATCCGAATAATGACGGCAAGTGCTTTTAGCATTTCAGGTGTGTTACAGATGTGTGTGGGCAGATGGGTGCGTTAGTTAACTGTATTATGTTGGCCAATCAGTCAACATTTTTAACTGTGTGACGCAAATTAAGCTCAAATATGTGCAAAGCACCATAAACCGTACCATAAACTGTCAAATTTGCGGCAACGAACATGAAACGGTACTTCAGAGTCTACCTGTCTGTCGCCGGGCGTCGCTGGCGTATGCATTATGTAAAACACAAGCAGCTTAAAATTTTATTAATTAAAAGAGTTTTCATACCGCGTACCCAAAAAAAACTGTCAAGTAAGGTATTTGCTGCGAACTAAAAAAATACCAAAAGAAAGATTTCATTTATTAATTAAATCATAAACGAATTGGGCTTAATAGTAGTTGAATTTGTCGAGCACTTGCTAAATGTGTTTTTACAGGGTATTTTCTAGCCGTAAAAATTAATGTCAACTGGGTGTGCAGGGCAAAAGAAAACTTAAACCAATGTCGCCAACAAAAAGTGCTAGAAATGCATTCGATATATGAGCATTTTGGCTTTACATATATATGTATAACTGCATGTGTGAGTGTGTCAGTGTGTGAGTGTGTTTGTGTGTGTGTGAGTGTGTGAGTGTGTTTGTGTGTATATGTGTGTGTGTCACTGTCTGCACTGATGCATATAGTAAGCCGATAATGCGCCAACAATGGCGCCATCGAGCGGCACTATTCGACTAAAATCGGCTTATTGCCGACTTGACTTCGATTCGCTAGTCACAGCTTAAGCTTAAGTGGATAGCTGTAAATTGATTTGGCATTAAATTGATAGTTTTATGGTTTTCACTTGGCAGCTTCCGAAATGTATTTCGTGTGCAAGTAAAATACAATTGATTATATATTAAATGCAAATATAAACTAGTAAAACATCAGTTGCAATCACTTTTTTTTTTAATTTGCTACGGCTTCATCAGAATTATAAAACAAAACACGTCTTTATGAAAATTATATAACAATTGTAAGTAATAAGATAATATAAAACTCCGACTCTTTACCGACTGCAGACATTTTCGCTTGTTTTATTACTGCTGGGAAATTTCATCATCATTCGATTCATCGGAGTTAATCTCTTCTTGCAAATCATTTTGCGGATTCATTGAATCGAGTAGTTCCCCATTTTCCAAATTGGCTATATCTGCTAAAGCATTTTCCCAATTTACCTTCAATTCCTGTAACTCAATCTTTAGCTGATTAAGGCGGACCGAGTTTTCTCGAACACGGGCCAAAGCTTCAACAACTCGTTGATAGAATTTTTCATTCATGATGCGATAATTTGTCAAATTCTCCCGGTTGCAATCCAATATCATAAGACGATAATCTACACTGTTCTGGTCCATTGCAAAACAATATCAAATATATATATGCAATCTACAATTTTAGTGTTTGTTTTGTTGTGAGTCGAGTCGCCTTGTTGAATTTATTGAAATATATAATGAGATTTGAGAGAAACCCCACAGCTACTCAGAATATTATTTGATTGATGCCACATACCTACTACAATTATTTGAGTAAGCCGATTAGCTGATTGACTAATCTGTGTATGGCCTATGACCAATTGTCAAATCAATGTCATTATTAACAGGCTCATAAAACTGGTCATAAATGATTGGGTCTCATGGCAATTAAGTTATTAAAATCTTTCAGAACTGGCCTGACCTGCCTTGCCCCTCTGCTTTGTGTGTTTATGTTTCTGTATAATTGATTATCCCGTGAGCCAAACATTTCCTTGGCGTGCTTTCTCCCTCGTCTGTGTCCAAGCATAAGCCATTAAGACTTGAAGATGATTTAAATTGGAAGGACAATGTTAACAATTTGGATTTTAATTTGATTATATTTATGTTTGCTTCCAATCCTTTTACCTCTTAAACCCAATTTAGTTTCGTCTTAATACCCGCTCAAATATTTTTTATTGCACAAATTTTAAGTGGCTTACATATTTGATTTTTGCATGACATTTCTCTTTCGGTTTTTGTTAACTGTCCTTCGCGCAATGTCCTGGGACTTTTGTTGCCTAATTGGATTAATTGGCCGCTGTGGGTTTTCGCTTCAGTTAATGTGAATGTGATTAGGATTATTTAACATTTTCATTCATTTTTTTTGTTCTTAAAGTTTATTTTGATGGTTTTTCTAAATATTTGAAAATTTTTTTGTTTTACTTTTAATAATTAAATGTAAATTAAAACATAATACTTTTTTCAAAACACTTTGCACAAACTAAATAATGAATAAAAAATTTGTATCAGCAATTTTAACTTAAATTCGCAATGAAATTTATACAAATTTTTAAATGTATTCAGTGGCGAAAAATGCATAAATTCTTATTTGGTTTATGCATAAGAAACTTCGTTAAATATTAAAGCACTTAATCGGTTGTATTTCGAGTTGTGCACACACAACTTATTCACACAAATTGTGAATGCATAAATATAACGTATACGCAGGAATGCCAACCAAATGGTAAGCCAAAGAACAGGAAATAAAACCAAAACTGTAATCCGAGTCATGAAACTGGCAACGCAGACAAAACTCAAATCCGCTTCTAAACAATTTGTCGCAAATACAAAAATACACACACACACACAAACACAAAACAAAAAACATATTTGGAGAGAATCCCTTTCTCTTACAGTTTTGCAGGGTGTTGAAAAACGACACCTGTTGCCCTGTGCCAGCAACTTACACACTCAATTTCATACACTCACTCAACTCACTCTTGGCACTTTGCGCTCTTTGATGCGTTTGTTGTGCTCTGCTCTTTCGCCGGCATCAACATACACAATTTGGCACCTTGACACAATCTGGTTTTTTCTCACTCTTTGCTTTTCGCTCTGCTTCTCGCTCAATGTTGGGGAACTGGCGCTTCCAGCTGCTGTGTGGCTTTGGCTGCTATGGCTCAGTTCACAGTTTAGTTGCCGCTTGTTAGTCGCCACGTGCGGTTCGGTTTCGGGCATTCGCTGCGGCTCTCTCTCTTTCTCTCTATTTTCACTTACTCTCCATCGGTCGCTGTTTGAACAAATAGTACGCGACTTTCTCATCTCCGTGTGTGTTTACAAGTGTGAGTTTGTTTGTGTACGCTGAAGTGCTGCGTCGATGTGTGAGTGTTATTCGCGTGCCTTACTAAACAGTTATATATATATATATATATATATGCGTATATATATTTATATATACATAGACAAACGGAATGAGGCATGTAGGCAAACTGGCGGACATGCGGATAGGCAGACAGACAGACATTCATTTCCATTGCGTTGGCGTTTGCATTCTAGTTGCGCTGTCGTCGTCGCCACGGCTGATTTTCCATTACTTCACGCAGCACGATCTATATGAACTTTTGAATTTTAAATTTTTTTTATTATGATTTTTTTTTGCCTACTAACATCCTCTATCTATCCCCCCACTCTATTTGCTCCGGTCGCTTGCGCCCTTGTTTGGCTGCAGTGAATTTGCAACTGTAATCAAATTTGACGTTTCATTTGTAACTTGGATTTGGTTTCAAATTTGCTTGCGGTTTAGTTTTTTACTTTTCACTTGCCGCCGCCGCTGCCGCCGTTTTGTCTATGCCACCAAATCCAACAAATTATTTACGAAAATCCAAAGCACCAAAAACTTTGCCAGCCATTTGGCTCGCCTCGTTTTTTGTGTTTTGTTGTTGTGCCTTAAACACGGGTGAAATTTTGTTTATACAAATGTCGAAAAAAAAGAGAACTAAATAAAAAAAGGAAACGACACAAAAAAATACATTAAAGATACTCTTATTTTATAAGCATGGCAACCTGTCAAGTGTTATGAAGTGTCTTACGAACTTGGCTCGAAAAAGCTTGGCTAAATGCCGAACTGACAAAATGATGCATAAAACTAATTGCACAAATGTTTATAGCGCAAGTCGATAAATCTACAAAATTTCATATTAAATTACATAAAACATATAAATATTATAAATATTATAAAATATAATAGAGGTAAATAGATATAATAAATATTTCAAAATATGCATGAGATGGAAATGCGTTCGATTTAAGATTATACCAATTAAAATTATATTTAAAAATATCTGAAGATAATTTACCAATTTTATAATGCAGTTTTCATGGGACCGTCGAAAGTTTACAATTTTAGTTAGCTCTTCATATTAGTTAAATCAGCTTATTTTGATTCAAATATTGTTTTATTTAATACAAATTTGTTGACTTATTTAATATAAATTTCATGTTTGTTGCCACAAATCAATTAGCTTGTTATTTTTTTTACAAACATATTACAAAATATTTACACGTCTTTGTAAAAGCTTCCCAAACTGGCAAATGATTGTCCAGCAACATACATTTCCACAAGTCGTAATTGATACATAAATATTCAATCTAAAGTTCGTGCAGAAGTTCGTGAACAGATCTGAATTTGCATCGAAAAAATGTGGAGGCTCTTTAAAATTTCAGACGGCCAAAAGAGGCAAAAAGCAAAATAAATTTAAATAAAATAGAGAAAGTGAAAATGTAAATAAAAAATGGCTTAAGGCAGATGGCTAAAAAGCTTATTGAAATTGAAGTCGTTTGTGACAAATCGAGTGAAAAATAAGTGGCAAACGATAAGCCTAAAATACAAAACAAAACTTGTCAGCCATAATATATATTGATCAATTTATGGTTATGTATTCTATATATATGCTTATGTATATATATATACAGTCCACTGGGCAGCCAACATTCCATAAATATAGTCATTTTAAAGAACTTTTACACACTTGTCGGTATATTTTTATAAATATACAGATATTTTCTATATTTAGACACATTCTATAGTTGACGTGCGTGTGAGCATTGCGTATGAGTAATATTCAATTGATTTCAAGATTGACAAATTAGATTCAATTCCATTAATAAATACAATACTTTGTCCGAAAACAATGTAGGTTAAAATGGACCTGTATTAAAAAACTGGCAAATACTTTGTAAAAATTTAACTTATTTCAACTGTTGCCACAGTATTTGTGGCACGACGAGAATGAATTTTATTTTATGTTGAAAGTGTTCACTTTACACACATAGAAACAGCAAAATTTTCATGAAGAATATGAATATTTTTAAATAATAATTAAGGGTATAAAATTCCATATATCATCAACACAAATAATAATAATATCAAATAAAATAAAATGGAAATACCCTAACAATCCTTATCGATGCAAAAGCAGCGAATTTTAGAGAACACTGATTACACATCAGGGTTCAAAAATGTTATTCGAAATTGCTGCGTCAGCAGACAAACCACAAAAAACCTAACAAATCTATCCAACTATCGAGATTTACAATAAAACAGATTAAAATGTTGATTTTAAGGGCACTCAACAATAATCATGACACGACACGAATACAGTTAAATGAGTCAAACACACAATTGAATGCATATATTATTCATTTATAATTATTTAATTGAATGCATATATTATTCATTTATAATTATTTAATTGAATGCATATTTTATTCATTTATAATTATTTTAAATGAATTATGCTAATTACAAAATGAGCAAGTAATTTTGCTATAATTGAGTTACTGCAAATATGTGAAACTGATAAGCAATGCAAGAAAATTGTTTAATATTTTGTACATTTTTAAAAATGTAATTTAATGAGAATCTTTAATTGCTAAATTAAGAACAATATCTGCTCCATATTATTTTTGTCCAGTCAATCATTAAAAATGACTGATTAACTCTCATTCGGCTTACATGGTTAAGTAGCTTTATTTTGTTAATTTAATGAGTTCAGTTTTTGAAGGATCGACGCTCATTATTAATGAATGGCAACATTCGATTCAAGGATACAGCTTTCAATGCCACTCGTATTTTACATGCCACGTAAATCAAATACAAATTTAAAACCAACAAAATGGCAAATTAATTGATTTATTTTAACGAGTGGCAACAGGAGCCACTTAAAACGACAGTAGCTCCATCAGGGAGCAAACAGAGTGAAAAACTGCAAATTAACAAAAACAAAGAAAAAAAACTGTAAGCCTCCAGCGACAAGCACAACAACAAAAGAAACGCTTGACAAAAGTTGACAATTTTAATTATGGCTTAAAAGTCGACATCCGACGTTTTGTACTATTTTTTTTTTATTTTCTGCCGCTTAATTAACACTTTTGTTGTGTATAAGTGGGCAAGGCTTTTAATGTCAACCATAAACCGCAGGACATTTTGAGGACTGCTGTTTTTTTTTTTTGCGTGTTTTATGAGTATAAAGCACAGATTTGGGTCGACAAATTGGTTAGTTTGCTGCTGTTTGCAAAATTCGAGATTAAAGCTGCTTTTGTGCATTTGATTTATATATATTATATTTATATATATAGTTATATATATTGTGCGGTTGCTTCATTCCGCATTCAAGTGGCCCCGTTTGCCAAATGTAAATGAAAATGGGAATAAAACCAAAACCAAAACCAAACCCAAACCCAATAAAAAACTTGTCTACACGGCCAATTTGGCATTTGAGCTGTGAATTGAAAGCTGGCCCGGTTCTGTCTGTGCCCTGCCTGAATTTTGGCTGGCAATCTGTTCAAAGGTATCGATACACATTGAAACACACAGATTTCATTAGGATTAGCAAATTTTCATAGCCTAATTCGCGACGCCTTTCAAATTACGTATGCGTAACGTGTAACGCTCGCGTAGTGAAACCGTCAAAAGAGCAGCGCGTCAAAGCCAACAAACAAACAAAACACACACAAAAACAGAAACACACTGGTTCATCAGAACGGTAAACAAAACGCTCTCAAATGGCAAACATTTGGCTACGAAATGAGCTAATTAAAGGCCTATTAAAAAGTCATATAAATTTGTAATACATATATATTTAAATCTAAAACTTTTTCCGCTCTCTGTCCAAGTCTTTTTTTTTTGTATGGGCTGCTGAGTGATTAATTTTCATATTTTAACTGACAAAAAAAAGTGTATGAAAAAGGTTGCACAAAACATAAAATGGACGTTACACAAAAAGGTCGAGCAGCATGTAAAAAAAAACTGCTCCTCAGTTTTATCCATATTTATGCATAATGCGAGTGTCGACGTGTATAATTAACATTCACATTGAAAGCATTCCGCGCGTCAAATGTGAAATATGCAACATGCCACGCCTGCTCAATGGCCATTCACACGTACGCAGGCCAACCAACACATGCACACTTTTAATATATTAATCAAATGCCACACTTGGGGGAATGTAGGAAAAAAAAAGAAATTTGCATGCGATAATTGCAAAAACATTTTCCATGTTTTATTACTTGTTTTTTTTTTACAAAGCTGAAGGTTACTTTTAGTTCTGCATTCCAAATAATAGTTGTAAAAGCGTTTCCATTTAGAGAAATTTCAAGTTTTTTAAAAGCATTCAAATCGCAATTAGTTTTAAATAACAACTTTAGTGTGGGGACCGTTTAAAAATTAGTTAATTTATGTTAATTCGTTTTAAATAAAAATTTAAGTGTGGAAACTGTTTTCATATATTTCGAATTTGTGTTAACTCTAATCAGTGTCCAACCCACAAAGTACAAATTGTGCCAAACAGCAGTTGATAAAATTTGCTGTTAAGCTGTGCAGTTTACACTTGGCCATTACCAAAAACCACTAAATGGATAACAAGCGATTTTCGCTATATTCATTCTCAACTGCAAATGCTAAATATGCTCATTATTCACTTAACAGTTAAACAATGTTGCGTGTGCAGTGCAACTGGGAAAAACAGCAACAACAACAGAAACAGCCGCAGAACAACAACAACAACAACAATTTAGCAACTTTTTGTGGGTTTTTTTCCAATGCTATCAGCTCAACTGTTGCGTAAATCGGACGAATGCTATAATTAGCAAAAGCGAACTGCAGCTGATAATTTTAGACAGATCTGAAATAAAAATTATGAGCATCTCTTCCACAAAATTCCCAACTCCAAGCACACAAATATTGTCATGTTTATTATGATTATTAATCTGAAATCTGTTTGCTTTTCGTTTGCACAACAAATGCAATTAATATGGCAAATGGCATAAGATTATGAATACACAATAATTAAAAGCTTATATATATGCTATATTGGGGGATTATTTTCTGGATTTGAGTGAATAAGTGCATGATAAGCAAATAAACTAATTGCATTCCAATTCAATTTAACTTAACAACTTTGCTGCCTGTTAAAACTGTGCTAAGTGAAAGAGAAATAAGCTGTCAATCGCAAATTTGACAGAGATCAGAATTCAGCTGCAGCTAATACAATAAAAACTGCAAAACTTTTAAAGTTTGGACAGCAAATCAACCATTTTTATTTTTTATGTGTGCAAACTTGAAAAGTACAAAAATGGTACATCAAATCTTCTTACTTAGCAGACGTAGCAAAAGTAATTGGGAATGTGTAAAAGATGCAGGAAATCTGCTCAGCTGAGGCACTCTCAATTAGCGCACTCTGACTTCCCTCTTATATTTGGGGCAAAGCCACTCGCACTTTACTCAAGTGGCACTTCAATTAAAATGATTGTCTTAAATGTTGGCGAAAAAGCGACATGCGAAAGTGTCAGTCAGTCAGTCAGTCAGTCAGTCAGTCAGTCAGTCAGTCAGTCAGTCAGTTAGTTGCTGGATGCTATTACAAGTGGTCGAGTTTAGTTAATTCATTCAGAGATGCCAGAGAGTTTCCAACTGTCCGCCCACTCATTCATGCATTCATTCACTCATGCATTCATTCACTCATGCATTCATTCACTCACTCACTCACTCACTCATTCGTACATTCATTTATTCGCTTACTCGTTCACTCATTCGTTGTGGCAGCCACGACAATAAGCGGCACTTAATATGCTGAAAATAACGCACTTGCTCGTAGTTGTTTAATTTATTTGATTACACTTACAATTTCCGCTCTTTTTTTTTTGTTGTTCCCTAAAATAAAATAAAGTTTTACGCATTAGTTTTCATGTCACTTTTAAAGAGAACACAAAGTGTTGTTCAAAAACTTAACAAATTGCCTTGAATTGCTCGATTTATAAACCAATATTTAATTTTTTGCTTATCTTATCTGATTAGCCGAATTAGGAGCACAGTTCATAATTACAAAGCAACTAGTTTTGTTTATGTATGTCTTTAAATATTTGCTATTAAAATACTCATTAAGCTTGTAGGAAATTTTCTACTCAAATTATACTGCAAATATTAAGAAGCTAGAATTTCTTGTTTAACTTCAAATTTGACCTGCTGCAACAATAAGCAGATTAATGTACACAATTCGCATTAGAGCATTTGCCACAAGCTTAATTGGGAAAGTCAAAATGTACGAATTAAAATACACAAATCACATGTTTTTTCCTTGTATTCCTAATCGTGGAACGATAATGGCCACTTTGGGCCATTAAACATGTCAGGTGGATGATATCGATAAGATTGTGTTGCGTTTGCCTTAAGCCGATTATCTTATCGTTGTATCAGAAATGCTTAATAAATTAAGTTTTCTACACAAGTATTTTCTACCAGCATTTTCAACTTAAAGTCTTGTGCAAATTCAAAGGCCGCATTTTATCAGTGATGAAAAATGACCACACACACACACACCCAAATTCATCGATGAAATCTCACAACCCATGCAAATTATGCACATTAAACACACTTAAGTCTATTGGGGGGACTAAAGATCCATCTTTGAATGTTGACCACTGACTACAGAAATTCGTTGAAGCTGAAACAAATGTATCATGAATATGTTTGAACACATCGAGTTGGGCAAAGACAAAGGCTTAGTTTGGCTCCCAAATTCACATATTTGCACATCTCTTGAGTCGTAAACATTTGCCTGAAATTCATAAAGTTTTTGGGGGCGTGCAAAATCAATATTGAAATTTGAGCAACAAAGTTTTCATACAGCGACCACAAAAATTTACAATACTGAAGGACCATCCATGTTCATAAATATATCTATTTATATATAGATATAGATATGTGTATATATATATATATATATATATATATTACAAGTATATGTGACCACAACAAAAGGACTTGAGGACCTTGTAACAGTTTGTTTGAGGACGGAGGAGGAGTGCGATGATTGTTTGCTAATTTGTTGCTTTTGTGCTGGTTCGTTTTTTATGGCCAAGCACTTTGATATTGGCCGAGTCTTTTGTTGTTGTTTCTATTAATTAATAGCCATGCCCGGCACATGGTCACTTCCATTGTCATTTTTGGCAATGAGCTGTGACCAAAGGCATTCGTTCTGATTAGTCTGAAAGTGTGCCTTCATTCCACTAATAACAGCTTTAAGTATTACACTAGAATTTAATAAAAAATGAGAATAGCAGTGAGATAATTTAAATTGCATTTAGTTAACTTTGAATTGAACATACTTGTTTTTTGCACAAAAGTTATCCGTACTGCTTATATTGTCCCGCCTGGAATTGTCTACTGACCTTTGACTTAACTACAAGCAATCCAAATAGTTTCCTCTATTATCACTCGAAATTATCACAATTTAATTGTATTAGCAAAAACATTCTCGGATCCCTTTTTTCAAAATCTGCTTTACTGCAACTACTACAACTTTTATCGATTGCCAGAAATAATACAAAAATAAAGCGTATTATTTTCTGCAACCCGAACAGACTCATCGATTCGATAGTTGAACAAATGTGTAAATACAATTTGAAAATCACATAAATCCTCATGAGATGCTTCCTTATGTGGCAAGCAGCTACAAAACACACCCAACTTCCAAGTCCAATGCCTTATGATGTGGCAGGCTGAAATACCATCTGCAATTTGTTGGCCAACGCCAGATGTTGCCGGGCTTAAGGCTCATTTGTTGCACAATTGTATTTCAGTATTGGTAGTTCATAAATAAGCATATAAATTAAATAAAAATAAAGCCAGCGACAGTTGTTAATGTTCTCGCAGAGCCCTGCACAATGAAACATAAAAGTGTCACTACTTATGTGTGTGTGTGTGTGTGTGAGTGTGTGTGTGTGTTTGCGCTTTTGTATTCTTACAAAGCTTATTAATGTCAGCCATAAAGCAAATTGCAAGTACGTCCATTTAATAACCAAGCATTCGCCCAAGGCCATAAAAACTTTTGGATCAAGTTTGCTAGCTAAATTAAAATCTCAGCTTTTTCTAGTTTCTGGAGACTGTGTGTTTGAGTGTGTGTGTGTGTGTGTTCTGTGTGTGTGTTCTGTGTGTGTGAATGTGTGGTTGCTAAGCTAGCTTTAATAATGTGCAAGGGCAAAGTGAAACATAAAAGCATTTTATTAACTTAAACTTTATGCAAACATCAAAGTATCATAAAGCCAAAAAAGCAACCATAAAAAAATAATAATCTCAAGCTGTCTATCGAAAATGTTCACCTTGGACATCTGCATACGTTGGACGTTCCACATGAAATTCAAATATTTGCAATATTTATTCAATTTCGGCTTACTCCTAAAGTCATTCTGGGCTTATCAATGAACTGCCTGCAGGCCAAAGGTCCTTTTGCCACAAAAAAAAAAAAAAAAGTGGTGTCCTTGTTATTGCACTCAAGGAATAAAAACGAAACGAAAAGAAACTAAAATAAATAAGAAAACAAGAAAGAATTAGGAACATTCCAAAGCCGAAGGCTTGATACCCTTTCATACTTTACTTGATATCAGGCAATATATTCTCTTAAAATTATTAGCCAAATTGTTGCCGCATATTTTGGCATACTAATCAAGTCAGAAAACCCATTTTAATTATTTCAAATAACTTTAATTTTAATATACATTTTCGCAGAATGCATTTTAAATTCGATGATACCCGCAAATCGTATACAAAAAGCTGCAGAATTGACTTGTCCTCAGGTCAAATACCTTTGTGTGTTGTGACATGGCTTTTAAGACGGCCAAATGAAACACGACAAATGGCTAAAAGCAGTAAAAGTCAAAATCAATTAGGGTCACCTGTGCCATCAATAAAACGAAATTGAATTAAATAAATATAATTAAAGCTTCTTGTAATTAGTAATTTAATAATTCAGCTTAATAATAAATAAAACAAGAAAGTTTTCTTTGTGGCAGGTTGATTGTAATTATTATCTTTAATAATAATTAAACTACGGGTAATACAAAAGTTGAAGAATATAAATTGAAGCTCAAATATGAATTATTCTTACTCACACATAATTTTTAAATATTTAATTTATTTACAGTCTTGCTGTTCCAAAAATATACAAAATATAATTAAGCCTAACTTAATAACAAAGTCAACAAACTCATTTATTTTCTATTTGGTTCCCCTCCCCGTTTGTCAATAAATTAATCCCCTATCAAAATGTAATTGTGGCCACAGCCATTAAACAAGATTTGTTATTTGTTGACCACTTTACAATCCCCCTCGATGCGTCTTTGTCAGCTTATCCAAACTGGAGCCGTCAACAAATTGTCGACATTCAGATCAGGTCAAAGTCAAAGTTGGCCCTAGACAAAGACCAAGTCAACTGATAAGTTGATAATAGCCATTGACTAATAATGAAAACTGTTTTGAGGTCAGGACCAGTGCCCTTGCATTGAATGGAACTGTCGGCAGATTCCACAATCCCCGAATACGCAATGAGTTTGGGTCGCCGGCTGGCTCCAGTTAGTCCTGGCAGTTCGCTAATTGGCTGGTGCCATAAAACTTTATTACTTTCAAATCAGTTTCGATGTAGAGTTTACAGAAAAAGGGGGAGAAAACAGTTTGCACAAGTGGCCGAAAACTTGATATTTATTTGAGAACCAAGAACCCAAAGAACTGGGAAATAATTGTTGTTGCGCAACATTTTGTTGCATACTTTTTGGGTATTTTTTTTAAATTAGTGATGTGCGCGACTCGTGAAAGTGAATGAAATAACAAGTAAAAAGTTTTTTAGTCAGCATTAAAAATGCCGAAAAACTTTTCTTTTCTCTAAATAAAATTTCATCATCTAGTTAAATTAAATTACATTAATTATGTTTGCATGGATAAACACTTCTGCGCTTTTTTGTTACAATTTTCATACATTCTTCGCACATTTTTTTTTTTACATTTCAAACTCGAGAAATTAGTTTTTAATTATATGCGGGCTTGGAAAAAAATAGAAAGAAAATGTTGAAAATGACATTTGTATAACTCTCACGAACACATTTCTAATTTAAGTTAGTAAAGTAAATAATTAAAAGTAAATTTGCTTTCGACATTTTTAATATATTAGCAAAATGCACTTGCAGCAATATAAACTTTTTAAGTGCATAGTTCAGTTAAATGTGCCTTGAATATAGTTTTATAATCTACACATTTTGTAGGGATTGCATTTTGTAGGGCGCCAATCTCTGCTCGCTCCGTCTCTTCTCTCTCTCTCTCTCTCTCTCTCTCTCGCAATGCGACTCCTTCTTGTCCTCGATTATCCATCGCTTGGCCAATGCTGCCGCCTTTGAAGAGGCGCTTCTGCAATGCGGCGAATGCACTGGAATAATTTTTATTAAAATGTCAACAGTCTGGCAACGGAGCATTCAACATGAACATTGAAGCCTGCCAAGAGCCTGAAATGTTTGCCAGCACATTGCAGTCATGCATGCATCCACATGTGTGTGAGTGTGTGTGAGTGCGTGTGTGTGTGTGTATGTGTGTGTGTGAGTGTTTGTCAAGCATGTAAGTGTCTGTGTTGCTTGGACAATGTGAGAAAGAGAGTCGAAACATGTCAGACAAAAGTTGAGCCAAGCGGCAAACAACTAGAAAACTTTCATGCTGAAGCCAAGATAAACCAAAACAGTTCACCTATATTTGAAGAATTCTACTCTTTATAAAATTGTACTTAAATTGAACTGAGTGGTAACGTATCTTTTAAAAGTTATTGATCTAGGTAACCAATAATTAGGTTTTTAAAGGAATTTCGATAGATATTCACAGAGAAGATAAACCAAAACAGTTCTGGATTGTGTGTAGTAATATATAAAATTGTACTTAAATTGAATTCAGTAGTAACTTTTAAGAGTTATTGATCAACTATTGATTAGTTTTGTTTTTTTGAAGGAATATTTTTAGATGCACAGAGAAGATAAACCAAAACAGTTCACATATATTTGAAGAATTCTACTCTAAGCGTTGGATTGTGTAGAGTATTATAATAAATTGTACTTAAATTGAATTGAATAGTAACGTAACTATTAAGAGTTATTGATCAATTTTATTTTTTAAAGGAATATTCATAGATGCACACAAAACAATTATTTAGTATTTAGAGTAAACTTGCAAGAATATTATTATTATTATTATTATAAATATTTTTATTTATTAAGCATGGCATTTTTCAACACAAAATGCAAAATGCCCATTGCAAGAATACCAAAGTAAAACTATGAAAAAGTTTTGTGTTCTTGGGCGCCGCATAACACACGTTGCGACAGGGCAAATCCTAATGTGAAACGTGCAGCAATTAGAAGGCACTGATAATTCCTGTATGAGCACAAAAGTTGCTATTCTCTAAGGCGCATTACAAAATAAAAAGTAAAAAAAAATATAGCAGCCTGATTCGCATATCAATGAGAGCGAAGAGACCCACAAAAACAATTTTCATTTACAGCTTCCTCTGAGAGTTTTGAGCTTCTGATGAGCTCACGAATATTTTCTCCTTTTTTTTTTTGCATGTTGGTGCTGCATTTTTCTGCTTTACCCCTCTCACTCGCACTATTTCAATTTGTTTCTCTATTTCTCTCTCTCTCTATTTTTTGTAGCTGCAGAAAATTGCTCGCTTCTGGGTTTCAGCTTAGCCTGAGCAAAACAAAAGGAAAAAAATGGCGATGAAAAACCCATTGAATAGAAAAGCTTAGGAAAAATTCTTGAAATTTTTTCCAATGCAGTCAACTGGCCAAGTTCTTCAATTAACTGTACCCAAACTTTTAAGGCAAACATCGAAGAATGAAAAAAAAAATATAACTTTATGTTAAATCGTAAATATTTCGGGTACTGAAGTCAGTGCAAATGGCAGTCAAATCTCAACAAAGTATTGAACTTTGTTATTGTATTTTTATTTGTTGTGCTGCGGTTGTTGGTTGTAGCTGGTGTCAAAGGCGATAAAATGTGAAATTTATTTGGCAATTAAATGGTTCAATTAGGATATGCATGGCTTTACTTTGGGGTTATTTGTGGCTTAAATTGGCGGTAAACTGCAAAGTTGCGTTGCTTCAATTTAAATAAAACTTTGTGATCCAGCTTTAATAATTACTGTTGAATTAGTTCGCATTAATGCAATTACGCAATTGAGTGGCTTAATAAGTTTACTATTAAATTATCCACGTGCAATGAATATGTATTTTTTTTCGTAAATAATTAAATCAATATAATTATGGGTATTAATTATAAACTAATTTCAGCTGATTTATTTATTTTAAGCGAAGCGTCACTCCAAATGATTTATATGTCGAATTCAATTGTCAGTTCTGAAAAATATTATATGAATTATTTTATTTGCATATTTATGAAATTTGTCGCATTTACAATAAAAGCAGATTATTAATGGAATAAAACAAATAATATTACTACCAAATGGGATAAAAGCAAAATGGCAATACAGGCTGACAGTGATGCTCGTAAATATTCGCACATATCTATAAACTGGACAAACCATAAAAATGGCCGACAAAAGGCGAATAATGTGCAATAATAAAGAGCAAATGACAGACTCAAGAAATAAAAAACTCGAATAATATACGAATTGGGGGCAAGTAAATTGCATTATCGTCGATTTGTAAATTTATTGCATGTAAATAAATTGCTTATACAACAAATCAATTGATGTTGCCTGCTTCTCTTATTGGTTTTGCTATTTTCTTGTGTTTGTTGTGTTTTTTTTTGTTTTTTTTTTTGTGTGTTTGTATTTGCTTTGACATTCGTTTGAACTACCAAGGAAATTGTAAAAAAAAAAACAAGACGAAATCAAATAGTCATCAAATCACGGAATGCAATATAATCCACTTTTAGGGCGTATCAAAAGTGAAAAGTACAAGAACATTTCAACTTTGAGTATTTTTTATTTTTTGTTTATTGCCTGTGTGAACTATTTCCTAATTCATTTTTATTTAATTAAATAGATTGCTTAGTCATCCATATAAATTAAAACTCAAATGAAATATTCCCGACACAAAATGTCTATCAAAGTTTGTTTGTTAATCTAGAGTTGATATTATGAGTTGAGCATTTCATATCAGCATTTATTAAGTTTTATTGGATTTTGATCATAAATCTTATATTGTTGATAACACTTGGTACTTATAAGTGTCGTGGCTAGCTTTAAATTCGATTTATATGACATTTTTGCCAACGAATTTGTTGAACTTTACACGTTCTAGTTCAACGTACAAATATATTGCCCTGCTGTGCTGTAATCCTTCTCTTTTCTATTTTTTTTTTTGTTTTTTGGCAAATCCATTAAGTAAGAGGCAACGGAAAAATTTACACTTCTTGAATGTTTCCGCACAGTTTGCTTTTTGCAGCACTTGCAATTTTCATATCCATGCCGCTCCAAGCCAGACCAATTTTGGGGCATAAATCCGTTTGGCTGAGCACGCACAACAAATTAAACAGCACTGAAAAATCGTGGGGCAGTAAAATACAAAAAAAATACCCAAATAAAAAATAAAAATTGCTGGTTGGTAAGTGTTGTGGAAGGGGGAGGGGTAACTTCTAGATGTGTGTGACTATTTACACACACTTTACACACTTTCGCACAACAACAATGTGTCCCAGCTTTGTCTTAGGCATTTCAATTCAGTTTTTATTTTTATTTTTCTTTTGCTATTTTTTTTTTTGTTTTCTGGTGTTGCCACTGATTACGCAGCAGCAGCAATGCCCAATGTTGATCCCTCGTTAGATGCACGCCTTGGCAAAAACCAAATTGTCACTGAATTTAATTTCGCGCCAAGGTGCACGTTGAGGACGATTGCCGAGGGATGGGGCAGAAATGTAGCTCGACTTTTGTCATTTGAATTGGTAATTTTCGTTTCGCTGAATGCCAGCGCATAAAAACTACGCACACACACGCAAATAATACACACACACACATATAAAAAGTCTTTAGTCTTGTTTATGCCACAACGGAAATTGCCTTTTTTGCGCACCTTCCGGCCGCCATTCCGTCAGCATTACGACTGCCTCCATGGGCTACCATCATATTTGCCGCATCGTTTGGCTGCTCCTCCTCCCACCCCCCCGCCGCTGCGTTTAGCTCTAACTGTAGCTGACAGCTAGCGCTGCAAGGATGACTGCTCCGACACTCGACACTCGGCGTGGCACGCATAAAGCTGTCAATGCCAATGTAACGTGTTAATTTCAAAGTGGTTTAGTTTGTTGACGCAGCTTGTTAGAAAGACAGAACACGTTGCCAGGTACCAAGTACCCTCAAATCGGCAACCACCCCCCCCCCCCCACAACCCTCTTAAAAGCAGCCATCAGCCAGCATCCCTCGAGGCAGCACCTCCAACCCTGATCTGGGGGCATAAAATATTTTTTTGTTGAAGCACATGTGGGTTTTAATGGCTCACAGCAAGAGGAGCAGCAATCCTTTGCCACATTTTGTTGTTGTTGTTGTTACTGCCCCAAACCACAACCGCAAAGATTGTCAGCTTGCCTGCAACTCCTTCTTCGATGGCTGCTCCGACATTTGATTGATTGAAGCCATTTATGCTGACTGCTTACCAGTTGTTGGTGCTCACTTTTTGCTGGGCACATTAAGCTTATTGATTAGTCTGGCGAGCGGGTGCTGAGGAGTGGCAAGTGGCAACTGGTAACTGGTTACCAGCCAGTGGGTTGCCAGATGATGGCTATGGGAATTTATTTGCATTTTATAATGATTAATTAGCCAAGGGCATCCATCCCAAACATCACTGCTAACAAATCGATGAGCAAGTTTAAATAATTCAAACATTAAAAAAAAACTAAAAGATTAAAAAAAGATTAAAACCTTAAAGATTTTAAGGTGAAGTGTGCTTGACATATTTTTAGAGAAATTTATATGCAATAAAATTAAAAATTGCCAACTCTCGATTTATTTGAACTTATAAATATTATTATTAAATATGTGAATAAACCTTATTCAAATTCAAAACATTCTGTTACTAAAGCTGATCATTAAAAATGGGTTTGAATTATATATTTATATAATATTTATCAATTGATATAACAAGGCTATAATCGTTGGCCTTAAATTCAAAATAGACATAATCTTTTAAAAGATCGTAATTTAGTGTTAACTTAATGGTTTTTGGCACGTAATGCAGTTCATAAAGTGATAAGCACAAATAATATTATTTTCTGGCTCTGGCATAAGCCTTGCTGTGGCATAACTTGGCTTAAGCCAATGCCGCCAAACTACAGACTAACAATTCGGGCTAACACGCAAATTCAATGTTCAAGAAAAAAAAAAAAAAAAAATTCCACATAAAGCCCACATTAGCAGCTTGTTAAAATGTATGGGCTCATCTGGATGCCTTGGCTTAACGTGGCCATAATACAGCCCTAAAGCCGGGGCGGGTTTGTTGCCAAACTCCGAGTCTCATTACAAGTTGGGGTCGCGCCTCGGTTTTACATTATTTTTTTTTTTTTTGTTGCCACAATGCCAAATGGCATGCCAAGTTGGAGGTGGAGCACTTGAGGTTGATTCCCCTGATTCCTACTCTTGGTAATGGGCCTAAAGTAGTCGCCCATAACATGGCATGGGGGAATTGAGAAGGAGGAACTTTGGCAGATGTGGCGGCTGTGAAATGGTAGCAAATGCGAACATAATAAAATTTCTGAGATTTTAAGGCAATTCAATCCAAATGGGCGACCGAGAAACATGCCTGGCAAACAAACAGCAAATGCTGACATCCTGACACATAAATAGAAAGAAGAAGAGCGGGATTCGTGCCGAGTAGGAGGAGCAGGAGGAGGAGTTGGGATGAGGCAAACGCATGGCATTGACAACAATGGACACGCAGCATGAATGCAATGAGTGTGGCACAATTGAATGCAACAGCACTAAAAGGGTACACAAAAAACATGCATCTGTGTGTGCTAATGTGTGTGTGTGTCTTGTTGTTGTTATTGGGGATATACTCCAAAAGCTCACATGCAAGCCATACAGCCTGGGGCCAGCTTGGCCAAAACCTCATAAACTTGTTATGCCACATTTTCGCACAAGTTCTGGCAATGAAATTTCCATGATGTTGTTCTTGTTCTTGTTCTTGTTAAGGTGTTGGTATTGTGGCCTGTTCATCATTTTGGCAGCTGACAGTTTGGTACAAGACAATTACCGCAGAAGGGCAGCATTGACATGCTTAAACGTGCTCGAATAACCATACAGAGAGAGAGCCTTAGCCAATTCTATGTATTCTGTGCTAGACAAATAAAAAAAAAATAAGAACAGAAAAAACAGCGAACATTCTGTCCATTGTCAGTCATGGTCAGAAAGTCACATCCCGTTGCCAAAATAAACACATCTATTTTTTTTTTCGCGTTCGCATGGCAAACATATACATTTGTAAATGGTTAAGAGCAGAGCACATAAAACATGGTTTGTTCTACCAATTGAAACCATACGAAATGCACGAGACGATTCATTTTTATTCAAACAAATCCCCCATAAGTAAAAATGTAATAAATCACATTTTCAGGGCAGTTTAACTGCCACTATTTTTGCTGAAATTCCACTCATAACTCTTAACGCAAAAAACGTTAGAAAGCATTCGAAGAATGCTCACTGCAAAAATACCTTCCTTTAGAAAATATTTTTATTTGAGTATAACAAAAAAAAAAATGTCAAAAGCAAACAAATGAAAAATTCATTTTGTATATGTATAAATTTGGAGCTGTAATCTGCACTTAGATCCGCTTCAAATAGTTGATGTGTGCAGGGTATACAAATTTGATTTGTCCTGACAAGCCTTTGATGCACAAACCCAAAAATTCAACGTTGACCGCAATAAAAATATGCTCGCAAAAACATGGCGTATGCGCAATATAAATAACTGAATGAAAAGTTGACGGAATAATTGAGTGAATGAGTGAATGAGTGAATGACTGGTTGGGCTGACTTAAAGTGCCATTCCAAGCACTTCAAGCAATTTGTCTTTGCCACATACGTGACTTATGCCATTCTTCTGCTTTCTACATCTATATATATTTATATATATATATTTGTACTATATTTTGTCTGTTTCTTTATATATATATTTTTTTGGCATGTCAGCGTGCTGAAAAAAATATTTCAGTTGTGGTTTTTGGTTTGCCATTTTAACGTTTTACTATGCCATACGCTGCGTGTCAAGGTGCGCCGGCGAGGTCAGCACTTTTACTCTCACTTTCACCAACAGTAGAGAAAATGAGACAGCGCAATCGGATAAGGGTGGTGAGCGGCAGCAGAGGAGTGGGTGGCAAGGCAGATGAGGCAAAGACGGAGGATAAATCCCAACGAGCGGAAGTCGCGCACTTGACTGAAAATGCTGAACCGATTGCACAACATGACACGAAAACTGACAAAATGATACAGTTAACTGTTTGTATTCTTATTGTTGTTGTTGTTGTTACAGCTGCACGGGTGCTGCACGGCGCTGCCTCTGTTTCCGGTTTGAGTGTGTTAGTTAAATGTTGGCATTTGTCTCTGCGATGCGATGCGATGCGCTGCGCTGCGCTGCTCATTAGGTTATGCAACATATGCACATAACAAGCGGATTATTAACGAGAGCTCAATGTCAAGTGTTGGCACACTTAGAACGCTTTAAGCCAAAACACACTGCTTGGCCAACAAACAAGACAAGCAACAAACGCAAGAAACATGCGAAGGCAACTGAGAAATGCAGGCCAGCAACAAAAGAATCGCTTTCTTTCAAGCCACAAAATGTATCTTTAACACACCGAAGAGTATCTGTTCTCCACAAAATATTTCTATTTTTAAAATATACATTTTTAATATATAATTTATTACATTTTTGTTAAGTGTTTCACATTAGAACTGAATCTTAGACTGACTATTTTTAGTCGATTATTTACTAGTCAAGTCAATCTCAGATATATTTTAAAGGGGGAATATTTTAAATATATAATAAATTATATAAATAATTGAATTGATTTTGGTTAAGTGTTTCACATTAAAACTAAATCTTAGACTGACTATTTTTAGTAGATTTTTTACTAGTAGATCTCGGATATATTTAGTTACAATTAAAAGTGCTGCTGAACTGGAAGATAATCGGATATAAACCGCAATGTAAGAGTATTTATGAAGAGAGCACTAAGCAAAAGCCCGAAGGTAAACAGTGAAGAGATGTGTAAGAACTACACACAATGCACACACACATCAACACACCCACACACCCACACGCAGAAATGGGGGTCGATGGGGCAGCTGCAAGAAACTGCGGCGCATTTGTCTTAATTCGTGACAGATGCAAGACAAGCCAAACACACAAACAAACAAACAAACAAACAGTTGGCTGAGTGCAACTAAAAGCGACAAAAAGCTCCTTTAAGCATGCTAACTGCTGCAGATAACACACAGTTCACACCAAACAACAACAACAACAACTAAGTCCCCGAAAGCTTGACAAGATGTGTGTACAATGTACAATGGGCACCTGGGGCAACTTAAACTTAAACTTCAACTTAAACTTTGACTTAATTCGTTGCAATTGTGCTGCCTTTTTCATTAAAACTTTATCAACTTAATAAAGAATATGATTATTGACAGGAGCACTTTAAAATATAAAATATAAATTATAAAATATAATATATAATATATAAAACATAAAATATAATATATAATATATAATATATAATATATAATATATAATATATAATATATAATATATAATATATAATATATAATATATAATATATAATATATAATATATAATATATAATATATAATATATAATATATAATATATAATATATAATATATAATATATAATATATAATATATAATATATAATATATAATATATAATATATAATATATAATATATAATATATAATATATAATATATAATATATAATATATAATATATAATATATAATATATAATATATAATATATAATATATAATATATAATATATAATATATAATATATAATATATAATATATAATATATAATATATAATATATAATATATAATATATAATATATAATATATAATATATAATATATAATATATAATATATAATATATAATATATAATATATAATATATAAGATATAAGATATAAGATATAAAATATGAAATACAAAATATCACATATAAAATATAAAATATAAAATATAAAATATATAATATAAAATATAAAATATAAAATATAAAATATAAAACATAAAATATAAAATATATGCCAAATATTGAATATTATGCTAGTGATGAAAATTAGTTGAGAAAATGAAAATATGCCACAAAAATATCCAGGAAAAATATGTCATACAAATTAAGTCGTAGTGCCCAAAACAAAAAAAAAATCAATTAAAAAAAACATCTTTTCGATTTTTTCGATTTTGGCATACAAACACTTAAAAAGATGGCAGCTGCCACCACAAGTAAACTTAAACCCAAAAAGGTTTTAACCATCCAATCGAAGGAGGATTTCGACAAGATCATTGCCGAGGCTGGCAATAAGCATGTATTGGTGGAATTCTTTGCCACCTGGTGTGGCCCCTGTGCCCTCATCGGACCACGTCTTGAGGAGTTCGCACACGAATATGAGGATTGCTTGGTCGTTGTCAAGATCGATGTGGATGATAACGAGGAACTGGCCGAGGAGTATGATATAAACAGCATGCCATCATTTCTCATTATTAAGAACAAGGTGAAATTGGAACAGTTTGTGGGCGGCAACGGGGACAAAGTGCAGAGCATTCTGCAAAAATTCTGCGGTAAACCGAATGAAGCAAGTAGTGTCGCCTCACCTTCGACTCCGAAACCAAATAAAATTGTGGCCTTAATAAAAGCCGTAACACCAATCAAACCAACCGGCCCGGTTCAAATAGAAAAAAAATAGCATTTGAATCATTGATTAAAACTCCATTGCAAGAATTAATGGGGCTAATTGTTTGAGTATTTCAAATTGAAATTGAAAATACATTTTCCTGATGAAAATAGTTTGGTTTTTTTTTTATATTCATTTGCATATTTAAATTCACACTAAATGAAGAACAATTTTACTATAATTGCTATAAGAACCGAAATAATATTCAAAATTATGACAGACTGCAACCCCAAATAATAATATTATTGATATATCAAAAGCACTTGGAAATAAATATTATTTCGTTAAAGTGCATTTTTTTTTTCAATTCTGAACTTTGCTGTTATTGTTTCTTGGCTTATTGAAAACATGGTTCCCCCAATTCCCTCCTCTCTCTTCTCTGTGTGTTCTATTTTTCTTTGCTGTAGTCGTTTTCATTTATATATGCATATCTATTTTTTTGTCTTAGCCGTCATGGTGAAAAATCGAAAAGTTTTAGCAACGATTTTTATTTGAAAAAATGGGAAGGAACATGGCAAGTCAAAAGGCAGCAGGGTTGTGGGGGCGGTAGGTTGGTAGGGCGGTAGGGCGGGTGCGCGGGTAGACCGTGGCATTTCTTCACTTTGAGAGACATTTGCATTTTTATTAAAATGAGAAATGGCAGCAGTTGCAGTTCACTGAAAAATTTCACCATGATTTCAGCCATCTTACGGATATTAAATACCAAAATGTCTCAGTTTTAATGGCTGGCAGTAAATTACTTTTAATTCGGTCAGAAACGGCTTAAATGTTTTTGCAGCAAAATGAGTTGTGAGTTCAAGTTTGTTTAAAATAAATAATTGACATTTTTATCAGATTAATGTGAATTGAGTGCACATTAATAATTTCTATTAAATAACACAATTTTGCTTATAACTTTTAACTAATCTTTCATAATTCTAATAAATATGCAAATCAAACCGAAAGTTGTTCCAAAAAAAAATATTACTTTTCTGACCAAAACATGACCAAAAATGTCGCCTGTTTGAGGAGTGTGAAACATATTTTATCGTGTAACGCCATCGCCTGGAGCTCATCCTTGTTCACGGCTTGTTGAGAAGTACATTTCGTTGGCTGCTTATCTACTTCAGATGCTGGATGTGGAATGTTGAATGTTGAATGTGTATACTAGGCAGCTAGTGCAGCTCCTCCAGCTCTTTGGACGATGGGTAAAATAATAATGAATTTGCGGCATGCCACACAAGTACTTTCAACACCGACACTCCGACGCCTTTTGCACAACGTTCGCCAGATTTAGCCGGAGCCATCAAGGAAGATGCGCATGCAACGGCCACAAGCTCAGCTCGAACCGATGTGTGTGGCAGCTAATATGTTGGTGGTGTCGCCGCTTGAAGTCGCTGAAAAATGCAGTGACATGTGTGCTATGGCAACATCTGCCACCGATACGCAACGCCACCCACCCACCGCGCCCAGCTCGGCTAACCGCCCAGCAGTTGCTGCTGCTGCTGCTGCTGCATTGAAACAAATGCGCTGGGCGTGCTGTGTGTGGCACGTGGGGCAAGGCAGCGATGTCAGTGCTTTGATGCGCTGAACAATAGCTATAAAAAGGATTAACTTGCATAACAAAGAAGTGCGGAGGCGTGTGTGTGTGTTGGTGGGTGTGGGTGTCTGTGTGTATAAGTGTAGGTGTGTGTGTGTGTGTGTTTATGTAGGCAAACGGCATTGCATGCCAGGCAGCTGCCATATAAATTTCGCAGAGCCAACCAACTGCCAGGCATTGGTCCATGTTCCAGCAGATTTATAGTTCCCACTCCCAGCCGCCGCAGCTGGAAGCAGAGATTTCTGCTTGCTGCACATTGTTTTTCCTATGTGGCATTTTTCGATTGCAATTATTTAAGCAACACTATTTTCGTATTCAACAAATTGCTTCAAATGTGCATTAAATAATTCAAGGCAGCCCATAATTGTCATACATTACAACATATTATGGCTTAGCCAATCAATTTCATATTGTTACAGCAAATTTAAGTAACAAATTTCTTACTGTTACAACAATTTAAATAACAAATTTAGATTTTTCTTACATATCTTCTTAGTGTGTTTTGCATATTCCATTTGCACAGACTTAAGTAGAAATAATTTTAGCAGTGCTAAATTGAAAGCTCTTTTTGTGTGCTGAGCTAAATAACTTTCAGCTCTTGATGAGTATTCCAAATAATCTTAAGTAATGCCTTTTTGGAGGCTTGTAACAATAACAATAAAAAAGAATTAACAATGCTTCATTTGATAATGTATGTGTGCGAAATTTAATGTGTTTACAAATGTCTTCTGACAAATTAGCATGAACAAGTTTTTTTAGTTAATTAAATAATCAAAGTCAAGTGAAATGCTTAATTATTCATCCTCCTCATCATTTTCTGGCTCCTCATCGATGCTGCATTGACTGCAATCGCTGACATTGTTGCCGAGAGGCGATATTATTCTTCTTCTTCAGCGAACGGTTGACCAATAAATTCAAAGAAAAGGCGATATTGAGGGACAGCCAACGGATCTGGTGGTTGTTCCATCGACAGTTGGACATCGCTTCTAATAAGTACAAGTCTGATCGAGTGCGATATATTCACACTTGCCACCCAGGAATTGGCAATGGTCGACGGTTGCATCGCTTCTGGTTGGGAACCGTTCGTGTTCGCGTTGTTGTTAATCTCCAGTACGTCATCACAAAGAATTGCTGGCAATGTCACATCGGGGACATTTGCGATGTAGTTGCAAGTCTGCGAGATTTCCTCTGCAGTCATGTAGTTTCTCTTGTCCGACATTTTATTAGTATTATGTTTTCAATTTTGTTCAAAGTTTCAGCAAAACTGATACAAAGTTTTGCTCTTGACAATTATAAAAAAGCCTGACACTAAAAAGTGATGCCCATAAATTTACACGTGCTTTTAAAAGCCAGGGCTGCACTGTTCAAAAATTTAGCATCAAAAACTGAACTAGTTGGAAATACTTTTAAAAGAAAACACAATTTTAACAATAAATGATAATGATAAATAATACAAGTTTTTAGCTTATGCTAAAATTATTATGCTTGAACAGTTATTCAATATACTCTCTATGTATCGGCATTAAGGAAATCGGTATACCGATAACTCCAAAACCAAATTGTAGTTCAGTTCCTGTTCTGATTCGGTTCGATTTCATTGGGTTCAATGTAAGCTAAAAGTTTCCTGTTAAGTGAATTGTATAAATTTATGAAAGTTCTGCCAAAGTTGTATTTTTTTTTTTCTTTGACATATTTTAGGTGATTTTCATTCATTTCTTTCAGTCTCCGCTGTCAGTCGTCCAGTTTGTTCCCCGCTGCCTCTTAAATGCCACTTGCAATTTCTGTTAAATGACAAATGCACAAATGAAAACTCAAATAATCGCAGCGTTCAAATGTAGGATTAGCTTTCTCTATTCATCCTCAGATGAACATATGTTTTTATCCTTCATTCTGTCACATTGCAAATAACAAAACGATTTATCAGAAAAATCAGGGAAACATTTGAAATTTCCACTTCGCTGCAACTGTAGTGGGACAATTTACTTTCAGCTTTTAAGCTCATTAATATTTAATGAATTTTAGCTAAATAACAGCTGAGCCTGGTCGACAAGATAAAGTACCCAGCTACATTACCGCAACTGAAGTAACTTGTTTATTGCCAGACCCAAAAAGTAAAAGATATTTTGGGCCCAATTTAAGTAGAGTTTATTGATAGTAGGCTCGTTAGAACTACAAACAATGATTAAAGGAATTTTTGGAATACTTTGAAAGTATTTTCAAATATGCTAAAAGGGCAGACATTACGGTTGCTGTTTGGAGCAGTTAATAAACTAGAAAAAACAGTTAACTCAGCCGCGCCGAAAATTATATAACTTTATAGACCGGAGTCCTTACTACGAACTAACTATTCCATACGTATCCGCTTAATAACCCCCTCTTTAAGCGTATAGTAAAAAAAATTAATTGGTTTCTGAAATTTTTAAAAATAGATTAAATAATCACTGCACAATTTTTAAAGTTGAAGATATGCAAATAACAAAATAATATGATAATTAAATCATTAAGTAAATTGTGTTGTTCCCCCCATTTTTTCTCTCTGTGACTGTCGTATTCTGTATTTGATACGCACACTTAGAAACACATTAGCACAAAGGTCACAGAACATTTATCAAATTTTCGGCACAACGATTTACTCTTTATACCCTGCACCCATTGAAAATGGCAAGAAAGGATATAACGGATTTCGTGCAAGTCTTTGTAATACAAATGTATGCATACGTGTGGTCAACTGACAAAATTTTAACAAGATCGGACAAGAAACACCCAAGTTATGGTCAGAAATATATTCTATGCCAGCGCATGTGTGAGAAAGAGATAGCATGATAATCGATGCGAGTAAACATATGTTTTGTGTGCATTCTGCAGAGCCCCGTTATGTATGTACTGTTTCTGTTCTGGCCGGCCAATTCGGGATCAGTTCGGGCTTGTGAACAAATATATGCGCTGCATTCGTTTTTTTTACTCTGTCACTCTTTACTCTTCAGAGCCTGTGCAACTTATAAGAAATTACTTAGCCTGCAGATATCTGCGTGCAAAACATTTGAAAGGTAAATTTGTCAATACAACTAAAATATTTTTAACAGGGCATATCGTAGTCTAAATTATACGACTAAAGTTTTTTAATGTGCACTAAATAATTCAAGGCAGCCCATAATTGTCATACATTACAACATATTATGGCTTAGCCAATCAATTTCATATTGTTACAGCAAATTTAAGTAACAAATTTCTTACTGTTACAACAATTTAAATAACAAATTTAGATTTTTCTTACATATCTTCTTAGTGTGTTTTGCATATTCCATTTGCACAGACTTAAGTAGAAATAATTTTAGCAGTGCTAAATTGAAAGCTCTTTTTGTGTGCTGAGCTAAATAACTTTCAGCTCTTGATGAGTATTCCAAATAATCTTAAGTAATGCCTTTTTGGAGGCTTGTAACAATAACAATAAAAAAGAATTAACAATGCTTCATTTGATAATGTATGTGTGCGAAATTTAATGTGTTTACAAATGTCTTCTGACAAATTAGCATGAACAAGTTTTTTTAGTTAATTAAATAATCAAAGTCAAGTGAAATGCTTAATTATTCATCCTCCTCATCATTTTCTGGCTCCTCATCGATGCTGCATTGACTGCAATCGCTGACATTGTTGCCGAGAGGCGATATTATTCTTCTTCTTCAGCGAACGGTTGACCAATAAATTCAAAGAAAAGGCGATATTGAGGGACAGGCAACGGATCTGGTGGTTGTTCCATCGACAGTTGGACATCGCTTCTAATAAGTACAAGTCTGATCGAGTGCGATATATTCACACTTGCCACCCAGGAATTGGCAATGGTCGACGGTTGCATCGCTTCTGGTTGGGAACCGTTCGTGTTCGCGTTGTTGTTAATCTCCAGTACGTCATCACAAAGAATTGCTGGCAATGTCACATCGGGGACATTTGCGATGTAGTTGCAAGTCTGCGAGATTTCCTCTGCAGTCATGTAGTTTCTCTTGTCCGACATTTTATTAGTATTATGTTTTCAATTTTGTTCAAAGTTTCAGCAAAACTGATACAAAGTTTTGCTCTTGACAATTATAAAAAAGCCTGACACTAAAAAGTGATGCCCATAAATTTACACGTGCTTTTAAAAGCCAGGGCTGCACTGTTCAAAAATGTAGCATCAAAAACTGAACTAGTTGGAAATACTTTTAAAAGAAAACACAATTTTAACAATAAATGATAATGATAAATAATACAAGTTTTTAGCTTATGCTAAAATTATTATGCTTGAACATTTATTCAATATACTCTCTATGTATCGGCATTAAGGAAATCGGTATACCGATAACTCCAAAACCAAATTGTAGTTCAGTTCCTGTTCTGATTCGGTTCGATTTCATTGGGTTCAATGTAAGCTAAAAGTTTCCTGTTAAGTGAATTGTATAAATTTATGAAAGTTCTGCCAAAGTTGTATTTTTTTTTTTCTTTGACATATTTTAGGTGATTTTCATTCATTTCTTTCAGTCTCCGCTGTCAGTCGTCCAGTTTGTTCCCCGCTGCCTCTTAAATGCCACTTGCAATTTCTGTTAAATGACAAATGCACAAATGAAAACTCAAATAATCGCAGCGTTCAAATGTAGGATTAGCTTTCTCTATTCATCCTCAGATGAACATATGTTTTTATCCTTCATTCTGTCACATTGCAAATAACAAAACGATTTATCAGAAAAATCAGGGAAACATTTGAAATTTCCACTTCGCTGCAACTGTAGTGGGACAATTTACTTTCAGCTTTTAAGCTCATTAATATTTAATGAATTTTAGCTAAATAACAGCTGAGCCTGGTCGACAAGATAAAGTACCCAGCTACATTACCGCAACTGAAGTAACTTGTTTATTGCCAGACCCAAAAAGTAAAAGATATTTTGGGCCCATTTGCTCGACGTCGTCTGGTCAATTTAAGTAGAGTTGATTGATAGTAGGCTCGTTAGAACTACAAACAAAGATTAAAGGAATTTTTGGAATACTTTGAAAGTATTTTCAAATATGCTAAAAAGGCAGACATTACGGTTGCTGTTTGGAGCAGTTAATAAACTAGAAAAAACAGTTAACTCAGCCGCGCCGAAAATTATATAACTTTATAGACCGGAGTCCTTAGTACGATCTAACTATTCCATACGTATCCGCATAATAACCTTCTCCCCCTCTTTAAGCGTATAGTAAAAAAAATTAATTGGTTTCTGAAATTTTTAAAAATAGATTAAATAATCACTGCACAATTTTTAAAGTTGAAAATATGCAAATAACAAAATAATATGATAATTAAATCATTAAGTAAATTGTGTTGTTCCCCCCATTTTTTCTCTCTGTGACTGTCGTATTCTGTATTTGATACGCACACTTAGAAACACATTAGCACAAAGGTCACAGAACATTTATCAAATTTTCGGCACAACGATTTACTCTTTATACCCTGCACCCATTGAAAATGGCAAGAAAGGATATAACGGATTTCGTGCAAGTCTTTGTAATACAAATGTATGCTTACTTGTGGTCAACTGTCAAAATTTTAACAAGATCGGACAAGAAACACCCAAGTTATGGTCAGAAATATATTCTATGCCAGCGCATGTGTGAGAAAGAGATAGCATGATAATCGATGCGAGTAAACATATGTTTTGTGTGCATTCTGCAGAGCCCCGTTATGTATGTACTGTTTCTGTTCTGGCCGGCCAATTCGGGATCAGTTCGGGCTTGTGAACAAATATATGCGCTGCATTCGTTTTTTTTTTACTCTTTCACTCTTTACTCTTCAGAGCCTGTGCAACTTATAAGAAATTACTTAGCCTGCAGATATCTGCGTGCAAAACATTTGAAAGGTAAATTTGTCAATACAACTAAAATATTTTTAACAGGGCATATCGTAGTCTAAATTATACGACTAAAGTTTTTTAATGTGCACTAAATAATTCAAGGCAGCCCATAATTGTCATACATTACAACATATTATGGCTTAGCCAATCAATTTCATATTGTTACAGCAAATTTAAGTAACAAATTTCTTACTGTTACAACAATTTAAATAACAAATTTAGATTTTTCTTACATATCTTCTTAGTGTGTTTTGCATATTCCATTTGCACAGACTTAAGTAGAAATAATTTTAGCAGTGCTAAATTGAAAGCTCTTTTTGTGTGCTGAGCTAAATAACTTTCAGCTCTTGATGAGTATTCCAAATAATCTTAAGTAATGCCTTTTTGGAGGCTTGTAACAATAACAATAAAAAAGAATTAACAATGCTTCATTTGATAATGTATGTGTGCGAAATTTAATGTGTTTACAAATGTCTTCTGACAAATTAGCATGAACAAGTTTTTTTAGTTAATTAAATAATCAAAGTCAAGTGAAATGCTTAATTATTCATCCTCCTCATCATTTTCTGGCTCCTCATCGATGCTGCATTGACTGCAATCGCTGACATTGTTGCCGAGAGGCGATATTATTCTTCTTCTTCAGCGAACGGTTGACCAATAAATTCAAAGAAAAGGCGATATTGAGGGACAGCCAACGGATCTGGTGGTTGTTCCATCGACAGTTGGACATCGCTTCTAATAAGTACAAGTCTGATCGAGTGCGATATATTCACACTTGCCACCCAGGAATTGGCAATGGTCGACGGTTGCATCGCTTCTGGTTGGGAACCGTTCGTGTTCGCGTTGTTGTTAATCTCCAGTACGTCATCACAAAGAATTGCTGGCAATGTCACATCGGGGACATTTGCGATGTAGTTGCAAGTCTGCGAGATTTCCTCTGCAGTCATGTAGTTTCTCTTGTCCGACATTTTATTAGTATTATGTTTTCAATTTTGTTCAAAGTTTCAGCAAAACTGATACAAAGTTTTGCTCTTGACAATTATAAAAAAGCCTGACACTAAAAAGTGATGCCCATAAATTTACACGTGCTTTTAAAAGCCAGGGCTGCACTGTTCAAAAATTTAGCATCAAAAACTGAACTAGTTGGAAATACTTTTAAAAGAAAACACAATTTTAACAATAAATGATAATGATAAATAATACAAGTTTTTAGCTTATGCTAAAATTATTATGCTTGAACAGTTATTCAATATACTCTCTATGTATCGGCATTAAGGAAATCGGTATACCGATAACTCCAAAACCAAATTGTAGTTCAGTTCCTGTTCTGATTCGGTTCGATTTCATTGGGTTCAATGTAAGCTAAAAGTTTCCTGTTAAGTGAATTGTATAAATTTATGAAAGTTCTGCCAAAGTTGTATTTTTTTTTTTCTTTGACATATTTTAGGTGATTTTCATTCATTTCTTTCAGTCTCCGCTGTCAGTCGTCCAGTTTGTTCCCCGCTGCCTCTTAAATGCCACTTGCAATTTCTGTTAAATGACAAATGCACAAATGAAAACTCAAATAATCGCAGCGTTCAAATGTAGGATTAGCTTTCTCTATTCATCCTCAGATGAACATATGTTTTTATCCTTCATTCTGTCACATTGCAAATAACAAAACGATTTATCAGAAAAATCAGGGAAACATTTGAAATTTCCACTTCGCTGCAACTGTAGTGGGACAATTTACTTTCAGCTTTTAAGCTCATTAATATTTAATGAATTTTAGCTAAATAACAGCTGAGCCTGGTCGACAAGATAAAGTACCCAGCTACATTACCGCAACTGAAGTAACTTGTTTATTGCCAGACCCAAAAAGTAAAAGATATTTTGGGCCCAATTTAAGTAGAGTTTATTGATAGTAGGCTCGTTAGAACTACAAACAATGATTAAAGGAATTTTTGGAATACTTTGAAAGTATTTTCACATATGCTAAAAGGGCAGACATTACGGTTGCTGTTTGGAGCAGTTAATAAACTTGAAAAAACAGTTAACTCAGCCGCACCGAAAATTATATAACTTTATAGACCGGAGTCCTTACTACGAACTAACTATTCCATACGTATCCGCTTAATAACCCCTCTTTAAGCGTATAGTAAAAAAAATTAATTGGTTTCTGAAATTTTTAAAAATAGATTAAATAATCACTGCACAATTTTTAAAGTTGAAAATATGCAAATAACAAAATAATATGATAATTAAATCATTAAGTAAATTGTGTTGTTCCCCCCATTTTTTCTCTCTGTGACTGTCGTATTCTGTATTTGATACGCACACTTAGAAACACATTAGCACAAAGGTCACAGAACATTTATCAAATTTTCGGCACAACGATTTACTCTTTATACCCTGCACCCATTGAAAATGGCAAGAAAGGATATAACGGATTTCGTGCAAGTCTTTGTAATACAAATGTATGCTTACTTGTGGTCAACTGTCAAAATTTTAACAAGATCGGACAAGAAACACCCAAGTTATGGTCAGAAATATATTCTATGCCAGCGCATGTGTGAGAAAGAGATAGCATGATAATCGATGCGAGTAAACATATGTTTTGTGTGCATTCTGCAGAGCCCCGTTATGTATGTACTGTTTCTGTTCTGGCCGGCCAATTCGGGATCAGTTCGGGCTTGTGAACAAATATATGCGCTGCATTCGTTTTTTTTTTACTCTTCCACTCTTTACTCTTCAGAGCCTGTGCAACTTATAAGAAATTACTTAGCCTGCAGATATCTGCGTGCAAAACATTTGAAAGGTAAATTTGTCAATACAACTAAAATATTTTTAATATCGTGGCATATCGTAGTCTAAATTATACGACTAAAGTTTTTTAATGTGCACTAAATAATTCAAGGCAGCCCATAATTGTCATACATTACAACATATTATGGCTTAGCCAATCAATTTCATATTGTTACAGCAAATTTAAGTAACAAATTTCTTACTGTTACAACAATTTAAATAACAAATTTAGATTTTTCTTACATATCTTCTTAGTGTGTTTTGCATATTCCATTTGCACAGACTTAAGTAGAAATAATTTTAGCAGTGCTAAATTGAAAGCTCTTTTTGTGTGCTGAGCTAAATAACTTTCAGCTCTTGATGAGTATTCCAAATAATCTTAAGTAATGCCTTTTTGGAGGCTTGTAACAATAACAATAAAAAAGAATTAACAATGCTTCATTTGATAATGTATGTGTGCGAAATTTAATGTGTTTACAAATGTCTTCTGACAAATTAGCATGAACAAGTTTTTTTAGTTAATTAAATAATCAAAGTCAAGTGAAATGCTTAATTATTCATCCTCCTCATCATTTTCTGGCTCCTCATCGATGCTGCATTGACTGCAATCGCTGACATTGTTGCCGAGAGGCGATATTATTCTTCTTCTTCAGCGAGCGGTTGACCAATAAATTCAAAGAAAAGGCGATATTGAGGGACATGCAACGGATCTGGTGGTTGTTCCATCGACAGTTGGACATCGCTTCTAATAAGTACAAGTCTGATCGAGTGCGATATATTCACACTTGCCACCCAGGAATTGGCAATGGTCGACGGTTGCATCGCTTCTGGTTGGGAACCGTTCGTGTTCGCGTTGTTGTTAATCTCCAGTACGTCATCACAAAGAATTGCTGGCAATGTCACATCGGGGACATTTGCGATGTAGTTGCAAGTCTGCGAGATTTCCTCTGCAGTCATGTAGTTTCTCTTGTCCGACATTTTATTAGTATTATGTTTTCAATTTTGTTCAAAGTTTCAGCAAAACTGATACAAAGTTTTGCTCTTGACAATTATAAAAAAGCCTGACACTAAAAAGTGATGCCCATAAATTTACACGTTCTTTTAAAAGCCAGGGCTGCACTGTTCAAAAATTAAAATCAAAAACTGAACTAGTTGGAAATGCTTTTAAAAGAAAACACAATTTTAACAATAAATGATAATAATAAATAATACAAGCTTTTAGTTTATGCTAAAATTATTATGCTTGAACATTTATTCAATATACTCTCTATGTATCGGCATTAAGGAAATCGGTATACCGATAACTCCAAAACCAAATTGTAGTTCAGTTCCTGTTCTGATTCGGTTCGATTTCATTGGGAATAAACATATGTTTTGTGTGCATTCTGCAGAGCCCCGTTATGTATGTACGTGTTCCTGGCCGGCAAATTCGGGATCAGTTCGGGCTTGTGAACAAATATATGGGCTGCATTCGTTTTTTTTTTACTCTTCCACTCTTTACTCTTCAGAGCCTGTGCAACTTATAAGAAATTACTTAGCCTGCAGATATCTGCGTGCAAAACATTTGAAAGGTAAATTTGTCAATACAACTAAAATATTTTTAACAGGGCATATCGTAGTCTAAATTATACGACTAAAGTTTTTTAATTTGTTCTGCAACGCAATTCTTACCTACATTTTTTTTGTACGTCTAACTGTTTACATAAGACTTGTGTGCGGCCTCGTATTTTTTTTTTTGTGGTTTCCAGCGACGTTTTTTTCGCAACTTCAATTTCTCTTTGGTATTTCATATTACTTGTGTTATTTACTTTACTTTTGGGCCAGCGACTGGCAGCGCCCAGTGTGTCTCGGCGGGCTTCTCGCATTATCTGCCGCAGTAGCCGCATGGCACTGACAATTGAAACCCGAATAGAAAGCAGGCATATACCACAGTTATAACGGTAACGCGATGGTGCAGCTCATCGTATGTGTAACGGGATATGTGCAATGCGAGCAGCCAAACAAAACAGTAAAGCAAACACTAGTGTGTGTGTGTGCATGTGTGTGATATGCTTGCAGTGTGTGTATGTTTGTGTTTGTGTTATTCTGGATTTTGACTTCATCTTAGTTTAACCACAAATTTGTATTCAACCATTTTGTTTATTTGTTTACTTATTTAAATTACTTAATTTGCATTAAATGTCAAGCAGCATCAGCAGCTCATAGTAAAAGGTGGCTTTGCCCAGGATCAACTTTGATATCCGACACACAGCAAATGCTTTTGTGTGTGTAGCTACATAATAGAAAAAGACAAAGCCAAATAACAAGCATAAAATACATATATATTTTTTACATTCATAAGCATGCCATCCATCCAGCCATGAAAACCTCAGATCAAAAAGAAAACTTTATTTAACAGAACAAAAATTGCTCTAAAATAACCAAAGCCAAAGAGAGCGGAAATTACATGTATAAAAAACTTGTCGACTTGCTCAAATAAACACAATACTCTATAAATAACACTCAAATGAAAATAAATGCAATTTGAGACGCGTGCAAAAAGAAATATTTGCGCTAAAAAAACTGACAGAAAAATGCGTTATAAATCAAAGTAAAATAAATATATGAAAAATTGCATAAACATAAACGAACATTTAAATAATAATAAATAAAATGTGTAGTTCAAGGCATATAAATAACCATAAAACTTGTGAGCCCACTAAAATAAATTGGTTACGAATTTTAATTCCCGTTTTATTCGAAACTCGACTAAAAATGATTGAAATGCTTACTTTATAATACAGTTACACCTCTTAAATATATGCACTCGTAAATAAAAGAAAATAATCCTAAAAAATGTCTGGCAATGATGTTTCGGTGACTGAAACAGCACAAAGCGATCAGGTATGTATTAAATTAAGTAATTTTCTATTTAAGTACACAACAACAACAACAACAAACACCCGACAAATAATCCTATTTTAGTTGATAAACATATTCCAATTTATGCTGTTACCTGTCCCCATATTTGTATATGCAAACGTTCAAGTTAAGCACATTCAAATTTCGATTTATTCAAATTTTTGTGTTGCCAGCATGACATTTACCATATATTTTCCAACCAACCGAATTTAATGCCAGAAATTCATGAAAATGTGGTTTTCATATGTGCAGTATTTTTTATTTTAATAAGTACACATTATTTATGAACATATATATAAAATGCTGTTTTTGCGTATTACGAGTCAACCAAAATATTGAAATATTTTTCAAGCTATTTTTAAGAGTACTTTTTGATTACCTAGTTTTAAGCACACCTATAAAAATTTGCTCGTTAGAAACACGTGTGCGCCAAAATGCAATTTATTTAGTTACAGTGTGTTTTTGAAATATATTATTTTTTCGTTATGCATGAGCCAAAGAAAAAAAAAACCAAACAACAATTTTAGCCACCAGCAGCATGTGCATATTTATTAGGCTTGTTTTTGTTGGCAAATTTAACGCAAATATATTTACCAGATGTTGGCTTTTGAATATTGGATTAAAAATAATACAAAATCGTACTCGGTTTAGAGTAACTTACTTTCATTATAAATGGCTAAAAAAAAAGAAAAGACAGCATATAAACCCATCAGAGTTTGTTTAGATTTCTGACCGTAACACAAATATATTTGTGTTAAATTCAGTTCAAGTTCAGTGCGGGTTTTTTGCACCAGCAAATTGAGTTTGCAACAACTTGCTAAAAGCTGCGCTTTTTTTTTTTTGGCGCATTGATCAGGCACTAATCAAATAAGGACTCGAAACTGAGTGCTAAGCACATATAAGAGCAAATTGTTATGGTAGTCGTATTCGTATTTACATATCTCTGCCAAACGGGCTTTTTGGGCAGAGGGCAGAGGTGATTCTCAAGTTCTCCATACCAATTTCCCATGTGGAAAGTAAAAGCCTCGCTCATTACGCCGAGACGACGCCGAGGACATGCACGATTTGAGGACATGGAATGACACAGTCAGCGGGGGGAGCAGAGAATTTCCTTGGTGTGCTGCCAACTGGGCTAACGATTTTTGTTTGGCCCTTTGTGTTACTTGGGTCCCCGCATTTGGCCCGTTATTTGATCATCATTAGCGATACGTATCGGTCCGAGGACTCGAGCTCTTTGGCTCTGTGGCTTTGAATGTTCTCATATATACATATATATATATATATGCAGATACACATATCACACATATCTGTGTGTGTGTGTGTGGTGCACTGATGACGTTGCAACAGAAGTTCTCTGTAGTTGCTGGCGCTTTGCTTTGCCTTGCTGCCTGTACCAAAAGTTGCAACAAAAGTTTTTGTCGCTCTTTTGTGTCTTGCGCTTGACTTGTTTGGCTCTTTGATTAAGCCAAATGCAACTCTGATTCAACTGATTCCACCAAACGCCCAAAGGCAGCCAGCCAACCAACACAATCTCTACCCCCCCCCCCCCCACCACCACCTGTCCGACAGCATCAGCCACCGCTGTGTAATTAAATAATTGCGGTGAGCTCGCCACCAAATCGAGCAAATGCAGTTGGCTAAAAGTCTCACTTGGTTTTGGTTATGACTTGCTTGGCTTGGCCTTATTTTACTCTCTATGGCTATGTGGAAATTGCATTTCATAACTTGGCTTGTGTGCTTCTGCTGCAAGCCATTTGAGACTTCCTTCGAATATGGAAATATCCAGGTTTAAAATGAGCTAAAAGTGTTTCTGCCGTAACACTTAAGTAAGCCATTAGGCAATCCGTTTGTGGCCATTCACAACATGATTTTCTATTATGTGGGTCAAATGAAAATACAATTAATAATAATAATCTTGAGACAAGTAAAATATGTTAATTTTCGCTTGACTACAGCAAACAGTTTTCATTAATTTACCATTGAACATTGTTGACTTTTGATCCACAACTTTGGTAGATATATGGATATATTTTGTGTTATCTTTTGCATCAGATTTATAAATAATTATACAGTATTATGCAAATTGCTTAATTTCGTCATTGATTTTCTAACAATTTCTAATAATCAAACATAAGTTTGACCACATTAATTTATATTTATTTATAATTATTGCCACACCAAAAAATAAACTGCATTGAAAATAAAGAGAATAAAAAAAACTCTCATTGAAAAGAAAATATAATTTCAACACAATTTATAAATGTTTGCGGTTTTATAATTATTTTATATATATCAGCAATGAACTGCGCTTTGATTTGTACTCATTTAAAATAATTATTTATTCATAATTGTGTTTAATGTGTGCAAAAATTAAATTCTCTTATGCGAAATAAGAGTATAACTTTTTTATTTTTATTATTTTAAGTCTGATTAATAATTTGAAAATGTTATCTTCGCAAACGAATGCCCAAAATAAAAAATGAAACCAAAAAAACATTTCCTGAAAATTAAAAATGTGATCTTCAAAAAAACTTTGTGGCAGCTGAAATTGTTGCTTAAATTTTGAACAAGTGTTTATCTAGTCAATTTAACAAATTTTTTTTATAGTATAAACAAATAAATATTTTTTTTAGTCACAATTAAGAATCCTACTTTTTTTTGGTAAATATTATAGTTTTTCTGAGAACTCAATATTTTAATTTGAACTAAGTGCAAATTTTTTTATATTTTTTATTAAATATATTATATTAATATTATATTTTTTTTTTATTAAGAAGCAGAAAATAAATATGTCGCAGTCAAATAATAAAGAGAAATAGCAAAATGCTATTTCAATTATCATTTGTAATTCGAGTTTATTGTTGTGCTGTTAAAAGATAAGTTTATTTTATTTTCTTAGCATAATCTGTAGTTTACATGTAGCACATCTATATATCTGTATCTGTCTATCTATCTATATATTTATCTATATTGTAGTTAAACTTGACGCTTGCCGCTTAAATTCTGTGTCTCTTCTCTCTTATATCATTTATCGCTATTTTTGTGTTTTATGCCAGACACAATATGAATATGAATATGAATATACGCCGCAAATCCAAAAATAAACCCGCTCAAACCGCAAACACACTCCACATCCCCACCACACACACACACACACACAGTGACTGCGAACACTTAAACAAAGATTTAACTGGCGAATTGCTTGTGTTAACACCACCCACAATTTTTTATGGCAACTCTTCTTGCAACGCCTGCGTCATGGAAAGTATTTGCCTGCAACGGCGATTGGGGCGCATCATCAATATTATCGCTACCACAGCCACAAGCATCCACAACAACAACAACAACAACAGCAAGGCTGCATGAGGCACATACCACAACAGCAACAACAGAAACAACAGCAGCAACGACAACTGCAATGGGAGCAACAACAACAACTGGTCAACAACTCATCGAGCGAGTTTGATGAGTTCCACTGGCCAAGCAAGCAGCTCCTAGAGTCTGTCGCTGGCGGTGGAGCAGCGGGTGGTGGTAAAATTTATATAACACCCGCGGATATTCCGCCACCGCCTCATCCGCCACATCCGCACGGCAGCGGCGGCATCGGCGGCAACAGTAGTAGCCACAGTCATCACAATGGCAACAAAAGCAGGCAGCACCCACAGCACCACCATCAGCATCCACAGACACCACATCGAACGCCGCCGCATCGCTGCAAATGCGAACATCCAATTGAGCTGCTCGACTATGACTTTGATGATGCAACGGCCGCAACATCCGCTGCCGCTGCCGCTGCCACAGTCGCTGCCTCGGCGCATCATCATTCGCATCGTCACCAGCACCCGCCCTACTATTACAAGGCAGGTGGCGCCATGGCCAATTCGGCGACAACAGGTAGCAGCTATCAGTTGAGGCGCCACAGCGCCAAATTGCACGAATCCATGCTGGGCGGACTCGGTGGCAGCAGCATCGACGATGATGATCTGCACAGCGCTGGCGGTTTCGGCGACGGCATCACTCGCTTCAAGGTAAGCCACCCAAAAACACGCACACACAGAACTTGTTGCACTTCAATTATAATTGATTTATGGTGCGGTGGGTGTGGTTGTGGCATTAATGAGCCACCCTCTTAAGGCTGCCCGGCTAAGGATTTCGGCATCAAAGTAATGTTCGCGACACGCGCTGCGGCGCCTCTTGATGTGTGTTTTGTGTGAGTGGCATGCAACAGATGTAATCAAATAATTATTTAGGTACGGTCAAGATTGACAAGCAATAAGATTGAAATGACTTTGATGGATAAATAGCGAAAGTCGATGATAAACTAACATATAAATTAAGCAAGGCGCAAAAATGCTAAAATATATATAAAAAAAAAAAAAAAAAGAAGCGAATTATTTAGTAAGAAAAAAAAGTCAGTAAACTGTGATTAATGCATCTGAAATGTGTTTCCCTAGAAATTTCTAGACTACATAATTTATGGTACTCATTTGTATGTAATACGCCTAGCACAAAATGCGTTCATAATTAGTAAAATTATATTAAAAATACCCAAAACGAAACGAAAAAAAAACAACAACAAGAACATTAATGACAAGCGGAGTCTCCAAGGAAACAGTGTCACTTCCATAACAACAACTAATTAGCTTTGTCAGTTTAATGAAAAACTAATCGACAAATGACAGGCTAAAGGAACCCCAAGAAATATCCATTCAACCCCAAAAAAGAAAACATGTCAAAATACGGTTTTTTCTGGCTGTGTCTTTAATGTTAAATACCCTTTCGATATAGTACGAGTAATCTTAAGAGTAACTTAAGTTAAGTCTAACGGTTTATTTTCGCTATTTATTTAATATTAATATCCGAAAATCAATCAAAAATATAGTTTGATAAATTTTTTGAATAACTTTATTAAGATAATATAACAATTTGCAGGCATCTTTCGAAAAAAAAAATAGCTGCTCCATCAAGTTTGAGCAGCATTTCTTTACTGAAAAAAAAAAAACTATCCATGTTTTGTACAACAGCAACGCACATTTTGCAACATAACTGATTTGCCACATGCTTGAGGCAGAGGCAGCTCATTCATTTTTTAGTGTCACATTTTTGGTTTAGAATTAAGGACTTTGTGGGTTGGGCTGCCTGGGCTGATAGTGTGTGTGGTGCAAAAAGTGGCAAGCAGAATGGCAACAGACGCTGAGCAAGTCTACGACATGTGGTGCAACATGAATATAAATTTCATTCAACTTGTGTGGCAACTCAGCCAAGCCCAGTCCCCCAACATGCCCCAACTAATTGCCGGAAGTTCAAGTGCAAACGGTCAACAAAACGGAGCTGTAGATTTTGGTAGCACTTCGCCCTCTGCCAAACCAAACACACACCCCCCCCCCCTTCCACAACTCTATCACCCCTCGCCCTTTTACTACCAGTTGGTTTATGCAATGCTCCTAAAAGCATTCGGTTTCATATTTATTTAATGAATTCTTTTGGACTTGTCTGGCGCCACTAATTGCACCATATTGTGGCACAAATTCTATTTACAAATCCCCAAACAATCCCAAAAACAAACAAAAGTCACGAATCGGATACAGCCACAAACAGTAGTTTGGCCAATTTTTCAATTTGTTCGCTATCAAAACAATTAAAACAAGTTAAAACTTCACTTAACCGCAATTTGTGATACTCTAACCCAAAATATAATAAATATTACAAAAAGAAAACTGTCTAATTTCAAAGTTGATAGAAATATTATTGATATATTTGAAATATGCATTTTTATTATTATAAATATAATACAGACAGTTAATATAAATTAGGTATAAATATTGTTTTAATATAAATATAATATAAATATTGTTTAAATATTATTGATATATTTTAAACATGCATCATTGCTATTATAAATATAATTCATACAGTTAATATAAATTAAGTATAAATATTTTTTTTAATTTTTGTAAGGTTATTCTAAAACCTTATCCACAGTTTTATGGGATTATTACTTTTATATATATATATATGCCAAAATGAACATTAGATTTTGCTTCTTTTCTGATATGGCATACTTAATACAAAAATTTAAATGCTCTCTTAACAATATTAAAAATGCATAAGACAATAAAAAATGTGCAAGAAAACAATATCAATTTTAGTTGCACTTATGAAATGGGCCAAAAACACCAAAAACAGAGAAATCATTGCGATGCCAATTGGGACCATATTTCATGACCATTGTCGTAATAAAATCGTACAACTTGTAAGCAGCATGTCTTTGAGGCAAGTTACCAGTTGCCAGTTGCCAGTTGCCACCAAGGTGCCATATTTTAGTTGTGCCACGCCGCAAATCATTTGGGAATTTTCAAAGAAACGTGGCTTCAATGTGGGCGTGTTTTTGTGGTCGTTACGTTTGCGGGGGGCGGTGAAGAGAAGTTTCTGCTTCGACTTCGTTTTGCATATTTTAATGGCATATGGTTTGTTGACTTTGTAAGCGAAATTGTTGACTGGATAAACAGATATGTGCTCGAACGTAGTTGTGCAAAATCTGAAAGTAAAAAACCGGATAAGAAAGGTCAAAGTAATATCAAGTTAAAGTCTGAAAGATATTCTCAAGAGATATTTACACAAGAACTTTAGTTGCAAATGCAGTCGAACCGGTTGGATTTCTTAACTATTTGTGTCTCGGCTTCAAAAGAGCAACATAAAATAATAATATATAACAAAACAATTCCATAAAATTGAATTGATATGATAATTGCTTTAAATTAGATTTGAACTTTACCAAACAAATTACTTTTAATAAATTTATAAATTGTGTTTGATTTTATCTGTATTTGCTTTGTGAAATTCCACTCAGTTCATGTTAATTTCATATATATATTCAATCAAAATGCGTAAAATTGAATGTATTCATTTTACTGATTGTGTATCACAATATTTTCAATAACAATAGATTTAATAACTATTGTCACTTGTCTGAAAACGTATTATTAAATTCGATTTCAACCTTGAGCTCCGCTAAAACTCGACGACATAATTATCAACAACTGTCACGCTGTCAAATCTCTTGACACACAAGAAAAACAAACAATAAATTCAATTTATTAGAGCTAAATTTAAGAAATAAATGGTTTTTTATCTTGTTATTTTTCTTCTGCAATCGAATGTGGTTTAAAAAAACAAGTATCAAAATAAGTCAATAAAGCGCACTTACATAAAACGCAATTTCTTAGCTAACTGGTAAATGTGTTTTTTGAGCATTACGTCATTAAGTAATTGTCGAGACTCCGCTCCGTTTTCACAACTCCCGGCTCAGCTAACTACATAAACCAGTTTTGAGACGACTTAACAAAAAACCACTTTCATTTTCAGCCTACGTCCCGTGATTTTGGATCGTTGACGTTGGGTGAAGTAAAAGGGGCACTTCAAAAAAAAAAAGAAAACATAATATAAAAAAATATATCTCTTTGAGCATGCGGAACAACGCATCGCATAAATATATCTATGCAAAAGTCTCTCAGAAAACGTGATTTGGATATTTGAATAGTAGTTAAAATTGGTCAAAGCTTCATTAAAATTGCAATTGGGATTGTGGCAGCGTAAAAACTAGAATTAATTGAGGAAATTTTGTGGCAAATTTATAGGTGTGCAAGCAGAAAAAAAAACTAGTTTACGTAATAAATTAATTGAATCATAAAAAGACATATATTAAGGAAAATTGCTTATTCAAATCTGATTCGACAAGTTGTAGAAAATTAATTAATTACTCCAGCAAAATTGATCAACTAAATATTAAAAAAATTAGAAAAAACCACAAATATTAAACAAAAAATCGAAAATCTTTCCGAAATTTCTTTAAATGCGATTAAAATCTTAAGACATTAAATTAAGAACATTTAATTTATAAAGATAAACATTTAATTTAGATCCTTATCTTTTTAAGACATTAATATAAAATCCGTTAAATTTAATTGAATTCCTTATCTTAACTTAACTTTATAATATAAAATCCAAATAAAGTGAGATTTCATATCTTAATTTTAATTTGAAAATTTTCATTTAAGGTGAAAAGTAATGTTTTAGGAAAAATACAGCTGTATAACACCTTAAATTATTATTAATAATATCGATATTAAGTCCATCTATCATAACATCTGCTGACTCATCAACTACTTGCTCCACAGAACCTGGTCTACTCCAAGGAAAAGAAACGCCGAGTGCGGATCATATTATGCATTGTTGGCGCAATTGTCGCCGTTGCCCTACTGGCTACAATGCTGGTCTTTATCCTGGGCAGCGACGATGGTGATGGCGGCAGTGATAAGCCCAAGGATGATGCCATCAAGCTGGAGGATGTGCTTAGCGGTCAATTATATGCGAAACGCTTCAATGGCAGCTGGAGCAATGGCAACAGTTTGATCTACATGAAGCAGGCGGTAAGTGCCACAAATATCCCCATCCAATTGTGATAATATAATGTGGAGTATAACATTGCAGGACATTGTGGAGATGGATCTAAAGACGCTGGTGATCAACACGCTGCTGGCCAATGCATCACATTATGTGCTGTATGAGAAGTCGGCAGATGGCCAACTCTTGCTGCTGGCCAAGAACTATAAGAAGAACTTTCGCTACAGTTTTCTGGCCCAATATGATATCTACAATTTGAGTTCGAATACCATGTCACCGTTGACCATTCAGAATGAGCCAGCTTTCCTGAGCATGGTCCAATGGTCACCGGTGGGCAATGCGTTGATCATCAACTATAATCGCAATCTGTATTATAAGAAGAGTGCTTTGGAGACAGAGATACCAATAACAACCAATGAGAATGGCATCTATTTGAATGGCATACCCGATTGGGTCTATGAGGAGGAGGTGTTCAGCTCGAATGTGGCCACCTGGTTCAATCCATCGGGCACACAAATATCATTCATTCAATTCGATGATTCACCCACGCATGTCATCAATTTTCCCTACTATGGCGAGGCTGGCGATTTGCGTTTCCAATATCCATTGCATCAGGAGATACCCTACCCAAAGGCGGGCTCCTCAAATCCACGTGTCCAGCTCTTCATGGCTGATCTCGAGCGAGCTGTGGCTGGCAATCAGTACCTCACTCACATGCCAGTGCCAAGTGCCCTCAACACAGAAACTGATTATATTGTCACCGTTGTCAGTTGGCTGGATGACAATAATGTTCTCTCCGTCTGGATGAATCGCATCCAGAATGCTGCCTATGTTGTCAGCTTCGATGGACGTAGTCGCAAGGTGGTAAGTATCCAAGAATTTAGCATAAAATTATTATTTATTTTATTTATTATTTATGCTTTGTGCTCTTTATCTAAAATCTACATTATTTTAGATATATATTTTTTTGAGCTACAACTTATTTTTTTTATTATTACTACCATTATTATTACTAGATATAATATCCTTTTATAAAATTATAATACTTTTAATATCTTGTTTTGTAATTCCAATATTTACCTTTGTGAAATCTGACGCTTAATTCGAACATTCATAGTTATTCTTCTGCTAATAATTTTAGAATTCCCTACTGCACAAATATTGTTATTCCATATTTAATTAAAAAATAACTAAATTTAAATTAATTACATAAAAGTCATAGCTTGCATTTAATAAATGGCATTTAAAGTCAAAAATGAATTAAATTAAAGCAAAAGTTTAATATACAATTTTACATAATTAAATTAAAATATGTTTATAATATTGAATATAAAATTGGAAACAATTAAATTAGGGCAATTTTAAAATATTTGATATTGTTATATCATAACAAAACAAAAAGAAACCCATATATTCTCGAATATGTTATACAAGAACATATGCACAAATCTCTAATAACCCATGTTACCCATTTTGAAAGGGGATATAGGATATAATAATGGGCCAGATAATTGCTGGAAAGTGTTGGATGTGCACAAAGGAACCGAGATGATTATTTTCTTGTCCCTTTATGAATCAGTTAATTAACAGTTGCATTAATTACCTGCTGCAGCTTTACAGCACGGAATCGAAAACTGGTTGGGTTGATCTGTATACGGCACCATTTAAGAACCGTAACAGTTCACGGCTCGCATTTGTGCTGCCCCATGAGAACTATAAGCAACTGCAACTGCTGTCGACAGATGTGAGCAACGCGAAGTTGGAGCCGCTGACTAGCGGCAAGTTCGTTGTGGACAGCATACTCCATTGGGATGCGACGCATGATGTCATCTTTTACACGGCCAACTCAGAGGAGCATCCCGAGCAGCTGCATCTCTACGCGATACGTGCGGTGACAACGCGTAAGCAAAAGCCCAAGTGTCTCACATGCAAACTGATGACATCGGGCGATGTGGAGCAGAACTATTATTCTGCCATTTTCAATGACCATAATGAAATTGTGATTACCTCGCTCGGACCGGGCATACCCACAACATCTGTCTACGAGTGGACCTATGCGAATTGTAAGTCATCCCTAATTGTCCCTTCCCCCAATATATATTGGCTTCAATTTGATTTTTGACACCATTAACAGCTCAGGTGACGCTGAAGAAGCTGCTCGATTGGGAGAGCAATGAGGCGTTGCGTGGCAAGCTGCAGGGCGTGGCACTGCCCTCCCATAAAATACTCACAATCAACATCGATGACGGTTTCCAGGCGAAGGTGCTACTCCAATTGCCGCCCAATTTGGATACGAGCGGCAAGACCAAATATCCAATGCTTGTCGATGTCTATGGTGGACCCGATTCCTATTCGGTAAGTTTGCAATGCTTTCCGCTGGATTCCAATCAATCCAAAATGTTATCCATTTTCTTTTTGTGGCAGGTGACAAACAAATGGATTATGGACTGGGGCACGTATCTGTCCTCGAATCAATCTGTGATCTATGCCAAGATCGATGGACGCGGCTCGGGTTTGCGGGGCGAGACCCTGTTGCATGCAATCTATCTGAAGCTGGGCACCGTCGAGATTAGTGATCAGATAAAGGTCACGCAGTAAGTAATAATTACACAAATTATAATTAAATTAATTTTAATTAAATTTATTTATTTAGTATTGGTTTTCTAGTTAAAAAGTCACTTTGAGAATTTCACGCAACATTGTTTTTTGATATGTTATTCTTAAACTATATTTCAAAATTTATTAGATATTTTATTTCATTATTATTATTTATTTATGGAAATTTACTCAACTCGTTTTAGAAATTTGACGGACATGTTTAACTACATCGATAAGGAGCACATTGGCATCTGGGGCTGGAGCTATGGTGGCTATGCGGCGGCCATGGCCCTGGCTAAAGATAACAGTGAAGTGTTCAAATGCGCTGCCTCCATTGCACCAGTCACCGACTGGACCTATTATGGTGGGTTCAACTCCATTAACTCCATTAAAGCTATAGCTAAAATCTGCTGTTTTCACCTTATAGATTCCATTTATACGGAACGTTATATGGGCTTGCCGGAAACTAATGAGATTGGCTATGCCAACTCCAGACTGAGCACACGGGCGGAGAAGCTGCGGGGCAAGAAATACTTGCTCGTCCATGGCACATCCGATGACAATGTGCACTACCAGCAGGCCATGATACTGGCCAAGAACCTGGAGCGATACGACATTCTGTTCAAACAAATCGTACGTCCAAAGCACTTGAAATATAAATCCTATTTATTATTTTTTATTTATTATATTTATTTTTTTATTTATGCAGAGCTATGCTGATGAGGATCATGGATTGGTCAATGTGCGTCCGCATTTATATCACTCGCTGGATAGATTCTTTGGCGAATGCTTCGCCAGCAGCCGGCTGATGAAGAGCGCCAAGTAGGGCGTGTCAAACTAAATAAAACTTAAAGTCTAGTTTAATGAATTTAATATGTAAAAGCTTGCAGGAAAACTAGAGAAGAGCTAATTAATTGGTACTTAAAAAGTTGCATTTCAATTAAAAATTAAAAAAAAAAAAAGTTTCATGATAAATCAATTAAAAAAATGTAGTTAAAATTGCTTCAAAATACAAAACACACACACAAAATAAAATCAAAACTAATGCAGGTCCAAAAGTGTTATAAGATAACTTCGAACAATAATATTTGAGAAAATTCATTTTAAAACATTTTAAGCATACAATTTGAAACAAAATTTATATTTATAGAGAATAAATCAAATAAATTATTAACTAGCTGCTGACCATGTCTAAAATGTAGTTAGTGCCTGTTCAAAAATAGAAATTTCAAATTATACTGAAAACTATTTCACAATTTAACTGAAGATAACATCTAGGAATTTTTGTAAAACATTTGCCGGCGCTCAAATAAATAACTAGTAGTGGAAAAACGTGAAATTATAACGAGATGAGCACAAAAGATAATAATGAATATAAATCTGTATATTTTTTCCCAACTGAAATAATTAGCTTGTAGTTTGTTAGTTTTTTAATTTGCCACATTGTAAAAAAAAACACAATCACTGAATTTGTAAATAAGTAGTTGTTAAAAGGCTTTTGTAAATTAGATGGAAATTGTGTATAGGCAACAGTTAAAATGGAATAATAAAATCACAAAAAAGAAAATAAAAAATATATATATATATATTCAATTAAAGAATCCCTTTTGATTTCATCAAATATTCCTTAATACCGACCAAATTGAAACCATTCAAAATATTCATTAATATTAGTAGCTTTCAGTACACAAACCGGTTCGATTTATTGCCTTGGCCCCAAACTGGGTTACACACATATAGAATCAAATCATGTCTCCATATATCATCTATATATGTATTCTTCTTCTTCTTCTTTCTTGGCCCACTAGCGCAATTATTGCCTTCTTCTTCCTCAACAGGTTTTTAAGTGTCAAAATTGATGTTTGGTAAATGTTTAAATATACATATATATTTTTTTTTTAAATTTACGTTTTTGAAATGGGGGTTTTCTATATCTTGAAATCTGTATTTTACAATTGATATTGATTAACTTGAAACTGACGATATATCATTTAATCGCTATATTTTTATAATATATTCGAATTCGAAGCATAATTTGTATAGTACAAAAATATTTTTTTCTTTATTTTGATTTGATTTTACGTTGTTTTTTTTGTTTTCTTTTTTTTTTTTGTTTTGTTAATGCAACGTTTTCAGATACTTTCTAAATGTTGAATATTTTCTTATAATTATTATACGCCAATTAAATTTTATTCACATTTGTTTAATGTTTAAAATTTGTGCTTAGTATTAATATTAAATATAATATTTATATTTGTTTGTGGATATATACAGTACATTGTGGGCTTCCAGATGTGTCTAGCAATACATAAATATGATTCAAGTCCCGGAAGTAAAACTTTTCTTGATCTCACTTAAATGTCCAAATGTGCATTTTGGGCATTTTTAGTTTATAAATAAAATATACATTTTTTTGCACATACCTATGTATGTAATTGATTAAACACAAGCTCAATTTGTTGGCAACTCTAAAACTTATGGAGAACTAACAACTATTTTGTATATATATATATAGATATAATATGAATCGATTTTAAATATAACACACTTCTACTGTAGATAAACTTCCTGCACAACCTCATGATGCTGTTGCTGCTGTGGATCATGATCCTGCATATCATCCTGCAATTCAAGCTGATGATGCTGCAGATGGTGCTGCTCGTGATGATGATGATGCTGATGGTGTTCGTCAATGACAACACCCTCGCCATCATCATACTCAATTAGTTGATCCTCCGCTTCCCCTTGCTGATGATGATCAATGATTAAGTGCTCCTGTTCCACCAGATGGTGTTCATGTTGATATTCGTGCTGCTGCTGCTGTTGCTGCTGCTGCTCCTGCTGCTGCCAGCGCAGTGGCGGCGGCGTTGTTGGTGTCGCAATATGCTGCACTGGCTCATGCATGCTTGTCGTCGTGCTCGTGTTTCCGCCAGTGGCGGATGTGGTTGTTGTTTGATAAAGGGTTTGCTGATTCCTAACAATATGACCGGCGGCAGTTACATTTGTGACGCTGGCACGCTGATTGGTGCGCGTCAATGTGACTGTCACCTCAGACCCAAGGCCGGCAAAGGAGACGGACGGTGTTGTTGTCGTTGCTCCTCCCGAGGCAGACGCTGCTGTTGCTGCTGCTGCTGTGGCTCTGGCCTGAAGTATTTTGCGTGTGGGCAACTGTGTTGTGCTGGCTGTGGAAGTTGTTGTTGATGTTGTTGTTGCTGCTGCTCCCGTTTGTGGCACATAGTTAATTAACAGCACTCGCTCCCCACTGGACGTTTGTGCCGCATGGCCGCGCAGAACGCGACGTTGTACGGATCCATTGCCAGATGAGGATGTTCCAGCTGTTGCAGCTGATGTTGCTACGCTGCTGATGCTGCTCAGGCTGCTGTTAATTGTTGCTGCTGCGCTGCTGCTGTTGCTGCTATTGTTGCTGCTGCTGCATTTGCTGATGTTGCTGCTATATTGCTGCTGCTGCTGTTGCTGCTGTTGTTGTTGTTGCTGTTGTTGTTGCTGTTGCTGCTGCGCTTGTTGTTGCCCACCGCCCCCGGAGACACCACCTCCTCCAGGGCCGCCGGTCATATCGTTGGCTCATCATTACGTATTATTACCGCCTTTCAAAATGAAAACTTTCTTTACCAAAATGTTCTTGTTGGTGCCCTATTCAACATTCGATTATTTGTGAGTGATTTTTGTTGATTGATGCATGAGTTGGCAATATATTTTATATATATATATTTTATTAGGTTAGAGTTGTTGGTGAGTTAACAACGAGGCAGCGAAAAGAGAGAAGACAAGATAAAAAACGAATTTGTTAATGATCTGGTTATGGATACCAAATGAGTTTTAAGTGTTTGGACAATGCGGGGTAGACGACATGAGGTGCATATTCCCCGGTCATTTTTTGATGATTTTTAAATTTCCCACATTTTTTTTAATAGTTTTTATGTTTTTTAGAGGTTTAGTTTCTAATTGGTTATACTTAATCATTATCGGTGATGTGATTTGAGTCAGTGTCTGTGAGCGTTTCATGTTATGTCAAAATATTATGTAATAAATTTTAAAATACAATACAAAAAAAATGCAGAACGGTTTGGTGGAATAGCAATAGTCATGGGATGATAACAGGTAACAAATACAGTTAGTAACAAATGATACACATACATCGATTATATAACTAGAAAATTAAGAATGTATTCTACAAACGTAACGAAAAGCATCTTACACCAAATTTGCAACAAAAATTCATTGAAATATTTTTTTTAACTTTTTTTTTTTGTTTATTCATGTATGTATATTTAGTTTAAATAAAATTAAATTTTATTTAAGTCATAAGAGTTAAGGGTTTTTTTTTCAGACAGGCCAAATATTTGCAACATTAAAAAACAACAAATATTAATAAACTATATTTTTTTTTTGTGTAAATTCAAGGATAAAATTGAGGCAAATATGTGACCCATACCAAAAGAAGGCGACTTATTTTTAAAAATTTGCAACTATTAAAATTAAGAAATAATTTTGTAAAAATATAGATTTTTCATTTGTTTGTTTTTTTTTTGTTTTGTTTTTTTTTTATTTTTTGTAGCTATAATTTAGAGCGCATAGTTTTTTGTGGGCTACAAATTTTTGCAGAGTGTAGCACTTAGAACCACTATGGGCCCAAGAGCAATGGACAAAAATATATCAAAACTATATCTTATAGATATCTGTGGCTTGGCTTTAGCAGAGTTAAGGCAAAAGAAGTACAGGTCCGTTGTGGACAGCATCAAGTCTAACTAGACTACGGTAGATAGATAGATAAAGCATCCTTTTTGTTTCCAATTAATTTATACTAAATAGTTTGTGGACAGGCAATCTACACATTGTATAAAAATTGCATACAATTAAAAACAATTGGTCAACATATGTTTTGTGACAGTGTCGTTAATAAACAATCCACGATTTTGAGCTGGCTATCTCTAATCTGATATTACATTTGACTAGGATGCCTAGTCAGTTCAACAATGACTGCATACACATAACAATAGTGGACGCTCGGGGAGTAGGATATAAGGGGATATATAAAGGGGATCGTTGTACGTATCAAAATAAAGCAAAATTACATAGTCCAATAACCATAGCGCGTTCTTAAACATAACTAAGTATTGCGAAAAACAATTAAACTTAGCGAAATCAATAATTAAATTAAAGTAATTGTACAACAAAATTGGTAATAAAAACTAAAAGACACTTGTGAAATGTCGAGCAATGAAAACTTAATGACACTAGTCTAAAGACCAAATTGCACTAGTTGGCATTAGTTTTGAGTGTTTTGTTTGTTTTTTTTTTTCAAGTTTCGAGTTGTCTTCTGAAAGACTGTTTTCTTTTTTAAGATTAATCGACTTTAAGCGAGTGTCATTAACTGTGATCGAGTCTAGACAATAGTTGTGTACACTCAAGCACAGTTGATAATTACAATTTGCTCGAAATATCCATAAGTTTAGATGGTAGAAATTTAACTACACGCATTCCGGGAAGAGTAAAGCGTATTTTGGTGAACCAAGTCAAGGGATTGGATAACAAAAAAATTTATGTTTTCTACGATTCCGTTCAATTTATCAAAGTGTTGCTGGTTGCTACTCAAAGCGTCTGTTGTGGTTGTGTTTGTTGTTGTTGTTGTGGTTGCTGCTGCTGTTGTTGTTGCTGCTGCTGTTGCTGCTGCTGCTGCTGCTGCGGTTGTTGTTGTTGTTGTTGAAAATCAGTCATATTCACCTGATTTATATTGCCAATGATCTGATGACCCTGCAACGTTTGCACCTGCGCAATTGATAACGGCGCACCACTCTCACTGCCATCCGACTGAGCCACCAGCTGTTGTTGCTGCTGCTGATTGGCCGCCTGCTGTTGGGCAGCGGCTTGTGCGCTGGTCGTTGGCGTTGTCAGGTTGCCCGACGAATCGATGATCTGATGATGCAACGTCTGCTGCTGTTGCACTTGAACTTGCTGCTGCACCTGCTGCTGTTGCACTTGACCGCCGCCTGTGGTCGTCACTGTCATTGTTTGTTGTTGTTGTTGTTGTTGCTGCTGCTGTTGTTGCTGTTGCTGCTGTTGCTGTTGGGCGTCGGGATCCTTTTTCACTTGTACACCTTGCAGTGGATGCAGCGATTGCACCGTTTGCACTTGGGGCACAACTCCACTAGAGTTCAGTGTGCCACTGCCGCCTTGGGACTGGGATTGAACGGAGCCCGGTGTGCTGCTGCCAGGTTTCTTGCCACTGGGTACTGCAAAGTATATCAGGGAAGATGAGTATAAGCAATGTGGCCAAAAAGATTAAAGTTAAAAGGAGTAAGAAGTAAGGTCAAACGACTACGTCAGAGCGACACCAAAATACTGGTCCATAACGCGAACAGTTGGGAAAATAACAACAATCTGACTACAAACAACGACAGCAGGTACAGGAGAAGGGTTTGGAGAAAGTTAAGTGTGTGTGTGTTTGTATAAGTGTATAGGTGTTTGTGTGTGTTAAACAATAAACAAAAATAAAAATTAGTAATTACTAAATGAGTTAAATGAGTAACGAGTTATCAGAATGAGAACAAAATACGAAATGTGGCGAGTTAAATTGAGAATTAAAAAGCTGAGACAAAATAAAATAATAAAATCGAGCAGCAAAAATATAGGAAATTTAAATAAATGTTACTTTTTAAAAATACAGCCAAAAAACAATTACAATAAATCACAATTAGTTAAAATTAATTTCAAATTTCAGTTCAAAGTCAAAATACAGTATTTTCTTGCAAAAACAATAAAAAAAAAAACAAAGTGCACACGAAATGAGAGCCAATTAAAACGAGAAATTCGATATGTATAACAAATATGATAAATAAATCAATATTAATATCAAATTGCCGCAGCATCAAAAATTAATTGCAAAAAAATTTTGGTTATATAAAAATGAAATACGTATATATTTATTAAACAATTTGTAATATATATAATTATATATTATTTAAAGAGAAACTTAAAGTGAATTTTCTTTTTTGTTTTTAAGCCACAAAGGAAGCTTACAATTTAAAATTATTGGTTGTTTTCGTATTTTTTTTTTTACATCTTAGAAATTATTACGCGACATGATTTATTTTTAAAAGAGTTTTTTGTTGAAGTAAATTAGTTAGAGTATTTAGCGTTATATGCAAGAAAATACTGCATAGATTGTTATTATTATCATTATTATTATTATTATTTGTTCTTTGTTATGCTTTTGTTAAGAATGTTTAAGCAAAAATATGAAACTTACAACAAAAATTATACAAAATGAAAGAAAACATTCATTTGCTGACGGATTATCTTGATTATCTTTTTGTTATTTACAATCATTGTATGTGTGTGTGTTTAAGTGTGTGTGCGAGTGTGTTGTGTTACATGTGTCTGTGTGTGTGTGTGTTTAGGTGGAATGATAAGGCGGGCGGCATTGGGCGGCGGCGTCATTATTGTTATTATAGTCATAATAATTATTGTTGCTGCTGCTGCGGCATGAAAACTTGATCGCCTACAATGTGTATAACATTTTGCATGCCCTGCTGCTGTTGCTGTGCGGTGGCACCGCTACTGGTGCCACTCGCACCGCCGCCGCCCTCATGCTTGACATTGACGCCTATTAGATGCGCTTGACCTCCACCCGTGCCGCCAAGCGTTGTTGTAGTCAAATGTTGTTGTTGCTGTTGTTGTTGTTGCTGCTGCTGTTGTTGTTGTTGCTGCTGTTGTTGTTGTTGCGCCGCTTGGTGATGATGCTGCTGTTGGAGTTGCTGTTGAGGCAACACCGTACTGGCCATAATCGTATTACTGTTGGACGTGGGCGTTGCAATTACTCTTGTAATGGGCGTGCCACTGCATCTGACTGGCGTCGTACCCGCCCCAACCGATGCAACACTGGTGTCGCCCTCCGCTGTCGTATTCAGTTCACCGCTGGTGTCTAGTGTTGTATCATTACCGGACTTACTTTTCTTCTCCTTTTTGATGCCCGGCTTGGCGAAGTGCCGCAGCTCGAGATGGCGTCGCAGATTGCGCGATTGACGTATTACCGCATAGCAAATGGGGCATGTTGCAGGCTGTTCCGATTGTGAGCGTGATCGCGGTTCTACAAAGGAAAAGTATTATTATACATTATTGTTAATAGATGTTAAGAAAGTAGCATGCCACCCAGCAATTGAAAAACTCACTTTCTGTCCCGGGCGGATGTTTGGTGCGTTTGGCCTTGGGCGTGGCGGAGGTGCCACTGGCGCTGGGCGTTACCGTTGTTCCAGATGCTGTCGTTATCTCACCGGTGGCCGCATTGGCCGATGTCACAGGTATCATATTGTTTGGATCCATTGTCACAATTGTCTCAACCTTTTGCCCTTCACTTTTGATGATCGGCGTCGTCGACAACAGTTGTGCTTCGGCGCCATTCTCATCGAGCACCTGCTGTTGCACCACTTGCTGTTGCTGTGCGGCCGCTGCGTGAGATGAGGTCGGTGTGCCCATAATCGTGTCCATGCCTTCAATTTTGCTTATTTTCGGTGCCGTTGCTGTGCAGAAAATAAAACACAAGAGGTTAGACAAAATAAAAAACCGGATTCAAATTTAAGGTTAAATTCAAATTCGAGACTTACGTGACATTTTTTTAACACGCGGCTTTCGCTTGCGTGCGGGCAAGAAACTTTGTATGACGGCCTGATCATGTTTGGATGCATCCGCTGTTACAATTGTCTGCTGGTGTCCGGCATTGGTCTGTGTGGTCGCTTGCAGTATCTGTCCCTGATGGTGAATGTCCTCCACAACCTGGGCGTGTACAGTTTGCTGCGGTGCCGTTGCAATAGTCGCTATCAATTGGTCCTGTTCATGGTGCTGGGGTATCATATGCTGCAGTTGTATCGAGTGCGTTGTGTAATCGTCTTTTGTCACCGTCTGCGGTGCCAGGCCCTGAATATTGAGGCACTGTGCCGCCTGCAACAGCGATGGTAACTGTGCATGATCGACGCTGACTTCGCCACGATAAACAAACTCGAGCAGTGCCTCCAAATCGTTGGCATTGACGCCAGCCAACATCACCACTGGATGTTTGCATGGCGTGTTCTGTGAATTTTATAAAAATATATTATAAATAAAATATATATATAATTAACCAAAAACTTAAAAATGTATTTTTTAAAATTCAATTAAAAAATATTTTACAATTATTAGAAATGTTAAGAGAACAAACGACTTGTTTACCAATTACAATTAAGTTCGTGTTATCAAAAACATACACACAAAAGTGTGTGCATTGCAGGGAACAGGCGAATTATAGTCAACATAAGAAAATTATGTTCAACAAATCCGCTGTTGCTGTGGTGCTGCTGGGTTAAGAAATTTCTCTAGCAATATTTGTACCGTTGTACTTTTGGCGCTCCAAACTCACTTGCCGACTGCTAATGGTTGACTGCGACTGACAGAGACAAAAGAATTGGCCATCACAACTGAGACTGAGACCATCAAAACAAACGGATAAATAGTCACCAAACTCTCACACTTATATCTAAATGCACACGCACACACACACGCATAGACACGCATACTCTCATCACAACAATAAACCGGCTTTTGGCTTTGCTATGCGCGCTCTGCATTTCTGCAGCAGGATTGGAGATGCTGCTCGTTGCGGGCTGCTCTGCTCAAGAAAGAGCAACCCGCTCACTCACTCACTCGCTCTCGCTTTACCAGCGAGATTTAATTAGTAGGCAAAAGTAAAATATTTCTGTGGCAAACAGAGGCTCGCTTAAAGCAGTGGTGAGCAATGAGCGACTGCTGCTTACCCCTCTCTCTTCTCTTACTAACAACGCTGCCAGTGGTGCGCCTCTCACCCAAATCTCTTTAAATGTCATCCAGCCGCGCTCCGTCGCACTCAAACCCGCAACAAGGCCGGGTAGTAAACGCTCTTTGAACTCTACACTCCCTTCATATATAGACTGCTTTGCCGGTTTACCTAATGCTACTGCTGCTGCTGACGTCGCAGTCGCCATTGCTGACGCTCATCGATTTTTTTTTACAGAGTGGTTGCTTTTCGCTGGTTGCATTGTTGCTGCTGAGGGAGCAGAGCAACGGGAGCAACAAAGAGCATTGTCTACGTGTTTAGCGTGTCTGTGTGAGTGTATCGAGATCAGTGACTGACTGCCTGCGACTCTTGCAGAGTTCACTTCACATACACATATATATAAAAAAATTTTTTGACATTTCCCGCGAACCGACTCTGAGCGACGTTTTTCACAAATTACGCTCTGTTTACTTTTTGAATGTGGGAGCAGCGAGCGTATAGCCGATGCCAGTCAGACAGGCAGTGTCAGGTGTTCTACACTCTGTTTTGGTCATTTGACATGTGGACGCCGCAGCAGCAGCAGCAACAACAATAACAACAGATGATAACAGAGATGATATCTCAGAATGCCTGATTGGCGCTGATCAGAAGCGAACTAGTTCTTCTTCTTATACATGTGTAGTGCAAATATTCAAGTAACAAACAAAAATACAAAAGCAATGAAATGCAGCATTGAAATAAGTACAGCAGAGCACTTGAATTTCAAACAGTTAAAATGTAGCAAAAAAAAAAAACAAATCAGAAGGCAAATGAGTTCTACATTCATTTGTAAATATGTATTCAAAGCTATACATGTATAGATACATGTATAGTTTTGATACTAACTGTGTACACTTCACAGTGAACCCTGCCTATGAAAAACACACGTACACACACAGAATAAATACAAATATAGCAATAGTAAGTAAAGTGAGCACTTCTCAGTATTTTATTATATAAATAAATAGAAAACGAAATATATAAATAAAAACCTTAACTTTATTCGTTTTTTTTTCGTCTCTTAATAGCCAATATAAACTGTACATTTACAAACCTACACATATATGATTCAAAAAGAGGTCGCGCTCGTGTGCACCCAACAACAGCCAACAACAAGAGCCAGTCAGGCAGCCCCGTCGCTTGGCGGCAGCGCTCTCGTTTGTGCTCGCTCTAACACATTCGAACTGAAAGTTGGCGCAACTTTAGCTCCCTGTCTCCCCATTCCCCCTCCTGAATACAATCTTTCTTCCATGCGCTCTCACTCTCACGCCAGCTCTCTGCCTCTCTCGCTCTCGCTCTTACTCTCTCCCTCTTTGGCAGCCAGGCGCTCACATAAAAGCTTATAAATTTTTATAACAAACAAGTCGATAAGCAGGAGGAGGGCTAGCAGGGGCATTGACAACGTCAGCGTTGGCGCAAAATAACGAAGAAAAAAGAGAGTGCAGCAGCAGAAAAAGCAACTCATTCAACTCAATTGACAATTGAAAAATTATACAAAATCTCTGGCAAACTAAGATAACGAAAGAGGAAAGTAAGCGAGGAGCTAACTGAGCGCGAGTGAACACGTCTTCAACTCAAACAAACGACATACACACAGAGATTGAAATTGAGACACGCAGGCAAGCTCAAAATGCACATGGTAAGTTGGAGACACACTACACTCACACACACAAACACGCACAGGCACTAATACATATTAACCTATTTGGCAAGTCGGACAACGATGTTGATTTCTCTGTTTACAAACTGTACACACAACACATGCCAGCAGCAAAAAAATATTATTGCTGGTTGAGGTTATGTGTGAAAAATAAAAAAAAAAAGCTCTCTTTACTCACCTTTAGCAGGTCCAACAGAAATGGCGATGCCGCACAGAGCACAATTTTGTGCGCTGGAAAACTGCGTCCGCCGGCGGCCAACGTACAATCGACTAGGTCGCCATGGCAGCGCAACAATTGTATGGCCGATACCAGAGATGTACCATAATCACCCCAGGTGAGCGAGTACAGTGAATTCATTGGCAACGACATCAGGGCTGTCGTGTCCAAATCCAACAGTTGTTCTCCAGCGTTGTAACTGTATTGATTGCTGTTCGTAGCCAACACGACGACGTTATTTATTATTACAGTTATACAAACGAGAAATTCTATTCCAAATAGTTTTTTTTATGAAAAATGCAGCTTCAAATAATGTTGATGCTGCTGTGCTGCTGCTGCGGCTCCACCACCAGCACCACGTTCTCAGAGCTTTCACGACTTCGACTGAATGGCGCGCTGCTTATCGTTGTCCCCCTGTTAAAAAAATATAAAGAAAAAAAAATAAGAAACAAAAGAGTAAAGAGCATGAGCAGATGGCAGGCAAACATACAACTCATGCGCTCTCGCTCTCTCGCGAGATAAACTTTTCGACGTGCATGTGTGAGTAAGAGAGTTGGAGGGGGAGAGGTTTGGGGTCTGACTGGCGCATGAGCTCAACGCGCACCCCTCACTACCGCTCACGTTTGCTCGCTAGCTCTGTGAGCGCGCGTGAGTGAGACAACAAGAGAGCAAGTTTTACAGCTCGTATATGAAATGTGGGCCGTCCACCCGACCGCACCACCCATCCCTCCTCCAACAAACACACACAGAGACCGACCGATAGACAACGACGGAACGTATGGAAATGCATGACTTTAGACTTGGAAAAAAACACTCACACATCTAACGAATAAACTGGCAACAAATAAAATTTGTTCTTTGAATATCAAATAAAAATAGCGCGCCATGAGCACACAAACGCACACACACAGGCACACCAATATGCATATTTTGATCGGGTTTTCCCATTCTGTTTTTTTTTCTTTTCGAAATGTGTGGTTTTTTACTTTTTTGTTTTACAGAGTTGTACAGTTAACGCGGCATTGCATTTCCTTTAGAACTGCACAATTTCATTCACTTTTGAGTTGTTATTGTTGTTGCTGTTGTTTGTTTACACGCCATCGCTCCCGGAGCGAACAGAATTTTATGCATGTTGAAATTATCTTCTCACCGGAGCGCAAAGAAAAATCTGCTTGCTGCTATTTTATACTCGGTTATTGCTTTCCCTTCTTGGCCGCCACGGCGCTCACGGTTGTTGGCTCTGATAGCTCTTGGTTTACTTTTTTTGCTGCTACTGCTCTGCTCGCCAACGTTGAATAACTCGAACTGAGCTCTGAGCATTTCGATCGAATTACGTTCTGCCAGCGCGACGAGTTTTAGTCTCTATACGGAGAAAATTTCTGATCATGCGCGCAGAACCGCTTTTTGGTGGTGGTTCATCGCCACTGTTGCGTATGTGTGTGAACGTATCTATGTATGTAGTTGTGTGTATGTGTCTGTAAGACTGTTGCTGCTGCCGTGAGCGCATGAGAGTGAGAGAGATGGCTGGCAGAGCGCGCTCTTGAAAGTACAGTTGACTAACAGCGTTACCAGACGCAAATAAAATTTAAGTGAAACGCAAAATGCAAGAGCATTTTCAGTGAGGCAAACCAAAAGCTAGTACAATAAAAATAAATTTTTGAAAAGCAGCGAGTCGAATTCGTTTTAATAACATACATATGTTGGGTATATAGATTTAAAATATGCATTACCCAAAAAATATATATAATTATATTTAAAGGTATCATAAGCAATATTAACTGATCAGTACTAATAATTATAGTTTAGATACTTCTGGGTTAAGTTGTTTTCATTCCTTCAAACAGATCCTGTTTAAAAAGCCGGTTCGCTCTTACTAAATCTATTTTGCCTGCTGCTCAGTCAGCGTACTCTTCGGGCACCTGTTATTCTGAGGCATGCATGCTTGCATCCCAGAGACAGGCAGCTCGACCCTATTTTTTATGCAGATCAAGTCCCGCTTAAGAGCAGAAATAAACGGGGAGAGTACGGAGAGAATTACAAGTGAGAGTTCTTCATCCATGGTGCGTCCAATACTCTGAGAAGTAGTTAACCAAGTGAGCGGCATGTGAGTAGAGCCGAAATAAAAAAAAAAACCAAACCGACGCAAGATTAAAATTTTCTCTGTTTTGATTTTGATGCTGCTGGTGCTGGACACGAGAAATGTTAATGCCGCTTTAAAAGTCCAATCAGCATTAACGCAGTGAGCGTATTTCGTAGCTGGCAATGCTTAGCGAGAGCCATGGGGTGGGCCTGGGTGGTGGGGTGGTGAGAGAGAAGCATGGGGAGAGATAGCGTGACTGAATGAGCGCAGTGCACAGTGGGCCTAGCTCAATTGTGCTGAAACCCATGCTGTTAGTTCCGTTTAAAAGACTGCTAAGCCACTGTGCGATTGACTGGTTGAAATTCGAACGGGACGACATTGCTTGGCCTCGCTGCTACTTCAGTGTCTGCCCCTCTGCACCCGTCTCATTATTAACCTTATCATCGTTTTTGTTCTTGTTTCTCTTGTCGAAGTCTATTTAAAAAAAAAGACCAAATACTTGAAAAGCAGTACACACATGCTGAAATTTGTTGAAAACGTAAACGCCAACCGAAATACATATATATATAAATACAACTGAATATATGTATATAAATATGTATGTATGTGTGTGTATATACTTATTTGCCTGTTTACATATCTGAGTTTTTGTATGAATTCATTTCGAAGTCAATCCAATTATAAATTCATTTTACTGGCAACATTCACTAATCAATTTATTTTGCGAGAATTTATTTCCGAGACGAAAACGAAACAAAAGCATCTCCACACGTTATGAATGTCGTCGCAATAATAAACTCATTTTTACATACAACAATTTGAACCGGTGACTGCGGCCGAATAACAGCGACAGTCAGTCTCCCTCTCCTGCCGTGATACAAGCGGAGAGGTTTGTGACACTGACGATGAGAGGAGAGGATAGCGCCGGGCGCGCGTACTCCAAGAAATGATACAAAAGCGGACCAAGCACACTATCCAAGAGTTGTTCTTTTTTTGTTTTTCCCTCATTGTTTTACTTTCTATTTTTGTGTGTGAGATTGCGTACTCAGAGACATGAAGAGACTCTCGTTGATAGAGAGAGAGAGAGTGAGAGAGAGGGGAAAGAGTCGAAAATGTGCTGCTCTGTTATTGTATCCAATTTCCACAAATTAAAAATCTTCTGAAATTGCACCGGACTGCAAGAGATCTGCACTCAGCACCAGCAGCAACAACAGAGACTGTGGGAGTGCGGCCAAAGTGCAGTTATTTGAAAAAATTACAGAAGATAAAAATAGAAAGAGCGAGAGAAGTGGAGGGGAAAGAGCAATCTTTACAACATGCATGCAGCACTTTTACTCCACGGAGAATTCTCACACAGTGGTCGCTCGCTTACATAGATTTTTGTTAAATCCTTCTAATCGAAATAGAAAGCGATCGAAATGTATCTCAATTATAAGGGTTTTTTTGATGAGTCGAAAATATTTGTGTTTTAATTTGTGAGTCATTATTCCATTTTATTTGAAATGATATCATTATTTACTACTCACCTGAAACTTTACCTACTTGCTGGGGTTGCACCAGGCAACCGTTTGATAAGCAATCTGATTGCTAGCAGTTGTCGCATGGGCAAAAACGCAGCTCTTGTTGACAATCACCGATAAGCGCACCTTGGCAATCAGCTCGAGGGGACGTATAGCGGGCGTTGACTGTACGATGACAATGTGTGAGGCATGATATAGCAATGGATCGCCGGGATAGACCAGAAAATCGGCACCAAACGCATCGCCAGCAGTGACATATTTTCCCCGTTTCCAGAGATCATGAAAAACCTTATATTTAACCGAGTCAGTGTCATAAATTCTATCCGTGTAAAGCTGAGCGGCTGGAAAATAAAATAATTCAATATTTTATACAGATTATACGTAAATATTTTTTTTAATTTTGGGCCTACAATGATTGGGTAAGTGGGCACAGGGCACTTCCACCAGAGCATTTTGACGATCAAATTCAAAGTGATTGCCAATTTCATCCAGCACATCCTTGGCTGTCAAAGCAGCAGCTGCTGGGAAAGATTATTATTATTTTTTATTAATATATTTGCTTGCCACGCACCCTCTGCGGTTTTGCCTTGGCGCAACAACTTGTTGCGTTTGCCGTTTAGAATTTTATCGACATGCCGTTTTGTTTCGCGCAATTTTTCCTCCTTTAAAGCATCAGCCTGGTCCAATAAACGCCTTTCAAATTCGCTTTTATAAGCCATCATTTTAGCCGAATCTGGCTGTTTTGAAAAATCAACAACTTTGCTGACCAGCATAGCTATGCCTTCGTCAATGAGCAACTGGGTCTCATAGGTGGTCAATGCCAGCGGCAGAGCTGGGAGTTAAGACTGAGTTAAGATCGTTTACAACCAATTCTAATTGGAATAAAATTCTCACCTGCCTCACTGGAGCTCCATCCTCGGCTGTTGGCTGTGCCCACGAGAGCGCCCATTATGCGATGCTTTGTGCGTAGTTCCATATAATCTAATAAAATGTTAATAAATATAATTAAATGTGTATATATATTTTACTAGCTTACCGTCCACATCGAATATATAGCCGGTGCCGTTTAACAAGGTTAAATACATCTTTACTTTAGCTTATTTTGCTCAAGCTTCTTTTTTGACAAAACCATCTGTTTTTGGCTTTTCCAAATTTAACATTTTGCTGCTTTGTTATTAACAGCCGACATAATTTGTTTGCTGGTAATATTTACATGTTAAACTGTGTAAGAAGAAAATTAATTTAATTTTGTATGTATAAAAGTATTTATTATTGTATTTATTTTCTACTAGTTTTGAAAATAAAGTAAATTCCATCTTAAATTTAAATTGTCTGCTTAGAGATATTTTTAAATTTAGATTCATCAGCTGCTCACCGGTTCCAAATAACAGTTTCTCAAAAGAGTCATTATGTGGTTCCGTCGAACTAAATCTGGTTGTGTTTACAAACACTGTTTGGTAAAATTGTCGTTTGACAACACACACTAAAAATTGAATGTTACTTTTATTGTTGTTATTGTTGCTCTCGGTGGCGTTTTGTTAACATTTTCAATTCATGCATAATTAACGCGAGTGTTGCAAAAATTTCCAAACGCATTTACATAACTAACCGACCATCTGCAACGAAAATGTAGCCAACACTACTCAACGATAGTCTGTGCAAATTCGCAACAGAAAACGAAAAAACTAGGCAAATGAAGACACCACCCACAAAACATACAAATTAGTTATTTTCTTCTTTTGTTGTTGTCTACATTCAATCAGTTCCTATTAAATCGCAATTAGCGTGTCGTTTAACTAAAATTGCGTAAATTGCGCACTGATTGTGAGTTATTTGTGGAGCCCGCAATTAACTAAACATTACGTGCACGGAGTAAAGAGTAAGTGTGTGGGCATATGTGTGTGTATGGGTGTTAGTAGGTGCATGTGTGTGTGTCTCCCATTTGGGCACTGTTGCTAATGTTGTTTACTTATGTATGTTTGCTCGCCTCAGTTTAATTCACAAATATGTGTCGGAACTGAGTGTTAATGTTCACACGCAACTAGCCGATAGATTGAAATTGTTCGCTAGATATTTTTTTTACTATATCGAAAGAAAATTGCTTTCCCCCTACAAACCCCTTTACAATTTTTGAGCAAATTTCTAAGCGAAGTTTTAAACAAAACAATTTTTTAATTTACATTTTATTTAAAACGATATCAATTTATATAAAATTTGATTTGTAACGTATTAAAGACCAAAACAAAATAAGGTTGTAAACTTTTAGATTTGCTTAAGTATGATTTATACTTGAATATTTGCTTGAAATATTTAAGTATAATTTAAACGTGAATATTTATTTGGATCATTCACAAAATAATCTTAAAGATTGCATTTTTTTTTAATCATTTCCATAACTATAGTGTAAAGTCTAATTGAATTTTAAATGAATAATGAATTAGAATAATTAAATATGATTTAAACGTGAGTACGAATGTGTCTTAATGATTTAACTACTTTTTAATCATATCCATAACATTTTTGCCATGCAAATATTCAATTCTAGTCTAGATTTTCGCAGCTTAGCAGCTAGAGTAGAAATTAGCAGAGCCTTCTTTGCTCGTTAATTAGAATAAGGCCATTAATTAACACGTTTCTTTTATTTCCGTTTACGTCTCTTTTTTTTAGCATTCGCACAACCCACCGATGATCGAAGGGGCAACCAGACAATAATAATAATAACAACAACAACAACAACAACAGCAGCAGCAGCAGCGACAACGAGAACAGCAACGAGAATAACAATTGTAGGCACAAATACAAAGTATTTTGGCGCTTGGCCATGTAAATAGATTTTGTTGTTTATTTTTTCGCACACACTCGTTAACACACACACACACACACTAATACTTAGATTTATGCAAACTATCAGATGCGGCAATATATTATACAACTATTGTTAGTTGCAGGTCATGTGGCGAGAATTGCGACAGCTGCCACACAAAAGACGTTAACAACGACATTCACTGGCTGAGTACTGTAAGCCGATAACAATAACAAGAACCACGTCAAGAATTGCCTAGACTTGTTAAACGTTTCAACCTTGGGCGCCCTTAGCAGCGGAACTGGCTAAAATGGGGGTGCAACCCACTTGGTAAATGTACCGCCGCCTGTCTGCATTAGTCATAGTCATTTTCACGTGCAGTGAAAATGCGAACAACCAGCAGCTGTTCAATTAAGGCGCAAGCGATGTGGCGACAAAGTCGACCTACACTATTCCAGCTGGTAAGCAAACAAACATAATTTAGTAACTTATAAATCATTTAATGTTTATGTTTTTTTTTTATATTTAATTGTAGTCAGTATAGATATCAAATTGGTTCGGCAACTAGGCTATTACAAAATTTGGTAAGTCTTAATGGATTTTTTCTTTTCTATTTATTTATTTATTTATGTTTTTTTTTTTTTTTTTGGCAACAGTCTTAGCGTGAAGCGAGCAACGAACAGACATCGATATGTTTAAGATTCGTCAACGGAATTGTATGCTGATTGCCACGGTGCTAATTTTGGCGCCCTGCATTGTGATATTGATGGTATTGGGTCCAGAACTATCCACCGAGCAGTCGCTGACGCAACGGCTTGCCGAATGCCACATGCGGCTGCAGTATCTTGAGTCCATGTATCGCGCCCGCCAGGAGGATGTCTCGCTGCTCTCCCAGTATTTGGGCCAGCTGCAGTCGAACAATGCCAGCAATCTGACCAATGTTAGTCCACCACCGCTGCCGGTGGCCAATTTGCTGGATGCCCTCAGTCCCGAGGCACGTCAGCTGTTGCGCAATGCATCGCATGTGTCCAAATCGGGTGCCTCGGTTTCATCACGTGGCTATGTTCCCGTGCAGAATATCCGTCTGCCAAATGCCTATCATTTTCTGCCCCATCTCCTGGACGATGCTGGCTCGCTGCGTCCCGCCTATATGCAGAGCAAGGGACGCTCAGATGTAAGCATTGTCCTCGGCGTGCCCACAGTGCGACGCGAGAAGCAGTCATATCTGCTCAGCACGCTGCACAATCTCATCGAGAACATGAACGATGAGGAACAGAACGAGACGCTCATCATTGTCTACATAGGAGAAACGGACTTCGATGCGGTGCAGCTGATCGCCAAACAAATTGAGACGAGCTTTGAGGCGCATCTGGAGAGTGGACTCATTGACATCATTGCACCAGCGCCCAGCTACTATCCAAACTTTGAGCGATTGCGTATCACACTGAATGACTCGCTGGAGCGTGTGAAGTGGCGCAGTAAACAGAATCTCGACTTTGCCTATCTAATGGCCTATGCCCATTCGAAGGGCACCTTCTACGTTCAGCTGGAGGATGATATATTAACGAAGCGACAGTTTATAACCACTATGAAGAAGTTTGCGCTTGATAAGAGCGCTTTGGCCAAGCCAGATCAGTCGGATTGGTTTGTTTTGGACTTTTGCCAGCTCGGCTTCATTGGCAAAATGTTCAAAAGTGCCGAGTTGCCGTATTTAATAACGTACTTCCAAATGTTCTACAATGATAAACCGGTCGACTGGCTGCTAACGTACTTCATAGAGTCGAAGGTGTGTCGCACGGACAAGGATCAGAAGCATTGCAATTTGGCAAAAGTGCGCTATTGGCAGCACTATCGCAAATCCCTATTCCAACACATTGGCACCAGCTCCTCTCTCAAGGGCAAGGTGCAGAAGCTGAAGGACAAACAATTTGGCAACAAGGTGCCAGCTTATTATGCGCACACGCACAATCCACCGGCACTGGTCAAGTCGAATATTGCACCGTATAAGAACTTTGTGCTGAAGCGCGCCTATCGTGGCGAAACATATTTCTGGGGTCTGCTGCCGCAGCCGGGCGATCTGGTGCAGATCATCTTTGAGCAGCCGACATTGTTGCGCCGTTATCTGTTTCGCAGTGGCAACTCGGAGCATCCGTCGGATCGTTTCTACAATACCACCGTGGAGCTGCTGCCGGCCGACTCTCTCAGCGAGAACTCGTCCGTCTGGAGCACATATAACACCACAACGGATGGCTATCTGGTAGTCGGCGCTTTCGATAATCTGGGCGTTGCCGAGGGCCTGCTCGATCCAAAGATTGGTGCTATCAAAGAGCTGCGTCTCCACGTGCACAGCGACAGCGAGAATTGGGCACTGCTCAGCGAGATTGAGCTGCAGGAAACGGGCAGCAATGCGAGCAATTCGGATGCGAATGCGGCAAAGCCGCGCTTTGCAGCAGTTAGCTGATTGCTGCATCGCCATCGACAGCCGGCGAATATTTATGGTGGAGATCTAACCAAGAATTGATGTAATCCCATCCTTCTATGTGCGTGTATCTGTATCTGTATCTGTATCAGTATCTGTGTGTGTATATTTGTGTATATTTTTTTATTGAGCGCTACTTTTAAAGCCCTACCATCTAAATGTATAAATGACTAATCTCCAGGTATAATTATAACGTTTAACTGTAACTATTTATGACTGTCAACCAGCAGATATTTCGTACAATTCCCTCAAACAATAATCTCTGTGTATGAACAAAAGCAAAGCTGACCAGTTGTGCCAGTTGACTTGATAAATCGAAATGATATTTAATGATAGTTAATATCAATGTTTCAAACAGCTTTACTGTAACTATTACTATGCTTATGCGATTCACGATATATTCGTGATATCAAAAATTATAGTCCATACGTGAATCTCTTTTACAACACACAGTCAGCCAATGAGTGGCGCCAAGTTTATTAATATTTCATTATCGTTATCAGTATATGCATTATAATATTGTAAACTTGGAACATCGCATGAGCATTGAGCACGTCCTTTTATACTATTCCTGCATTGTATTAATATCTACATTAATATATATATATATACATTTTATAACGTTTACGCATAGCTGTGCTGTGTAACTGGGCGCACCAATTCCATTCTCTAATTACAAATATATTATTTAATTTTTGTTATGTTCTTTGCATTTCAGTATTTAGCTTAAGTGTTATTTTATTCTCAACAATTGGCAAGCATATTGAACAAAACGCATTCCAATTGTTGTTTTTTTTGGCAACTATCCTATTTTATTATTTAATAATTAATTCTGTTTGATCAATTTCTTTTTAAGTTCATTGTTACCTTGTAATGTTTATTGTTTTAAATTAGATAATTATTATAATTATTATCATTTTGCTACAGTTACATATGTATCACAGCCGCTAATCTCAAGCCATAACAATCGAATAAGAATGTAATTAATCATTTTCATAACATTATAATCGACATGACATGCATAACGACCATTTTTAGCAAAGTTTTGCTTTTTACTGTGATTTGTTAATAATTTTTGCATTAACCATGAACAAGAATAAACCAAGAAGACGACTAGAAAATTAAATACTTGATGTGCGTTTGATATACATTATAAACTGTAAAACACAAATTGCTGATTAGTCAACTAAATTTATAAAACAAAAATTTACTTTTTTACACGACGAGATAAAAACTAACATTATAATTATTTCGAAATCGAATTGGAAATGCCAAATTTATTATTATATAGCATATAAAAGAGAACGGTAAATGTTTACACTGGGTTCCTGTTTAATAAAAGATTTAAATTGTTAGTTGTTAGTGGCATATTCGAAATTGTGTTCTTTCAATTTGTATGCATTTAAGTTATTTTTGAAAAACGTTCTGTAAACATATTCTGAAATAACTTCATGCCAACTGAAACGAACAAAATATTGTAGACTGCTTTGGTATATTGTTAGAAAAAAAGAAGAATAACAAAAAAAAATTATAAAAAAAAAACTAACATCAAGTTAACTATTTCGCTTGCTTAATTTTAAATACATAATACGCATATACTATATATATTTTTTATATATAATTGTCCAATGTACGTACTTCTAAAGCCACAATAATTTTGCACCTTGATGTAATTGGAAGGGATTACTTGTTTAAATTAACCAAATTGGAATTGTAATTGAGCAAGAATTGAATTGAATTGAATTGAATTTAATACATAGCTAATTATATATATGTAATATGTATAAAACGCGTTTGCCGCACACAGCCAACTTAGCAAATATGTTTATTGACGACTTTTGTTGGTTTATCTTTACACAATCCTTTTGAGCCAATCCAAAAAAAAAAAGAAGAAAACTAGCAGCAAAGCACGCTGCAAAAACACAATTACAAAATGCGTGAAATTAAGGCGTATAAGCTTAATAAATCATACAAAAAACATTGCAACATTATTTGTTTTCTTCCAAATACTAATCAATATTTATATGTATATTATAGATATGAACATTCTTCTTCTCAAACTGGCAGATTTGGAAACTTTCACTTACAATTTCGAAATTAATATTAAATAATTTTATTTTGCAGCTGCCAATCAATTTATAAAATTATTAAAGGTGAGTATGAAATGCTAAAATAACACTTTGGAATCCAGGCTGTGATTATAGCTGACTGTGATATAAGCTGAATATTTTGAATTTACATGCATTGAACAACTGCTCATAAGTATTAGTATTTAAATGCAATCTGGAGATGTAGTGGCAAATATTAGAAAAGCTAAGTTTTCGTAAATCTGAGAGAGGCTTTTAATTTATTTTTTCGTTCACTTGTAGAACGTAGATAGCATTCAAAATAGTGGGTCGAAAGAATCTCAAACATAAGTTTATTTTCCAATACAATTATCAAGCCTTTTAAGTCTTCTGGAATTCCTCATTTATCCAATTACCCGTTATTTTTTTTCACAATAGATAAATATATTTAAAACATAGTAATTATATATTTGCATTATTTATGAAGATCTGACTTTACTGTGAATAGTTTAGGCACTCTGCACCAACGAGGTCAATTTTTTTCTCATTAGAAAAAAATAAATTCTTAAACTCCTCGACCCATTCATGATAACTGTTTATTTTTTTTTTTTTAGCAATTTTTTCGTATTTATTTTTAATTTGAAGTTATTATCAATACTGATGCCGATCGACATAATTTAAGTGTAATAAATATGTTTACTTAATTATCCCATTCAAAGAAAATCCTGCTTTTGGAAGCTAAGAAAATGACTACCTATAACGCAGAGAAAATCTCGAGTATTTATATATATATTTTTTTGCATACGTTTGTTATATTTTATTTTTTTTATCATTGACAGATTTTAAATAGATATACAACATAATTGCGTAGAGTTTTATAAACGTTGTAGACATAGATATAGATATAATCAGCATTAATAAACATCACCATAGTTTGAAATATGTTTCATATAACAATAAAGGTTAAATAAAATGAAAATGTTTTGAAATTGGCAATACTATTTTTAGCTCGCTTCAATAGTTTGCAACAATATCAGCTATATGTATATATGTATATGTTATGTATATATATATAGTTAGTTAATAATTTTATTACATAGATGTATAAATATTATAAATGGTCTTGTTATCAGTTATCAGTGTGTGTAGATTAAGTCGTTCACTTCATTTTCCAAAGCGCATCCAGCTCGTTCAAAGGATCCTTGCTCTCCTGTTGCTCTTTGGCCGTTACCTGCGGTGCCATTTTAATCTGATATGATGTTATGATGCCACCTTAAATCATACATATATTGAAATTATAAGTTGTAAACTAGGTTGAAAGTATTGTTCTCACGTTTGTTGAGCACATCGTGTGCATGACTCAAAACAATTTGCATAGACTGCTCCAGGATTGCGGCATCACGCAGCGAGTTTTGGCGCTGCTTGCAAATGCGTGACCAAACATCGACCACATCTGTTAAATGGTTACCAAATACAATGTGAGTGAAAAATGTAGATATCGTTTCGAAAACGAGATGCTCACTTATTAAAATTGGCCTCTTGGCTTGTGTGCCCATCAATGCACAGATGCCAATGGCCAACAGTTCGGATCGCTCGGATCCCGTCAGACAGTTCAAAATAAGCGGCGATGAGGGCGTATTGGCCTCCAGGCAGCGTTGCTGGTGGGTCTGCAGCGCATTCTGTGCAATGCCCAGTAATTGAGTGGGTAAACTGTAAGCAGCGGATCATAAATTAGCAAGTTAATTGAGTACACTTTGGATGGATATTTACGCTTTGGTCCATTGCTTAAGCTGCAGTAGGGATAGATCCAGAACAGCATCGGCACCATGCATCGATAATTTCAGTTGATATTCCGTGCAGTGGCTGAGCTGTTGCTGCTTCACACAGTTAACTGTGAAGTCATCGTAGTGGGTCGGCTGATTGAGCACCTGCGGCCAATACGGATCAAAGAGCTGCCCAACGAAAAGAGTCCATTCTGATTATTATGAAAAGCCCAATTGTGCTGCTTGGCGAACTTACCTCATTGGTGGTGTGCAGACAGACCACAGAGCGAGACTTCTCCGACCAAATCATCGACCAGAAATCGTTGATTGTATTCGCTTGCGGCGTTTGCGATACGATTAAGTTTGGGCAACCAGCGCTGAGGTTCTGCAGCGGGAGTTTGGTTCAAGTTTTGGAATATAATTTAAATTATAATGTATATGTAATTATATTTACCTTCATGTAAGCTGCATTGATATAGTCATCCGTCTGCTTGTCCAGCTTGACGCGCGCATGATCGTAGGGCAGACAATCGAGGGAGCGATTCTTTTCCGGGAATAGCTTCGCTATGGTCGTTGTCCGCTTAACGCTTGTGTCCTTTTCGAGTTTCTGCTGCAGTTGCAGCCACTTGCTGCCCAGTTGCGTGTTGCCGTTCAACATTTTGACATGCAGATTCTCGACAAGCTTCTCATAGCTCTCCACCTCTTTGTGGAAGTATTTCAGCACCTTGTCATCGTTGAAAGGATCGTGAGCGTGCATTTGGAATGTGATCAGTGGATGGCCATTGTTGTTAATTGCCGGTTGCTTTTCGCTGGCGGAATGTGTCAGTGAAACCGAGTCCCAGTCAAAATTCTCCAATGAGCTCAAATCCGAGCAATTGGACAGATTATCGAGACTATTCTTGCGCAACGCAGCGACTGCAGGAGTTGGTGAAACCATTGGTGCTGCAACACTTTCAGCAGGAACTGTAACAGCTTCAGTAGCAGCAGCAGCAGCAGCAACTGGATCGCTGCTTGCAACCACATCGATTCCGACTTTCTCGCTGACAACTGATGACGATGGCGGCGGCGTTGGTGTCGCCACAACCTCTGGTTGCAGCAATGGCTTCAACACAACCCCCGCACAATCCATATCCAAATCACTGAGCAAATCCACATTTTTGCAATCCGACTTGGCCGGCTTTGTCTCCGTTTGCTGCTGCAACGACGACGAGGCATACGGAGCACTGCTCGTTGTTGTCATTGTGTTGGCAATGCTGCTGCCACCGCTTTGCATGTAAATTGAGGGTTTTTGCTTAGGTCGTTGTTCTTGTTGCTCCTCCAGTTTCGGTTGCTGTTGCTGCTGTGGTTGCTGCGGTTGCTGCTGCTGCTGTTGTGTTTGATGAGAGAGCGTCTCTCCAGTCGAGTGATAACCATAAGGTGGTGTATAATAGTTACCCACGGCAACCTCCGCAGCATTGGGCGCAACCTGAGCATTGGGCTCAGCATCTGTGCCACCTGTTGTCGCCTTTGTATGCGAAACGATCGGTGACTGCTAAATGAAATGAAAATAAATAATTATAACTTTTACTATTTAAAGGAGAGTGTGGGAGTTATGCTCACATCAAAGCCCGTGGCCAGACTGCTGCGATTGGCCTGCTCCGAGTCTGTGGTGCCCACCACTGCTGCCTGACCGCTCTGCTGGCCGCTCTGCGTGAATTGGCCAAATTGGCCCTGGGAAATACTTGGAATGTGATTGCTGCCATGCTGATAGCCGCTGCTGTAATCATAGACACCCGTTTGCGGATTGAAACTGTAGCCGGGATGATTGGAGTAGCTTAAATAGTTCGACTCCACACTGGCAGCAGCTGCTTGGGGCAGCGAAGGCGTGGCTCCCGTAGCCGTAGCTTGTTGTTGTTGTGTTGCATACATAGCTGGCTGTGGCGACGATATTTGCTGCTGAGCGTATGGAGAATTTTGTGGAGGCAACATTGAATTTTGCTGCTGCTGCTGCTGCTGCTGTTGCTGCTGCTGGCCATAAATGTTAGCCTGTTGCTGTTGTTGCGGATACATTGTAGATTGCTGTTGTTGCGGTGTCTGCGTCTGGGGATAAACGGTAGATTGCTGTTGCTGTTGCGTCGACTGTGTCTGAGGATAACTGGCTGCTTGTGGTTGTAGCAATGTGTGTGACTGTTGCCCATATGCTGTCTGTTGGTACATGGCCTGTGGATAGGACTGTGCCGCACCTGCCTGTTGATAGGCTAAGGGCTGCTGCTGCTGCTGCTGCTGGGCCACCTGTGCCGGCTGTTGTTGCTGTACATAGCTCAGTGGTTCTGCTGGCTGCGTCGCATTGGTTGCCACATAGAGTGGCTGCTGATAGTTGTAGCTGTTGTTGCTCTGTTGTTGAGGAACAGTAGAAACAGCTGGCGCGGCATACGCCACGGGATGATAGTTGTAGCCGCCATAGCCCAGATGTGCCTGCTGCTGACCAGATTCTGCTGCTGCTGGAGGAGGCTGCTGCTGTTGATGTTGCAAGTTCAGCTGCGCCATGGCGCCGTGCAGCGTTTGTGAGTTGGGCGAGGCCTGCGCCTTGTAGGCGGGCGGAGCAATGTGCTGTTGTTGCTGCTGGTACATGGGATTCGTGTACCCGGCTGCATTGGGATCATAATATTGCTGCTGCTGCAGGCTGTATGGCGGCGGTGGCTCATTCGGAGGCGGTGCGCTTGCATATGCCGAGCATGTGGCCTGCGCGGGATTCTCCGAGCCGACGGGCACCGGACGTGCATCTAGTGAGGAAATGGGCGCATTGCCGCCACTCTTTGCCTTGAGATAATCACGCAATTTGGGCGTTGAACTGGTGGCGACAGCATCCGGTTTGCTGAGAGAGATTGTAGCTGCTGCTGGCGCTGGAGCTGGTGTTGTCTTTACGTTCTGTAAACGCTGCTGCCGCTCCTCGGATTGCACATCGCGTGCAGACTTGAAACGGGTCAAAAGTTTCTGCACATTGCCAGCCAACTTCTTGTAGAACTCCAAGCCCTTGGCCGATTTGGCCAACAGATCCTCATACACATCATACGAGGCGGCCAGGGAGCTGTAGAAATGTTCACGTTTCTGCTTCACATCCTGCAGCGTTTTCAACACGGGCGCTGCACGTGCGTATGCCTCGGTCAGCGCTTGCAGGATGTTCTGCTGTGCGAGCAGATTCTGATCGAGCAACTGGGTGAGTCGATCGTGCTTGGCCAGCTCTGTGGCGAAGAGGGCCTGTAGACCCTCCTGGCCGCCATGGGCGATCACCTTGCTGGTGATGTCATCCTCATTGATCGCAATGCGCAAATCGGCATGGAATTGGGCGCGTTGCGCCTTCATCTCGTTCACCTTGTTCACAATCAGTTTGACATCCTTGAAAATCTCCGTCGTGTTCAGCTCGGAGCTAAGCTTGGGCATCAGCTGCTGGATCTCCTGAAGGGGACGTGCCAATATTTTCAAATTATTAACATGCAAACTCATCGCTTTGCGCAGCGTATTATTAGATTCTCCTGCCCTCGCGTGGGCTTCACTGTACTTTTGGAATTCGCGTGTCAGCTCCGTGATGTGGGCATTTGGTGTGCGCTGCAAACCGCTTGCCGATTGAAATTCACGTTCCGCCTGCGCCTCCGCATCGAGCAAGTGGGTGAGCTCAGCGAGATTTGTTTCGACATCGGCTGTGATTTCGGCCAGCTGCGACATGGCTTCGATGAGATCGCTGATGGCACTCTTGTTGGCATGCAGCGCAGCACAGCGATCGACAATGCCCTGTGGCAACTTGTTGGCCTGCTCCTCGTTGATGTTCAGATTGTCGAGCGTCAGCGAACTCATATAGCCCTCCAGCTGTGTGTCCTTCTCCTCGAGCAGTGCTCCATATTTCCGCAACAGCTTCGCCTTCTCCTCGCTGTACATCGAGCTGGCCTCGTGCGCCTTCATTGGCACGAGACGTGCAAAAATATCAGCGCCAGCATATTCCTCATCGGTGACAGCGAAACCGATGCCATTCACCAAATTGGCACCTTGAACGGCAGCGATTGTGGTCAGCTCTGGGACCGCTTCGTGGTAGATGAACTCGTTCTCGTTTTTGGCATTCTTGCGTTTACCCTCGACGACGTCGGCGGTGAAGCTGAGCGACTCGTTGATCTCCTTTTGATCGGGCAAACCCTTCGACTCCTTGCGCGCCTCCTCCAACTTGTCCCAGGCAGCCTAATCAATAATTAGATATTAAATATATTTAAATTGGTTATAAATTGCAAACAAAAATAAAAGCAACAACTGAGACAGTTTTTCTAGCTTTTATTCTCTTTGCTTAATTTTCTTTTTTTTATCAACTGTAATTTTGTATTTAAATTTTCATTTAGTTTTTTGAAAACTGTAAATAAAATTATGTTTTTTTTCTATCTCATTTTTTTTATAAATGTTTTAATTTAAGATAAATTTAAATAACTTGACTAAAATTAAATTTTTATCACATTTTTTTTAAAGTCTTGGGTCTTAAAGAGATTAAAAATTTTACAAATTTAAATAAAAAAAAAAACATTTCAAAACACTCCTGGCAAAGTTGGTGCTATTATTCATTATATTAATATTAATATTATATTGTTTTTTTTTTCGAAGTTTTAGCTCACCTGATACAATGTCAGACGTTCGCCCATTTTGCGTTGCTCCTCGGCATGCTGCCCCTGATACAAGAACAATATGCAGTTTAGGTAGTTAATCTTGAACTTGACGTATTTCTTCCACAGCTTGTAGACGGAGCTCTCGATGACCAGTGCGACGGGTCCATCATTGCCGCCGGTGAGCAGTGCGGCAAGTGCAGCGCCATAATACACAACAATTTGGGCCGTCACTTTAGCCACAATGTGCGGCTTTCGGTTATCAATTAGCGATTTTTCCAATATACATTCTTGTGCCTGCGCCAAACACACCTGCTGCTGGAAGACCAACAGTTCGTTGGTCATAAAATCACCGCCGCTGCCCACATTCGCGTAGCGTTCCCTCAGCTCATTATATGCCCAAGCGGCTGCCTGGAATTATGAATATTCGAATATTATTTGAACTATTACAAATTATTAATTAAATTAAAATTAATTAAGTGGCTATGTATGACAATGAATGAAAAAATTAATGAATTGATTATGATGAATATGATGAATAATTGAAATAATTAACATAAAGTAAAATTTAAATTAATCATAAATAATTTAATAAAATTAAATAACTATTTGTTTCACATTATTAATAATTAAATTAATGATAAGTTATTAAATTTAATTATATATATATGGGAGCTATAGTTGAATGTTCATTATACATAAATAAATAAATAATGTTTTAATTTCAACTTACTCATTCCAATATCGTTTTCAGTCATGGAATGTTTTTCCAATTTGGTTCTCACCTGGAAATGTGTGCAGGCCATTTTCATGCCATCAACATCGCCGCGTGTCACCGACGCACCCGATTGGGTGTGCGAGGCGGCAATGTTGAAGAGGACTGCGGCACGCTCGAAACGAATGTCGCTCCATTCGTGGACAGCGCCGTGGTACAGATCCTTCCAGGTGAATATGAAAATGCTGCGATCCGCCAGCTGCGGGAAGCGATTCTGTATTGCGTGCAGCTGGCAATAGTACCGTTTCATTATTGGTGCACCATCTTTGGTGGTGCGCATTGCCTGATTGCGCAGTGTTTCCAGTGCATGCACCTCCTTGGAATAAGCCTCGGCATCCTCGTGATAGAATTCCGCTATGTACTGGAAGGCAAACAGAGTGCGATTATAGTAAGTGTGTGTGTGAGTGAGACCGAGAGAGTGTGAGAAAGAGATACCGATCGACAATAAACAGTTATTCGTTTGTTATTTGTTTTCCAATTTGCAACGCTAATCAGATAATGACTGCGACGTCGGCAGCGATGACTCAGCCGTTGTTGCCATTGTCATTTTACAAACCGTGGGTGGTTTGAGGTAGGCTGAGGGGGGAATGCATACAAAAGCTGAGCGGATCATTTTTCCCCCCTGTTGACACAACCCTCTTACGATTGTTTAGTTCGTCGACCATTGTTGCGGCTCTGCCGGCGTCGCAGTCGCTGCATCTGTCGGTCCAATTTCCAATGCACCCACCTTTTTTAACGGGGCAAAGGATGTGCCATCGGGACTGGATTTAAGGGCAAACCATAACATGTGCAGACGCGGCACGGCCTCCATTTTATCCTGTGGTGCGGCCTTCTCAGTTTATTTGTAATTTGGAAACAATTTCGAGACAAAACGTACTTCAGAAAATTACTAAGCATATACAGTGTGACCGTGCTTATATATGCGTTAAATCCATTAGATGCACTTTGAAAAATACTAAAAAAATATCAGCAAAAGGTACTTATTTAACGAAGCGTTATGTTGGCATCAACGCTAAGAGGTTAATTTCTGTGTTCTTAAATAAAAATTGATATCTTAACGATGCTTAGAACAATGCTAATGATGTAAGCCAAAAGAGAGCGCTTTGCGTTTAGAATTAATTACATAATTGATTTAAAAAATGTTATTTTTCTTAAGATAAACAAAGGTTGTAAAAAATTGGGAGTTTAATTTTAAGCTGAGAACGATACCTTAAATGGAGGCAAAGTAACTCAAACTGGAAAAGGTACTTTAATTCCATTTAGCTTTTAACGAAATTAAATGGTTCTTGTCATGGATATAATGCTTGTGGTATAAACCGCACAAGGGCGCTTTGTCCACATTTGGATACAATTAATTTACAAATATACATCTCAAAAAATAAAATATAAAAAATATTGTAAAAAAAATGCATTTAATTTTGAACCTATATTTGATATGGTTGTGTAGATGCAAGCTGGAAACACTTTTCGTACTCCTTTCGCTGTGTCGCATTAAGCATAATAAACGCAACTAATCCGCTTGGTAAACCGAAATAAGCAAAAATAATACTCCAAACTAAATTACGGCTGTCCGAATATAAATGAAAATTTACATTTCAGTGCAAAGCGCCCCACTTTGACAACAAAGGACAACAATGCCAACGAAAAATGGACAACTCACTCTTTGGGAGGGGAGTGGTTGGAATGGTGGAGAAGGGTGAGGACGGTTACTTTATGGAAAGGGGAACTTTCTTTCCTTGCATTTCCTTTCTAGGGGAAAATAAATAGAAAAAAAAACTTTTCGTTGATTTAATTATGTTCAGTTTTTTTTTTTCGGTGGCGCAACATTTTTGTTGCTCTTTAAAAATATTTTTTTTAGCACTTCCTGTGCGAAATTCTAACCGCAGGGAGATAGAATGAGAGATGTGGAGAGAGTGGGGGTGTGGGGAGGTGCAGTTGCTGAACTATGCACTTCCTGTCATTGTCTTTTGCCAGAACACTCCTTCAGCACCCCCTCCCCTCTACCGTTTCAGCTATGTGGGCGCTGTTGTTGACGCTTTTGGAAAAGTCCCGAAACGTTGTTGTTAACATTTCCGCTACTCGCAGAAAGGCGTTAAGTTGTTATTGTTGTTGTTGGCCACATAATTCGCATGGCTAACAACTGCACAAGAAGAATTTGCTGCGAAATTATTATGAAACATTTAAAATTTGCACATTGCAAGCGGTTCACAAAACAAATTCATTCTTTATTCTTGTTGCAATTCTTATTGCTCTATATACATATGAATATACCCTAGCAGGAGAGGAGTATATTAGTTTGCCCATCACGTATGTTACGACGAGAGAGAGAGACAACCAGAGAGAAAGACAGAAATAGGGAAAGTCAGGCAGACAGATTCACACTTTCAAAAACCAAACATAATATATTCTATTTACCTCAATTCAATTCTTATGTGAAAATATAAATTTTGATTTAATATATTAACAATTTTTGTTTATTTTGTTAATGTAATAAAGTAATAATAAATAATAAATAATAAATAATAAATAATAAATAATAAATAATAAATAATAAATAATAAATAATAAATAATAAATAATAAATAATAAATAATAAATAATATATATATTACTAATTTATAACTATTGACATTTATTTGGTCTGATTAGATTTATTCTGGATTTTTCAAAACCTTTGCAATAAATGTACATTTTTTATATTTTCGTATATGTAATATATTATCTCACTTTACATTTAATTTAATTAAATTTATATATTTTTTATTTCAGCTATTAGTCCATTATTTATTTATTAATTTTAAATTTGTATACGACTAAAATGCAATTTAAATATTAAAATTTCTAAAATACTTTTTTTTACAGACTAAATTAAATAAATAAATTGAATTTATTGCAAATCAAACAACAGGAAATAATCGACATGCTTTTTTTTTTGTATTATTTAATGTGTTCCTTAAATAAAAGAAGGGTATTTCATCTATCGGTTTGCTGCATTTGTTTGACATTTTTACTTTGTTTCATTTTATTTTGCGAATGCACTTAAAAGTCAAGCTGAAGTTTTTGCATTGTTGTGCGTGTGGCTTGGCATGAGTGTGTGTGTGTGTGTGTGTGTGTGGTTGTGAGGTTGTGTGCGTGCCTGCCAAAAAGCCAGTCAAAATGTTTATTGCGTTGTCATGCGGCTAAAGGCAATTACATGTGCGTGAGAAGTGTGTGTGAAGAGTGTGTGAAAAGTGTGTGCTTGTGTGTGTATTTGCCTACTAAATCATTTTTTGCATTTGAAAATATATTACAAATTTATATATATAGTTTATATAGCAGAAGAAAAGATAAGCGGACCAAGTAAATGTTGTAAGTTAGTAATTTAGTTATTAAAAATCAGCAAGTTAGGCAGAAAAATGAGATGATCTCAGATATATTGAATAGAGGGAGGGAAAGGGAGAGAGAGATCTATGGAGTGAGGAATAGATAAATGGAATTAGACAGGCATAGAGAGAGAAAATGATAAAATAATTAGAAGAGTAGAAAAAGAAGCACAAAAAGCAGAAGAGAAAGATTGCAAGGGCGACAAAGAGCAAAGGAAATGGAGAGGAGGAGACGTGATCGAGAGAGCGAGATGGAAAGAAGATGACATAGATATAGTCAGCGAAATTAAGAAAGAGATAGAGAAAATAATTTAAGAAAGGAGGGAAAGCCCTTTTCCCACAAAATAATCCATACACAGCTGACTAAATGTTTGTATTGTAAATTATTATTCAGAAAATAAGCAAAGTGGCACAATCATTTAATTTTCCAAATTTATATATAAATATCGGCTGGTGTACTCCGATATATATTTTATATATTTATTTAGTACGAATTATATTCCTTTTCCAAACACGCCTGCACAATTTACTTTATTCACATAGATTGAATTAGTTCCACTTAAAAATAAAGTTCACCCCATGGTTATCGATCGATTTCGATATCAAATGTTAACTTCTAGTTGCATGTTAAATTACAGATGTTAAGTTACAGCCTTAAAACGTAAGTCAGTAATGGCCTGTTAGAATTAAATATTCGGTTATACATGTTTTTAAAAGCTTCTTAAATTTATTTAATGTGTGAAACGCTTGAAAAAACATTCCAGTACTCAAAGGAAATCAAATAAACAACTTGTACGTGTGTTTGTGTGCATCATTGATTAGGTGCGTAATCTGCCAACAAAATCAAAAAAAAAAAATAATATGGGGGAAAAATGCTAAAATACCACACATAAATCGCCAAGTAAAACTCATTAAACTTATCACTTAATGCGGCAAATAAACAAGAAAAATAAGAAACAAAAATGGCAACCGCCATAAAACAAACAACAATAAACATTACTCATAAGCCCAGAGACACTGGACAATGGAAAATGCATTGCATGTGTGGGCAATTAAAAAAAAAGGAAACGAAAGAAAACACAAAATGGCCGTTAAATTTGAAATGGGCTCAGGCACACACAACCCCACACACACACGCACACACACACGCGTACACTCACATGAGGCTTAAGATAAACAGCGGCTAAACAGGGACTAAAAACCAAGCTGAACAAACCGAAAAAACCGCAGAGGGATGAGTGGAGGAGGGGGGTTTTTGGCACATAAAATCTACGCCAAGCCTCAAATTAATACGAATTTATGACAATTTCAAATGCATTTTCAACGTTCCACGCCCACACCGCCTCTCCTGGATCGTAAAAATGTTTATGCCGGTCTAAAAAAAAAAACGCGCGAATTTTCCTTTGGCGAAAAACAATTTTATGTGCTGTCTGCCACGCCTCTAAAATATATAAGATACACACAGAAAAATAAACTAAATTTGTTAATATATTTTTTATTTATTTTATTTTATTAGAGAAGGAAAATAATATTGGAATCTTTCCAGTTGTTATAACAAATCAGGTCAGGTCATATCTGTAGTTTTGCAAAAGCAGAATATAAATTATATATATATATATATTGTCGATCATAGAGTCTTTAAGAACTGCATACTTTAAATTTTTAATATAATTTCGCGTAATTCCAACATAAATCAGATTTATTTCAGTTTATCGATAACTTTATAAGTCAAGCAATTATTGATTTTTATTGATAAGCTCATCTTTCTGGATATCTCTCAGAATCCGTTTTTTCTCAGTGTATGTGGCATATGTTTGATTCTGAATGCGCTCTTCTTGTTTGACCATTTTTATGACCCGCACGAATCTGGCAACAACCATCCGCCCATTTTTAGTAGGCTTTTGTCTTACGAGCTTTTCAGTTGCCGCCTCAGTTTTTGGCGCACTTCTTTATTCTTATAATTTTTATGACTTCTGACAAATGCCATTTCCATTTCCAGTTCCTTTTGCATTTTGGCCGGGCACGTTCCGTGTACCATGTTTTTCGTCAGACTTTATGCACTTTATGCACAATAATAAATAAATTCACATTAAATTTGTGTACTCTTTTAGCGTGCCACAGGCGGCATGAAGGCAACAAATATTTGCGTAGCTCATAAATACTTTTAATGATCTGAACGTTTTTGATTTTTGCATTTTTATTTTTGTTATTAATTTGTCACAGCTTTTTAGTGTGCAGGAATTTCGTCCTAATTTGTTAACCACTTATTTCTATAGCATAATATAAATGTTAATTGTCGCCGCATCGTGTTGCATAACACTTTTTAAGAGGCTAATAAATAAAGAAAGGATTATGTCCAGTTAAATTTATGGTAGAATGATGGCTTCTTAAAGATGGCTGTAAAATGCCAGTTGCCTGGATTATTCATGCATAACATAAATGTGGAAATTCAGTTCAGATTTAGCTTTTATGAAGAATATTCTTATACAAGTAACAAAACTTTAGGCGAGAGTGTTTGTCTCGATAATACTCGAATGTTAAATATATTGAATTGATTAAAATACAGGCCCTAGATTTATTGACTTGAATGATTTTTCCTAGTAAAATGTAATTTATGCAAGGGATCCTATTTTTTATAACCATCGCAGGTACTAAAGGAGTCCAAATAAAAGACTCAAAGGCAATGCATGATTTTATATTCAATTCCGAAACTGAAATCAACGGTTCGCCATAAATGTGTGGTTACAAAATATATATATTTATTTATTTATATATGTATACCTATCTATATACATATATAAATATAAATATAAAATCATATATATAATTTTGTGTATGCATTAAAGTGTTTTAATACAGAAACAAAACCTACAGCTTATAAATAATAAGAAAATATAAATACTTTTATAAAGATGTCCGCCAAAAACTCAAAATAACTATTTTTTTTATTTTCTAAATTTTCAGCTACTAACAACAGCACGAACTTCTCAAAAAAAAATTGCGAAATTTGTTGTTTTTGTGTAATTTTAGTGCAATTTCAACACTTTAAAGTGTTTAACCTGCTTGGGAAATATCAGAAACTTTTTAATCAACAGCCGTGGAAAAAACTATCGAATATTTTTTTTATTTTATTTATAAAAATTGTTGGCTTGTGTTAGCCAACTTGGCAGCTGACAGCATTTTAATAGAAGCAGCGTGATTTTCTACTAACAAAAAAATATCAGAACAAAATGTAAAAATTAAGAAAAAAAATTGTCCAAGCTTGTCTGTCAAAAACAGTAAAAACATTTTGCTGCACATTTTCAGTTTGGCCAAGAAGACTTTCGAGCTCAATTTGTTTTTGCCGATTATCGGCGGGTGGGCGGTGGGCGTGGCAGTGTCGATTTTTGCTCTATTTTGCTGTTTTTTGCTCTTTTTTGCTCACGATTTTAGCCTGGGATGTCAATTGATGCGCATTTCGTGATAATTTTCTTGTTTTCCGCATTAGTGCGTCGTCTACCAGGCAGCGGGGAGTGGCAAGGAGGAGAGGAGAGCGGATAGTCAACCCATTGAAAATCAAATGCAATTCTATTTGAAATTTTTATACCCTGAATTCAAATCAAAAAGGGTATTACAAAGTTGTGAAAAAGTACGCAAATAACGGAAGATAGCAACTCCGACTTCTTAAAGGATATATTTTCTTGACCCGAATCAACAGACTATATGAATAAACAGCTCTTATAGCAGCAAAAGATTTTTAATTATCTTGATAGTGTACGATATTTCCCAGTCAAGCCCACTCGACTGGAGCAGTTTTTTATTGTTCTTGTTTGTTTTTTGTATTCAAAGTTTAAATTGAAATTCAATAGTTTTGCGCAATTGTTTTTTCTAATAGTTGTTTAATGTTTAATTTAAAAGAAGGAGTCAAATATTCAATCTGATTAGTGAATTAAATTACTGCAGTCATCAATAGAATTTCAGAATTGATAAATTATTTACAGAATTATTGTAAGCGAAATTTGTTTAAAAAGAATGACAATAGCTGAGCAAAACTGATGATAAAATTCTTCGATAATTATAATTAATAAATTCTAGTAATTGTGCGTGAAAAATATAATTATTGTAGCCTGATTAAGTATTTATTTTTTGCAGTTACAGTCTCAGTCAGAGAGGATATAAGATTCATATCTTTCTGGAGATTTACATCTATCTCATCTGGCTAAAGCTTTGTAAGGTTTCCCGGTTGTCCAACAATCTCATAGCCAGCCGGCAAAAATTTCAAGTGCATTAAGCTGCACAAAATTCAATTATAAAAGTTAATTTGCAAGTCGCACCCGAAAAACTTGCAGATAGACTTTAAAAGTCTGTCAAACTTGGGTTTGCTGCAGCTGCTGTTGGCAAAAGTCCAGGCAGAGCAGACAAGCGTCAAATCAAAATAAAATCAAATAATTGCAGAAACATGAACAACATTTCCACGCGGGCAAAAACATAGACACCAACTGGAGGCAAAGTGGTTGTCGAGAAATTGGCATACAAAGCGTAATTTAGTTTTGGCAGCCGCAACTAATTGAAAGGTATTTGTTCAGCGACTGCAGTTCGCTGCCTTCCGCGGGGAAATGAAATTAAACTCAGACATGGCAAAGGCAACAAAGCCGCAAAAGTCGCACACACACCTAGCACACACCCAACACACACACACACACACACACACTCACCGGCTATAACACACACACGTGCACACTTTTGACGTCGCGGCAATTTTCTCATATTTGTTTTGCTAATTGGATTAATTTTGTGAAAATATTTAAGCAAACTTTGGCTTTGGCTTTGGCTTTAATTATCTTGATGCAGCCATAAAGCAAAACAAGCTAAAAACACCGTTTGGGGTAGGCAATGTAATTCGTTTAACATATTTATCATAGACATCGCTGCACATGCGCAGATTGTGTTAATTATATTTGTGGCATGCAACAAAGTACAAATAGCAAGCAGCTTAAAATAGAAGAAGGCATCTTATATCATCAAAGGACATAGATTTCACTGCTATTTAGTGCTACTTATTATTTACTGAGTCTACTAATAATTATCTTAAATTTGTATAGTTTTGTAGTTAAATACTTGTTAGTTTTACTGAATAAAATAATTGAATTGCAAATTAATTATATTTACGAATGACACCCATTTTCTAAAATCACTCAATTAGTTAATTTAGAAGTTAGCTGAAAGGATTAAATGCACATATTTTCATGAAAAAATTATGCATTTGCAATGTGTCCAGTAATTAATTTGCTGCAACAGTTTTTTTTCTGATTAATTGGCTGGATTACATTAAGTTAAGGCTAGAAATGAGCATCTTGCTTAAATCAACATTTGTGAAACCCTGGCAAGTATATAATATATATTTTATATATCAAAAACTGTTTAATTGAAAACATTTTTTTCTTAATCAAACATTTCTCATATAAAAAAGTTTTGTTTTTTATTTCAATCAACTGATTTAATATAATTTGATATTTTACTTTTCAATGTAAGCTTGCAGTAATTAAAAATAAAAGAATAATATAAAATGCGATTAATTAGTATGAAAAAATGTGTATCAGCTGGATTAATAAAATAATTATTTTGTATTTAGCTTTAATAACATTTTGTGAAAATCGATTAACAAACAGATAAAATAACAAAATTCAAAGTGCATGCATAAAAGTTAATTAAGGCATACGAAATGCATTTGTGATATGAGGAAAGATAAAAGAAGCTATGCAAAACCACAGATTAGATATGCTATGTTCATCCTTAACAATATCCTTTGAACAATATCCTTTAAACAATATCCTTTATACAGTTGCATCCGCTTGTCTTTCTGTGTGTCTGTCTCCCCTCTCGCCATCCCATTCCCCCCTTTGTGCGCTTATCAATTTGGAAATAGGCAACAAAACAAAGCAAAATAAGCATTCAACAAACTGTTATCACGACTTGACACGGCCAAAATGTTTAGGACATTAATTAGCCAATGCACCGATGAAGCGCGCAGATAAACAACAAGCATTCATTGTCTGAGCCAATGACTACTAACTGGCAACACCCGCAGGCCCCCCCCCCCCCCCCCCTCATTCGCATGCCAGCAAACACACATTTTCAGTTTCAATTGAACTTTTGCCGGGTTGGCAATTTTTCGCAACATGGTTTTTGTCGCGACTCGTTAGATGCGTTTGAAATGCAGCCGCAATTTCAGCTGTGGTTGCCAACATTTTGTGGACAGGGGAAAGTGCAGCTTAGAGGTTTCTGTGAGGGTGCATTGTCTGTGTGAGAGAGAGAGAGACGGAGAGAGGGAGAGAGGGGGAGAGAGAGAAGAGAGAGATGATTGCGTGGTCTCGTGAAACTGATGCGTTAATTTGATAAAGCAGCTTTAGGGCACTTTTGTGCAGAGAGTAACCAAGCAAGGATTGCTTTCTATTACAAAACTTGCAGCGCTAATTAGAGGGCTAAATCTAGCTGAAAGGGTAAATGTGGCAAAGGGCACCATTCTAGCATGTCTCTCTGTGTGTGTGTATGTGAATGTGTGTAGTTTCATGTGACTGCATTGATTTGCTCGATAGTTGAACTCTAATCGGCATTTATCTGTTTCAAACGACTTTTATTTGGCTAACGAATTGTTTAGTTTACTGAAAATATTTATAAATGGCACTTTTTTAAATTTCTCAACTAGATATTTTATAAGTTAGTAGAAAGAATAATTGCACATATTTTTATAAAATTACCAACTAGAAATAGCTATGCAATTTGCCTACTCCAATTATCCATTTACAATATTACTTTTGAAATTTTTCTTAATTATTTTTGCTGCTTTAATTATTAATATCATGCCAAGCATTTTATTAACTTTGTTAGTTGCAATGAAACTAAACAAAAAAAGTTTTGCTTTTTAATTAAAAATAAAATCATATCAAAAGCATATCGAAACATGATTTCTCTATTGAAAAATATGATATACAAAAGTAAAATAAATAAAATATGTAGAATCAAAGAAAGCAGCTTTTATTGCAGAAAAAAGGAGCTGCCAAAGAAGTCATTCGACGGGTTGTTCGGTCGTCTGAAAGAGTAAGTTAAATGTATTAAAAATTATGTACGAGTAATAAGAAACAAATATTATCATCTGAACATGTATAGAAATAGCAATCGCAATCGCAATCGCAAACGGCATTATGAAGGGCGGCAGACACTGCCAAGAGGAAGTGTGAGGGGCAAGGGGGTCACAGGGCATTCGCTGCATGCGCCTTGGGGTAGGCTACAAGGACAAAAAAAATATAAGCAGTAAACTCTATTTTAGAGTAGTAAATGACTAGCAGTTACTCTGTAATGAGGACAAATACAACAAGAAATTATCTTTATTGCTATAATTAATTGGGCATTTTACTTACTTGAAAAATGTATAAAGATTTCAACTTAAAATGAAACTTAATTAAAATGAAGCTTATATTTATTAGTTTTTAGCCTTTACTGTTTATTTTATACGAACCGATGAATTAGTCAGCCTCAAGTCAGCAATTAATCCATCAAACATGTTAGCAAGTTGTGCACAGGGTATAAAAATTGACAGACAAAAATGTTGGCAATTTGGCTGCATTTGGAGTACGCCAAGAAATATCTGAGAATTGGGAATGAGCATGCGAATGTGACTCCCACGGAGTATGGAAATGCCAACGAGCGCCAGCGTGTGTAATAAATATAAAGATTTGCAAAGCGGAAAATTGTGCGCTTTTTTCCGGGGTCTATGCCCACTCAGCAGCCCATCCCAGTGCTCCTTCTAAGACGATGATGCGTTTTGTACTCACAGTCTGCATGCACTGACAGAAATTATAAAATATACTCAATAAATAAACTCACTAAATATTGCCAATATTAGTTTATGTATAAATTAAAACTATATTTTACAAAGCTATACAAACTTTTTTTCTTTTGGGCATGCGGTTTTTTTTTTGCAGCGTTTTTTATTTAGCGGAAACCAAACATTAACAAAATAACAGTAATTTTTTTTTTTAAATATGGTGCTATACAAATAATTAGATTGTAAAAAGGAACAACTATTTACAAAGTTAAACAATTATTTTTCTTTTAGGCAAGAATTTTTTTCGTAGTGTTTTTTATTGCCTCATCCCACTTAGCGGAAACAAAATATATGACGCATCGTCTGATTCCCGAAAAAAATAAGAAACACAGAAATGAAGAAGATATGTATATAAAATAAATATTAAAAGAACAAGAACAAAAACAAATGTAAGAAATGTGTAAAAAGCTGTATAAATCTACAATGGAAGTCAACAAAATGGGGCGATGGGCGTGTGCCAAAAGGAATTTATAGTAGCAGCATACGCGGCGTATGCGCAACATGCGACTTGCAATGTGTTGTGCATGCGATTCTCTCTCTGTGTGTGTGCGAGTGTGTGTGTGTGCGTGTATGCTTGCAAAATTATTGCGTTTGTAAGCGTATTTCCGCTCTTATGACATGCAGACGATGCGGCGAGTGGCTGTGGAGTAAGGGTTGTGTGGTAGGGGGGGGGGGCGGGGCTATGTTAAATGTGCAAAAATCTCAACGGAGGGGAAGGCGTTCGACGTTCTGTGTTTATAGAAATTGCAACACAGGCAACGATGCAGACGGCGACGTTGTCCTTACTTATCGACAAACGACGACAATATATATTCCCCCACCCCCATTAAACCAGCTGCTCAAGATGTTGATGATGATTTTGATGATGATGATGATCATTGAGCTTTAGTCATGATTAAAATGATGGTACCCCATGAGGACTTCGACTCCGCTCCCGTCTCCCTTCTCCGACAATTGCTATTATTGCTCGAGTGTAATGCCAACAATAAAGTAGCTGTTCATATCTACGCCATTTGCCATGCAATATTGTTTAAGCACACGGCAGCCCATACATGTGGATAGAGAGTGAGAGAGACGTAAAGCGGAAAAGAAGAAGTAAGAAAGCTGTAGTTCAGTTATCTCGACTACGAAATACCCTGAAAAGTTTTGCACGCAGATGTCAGCAGGTTTAGTCACTTCTTATCGCAAGCACAGACACTGAAGAGTAAAACAAAACCAATGCAGCGCTTATTTTTATTCACAAGCGCAAACTGATCCCTAATTGGCTGGCTAGAAACAGAGGCATATACATAAATACATACATAGACACGTACACGCAATCGTAACGGGGCTCTTCAGAATATACTCAAAAGCAATTCAACATTCGCGTCGATTATCGTGTCATCTCCTTCTCACACATGCGCTGGCTTAGTTATCCTAACAGAAAATGCTTGCGGCTGCTGATCAATATGAGAATACATATTTTTGACTATAATTTGAGTGTTTCTCATTCGATCTTGATGAAATTTGGACAGTTGATCAACATTATACATATGCAATTGTGGGTTTTCCTGATCAAGAATCTATATATATAGTTCATCGGATCGGAGATGCTGCCTTCGTTCTGTTACATACATCTGCACAAAGCAATTATACCCATTTTAACAATTTTCAATGGGTTCAGGGTATAAAAAGAGATGGATAGAGATTAAGGCAGGCTTTGCAAGAGACAGAGAGAGAGAACAAGCTGCTATCGTGCAGTAGTCGGCAATTTAAATGCGCATTAAAATATAAATAAAATGTTGAGCCTGGCAACAACTCGGTCAGCTTATGGGGGAGCATGAGAGGATTCTCATGCGAGTTACACATTTAATGTTGCACTGCGAATTAATCATGAGCCTAGAAATGTACAATCAAATATTTAAGCGCCATTGTAAAAGTGAAGTAAACGACGAATTGAAGGCGAGTGGCAATAAAAATGCAAATATCGCCTCAAAAAGATATATTACAAATAATTGGCAAGTGTAATGCAAAATACAAATTGGGCAATTTAATTGTCATCTTGTATTTATTTTCATATAATTCTAATATTATTTATTATTTTAATAACAGAGTTCAAAACCAGAAAAGTGTGATTAATTCATTTTAAAATTGTAGAAATGAAAGAATTGTTTCACTCGCAATAAATCTGTTAAATATAATTTATTTGTTTTGTTGATTTGAAATTGCTCTGTCGCCAATAAGGAAACCTGTCTGTTAATCTACGAAAAACAAAACAATAACTTCCATTTTGAAGTGTAAATGCAATTATCGTTGCAATTCAGCTGTAACACCTCGGCAAGCAGCCGAGAAGCCACAAAAATGTTGCAAAATCAATGAAATATTTGACAAAATACCAAAAATGGCTAGCAGCTGTCCACAGACAACAACAAAATTTGCGTTAAGTATCCCGGCAGATACTTGGCATCTATATCTTTGTTGAATGCACTTTGCGGTTGTCGCCGCTGCACTGAGACTAATAAATTTCTACTTCATTTATTAAAGTTGGCATCAAAAGTGTAATCATGCCGGATTTGTGGTTATCTCTACATATATAGAGCCATGGATTACATGTGTTTGCGTTTGTTTGTGTATCTTGTAGATACAAAAACCCAACAGAGCCAACACAGCATAACATAAATAAACAAAATTCCACAAAGTGTGGCTACCAAAGGGATGTGCTGGAGGGGGGGGGGAGGGGCTTCAATGTTTGCTTTTCACTGCAGCTGCTTTATTTGTGTTGGTGTTTTTAAGTGTGTGTGTGTGTTTGTTTGTGTGTGTGTGTGTGTGTTTGTGTGTGTGTGTGTAGCGATGAGATAGCATTCAATAACCTGTCAATGTGAGTATGTAAGTTGGCCATTTACTGTATCATTTGCCAACATATATATGAAATATGAACGGAATTTTTGGCCAAGCTGCAACTGCAACTGCAAATTTTTCAAAATGAAAAGCGTTGCATAATTGCTATAGACACAAAAGTGTTACAATTTAAATGCATTTTTCGAATTTCACAGAGCAATGCGTGCAATTTTATTGATCTTTGTTTTGTACTAATAATAATGCATTCCAATGGTTCATTGCCGTTAACAGACATTTATTTCGTTTGTGGTAATAATAAACATTTTAATGAACTTCCAGATTGCCAATTTCTTTATGAATTTGGCATAGCTTTGATTATTTATTGAGTTTCTCAATTTAGTGCTTTTAGCAAACATTTGGTGATAAACCTTTATTTTTATATTAAATAATATGAAACAGTGAATTAAATTTTATGGACAAAAATATGTTATTATAATGACTAATTAAATTGCCACTAGTACTTTAAATCTAGTCTCTGCTTCTGTTAGTATTGCTATTAAATTCTGAAATTTATATATCATATTTTAGCCCAACTTCCCAATTTTGTATGTACATTTGTTGAGTTACTTTGTATTTTTAGAGATACTAATATAAACTCAATTATTTATTCACCAAATCATATTTGGGTTTTTCTATAATTATTTTCTATCAATTATTTATAAACCTAATCATGTTTGAACGTTCAATATTATATCTATCGAAATTCATAAGTCATTTTAAATTTCATACAGCCACTAAATATTTTACGTTTTCTCTAATGGCATAAAAAATCATCGTGGTAAAAAATAGTTGGGGAAACTGCAAAGCACTTTGCGTGTATAACAATTAAGCCCAAAGTGACAGGGCAGACAGGAAGCAGTAAAACGTAACGACTGTAAAAGAGCTGCAGCGAAAATAACAAAACGAAACAAAAGGGAGAAAGACAGAGAGAGAGAGAGAGAAAAAAAGGAGTAGAAGAGAAACTATGTAAGAAACGTGGAGGTGTCGCTCACCTCGGCGCGTAATACAAGTAATTTTATATGACCCGAATGGCCAAAAAGTCAGCGACAAGTTTGTCCTGTTTCGACCTCCTGTAATTAACTTGTGTCAACGTCGTCGTCAGCCATTTGGGCCGTGGCTTTTGTTGTCTGTTGCTCCGCTGCTCCGCTCCTTTAACGACTTTTGCATGTCACTTTGTTGCCACCGCAGTGGGAGCAAAATGCAGTCCAAGTGGCGTATGCGCAATGTTCACTCATGCATTACGCATACACCCAGCGCTTAACGTTTTTTTTCTCCATTTTTCCTCTGTTTCTCTTGGTTTGTCTCTGCCCTCCAGTTTGCCACTTCTTTAATTGAATAGAGCTCACTGTAAATCCACTTAAGAGCATTCGCATTTAATAACTTTCCTGGCTTCTTCCTCCTCTTGTCAATTATTCGTTTTCTCACCAATTTCAACAACCAGTTGACATTTATCAGTTTAAGAATAAATTTCTTCGATATGCGAATAATTAAATACTCTTGCAATAAATACAATTCAGTTTAAGCATCTGATCAATAATATCTTTTACAGCTGCATTTTATAAAATAATCTCTGCAAAGATAAATTAACATAAAATATATATGCATTGGATGATTACATTATTTTCAACATAATTTGCCGAGAGCGTTGCCCTTTTGCAAATCTGTTATTTTATCGGATTGTTGACATTAAGCTGACAACAGCAAATGTTTTTCGGGCTCTTTCTCTCTCTTTCTAACCCCTTGTTGTTTATCGTTTAAAATTTGATATAGGTGTTTGTTGTTGGTGTCATTACGCTGTTTATGCAAAAATAAATAGTTTTGCTCGCACATTAATTGCGCGTGCATTAAACCAAAATAATTGTTGTCACAATTCCCAAACATGTCACTGTCAATTGACCCATCTCCCCCCCCGCCGAATCCCTTGGTGCTGTCCATGTCACTGACTTGGCCGGGTTATCTTCTGTAAACATATGCATGACAGTTAAGCAAATGTTGACATTTCAATTCGATATTTAAAACAACTACGCTGACAGCAATTAAAGTTGCACACTTACATTGATTATAAATGGATAGTAGATAAATAATATAATAATAAAGATAATATTTTTGTAGATAACTTATAGTTAATTCAAGTTTCGTATTATAAATGTCAGCAAACGGCAAACAGAAAGAAAGAAATTTTAAATCTATAGCAGAGTTTCTTAGCAGCAAGCTTAGCCTGTGGAAAGAACTCAACTGTTGAGTTGTGCAGCAGTTAGCTTTTTGTTGCCAAGTTGCCAGGCAGCCAAAACTGTTTGTAAATGAAATTTATTGTGATTAAACTAATGTGAAAAAGAACTTAAAAACTGCAGCAAAGCAATTTATTATTATTCAGATATATTGTATATATATAGAGTTCCCTTAGCATTCACATATATACTCATGTACATACTTATAAAATGTATTTCCACAACTCCCCTCGCAACTCGCAACATAAATTGTGACTTGTGTTTGACCTTCAGCTGCTTATGCGAATCGTTAGACATTCAAACGATATATATTTCGATTTAATTTTGTTAAAATCTCATGATGTGGCCAAGACATGCAGGCAGCACTTGCAAAATACAAAAAACCAAAAATATAAAAATAAACTAAATCGCTAAGTAAAATTTATTTTTATGGCCAAATTTGCAACAGCTGTTGCCCCAAGCCGCAAAATTGCCGCATAACATGGCAGCTACGCAGCCAAAAAAAAAAAAAAAATAAGAGAAGAAAAAATTGCAAATAGAAACAGTAAGAAGGAAGAGAAAACTTGGCCGAATCTACTCGTAGATTCAACTAAATTGCGCATATATCAAATTGTAATAGTTTCCAACAATTTTGCGCACATTTCGCTGATTTCGCTGAGCAGTTGCTGCCTGCGTGCAACACGTACAAGCTATAAAAGCTCTATAAAATGATTCTATGTATGTACTACATATATACATATATATAATATATAAAGAATGGGCGTAACCGAAGCATAGATTATTTGATTTGAGAGTGAAACAAGCGGGAGTCGTATCGTGAAAAATCATTTCGCAAAGTACTTTTTATTTAATTTTTTTTTGGTTCTTTGGGCACTGCCCAAAAGCTGTTGAAATTGAGATTTCAATGAAATTGAAAATACTGCTGAAACAGCTGTCAAATGTGTGCGCGTGTGTGTGTGAGTGTTCAAAGGGTTCACTTGATTAGCCCAAGCAAGAAACTAAGCAATGGGGAAACTAACAATTGAATTTGTAAAACTTTGCTTGTATTACAGCCAAGAGAAAAAATAATGGAATATCATAAAAATCAGTGAAGTTCGTGGAACCACATCCCTACTTGATCTCCGACCCCCACTCCCTCCTCGTTGACGGCACTCCACTCCACTGATTGCCATTGTTGCTGAGCACTCGCCAAATATTACGCATACGTTGCGTTTGCCCTACTAGTTAGAGTTCTTGCAAGTCAGATTCAATTGCTACACCCCTTCGTAAACTTCACACAAAAACCACACACAGATATTTCTTACAACTCCTCGTACACACACACACACACATATACACATGCACATTTACGCACACTCAGTAAACACACACAATACACAAATAATTTGAAGCAACTAAAAGAAGAAAAGAAGCAGAAAAACCAAATTACTTTGACTTTTGGAATTTTCCGTTTGTTAAGTGGCAGAAATTCTTTGTGTGCATCAGATTTCCTTAGCTTGTTCGCTTCTTAAGGTTTTCTGCTGACCACAGAGCATTTGCCATTTGGCCACATTTTGTTGGCATCCTTTTGCCAGACAGCGCAATTTGCTTGCCATACAATAATCTGTAATGTGATTTTCTCTGGCCATTGTGGCATGTGCACACTTTTTTGGGGCATGTCGTTGCGTCCACAGTTGTCAATCAATCATTTGGTGAGTGTTATATTTACCATATGCCAAGTGATTTTAATTATATAATATTCAAAATATTATATTATATTAAATGGGTAATTAAAGAGTTAAATATTCAATCAAATTTTCTGGTTAATTTGAGCGTTAAGTTGGAGCTGAGATTTATGCCAAAAGGATCAAGGAAATTAGGTGACAACAATTGATTGACAAGCACAATTTCCAATTAATTTCTAGTTATAAGCAGTAAATTTTCTGGATTTATACATTTTGAACATGCCACATACTTAATTAGTGTCTGGTTTGTGTGTGTGTGTGTGTGTGGCTGGACATTGTAGCAGGACTCATTTTGGTGATTTCGGTTTGCCATGAAATGGCAATGGGGACCCAAAACACTAAGGAGCCACTTGAGCCTGTCTGTGTGTTTGTCTCGTGTAATTTGACCGCATGTTGTTTTGAGGCAGGCAGATCCGATGCACTTTCCACCCCAGTTGGATCACCTTGCCGCTTGGCTGCCAGTCAGAATTTTAATCGAAATTAGCATTGTCATTGCCAATTTTCGATTAACTCTAAGCGGTTTAATTTATATAATTGATTCTTGCTACGAATTTACATTTCAAAATGCATTTTCATTACAATTTAATCAACTGCTTCGTCAGAGACTAATTACTCACAATTGAATTGCTCACAAATTAATACAAACTTCGTTTGTGTTATTGCAAATCGATTTTATTTTTTAGTAAATTTATATGTCAGCTTCAAATTAAAAATTAAGATGGTGAATTTTATAACTAAACAATTTTAGAATAATATATAAAAATATTTTTAAATAGAGCAAGAATATAATAATAATAATAATAATATTTTGTAGTCCGGGAAACTCTAATTAATAAAGGTATTTACTTTTAGGCAGAACTTAAATGTGATTTTTTTGTTAATAAATAAGTATACATTTGTTGTTGTTTATTAAAAAATAAGTATAAATTTGTACGCATGATTTAACAATCATAATCATTAAAAGGCATTCACATCAAATTTTTTCCATTATCCTACAATTTATATTTATTTAGTGCAACATTTACAAAAATAGTTAACATTTCATTTGGACAGGTTTTGGCCATAAAAATATGCCTGCGTGTTGCATCCACAAATGCTGCTTTATGCAAACAAAAATTGTTACAATTTTGTGCACATTTTTATGGATCAACAACAAAAACTGAGAAATCAACAACAAAAATGGATTTTATGACCAAAAATGCAGCTCATAAAACTGTCAGGCACACAATGCAGTTGCACACATATCGGTTGTCTGGGCATGAGATTTAGGTGGCTTTAGGTGGCTTTGATTAGCAGTTTAGCTGGCAAACATTGTCTCCTCCTACACTAGACCCCCCTCACTCCTCCCGCTCTGATTGAGAATTACACACGCATAATTAAACCGTACGCGAAAATTGTGTGTGCGATTGAAAATGCCGCTTGGATCAGCATTAAAAATGTTTGTGTTGAAATTTGCATTGCATTTTTCACGTATTCAGCGTGTGTAATGCGTTTTGGGGCACGTGTGGCAAGGCTGCAAGGCTGCAAGGCTGCAGGCAGCGGATAAATGGGAAATGGTCTTTGCATTATGCACAGGCGATTAAGCAATTTGGTCTCAGTGCGAAAAGCGAGTTGCACAAATCAAAAGCATTTTTCGGCATTACGCCGATATCGAAATCACAGCATCAAACACCTTCCCCCCCCACAGATGTGCACACACAACACACACACACACAAGTCGAGGAGTGAAGTGAGGTTTGTGGGGGGGGGGGCGGGTTGGGCTGCAGTTTACACATTGTCAAGTGGCCTGGTTATAAAATTGTGCGGGAAATTGTTTTAAAGTTTCTCTCTGAATTTGATGATAAACATTGCATAACTGTAGTCATGCAACAAAGTGCACAATACATTGTTGTCGCAACTGTTGCTGCTGTTGTTGCTGTTGTTGTTGTTGTTGTTGTTGTCGGTCAGTTGCAGGACGTTGTCTGCTTGTCCTGAAATTGAAATTTCAATTTTAAGCACATTTACAAGCAGCCGGACAAGAATCATCTCCACCACAAAATCCCTCCCTTCGACACTATCCAATGCCACTGTTGATATTCTGTCCGGGTTGTGGTTTTCTGTATGTGTGCGTGTGTGTGTGTGCGTGTGTGTCCTGAGCTATGTCCTTAACCGCACCTACGTCATTTTCGTAAGCTTCATGTTAATAAATGAGTATTCCGCACTTTTATAGCCTCGCATCTGTATATCTGCTTGTCTGGTTGTGTGCGTGTGTGTATGTGTGTGTGTGTGTGTGTGTGTGTGATGAGGTGCGTTTTCATTGCAAATATAACGCGAGCTTTGTGGCAGCTATAAAATTGTGCAGCACTCGCAACACAAATAGAGCAAATGGCGAATGTTCAACGCCTTTGTTATTACGCAACGAAAACACACAAAAAACAAATAGAAAAACGAAAATGATAAACTTTTGTCAGTTCAAACACTGAGAGAAATTCAATTGCATAAGAGCAACTGATCGATAGAAATGTTTAATTACTATTTTATTTTATTATTTATATATCTAAAATACAGAAAACTTTTATAGTTCTTATATAAATTTTCCTATTAATATTTGTAAAAAATATGTTTATTTACTGGACACGGAAATAGTTTTTCGTATTTTTTGTAATCCACACTTTGCATTACTTGGTTTGTATATATTTTAAAGCGATTTAGAAAATACATTTTTTCACTTTTTTTGTAACAATCTTTATAAAAATAATTAATCAGTTTTTTTTTTTATTTATTTATTTTTTTTTTTCTCCATGGTTATTTATTATTATAGCTATGCCTATGTTTAACAATATCAACTTTTCTTATTGCATTTTAGTTGTTATCTAATTGTAGCCTTTAAATTTGAATTAATTTGTACTATTTTTGCTATTATTTAATTTTTAGCTTAACTCTGACATGGTTTTTTTCCCATGCACTTTTCTTTTTCATTTACAGTGCCACTTTTCTCAGTGTTTCTTTATTTTTTTATATGACGACAACTAATATCCGCATTTGAAGCATCCACTAAACACACAACACATCACGCCCCCAAACATTCGCACACACACACACCCAGCCAAGCACACACAGTACTCCAACACTTAACACGCCCCCCGCACATAGTGGACGTGTATATATCCCCTGGACTATGTCATAAATGCGACGACGACTATCATAAAAATGCTGACTTCATTCTGTAAACGCCTCGCGTTGCCAACACACATATATGAGTGTCTATGTGTGTGAGTGTGTGTTTGTGTGTGTGTGTGTGTTTGTGTGAAAAATATTTAAGGCATCGCATGCAGTTCGCTTCAAAAAACACATTCGCAGCAAACGTAAAAGTAGTTTTTGTGTCTGTGTGTGTGTGTGTTTGTGTGTGTGCTCACACCGCTAGGTGGCGCTGCGGCCTCTTGCGTTGAACGGCGGAAACTTTTATGCCACGTGTGAGAAAATTTCAATTGGCTTAGTTTTTATCGCCATTTCGTAATGCTCATAAATAATAGAAGTCTTACTCTTTTTTTCCTGGAGAGCATTCAGCACTTTAGCGCAGTTTGCAATCGAATTTAATTAAATGCAATGAGATTGCGCAAAAAATAGTCTTTATAAAAAATACAAAAATAAAATAATCATACGAAGGAAGGATTTTAGATAGCAAATAGATTGCGAAGGGTGCTGAAAGGAAGTGTAATTAGTGGGGCGTTTCTCATTTTGCTAGGTAATTAAAATTTATTAACCCAAATTTGAATGCCAGTAAATTTATATTCACTCCCAAATCAATGAACTAGAAACGATAAAATAAATCTGAATAATATATTAAGTTTTAAATGGATCAAAAGACTAATTTTTAAATATTTACTATACAAAAAGTATTCATTTTTAATTGCTTTATTTTATTTTAGTCACAGGAAATTTACAAATATATTAATTAAATAAAATATTATTCCATCATTTAACTACTTTGCCAAACTTTAACTCAGTGAAACATATTCATTTATGCACACTATTCAGCATGAAAACTGCAACTTTGCAACATTAACAACATTAAAAGCCGAAATAAAATTCGACACTAAACAAGATGCAAAGACAGCATCTTAAAAAGTTTATAAAAGGCACCATGTCGTGTATATCTTTACGCATTTGTCTCCTGCTACACTCATGTCATGACCCACCCCCCCTCCCGACCACTTACCCACCATGGCACAACCACTTACACACATGCTACCATCACAAGTTGCTCTTTCAGATGCGTAGACAACGCCAGTCGATGACAGCAAACAGCAATCGAATTGGAAGCCTGCTTAAATATTGGAAGGCACTTAAGAATTGTTTGCCAGGCAACTCTCGATGCCTGCCAAAACCCCTTAGCTTTTACTATTGCTGCTGCTGTCAGTTTTGGGAAGCATATGCAGCAGGCATAAAAACCCAAAAAAAAAAGGGAACCAGCATCACTAAAAATGCTCAAGTGGAGAAAGAGAGAGTATTATACAGTTTGATACCCTAATGGCAGACAACTAAAAAAGCTTTTTATAATAATATTAAAATTACATTTTCAATGTTTGAATTTATTCAACAGAAAATGTCGCAAATGTGATTAAAGTTTACCATTTTTATTTAAATTTGTCTTTTTACAAAAATGTAGTTTAAACCTACAATTTCATAGACTCAATTATGCATTTTGCAATTTAAAGTTAGCCCATTTAACCAACTCGAAAGAGTATAAAAAGATTCAGACTCTACTTGCAGTTGAGGAGGGGCAAAAAAAAAAAAAAAAAAAATACCAACTACAAGTGGAAATCTGCGAAAGGCAAAGCAAACATCGCCGAGTTGCAAAATGCAGTTGAGTGGCTTAAGCGGCTGCCACAGGGCAAATATCTTGGAGTTAGAGGATTGGCCCAGAGGGGGGAGAAGGGTTTTATGTATGTATGTACGTATGTGTGTGTGTGTGTGGGTTTGGTATGTGCCCTGTAGCGCCTATGACAAATGCAAGCGAAAGAAAACTGTTTCAGCAGCAAGCATTACAAAGTTTTTCCATTAAAAAACATTAAATACAAAGTGCGTTGATGTTGATGAAGATGATAATGATGATGATGATGATAATGAAGCTGAGCGTTGACGATGTAAAAACAAACAGCAAAAACCAGTAAATCGACTAAGAAAAGAAAATGTTGCGGCACACACATGTGTGTGTTTGTGTGTGTGTCTGTGAGTGGCAGATATGCCTATAAAGTGATGAGAAAATATGCCAAAACTTGAGAAAAAGCGCTCAAAAAGACAGCAACAAATTTTATGTGCTTAACACTTAATAGCAATCACTAATTTTAAGAATATTAGAATAAAATTTAAAAAGTAATTCATTAAATTATTACATTTTATTCAGCTTTATTCCTATGAATAAAACTTTAAGTTTGAATCACATTTTGTAGAACTGACGTGTTTTTTTTATTTATTAAGAATATTCGAATAAAGTTATAAAACTTTCCATTAAATTGTGACATTTTAAATTTAATATTTATGTGCTGTGAAAAAAACGCCTGAAGAAAACAAATTTTCTTTTAATTAAAAGTTCTTTCGAGCAAACAAAACTGCCAAAAACATATTATTAATTTTATTTTCCGTTGAATTTTTTCAAATTATTCTCTAACGCTTTTTAAGAGTGAGTGAAATAAAAACTAAATGCTGCATGCAAGTGAAAAATATTTTAATAAAAAATTAGTGCAGACAAATCAGATAACGAAATTGCCAAAAGGCTAACAGAAACCAAAGAGAAAAAAAAACTGTTGACACTATAAAAAGTGAATCAGAGAAGTCAATAAAGTGAGAAAACGAATTGCATTCGCATTTCTCTGTTTTTGAAGAATACATTTTGATGTTGAATAGATTTGATGAAGACTTTGGATATTTGTTTAGCTACTGGATACTTTTTAATTACAATTCAGTGCATCTGCTTCATAAAAAACTATCATATTTGTTTTTCAGTTTCTTTTTTGTTGTCATTCAGTTTTCTTATTTTCTTTATTTTTTTTTTTGTTAGTTTTGTGTTTAATGATTGCGGAGAAGTTGTCATTGGTTGTCCCCAGGGAGAGATATCATAACGCATCGTCGAGTTTTTGCAGAGCAATTTTTATGGTTCGATAAATCTGTGCGCTCTACTTAGGAGCATATTCAAATTTTTGCCCAGAGATCTGGACAAGATGAAGCGTTAAATGTGCGGATGAGTAGGATGGGCAAGACGTATATGCATATGGTAATATTTATGAGTACTCCACTAATACACGCTCTTATGCATTTTGAGCACAATTTTGCCAGAGCTGCCTGCTACAAAGCAAACCAGAAGACCCCTTTGGATCCACCCGACGCTTTCATCCTTGGGTAAAATAACATTGCTATTGCAAATTTGCATAAGGAAATCCCTAAACTCACATATGTATACACACACACACAGAGACACACACACACACACATACATATAGTGCATATTTGAGTTTTGTGTATGACTTTCACATAAACTTCTTTGGTGGTGAGCGATGCTCAGTGAGTTGTATGGCCAGAAGGGTTGGAGGAGGACAAGTTCAGGCGACGTTAAGTTGTGGGAATTAATTTCGTAGTGAGCAAAACGGTTGTTAGAAAATTTCGACGTTATTGTATTTATTAAATATTAATCTGCACAGCGTATAAATTTCATCGACATTGGCCAACTCGCCAGAGTGTGAAGTGAAGAACTAAAGTGAAAAAGTTGCCAAGTTTTTCCCAGTTTGGAGCAGCAGTAGGCGGGGGTGGGTTATTCCCTTCTGCCCCAGACAGTGGGGCAATATTTATATTCAATTACGCTGTTAGAGAACGCCAAAAATTTGTGGCATGCCCATCGCCCCTTAACAAGTTTCTTGTGTGTAGCACAAATTTAAAGTGCTTCAACTTGAAAGTGCAGTGAAAATCCTGCAAATACAAAATTGAGTTAATTTTCAACACAGATAAAATAACATGACCTTAATCAAGACTTTGAAATCTTAAGCTATGAATATATATTTACTGTTATTGTTGTTGTTGTTGTATGTGGCATACAAATTAAGGATATCCTCCTAACAATATTAACACATAAATATTCCAATTAAATCAAATGTGGCTGCACACGATGATAAGCCCAAAAGCAACTCAATGAATGCAAATGCAGAAAATTGTTTTAATTATACATAACTAGAAACTAGCTAATAAACCATGAGAAGTTCATACCACCAACAACAACAACAACAACAACAGCAGCATAATAATTGTGGCTGCAACAAGAAACAACAATAGAAGTTGCCACAACAGCAATAATGGTGGGCGTCACAAGCCCATCAAGCAAATCAGAAACCATTACAATAATAATATTTGTAATTATCACAAAGTCAATTTTTTTGCAAAAAACCTGTCAATAAAGTTAAGTATTTAATACACAAAAGTTCAACAATTCGCAAAGCTGTAAGGAATTTTGTGGCAATTTTGAAGAACTAAGGGAAATAAGATTAATGAGTGAAATTCATTGAATTAATTAATTGTCATTTGCAGCAAATTTGCAGTTTTTCATTTGACAAATTAACATGACATTTGCGTAATGAAAACAAATTGGCTGGCGAAAGAGGAAAGGGGTGCAGTGGATTGAAAGATGATAATAATAAGTGAAAAAGAAGGCAAATATATAAATAAAACAATTTTAGCTGTTAGTAAAACATATTTCTTAAAAATCAATGATTCCCCTAAATAATGAAATAGTTGTCAAATAAGTCAATAATAAAATAATTTTAGCTGTTAGTAAAACATATTTCTTAAAAATCAATGATTCCCTTTAAGTACTCACTTTTATATTGCCTTAACAATTGGTAAACATTCTGAAAATGGCCAACTCAACGCAAGCTGTTTTCATTTTGAAATATGAGTGTATTTTATGCGAAATTTAAATTTTCACAAATCTGAGAAAAATATTGCTGTTTGTATTGAGTGCAATTTAATGCAATTTATACACAACACTTGCAGCTCTCTCTCTCTCTGAAATATATATCATGGAAGCACTTAGGAAAAAAATGAAAATCGAATGCAAAAGACAACAACTTTTATTTATGGTATCTATAAGAGAAAAGTGTGTTATTGGTATTGGCAGCGTTTTATTGAATGCGGTAGAGAAATTTTAACTGCAATGAATTCTCAATTCAGTGTTTAATCTACTATTGATTGTGAGTGCTATGCTTTGGACATGTATAAATAGCATTTTATATTACGATACAATTAGATTAAAGTGCAAAATAATTGACTGACTTAAACTTGCAATTTAATTTGCTCTATAACTTTTCAATTTCCAACTTATTAATTACAATAAAGATGGGATAACAAATAACTGAAATTTCTACAGGCAATGTTAGATTTTATTAACAATCTCATATTTTTAAGAGCAGATAGTTAAGCTGATATCAAGCCATTATTGAAGTAAGTTTAGTGAAATTCCAAAACATATTAAAAAGAAATCAAAATCTCTTCTTAGCCTAAGTAGCAACCGGAAGAATTCCACAGACAATGGCCGGCGAATAAATGCAAACATTCAACAAAGAAAATAACAGGAAAAAAAAGAAAACGGGGGAAAAAAATTGTATGCAAAGGAAAATAAAGAGCTGCATAAAAGCAGCGGCAAATTGTTTGCCACTTGCAACGGCAGCAGTTGCCTGTCGTAAATTCAATTGGGGCTCATGGTTTTTATGGGCAGCTCTCGAGGCGTATCGGGGCCTGGTGCACGCCGTGCAGCCGGAGTTGCAGCTGACGGATCCCACTACTACTACTACAACTGCTGCTGCTAAATGTTGCGCTAAGCAGTAAAAATTACATTATGAAATTAATACACAACAATAGGAAGTACAGCAAAGAAAAAAAAAATATGGAAAAGGGGAAAAGGGTGCAGCGAGGAAAGGTGAAACAGTGGCTTCTATTGCATTAGTTAGAGTGCAGCGCAACATTTGTGGAGATCAGGGGTGGTGCAACGCGTATATAGCTGGAAATTGTGGTACGTGTGTGGCGTAATGGCATTTATGACTAGGAGGACAACGAGGACGAGAATGAGGAGGATGACGATGACGATGACGCCGGCGACACTATAAAGTCAAACAACTTTGTTCACATTTAGCGCGCGTGCAAAGCAACAAAGTAAACTTAAATGAAATTCAGTTGATTAATTGCTGTTGGCTGAGCGGGTTCAGGCCAAGATGATTAGTGTGGTGTATAAACTTCTAATTGCACTCGCTGCTGTTGCTGTTGCTTACAGCAATTGGTTAACAAAAATAGAAACCCATAAAAAACTTAAATCTGTTAAAAACTGTTTGTAAAGCAAGTTCCAGCTGAAAATTAGGAAATTTATGCCTATATTTTAGTAAACTGTAGCCAGTTACAATTCTTTCTTTAATCCAAATTTTACTTCTTGCCTTTTGTCGATGCAAAAACATTTTTAGTTTGCTTTTTTCCACTAGATTTTGGTTATTTTTTGTAGCTGCGTTAATTATTCAGACGACTTGGTCAGCATAGTTAAAAATTCATGTATACAAATATTTTGGCAATTTTTCGGAGAATGCAAATATTGCTTGAAGTAAACTTATATGCAATATAAAATTAATTTAATGCTCTTTAATTTGCTTGAATATTTTATTTTAATATTCTGAAAGGGTAAAAGGTTTTAAATATGAAAAGTCGCCTGATAAACGATATAAATATTCAAATTTGATAATCAAATGAGTTTATATAAAATAGCTGGTTTTATGGTATATTACATTTTAGCTTGTTAGATTTAAAGTATTTATATTTGTTTGTGTTTAAATGTTTTATTCGTAAATACAATTGTAGTTTTAAAAATTTAATTCTTTGTACAAAATAATTGCACATATTTTTGTATAGTAGATTTATTTATTTTCTTGAACAGATAAAGTAGAAATTTGAGCTTAGATATTAAAGGCATTCGTAAAAATATGATTTATAGATTGCACAAGCAAAGCAAAAATAACTGCAAAAGAACTAAGCAAAGCAGCTAACTGAAAACATTTTATTTCTCATATTTATTAAAAAAAAATAAATATATTTATGTATTTATAGCTTAGAGATAGAACAAGGCACTTCATCATTTAGCAGCTGACACAGTTGTCGGAATGAAAACATATATATTTTGGGGCAACAGAGCTGCAAAAGTTATGTGCATGCTGCAACAAATGTGGCAACCTTCTGACGAATGGGCCAATGCAACATTTACAACAACAACGGCAACAACAAAAGCCTTATAAACATGCAGCAGGAGCATTGTTTAATTGCCCGTTGAACAAATTAAATGTGACATTGGCACAAAAATCGGGTAAAAATGCAGCTCGAGTTTTTTGGGGTGACTGTGAAGTGTTGAAAGTTTTAAATTTATTATGTTGCATACACTTATACATAGAGAAAGGGGTAACAAAGGGGGCGGGGGGAGGGGATGTATAGCAATGGCATTAAAATAGTTTTAGTTAAAAGCGCAAAAGGCAAGCTGCAAATTGATGTCAACATTTAAAATGCAAGGCACGAGACAGGGACTCAGACATGGACACAGACACAGAGTGGTAACAGCCGCAGGACGAGGCGAGTACACAACAGGGACAAAGGGGGGGATGGACTATAGGCGACGAGCGACGCTTAATGTGCATTTTGGTCACTTAAATGTGCCCCAGACGAGACGAGAGCATCTGGCGAGAATTGAGGCACAGCTGCAGAGTGGGTTTTTTTTGGGGGCAGTTGAGGCTTTTTATTACTGCAGCATATTTATCTTCATCTTGAATGTCGGCGCGTTCGAGACGTGCATTTGATGTGCCTGCCCAGCTGAATGTGTGTGTGTTTTAGTGTGTGTGTGTGTGTGTGTGCTGCCAGTAGCCAATGCAGTCAATCGTCCTGCATTGCGTCCTCTTTGGTGTTTTGCGTTTTGGATGTCAACGCTTTGCTTTTGGTTTTTATGGTGCCAAAGTTGCCACTTGGCTTGACAGTTGACACCACCCACCCCCCTCCCCCCTCCCACCTCTCAGCCCATCACTGCTGCTCGTTGCAATCTTGCACACGTTGCACTTGGGTCTGTGCTGCCCGCCGCTGGACATTCATAATTCTCTTTGAATTTATGAACACTAAACTGTTATTTACGATACTCAAAGGCATTTAATGTTATACAAATGTGACTGTGGGGATCCTATCTGAGTCCTGGCCAAGCACTCGTATTCCGTGTCAGTTCCAACAGGCTAAGCTGCAAAACACTGCCAGTGGAATGGAAAGAACTACGAGGAAATTAAAGTGTTTGAAAAAGCAGCACAAAAGTCCCTCCACAAGGATATTAGTTTTAAATCATAGTTCAGTTACAAACTTGCCAAAAGCATGTTTTTGTAAAGTGACATCAAAAAGGGCAAATAAAATGGGAAAGTTATGTAAATATTTTCTTATATTAAGTCAAACAGACAGATTGAGACAACTTTGATCCAATAAATAATAATATGAGTGTTTCTCAACAGCTCTCACAAAAGTATAATTAATAAATCTTTTAAAAACAAAATGGTTAAAATGATTATCTTATATTTTTCATGAATTATTTTTTTAGAGAGGAATCAGTTTCAGCATCACGAAGACATCTTAAATGAAGAGTACTACTAGAAAATTAAAAGTTTAAAAAATCAGCACAAGGATATTAGTTTTAAGTCATAGTTTTCGGTTAGAAAAACTTTTCAAAACCATGTTTTTGTGAAGTGACTTAAAATAAGGTAAATACAATGTGAAATGTGTTTAAATATTTAAGATTGAGAACACTTTGATTCATTAAAAAATAATATGAGTACTAAAATCAACAGAGGGAAAGCAATATTATTGATTCTAAGTAAACTCACATTTTTCAAATACAAAATTGTTGAGAAGATTAACTTATGTTTTTTTTTAAAATGATTTTGGAGAGAATGCAGTTTATGCCACACAAATACATCATAAATTTCTATTCATACTCATATTTGTCAGTCTGTAAAATCCCAAAATATTTAAATCTATTTTAAATTCAATTTATTATTTAAATTTTTTAAATTATTGATTGGAAATGTAAATGATTTTATAACATATGTTTTGTTGAATATGCTTAAAATTAGATGATGTTCCCAGTTCTTTATTTTATGAACTCCAATTCATAAAAACTTCTGTGCAAATTCTTCCTATAAAATTGAGCGTGATTAAATTAATAATCGCCTCAGAGAATGAAATAAAATTTAATTTTAAATGCCACTTAGACTTTATAAAAATAATATAATAATTATTAACGATTAGAAATATATCTAACTCAATTAAATGTAATCTGACGGAATTAATATGATCTGAGACCAATATTTTTAAATATTTGTATAAGCAAATTGTTTACTGGCAATATATTATTTATAAATAAATATAATATATATTTGACTGATTCTGTTGCTCAAGCTGAAAATTAGGCAAGTTTTTTAAATCGAAGCTAAAACAATAAAAGTGTCTTTTAAGTTCATTTCTGGTAGCATATTATTTATATAAATATATATAAAAAATATATTTATTTAGATTGTGTTGCACGAACTGAAATGAATCGAAGTTAATTGTGCAATTGTCACATTAAGTATACGTCATGCTGCACAAACATTTGGGAGACTAAAAAAATAGGCAATAACATGCACAATGATTGTTTGTTAATAACATAAATCGTTGTTGGCAACAACAAATAATAAATGTCAAGAGCAGCTGAGTACTTGTTGGCCACTTAAAGTGAATGAAATCTAAATATTGATTTATAGTTGAAGGGAACATTTTGTGAGTCGGTCGCCTGGCTGGATTTTGTCAACGTCATCAATAAACATAAATCATTCCCATTATTCAGCATTCACTCAGCATTTGCCAGAGTCTTCTGCACTGCACATTACTCGTTCTAATTTCCTACATATAGTTGAAAATGATTTGATAATGAAAAGGAAATTAAGTGCACATTGTGTTGACCCCCTCAAACTCTCTCTCGCTCTCTCTCTCTCTGTCTCTCTTCATCTCTCTTTCAGCCACTGATGATGTTGCTACCTCTGCTGTGTGTTGCCTCATGTTCCCATTGCAGTTAAGCGCAGCTGTTTGTGCCACTGCATCTCTGCCTGCATTTGAGTGGCAAACATCCGTTTCCGCTGTTTGCCAATGTTACTGTTCTGGACGTGTGTATATTTGTAAGTGTATGTGTATGTGTGTGTGTGTGTGTGCTTTTCATGCATATTTCAAATAGTGCTGCATATTGCAACTGTACCCCAAGCAGTGGCATACACATACACAGACATTCCCATGGGTCTGCAGGCGGGCAAACGCCATTGTTTTCCAATTGTTGGCTGTCTCAGCTCCTCAGAAGCAGAGCCATTCAAATCCTTGGATCACATTTGCACTGCTGCAACGGATGCTGGCCGAAATGGAGAAGCTGTGGCTGGGGCACGACTCTATCTGAAGCCTATTTGCATGACTGTCTGGACACTGAAAGGAAGCCTATTCGGACTACTTATTGGTTTACTGAGCTGCCCGCCACGTTGCGGTTTCTCGTCCAGTCCAGTTCTCCCATCATTTAGATGCTGGTTTATAGATTTACTGTAAATTGCTGTAACTTTATCATTTGCAACAGTATTTAATTGTTATCGATGCCACTAATTATGCCTGGCCACATATCTCGACTGAAGATGATAGCAACTTGAGGGCATATTTTATATATATATATGTATATATATATATATTCAAATAACCTTTGCAGGCAGCAATTGGTTTTACTAGCTTATTACTTAGAAATTAATATTAATGAATATTTAAGTACATAAAATAGTTTGGCTATTAATAAATTATTTCATAGCATAGTTATTAAATATTTATTGATTTAATTTGTTATCGATTGTTTTGTTTTTTGAAATATTTCTAAATGGGTTAAAGACTGTTGAGTGGGTTGTGGCTAGTATATATATATATATATATTTATTTAATTTAGTTAATTTAATATGAATAAGTTCAAGTCACAAATAATAACTGTTGTTGACCGCAGGACATGTTTTGGATGAGTGACACCACATTCCACATTCTCGCTAAGCTCCTTCCTGGCTGCTATTAACTTGACCCCAGCTCCAGTTGGCACCGTAAATAGATTGTTATTTTAATTGTTTTTGCCTTTTGTCGTTGTTGTTTGTTTGTTTGTTTATTGTTTTCTTTGCCTGAGGCATAACTTAATTATATTTTGTATTCTCTGTTCTGGCTTTACAGTACAAAAGGCGCCATTCCCCGGCCCATGTCATTGTTTACTTTTGCAATTGCTCAATTAACTCAACCGCGGCATAATAATCACAATAAATACATAAACAACAACAACAACAACAACAGCAACAAAATCGTCAACAATTTACTCATTTGTCATAGTAAAAATCCAAGTCCTTTCATACTTAAATGCTTCGAGGCAAAAAATGTTGAATTCAATTGCGCAAATTTTTGTTGAGATTTGTTGTTATTGTTGTTCCTTCTCTTGCCTATATATAAATATGAGTCAACAATTTTTACACTATTAAGAATATAATCAATAAAACAAATATTACACAAATCACTCGGGTTGGGAAGAATATGAATTGTCGCCCTTTGAAGTTGCTGTTGAAAGACGGCATAAAATATGCAACAGAATTTTGTTGCTGCCTCTTAATTGATTCTGTGCTGTCCATCGGAACAAAAATCCATTTTAATTGGCTTCTACTCATAACTGGAAAGCGGGTTCGATTTATTTGAAGTTGCCGGCGCTTGGGCGCCATTTGAGCCTGGCCAAGAGGGCGACACTCCCTGCCAATTACCATGCAATTTTCAACAAATAGCCAGGCCATGTAGTTATTAGCTTTTGTTGTCGTTGTCGTTGTTGTTATTGTTGTTGTTGTTGTTGTTTTCGTCGTAGTTGTTGCAATGCCAAATGTCATGTCAATGTTAAAGCCATAAATCTATGTGCAATATTTGCCGGGGCTGCCAATAACGGAAGTGGACTGTGTGGACTGTGGACTGAGCGGATGGGTGGGCATTTGTTAGACTGTGCGACACATGCAAAACTTGGCATTACCACATGCAAAATGCAAGAGCATATTGCAAGAAGCCCCATCAATTGGCCACAAGGCAGAGGCTGGGGCAGGGGCAGAGACAGAGGCAGAGGCAGAGATCCAACTGCTTTTATTGATGTGAATACCCTGTTTGCATAAGTTGACAAAATGTCATTCACAAATTTAAAAAATATATTTATAATGATAAATATATTAAATAATTTTATTTATTTCTAAATTTTAATATTTAAATATCTAAAATAAAATAGAAATATGAATTATTTCGTGTACTCTTTAAAACCACTATAAATTAATTTGAGCCCTCTCCAAGAATTGTTAACAGGACATCTGCTTGTCCAGCACTATTGACTGAAGCATTCATAGTTGCTCAATTTGGCTTAGTGGTATTAAAAGGATGAAGAGAGTAGTGGGTAGGGAGGTAGGGGGTAGAGAGTAGGGAGTAGGGGTAGTTATAGGGTTGCTAACAGGTCAAGTGTGCAATTTGCTGCTTGTTTGAGCCAAATGACATAGTTAGCGCATTGATATGGCATTTAACTTGAGCGAAGACACAGGACTATTATTATCCTGAATTGGGCATTATTTATTTATAGATGTGGCTTTGCAATATTGCTTTTTTATTAAATAAAGCTCAAGTCGTATTTTATTTGTCTTATTCGAACTTATTTAATATTTATTTATTTAAAGTGTTGATTATGTGTTTTATGTGTCTAAAAGTGTCTTTATTATTTATTTAAAATTATTAAGTTAAGTTGAATATGGGACAAAAACATTAGAAATTTCGAATGCCTTTTTATTTATGAAAAAAAATAGTATATTTTAAAGAGATGTTAAAAAGTGTAAAGCTAAGGAAAGTTAATTTTGTTAATTTCATTCAAAATTATAAACTTTTAAATTATTTATGTTGAATAACTGAAAAAAATCTTTACAAATTTAAAATACAATTTTTTTAAAAATAGTTGTATAATTTTAAGCGATGTAAAAAAGTGTGTAAATAAGGTAATTTTATTTAGCTGAAGAGCAATTGTTGATAATGTGATATATGTTTCCTAAAGTGGTTTAATTATATTTTATATAAAATTATAAAATTATTTAAAAATTAAACATTAGACTGCCAGTTTATTTATGAAAAAACAAATGTTGTTAAGCGATGTAAAAAGTGTGTTACTAAGGAAATTAAATTTGGATTGTTGATTATAAAATTTTTGTGTCTAAAAGTGTCTTAATTACATTTTATTCAAAATTATCAATTATTTGAGTTGAGTATGTGAAAAACGTCAGAAATTTAGAATGACCATTTTAATTTTTAAAATAGTTATTAGATCTTTCATTTTTTATTTATATTTAATTTATTTTATATTTATACAAATTAGCTGTGCGACTGGTTGGCAATGACCCCTTTCAACTGAAATTATATTTACACGTTCAAAGCATTTTGCTTGAGAGCCATTTTGTAATGCAAAAACCCTTCTGGCCAACGGTTTACAGTTCGTTAAAAGTGTGTGGATTACCTTGAGCAGTCGAAAAATGGAAACGTTGCCACTTTGAGTTAATGAGATGCTTACATAGACATATATTAAATACATATTACACACAAACACACACATACATGATGCATATCATCAACTTTTCAGCATTTAACATGCGATTTATTTAACAAGCACTCGAATTACAACATTCAGCGTGAAGCGTGTGGCGCGTGTGTGACAGTGTGGCAGTGTGGCAATGTGGCAGCTCCGCCTGCTCTTTAGAGTTAACAGCACCTGGCTTTGCAAAGGCAAATGTTGTTGCCAACGTATTTGCTTTGCGTCAAGCTGTCAACACAACTGTCAAGTCTCAATGCTGCTGCTTCCGCTCTGCACCCCCCACGCACCCCACAAATTCTTCTTGCCCCTTGCAGCTGCTACTCATCAGCTCTGCTTGCATCTTCATTTCAATTCACACGCTGTTTCTGCTTTGCTTTTACATTTTACTTTTTACATTTTACATTTTACATTTTACTCTTTGCTTTTTCCTTTTGTGCTGTTTCTGTTTCTGTTTTTGTTTTTGTTTCTGTTTTTCTCCCCTTTTGCACGTAAACTGTTTGCCTTAATTAAAATTATGTGCAACGCACAAACAGTTGGCAATGCCCAAAAATTGTTTGAGCGTAATAATAAAGTCATTTCCGTTGCCAGCTGTGCAACACGAGAGGGGGGAGCATACCCAAAGGGGGGTAGCAAGGGGAATGGTCATTGATAACCTGTAATTGCATGTGTAATATCTGCTATGTGTGTGTGTGTGTCGTGTGTTTGGTTGGAAACAATTCATGCGTATGGCAAATTGTGGCTTGTTTCGTGTTGGCTGCCCACCAGTTGACTGCTGTGCGGAGAGGGGACGGGGTAGAGGGGAAGCGTGTGTCGTGTTGCGACAAGATGGTGACACTTTGAGCCAAGCTGTTGGCGCCGGCAACTCAACAATTTTCGCCATGTTCTGCAACAGAAGAAAGAAAATTCATAAATACTTCCCAAAGCAGATTATTTTCTTTTGTTCGCAGAAATTTTCTTTGTTTGCTAATTATATAAAAATAATTCAATTACTTACTTTTATATAAAAAGAAATTTAATATAAATGTCATAAATGATGTACTTTATTTATAATTTTAAATAGAGCAAAACAAATTGAATATATATTTTAGCTCAAGTCTGATAATATCTGGTCTTTAGCGCAGTGAAAGTCATATTAAACTGCTTCCACCTGCACGGCATGGATTCGCCTGCAGCTGTTTGCATGTGTCAGACTGTCTTACCACTCCTCTTAATCCACACACCACCCCCAGACCCCCCTCCCACAAATCTACATGCAGCAGCTGCTACTGCTGCTGGCAGCGCATGTCTCTTTGGGTGTCAGTTGGTGTGGCATTGCCTGGCTGCCTCTCATGTGTGTGTGCGTGTGTGTGTGCGTGTGTGTGTGCGTGTGTGTGTGTGGCGCTGGCTGGTTGGCCGGTTTGCTCGGGCGCGTTAAGCGTAAAATGATGCAAATTACTCGGAGGCGTAACACCTTTTACAAACGCAATGACGACCAGGACGGAGACCAGGACGAGGACCAGGACCAGGACCAGGAGAGAAAGTGGAGCATGCGAGCGAGTCTGAGCGACGGTGTTGCCACAAAAATGAACTAAAGCTGCATTCACAGCTCGAGGCTTTTGCTTTTGTCATTTGCAGCATTTTTGTTTGGGGGCCAAAAAAGTTGAAACTTTTATCTGGTTGCCGTCCGGCATTTCTGCAGCTGACAACTGAGAAATTAAAACGTAAAACTAACTGTGGATTTTCTTCGTTGTTTTTTATATTTTTTGTATTTTATTTGATAGAAAACCCTTGGATAAAATGAGCCAAAAGCTTGACTATTCCAGCATGAAATTATATCATATCCATATGGCAGTTTTCACTTGGCATAGGCTTTTCCTAGCTAACAATTTGCCCCCCCCCCCCAACCCCTGCTCAATCAATTTCGCAAAGCCCTTTTTCGACACATTGACAAACTGAGAACAATTCAATTTTTTTTGCCAAGCTCAGAGGACTCTTTCGCCCTGTCGCACTGTCGCCGCCGCTCGCTTTTGTTGTCGTCTTATAATAAGGCGCGGCTGGGCCGAGGGGAAATGTTTGGACGAGGTGGGGGGGGTGTGTGTGTGCATTGTCTGTGGACCAAGTGATTTACTAGCAGCGACTCTCCAGCCGCTCCTTCAACGTATACTTATTATTATTGTCGTATATTTATCTGACGCCTGCCTTTTGTGCGAGCCGCATAAAAAGCAATAAATATTAAATTGTATGGCGGAAGGTGGGCGTTTGGGTTTTGGGTTTTTTGAGTCAGGGCAGTGGGCGTGTCTTGAGGCTTACCACACAGTCTGCACAGACAGTCAAGTTCTATTTGATGTGAAACTTAAACAAGCAATTAATTTATATGCTGTTTCAGTTCAGTTTGAGTCGCATTTTCAAGCAGCCAAAGCACTTTCTATGTAAATTATGTTAATGGTTTTTTTTGTGCACACCAAATATTTTCATAACAATTTGCCAATCATACATAAATTATTTTATACATATATATATACTTATTAAATATACATAATATTTGATATACATTCTGTTTTTTTAGTGTTTTATATTCACTGATTTTTGCATAACAATTTCAAATAAATGACTTGATTCTTTTTACCGACTTATTGAATATTAATTAGTTTCGACTGCTTTAAATTAAACTTATCGAGTGGCCACAATTGCTATTTAATTATTATTATTTAATTTCTGTTTAACTGCTGATATCAATTTGATTTCTCACATTATTCATTTGCATTAATTGCAAATGTTTTATTTTTATTTGGTTGCATTTTTGTATATTTATTATTTTCCTCTGCTCAGCAATACTTCTTTTATTTACTGTGTGTATCCCTTTCTGAATTTCTGAATTTCTATACCAAACTTGCATTCAAATTGCTTGATTAGAGTAGTTTTGGTTGAATGCAAACAATACTCAATCAATTTTCCTAGAATATTCGCAATTTTTGCAATTCTTTTGCGTACTTAATTTTGTTTTACTAAAGCCTTTATTATTGATTGTTTGTTGTTTCTTTTATATTTGTTGTTGTTGCATACATTCGGTGGGACTTTGACGAGGGGGCGCAGGCAGTGGGCGTGGCGAGTACAACAGCAGCCAAAGCTTGAATTATGAAAGAGACACAGCAGCAGCAGCAGTGGCAGTGGCAGTGGCAGTGGCAGTAACAGTTGAGTTCAATACACCTATACAAATATCACTGTGTGTGTGCGAGCGTGTGTGTGTGTGTTGACATTTCCGGTAGCCGCACGAAGCTGTGTTTCTGTGTCTGTGTGTGTGTTGACAACAGGCAGATGCAACTTTGGTCAAGCTATTGGCTAAAATTGTTGACGATTTGCATACCCTGAAAATGCATTGTGCAAATGTTGGTTAGATTGGTTAAAGACCAAGATATATTTATGTATATAAAATGACTAAAATATAATTGTTAAATAATAATCATAAAAGTTGAATATTTAATTATTTATATATATTTAATTTATTATAATTAATATTTAATTTAACTCTATTAAACGAATTTGTTGATAAATTTATAAGGGGTTTTCCTAATATGTTAATAATCATAATAATAATGGGCACTTGTTAACTTTTTACAGGGTATTCGAGTGTTGATCATTTTGAAGTTTGCTTTGTTGCATGTCTTGTTTCATTTTTTGTGCTGCTTACGTGTTGATGACATCGATGAGCTCTCCGCTTGCCACGTTGCCACTGACCATTTTCCATGGATACCGCCAACAACTGCTGCCCACTGCTGCTGTCGTTGATGATGACATTTTTGTTGATTACAACATTGTTGCACATTGTTTGTCTCGTTGCTGTTATTGCTGTTGTTGTTATTGTTATTGTTGTTGTTATGCTGTGGCTGAACCACACAAACCAAGTGCACTTTCAATATTGAACCGTACAACTCGCCTACATAGTAACCCACTCTCCACTCCACCCACTGTCCACTCTCTCCGCCCTCCACTCTCCACATGCAACTATGCATTTTTCAAGCATTTTGCATACAAATTTTTGGTCTGGCCAAAGGCATCACATACAGTAAACACAGGTTTTGGCATATTGAATTTTAGATAGTTGAAGTGTTTTCACTGAACAACTATTTCCCAAAAAGTCCTTGTTCGCATATACAAATATGTAGGTGGGCATATTTGAGGGGGTGTTGGGTGGGGGTGGTCTTACCTGCTTTTAATTAAAATACAATATGTGCATCCATTCGTTGGCCGGCTAATTTGCAGCTTGATTAGCTGAGTTTTATGAGTTTAAACTGCAGTTTTATTATATCAAAACACGTTTTTATCGATGTGAAATGTGAGTGTTTTGCATTTAATTATGCTAAAATAAAATTAATAATAAAATAATAAATTTCTATAGTTTATTTGCGGTGCCGTTTAATTGAGAAAAAGAGACTGAAATCTGTCAATTTGAAGTTGGAATTTTATATTATAATTATTTGTGCCAAACTTCTCAGTATTTTGTTTTTGTTATTTGCAATACAATAATCTGAAATATTTAAATAAATGCCAGTAAAAAGTTTTCTTGAAATTGTTCAACATTTGCCACGCATCTGTTGGGGCAAATTTTCGCCAAGTCGATTTGTTGCAATTTATTTGCAAGTTGCCTCTTTTGATTCATTTCCGCTTTCTTATTGAGTTGGCAACTTGTTGTGCAGTTTGTTGCTGTCTGTCATTTTGAATGCAGCGCGATTTCCGTTTCCGGCTGCACAGTCAAATGCACCGATGCTAATGACAGTCCCTGCAGACCCCCCCTGCCAGCCATCACCCTCAACTGTCGCTGTGCTTGTGAATTATGTGTGAATGATAGCTAAATTATAGCACGCATGTGTATTGTTGCCACACACACAATGATGCACAACAACAATTGTTGTTGCAACAACAATAATACTTGCAGCCAACATAAGCACAAGCAACTTTTGAATGTCAGCCACGCATTGTGTTGTCCTGCAAATTGCTGGCTCAATTATGTGACTGGTTCTGCCCCACAATATCTACATCAAAATCTCCAACTCCAACTCCCCCTCCTTCCCCTTCGCCTCTCTTGCACCGTCTCTATTTCGTTTTTGTGGCACCAGCTTATCGGTTGAAGCGAGGCACATGAATCAGCCACGGGGACATTGGGACAGCCATTTGCCGGCTCGCTGCTGTCCGGGTCTGGTTTCCGGACTTGCCGCTTTGGAGTCGAGTCGACGCTGCCTTGCTGCACTTGCCTCGTTGCCCTGTTGCCTGCACTTCATTGATTCCTCAATTGATTTATGCGTCTAAGCACCATGCGGCGGATGAGTAGCAAACTCATCGCCTGCGTTGCAATGCGCCACTCAAAACCCTCAACAGTTTTTGATTTAATCCATTATGCGTGGCATGCCACAAGCGCACCCAGTTGCAGTAGGTGTCAACGTGCGTGCGATAAACCAACACATTTATCGCGACTAAAAGGTGAAATTCCCTTTCTTGAAGTTGCACAAAAGGAAGCAGACAACTTCAGACATCCATTTGGAAATATATATATATTTTTTATGTTCCTTCTTTGTATAATTTATAAATTAATATTAATAATAAATTATGTTTTAATTACACAGTACTTACAATTTTTTAACTTGTATTTCTTTATCTGTTTGTAGTGCTTTTTGTTGAACTGCTTTTAATAATAGCAAATTAAAATTCTTCTAAAAGTTCAACTTAATCAAATTTATATTTTTATCAGATTTTTTCATGTAATTTGCAAAATTTGTAATGTTTGCAAAACATTTCTTCAAAATGTATTTGATTTTCCATTGTATTTTTTTTTATTCAAATTATAAACTCATTTTAGACATTTTTTCAATAAATTAATGTTATTTATATACACTCTTTTAAATTTAAATTTAGAATGTGTGCAAAACATTTCTTCAAAATGTATTATATATTCAATTGTAATATTTTTTATTAAAGCTATAAGCTCATTTAAGAATTATTTCCACAAATAATCTTTTACAGTGTATTAAATTTCAATTTAGAATGTTTACAAAACATTTCTTAAAAATTTATTAGATTTTCACATGCAATTTGTTTTGTTTTTTTTTATTAAAGTGTTTTAGGATTTAACCTATAAATTTGTTATATATATAAACACTGCATCAAATTTAAATCATAAGTACTTGTTAGATGTTATTTACGCCATATCTTTTTCAGCACGACAACAAGTTGCACAGTTTGAAACATACGCTGCCATTTCTGATGCCAACAGCGACTACTTCTACAGCTGCTGCAGCTCCTGCCACTCGTGGCACGTTTGGCTAGACACGACAAGCTCAACATGAGCTCGTCGCAGTGGCAATTGCAATTATATCGCAAACAGTATTCGGCGTTCAAATCACCGCAGAGCCACTCGAAGCATCCACTGGATATGTGTGCAGGATATGTCGGTTGCATGTTTGCTGTTGTGTGTTGTGTGTTGTGTGTTGTATGTTGTGTGTGTTGTTCTGGTCAACACTGTTTGCTCTGTGGCCCTAACTGTCTGTTGCCAACATTTTACTGAATTTATTTCTCCTATTTTTATTTTTTTTTAATATTTCTTTTCTTTTCTTTTTTTTCTATGGATGACATGCATGAAGTGTTTATTGCGTTTCACAAGTGCTCCCATTAAGTTGAGGCGTTAGCTGGCAAATATTATTGAAAATAAAAGCAGAAATGTTAGAGAAATGGGTTAAGAGAGGGAAATAGTAGAAGCGTTAACGTTATTACAGGACTGGCGATAAAGTTTGTTGGTCAAGTTGTGCTTTCAATTAAAGCAGTCAAGCAACATTTTGTAAGCAAAAACTTTAACAAGTTCTTGCAACAGTCGGTGGAGTCTCGAGTCTCGGTTCCAAGTCAGCATGAAAATCAATTGAAGCGCGAATTTGATTTAATTCACTAACTTTTTGGGGGCAAATTCTGCGACTTGGCACAAACGAACTTCCGTTGCAATGACAGCCAACTGCAACTGATGAATAAAACATGTATTTATGCGACAGTCAATGGGTGGCTCAAGTGGTGCACGGAACAGCTGGATGGGATGGGATGGGATAGGATGGGCTGGGCTGGAATGGGCTGGCCAAGTAGCACCATTCAGTCATCCAGCTGAGAGTGTCAAGTGTTTTCTCAATGCCTTTCACAGTTCGACAACAAGTCTAATGGCATTTTAAGTAAATCATAGAAAATTCACTGACGTTTTTCTCTCTCACACAGCAAAGTAATAAAACAATAACAATTTTTTAGATATTCTTTTTGCTTATGCATTTTTTTTTTAAATAAGTTTTCTTTAAAAAAGAAAATGCTTTTACTACATTTTGTTAACGAAAAAGCTGAAACATTTGCGATTAGCAAAATGAATTACTAAGCATTCTCTGTACATGAAAATCTGAAAAATATGAAAGTTTATTTGTAAACTCAAATAAGAAAGTTGTCGTCTTTTTGTGCATATTAAGTATTTATTAAAGTTACATTTGAACAACTGTAGCTAAAATTGAAAAGACTTTTTTAAGCACCGCAACTTTGTCACAAATCCAAAATCGCAATCCCGTTTGGCAAATTATGCAAAACTTAAGCGCTAAGCGTTTTCTTAAGCTTCTGACAGGACATGGGGCACTGGCGAGATGGAAGGATCCCAGCACCGCTTTGAGAGTTGAGAGCTGATGTTTTTGAGGTTCATTTCATGACCGCTAAGCCGTAACAACTGTCAAAGAACAGTTGGCAAGTGCCAGCAAATATATAAATAAATAATTGTAAGCTACTTTGTGCATGCTCTGGGACAGACTTAAGATGGGTTAAGAATGTTTTGGCCAAATTCGGCACATTTCTTTACTATTTGTGCAGGCAAATGCAGGCGACAGGAACAATGAGTTTTGGCCAAAAGCCGCTTAAAATTGGCAGACTTGTGGAACTCTGTTGAAATCGAGTATTGTTGCGCGGCACAACGCGAACTCATATTAGTTTGTAAAATTAATTTATTGTTGAGAAAGCCGCAAAGCTGCTGCTGCTGCTGCTGCCCGGCGTTGCAAGACAGGCAAAAGGATGCGATGCGATGCGATGCTGAGCCAAGAAATCAATTCCGTTGTAAGTTTGCCGCAAGTGGAAAGCATCGCTTGAAATTGCACTTTTCAACTGAGTGGCAAAACTTTTGAGTTGGCGTCCTTTGCAGTTGATGTTGCTGTTGCTGTTGCTGTTGCCCCTGTTGCTGCCCCTCGCCGTTGGTCATTATTTAAGTTTTCCCGTCGTACGACGACTGACAGGCAACAACAACAATTAATCATTTTGACTTTTAATCTTTCATTTGTCCTTAGCGTCTGCATCTTTATCGCGTCTACGGCTTTGCCACGCCTCCACTTTTAGCCTTAACCGTTTTGTTGTTGTTTGTGTCAAAAGTTTACGCAATCCTCCATAAGCACAGTCCCCCCCCCCCCCCAAACCCCACCAGATGTGCATGTCTTCCTATATCTATCCGTCACCGTCTCGGGCATCTATCTGAGGCTCAGTTTGTTAAGTACGCTTTTGGGTCGCTTAAGCAGACTTAATCGCATTATTACTTTTACGAGAGTTTTTCTTTATGATTTACGCTTAGCAAGTGCAATACGCACACAACTTTCTTTTCACCTTTTTCCCCATTTTCCACATTTTCACGATGGCTAAATTTGTTGGAAATGAAAACATCAGAAATGAACTTTTAAGTGCGGATTTTGTGGTCTGACATTTGGCAGAACCTATGTGAACATTTCACTTTTGAATTCAAAATTAGTTGTCTGCGAATTTTTGCAAATGAGATAATGCTGTCTAACGGCATAAGCTTAAAATGTGTGTAAAATTTTGCATAATTCGGTGAGTTAAGAATTCCGTCGAGAGTAGAAAAAACAAATTGTTAAACATGCTGCAGGAATTTCAAAAATTTGTCTGAAGTTCTGATTGAATTAGTGGCGAATGAGCAATTCAAAGGAACTCGAAAAACAAAAGATAAAGAAAATAAAGTACAAATTTGTTGTACTTAAATCAAAAATAATCACTCGATATTTTTTTATTTAAATTGGTAGCCATATAATAATTTAATACATATTTATATATATATCGATTATTTATTAATCTAGAACTAGTATAAAAAATTGAATTATTGATTTATAAAATAGATTTTTCTTTTGATATATTATTTTATAAGCATATAAAAAAAATGTAGAAAGATATTTTAATATTATTTATTTATTATTATTACTATTATTGATGTTAATTATTTAATTTAATTATTTATTATAATTTATTAATTATTTTAGCAGACAAAACACAATTATATCTCCTTTTCAAGTCTGAGCTATTCTTAATTAAATAAATATATATAAATAAATAATTACATGTTACACATATTATTATTGTTAACAGTCTTAAATGTATAATGTAAATATTATACAATTAATTTCAAACTTTAATAGCTCAATTTAATTTTTATTAGAATTATATTTTCTTAAATCTTAAAAGAATATGTAAAGAATTGAAAGGCAGTTAAAGTTGAGGCAACAAGAATTCCTCACAATCTGTTCATTTTAGCCATATCCAATAATAATGAGCACACTTTTACTGGTCGTTTATAACTCAATCTCAATTGGGGCTCGCACACGAGAAAATCAATTGAAAAATCACATTAACCGCACACGCAATTATTCTGATCATCATTATTATCATCATCATCTTCATGATTTGAACAGATTGCAATTGCTGCGATGGCTATAACAAAAGCTGATGTGTAAAGGGACGCATAAAACTCATTACATAAACGTCCAAAACAGACAAGAATCGCATTTGGCAAATTATTACGACTCTTTATGTTATGATGACTGCCCGAAATCCGAAAATGGTATTTCAATTTTATGCGTAGCTCTTTTCAAAAATAAAACCAACAGCAGCCAAAACCATTTCGAAACACAAACCGCAAAAGGGTACCCAAAATTTTGGGGCAGCTGGCCCACTCGGCAATTGTGTTGTGAGTGTGTGTGCTATTGTTGTGTGTGAGAGTGTATGTGTGTGTGAGTGTGTTTGTCGCAAATTATCTGTCAAAGTGTTGAAGAGTTGGAGTGTCCAATTTGTGAATGTTAGCGAGAATAAAGTACTTCATATGATAAATGACAGCTGCTCCATTTCGTAATTAACCAAAAAGCGCAGCAGCATTTTCAATTGTTGTCGAGTTTTTGAGAAATTTTGGATTATGGTAATGAATCAAGTGCTAAATTTAACTGATTGTCTGAGCACTAATGGCACTTATCAAAAATGACAGTTAAAGCTGTGAAAATCGAACAAAAACTAGTTTTGCTAGTTGAGTTTTAATTACAGTTTTTGTTATGAAATACAAGATTCATCCAATTGAAAACTTGCACTTAAAAATTTATAAATAAATTAGGCAATTTTCCATCAATATGGAAAACTTAATTTAATTCAACTTAAAGAACAAATAATTAAGTAAGCTTTAAATTGGTTATTTTTAAATTAATTATTTTTTTTTTATAATTACTGCCTATTTCAATTAAATATATATTGTTTTTAAATAATCAGAGCTCGAAGCGTCTCCTTTGACAACTTGAAATAATAAAAACATTTTCAGCATATTTTAACGCAATTAATCAAGTCTGCAAGCACTCAACTCGCTCAACTCGGTCTCCATCATTTTTCGAGGTTATTTGTTGTTGTTGTTTTTTTTCACATCAATGCATTTCAAGCGTAAAGCAATTACAAGCGGTTAAAACCACACCGGGGGGGGGTCAAATTTAAAATACAACAGAAAATAAAAGAAAATACTTAAAGGCCCAAATGCGAAGCCAGAAATGGCACCATTAGTGCGCATTAAGCAAATGCATTGTTTGTTTTAAATATTTAACACATATAAATGCAGACTCAGAGAGAGAGAGAGAGAGAGAGAGAGTGTGCGAGAGAGAGAGAGAGAATCAATAACAACAGATTTTCAACGTCATCAGAGCAACGCTGAAAAGGCTTATAAGCTAAGTACAAAAGATGAGGTATTTTTTAATGCATTAATATCTGTTTTTAATGATTCGATTTTTGCCATTGCAAAAAAGTGCGATGAGCGTAGAAAAGTTGTAAAGTTGAATTAAATTGTTGTGCTTAAAGTGATGTTTAATAAATTCAGGCAACTCAATTCAGTTATTTATGCGGAAATTGAATTTATATTAAGAGAAAGCAATCTAATTAATAACTAATAAAACAATTATCAGTACGCGAACACACAAAATCAACCCGTACATGGACTTTATGACAACGGCTAAGTGAAAACTCAGACTTATTCATTTGTTTGGCCGCTTTCCCTTTTTGCCCAGTTTTTTGCCCAGCTCGGACATCCGGAAGCTTCCGAAAACACTTCCGCGTTCACAAAAAAAAAAAAAAAACGAAAGCAAGAGGAGAAAAAAGAAGTGAATTGAAGAAAATTGCCGTAAATCAACCGCAACACTTTAGACACTTCCTTCCGCAGCGTCTTGGCCTGCGACAGAAAGTGAAGGCCGGCCAAAAGTCGTGGAACGAATGAGCGAAAATGTGGGCTGGCCAAAAGTGGTGGCATGTGATTTATATTCTTATTAATTTCCGTTATTCACGCCGCACACAACTTCCGCTACGTGTTCCAGTTGAAGCTGACCAGAGAGTTGCCACATCCCCCCCCCCTAAAACCACGCTTTACGCAAGCCACAACAAAAAAAAGGGAGAAAATTGTGAATACATTATGTGCACTCCTCAAGCATCGCTGCCTCGCCTAACAATCTAATTAATCAGCAATAATTCATAAAATTACAGCTAAACAGCAGCCAAAGCTACAACATTACAGCCAACGTGTTGGTGGAAAGGTCGTGGAGGGGGGGAGGGGGGTGGTGTGGCAGTTGCCTCGTTTGTTCCATACATAAATTAAACTTGAAAAGTGCATAAATTAAAAAGTGTGTTGCGCATACGTTGGTTGCACGCTTCAGCCGTGAAAAGTGCTGAAAGCGGTCAGAGACAGAGAGAGAGAAGAAGAGCGAGAGAGAGAGGGAGAGAGAGAGAGAGAGAGAGAGAGTTAGTGAGACAGAGACAGAGAGAGAGAGACAAGAGTTGAGTTGCGTTAAGAGTGGCCAGCAAGTGGCGCCATTAATTGCATATTAATTTAGACAAATTTGTTTGGCATTTTTATGTTGCACAAACAGAATACAACCACAACAACAACAACAACAAGGAAGACCAAAACAGCCGCATTATAAAATGGCAAACAACAGCTAAAAATTAATCGTTTTGCAATTGCCAATTTGATGGCATGAATATTTACCTGCGCAGCAAATAATGACAAATTGAACTATTTTAAAATTAATGCTAAATATTAAGATTTTAATTAAAAATCTGATATTAACGTTTTTCGCTTCTTTTTTTTTTGTAAATTTTTAAACTGTTATATCTTCGGTAATAATGGAAATATTGACGTTTTTCGTTTTTTTTTTAAATTTTTAAAACTGTCATATCTCTGATAATAATGGAAATATTGACGTTTTCCCTTAATTTTTTAAATTTTTAAAACTTTTATATCTTTGATAATAATGGAGATATTGCGGTTTTTTGGATTTTTTTTTTTTAATTTTTAAAACTGTAATTTCATTGGTAATAATGGAGATATGGACGTTTTTCGCTTATTTTTGTAAATTTTTAAAACTGTCATATCTTTGGTAATAATGAAGATATTGACGTTTTTCGCGTTTTTTTTTTTATTAAATTTGAGAATTGTACCCTTTCATTTGGATTATGTTTTTTTTGAGAGAGCATTTCACATTCGTTGTGTTTGTAACCTTGTTTGAGTCTGCTAGCAAATTTATGAATTATCTGTTGGTCATTTTGCGTTTAAATCGCAGTATCATATTAATTTAGCTGACGCCATTAATTTTGCTGTAGTTTCCTTGAGTTCAGTTCGCTATTCATCAGTAATATTAATTAAGCAGCTCGCTGCGGCAACTTGATCACGAACAAAGGATGCAGGAGGAGCAAGGGAAAGGGGGGCAATCAGGATGTACACATTATTATTGTTTCTGTTTGGAATGAAATAAATCTTGTGCACAAATACAATTGATTTGCTTTATTAATGCTCGCTCTGAACGAGAAAAACAATAAATGCTGAATTTAATAAAACAAAAAAAAAAGTAAGATGAAAAAATATTTGGCGTTTTTCTACGAGTGGAATTCCAGTGACTGCTAATCTCTTAGAGCTTTGTTGCTGTTGTTGTTGTTGTTTATTTGCCACACAATTTCACACATATGTGGCTATACTGTGTCTGCTTAAACTGTGTTTAGCTCATTTCCTTTTGCGTGAAGTGATTTACGAGTAATTCGCCATTTAACCTGTGGCTAAATTTGTAATTAGTCAAGTTTTGTGTGGCGCATGCATAAAATTTCCCTTTGCTCGGCTTTGCCGAATTTTGTCGTTGTTTTCTGTCGGCCTAAGTCTATTAATAATAAGCTGTATGCGTGTGCGTGTGCGTGTGCGTGTGTGTGTATGTGTGGTATATATTATATAGTGTATATATAGTCTTGGCTTACTGACACACACTCTTATAAGGAAGCGTTGAGTTCCTGGGGCGCACATGTGACAAAAGCCAATTTCATTTACTTGATGGCTGCGAAATGCTTGCATAAACCGCAAATTAATTTTGATGGGGTTACGGGGTGGAGGGAAAGTGTTTTATGTTTGTCAGTGTTTGATCGACACACAACATTTGCAAATGAGCTGAAAGTTCAACAAAAGCAGTTAATTAATTAGACTTTCGAAATAAACATAATTCTGTCTGCATTTATCTCTGTATTTTTTGGTACTTTATTCTTAATTTGAAGATGAACAAAATTCATAGCGAAATGAAAATCGATAAAACTGCTCTTTTTCTAATAAATTACATTCCTAATAACTTCGATTTCTGTCGAGTAAGCATGACTACAAGATACCGTGAGATAAGTTATTTATAAAAATAAGAAATTAATATAATTTAATTTATATGTTTGTCCGACAACTTGAATTTAATAGAAATAGGCGATTTAGAAATATATTTAGCTAGAATACAACTGCTATGATGCGCTTTGAGAACTCCTTTAAATTGGAGTAATTAATTAGCTAGCAATTTATTTAAGTTAATTAAAGTGTTCATTAAGTTTAAACAAGTTGCAACACAGACTATTAACACTGTCCCCACTCGTTTTATTTGATCGTTTGGCGACCACAAAATGCCAGGGAAACACCTTTTGTGATTCTATCGAAGTTCAATAAAAAGAAATTGATTGAAGTTTCGCACGCTTGTTTTTACGTATTACCCATTGGAGTGCTACTGTCTGCCACATTCTACACTCCCCCCCATATCCCCTCTCCCCATGCCAGTGTCTGGCACTGGCCTGGCTAGCTGTGAACATCAATTAAATTCATTGCCAAACAAATATTGTACAAAGGAATTATAAAAGCAGCCAAGCGATTGTCGGCAGACACATGTTCAAAAACTGGCAACGGTTTTGTTTTGGTCTGTCTGGGAAACGGCCCCAAAAGAGTTGCAGTTACTGCAGAATTTTGATTGAATGTGGAGCGAGCCCTTGCCGTGCCACTGTTTGACCTCAGCATCCTGCCCCCGTTGCCCCGCAGTTGTTGTTTTGTTTTTGTTTTTGTTTTTTTTTTGGCACTTTGAGCGTCGAGCGTCAAATGAAGATAAAAAGGCGCCGACATTTTGTAAACAAAGCGTTTGACATGCGAGGCAGCTTTATAGTCGGCTGGATTGTGCTGAAAGGTCGTCTATGTGATGATGTTTGAGCTGCCTGCGTAGTGCCATCACCTAGTGCCACAAGCCCCAAACTAAAACCGAATACTCAAACCCGAAACCCAACCCACATTTTGTTATCCCAGGGATTGCAGCTACAAAAATGCATAGCAAGCGAATATTTTTTCTCCTGATGCTTTTATTAAGTTTTTTGAATTTGGTTGCGTGTGTCTGTCGCTGTGTGTGTGTGTGTGTCATCTTTTGTATGGGTTTTTTAATTTTTCGACTGATTGCTTTATTACAGAGTGCTGCCCCGTGGATGGTGGCATGTTCTCTTCTGTCTTTTCGCATAGATTCTAGTGAAATTCACCATTTCTCTGCTGCTGTTTGGAATTAAAGGGGCTTTCATCGAAAGCCAGCAGTGAATGCAGCCAGCTTAGGAATTTTAACCTGCCCATACCCCACCCCCCATCACCCACCCCCCGCACAGCTCAGCATTTGTGAGACCTGTGCAAGGCAAATATTTATTTTGCATTTTATTGAAATTAATTTGCCAGACAAGTTGCAACACAATTTTTTGCTCAATCAACTTTTGTGAATAATCTTTGCTTATTCTTATTAATTTATTGTTTTTGAGAATTTAAGCCCTAAATCAGCTTTTCGGGCTAAACTATTTTTCTTTAAGTTAAGTTGTTAGAATGGAATTTTTATAAATATATATTTAAGGCCTGCCGCATTTTAATTTTTTTGCTTAACATCTTTTGTTTTTATTATTTATATTAGTAGTAAGTAAAAAAAGGTATTAAAAATACTGATCAGTTTATTATATAATATTGTAAATTTGATAGGATTACTAAGCTCTTATTTAACCCTTTCTAATCGGTTTGCATAGGTTATACAAAATTTTATTATGTTTTTTTTTTTTAATTGTTGTATTTACCATGTCAAGAAGCTCCAAATTAATAGTATAAAATGCTCTTTCATTTTCAACTCGACTTAATTGGCGTGTTGAGAATCAATTAAAAATTTCTCTGAATGAATGGAAAAATATGTCTGCTTGTTGGCTTCAGGCGAAATTGGAAATTGTTGAAGCGAATGAAAATAAATTGTGCAAGCAGAATACACTAAACGATGGCTTAGGCAAAGCAGGGTTGGATCTGGTTGCAAGTAGTGCATTGTGCGTTGCAAGTTGCAAAATGAAAGAAACGCATTGAAGTAGACAACAAATTTCGTACACTTAATTTCACAGCGTCAACATAATAAATCAACTTTTGTTGTGCCTCCTTCCTTCATCCGTCTTTTGAGTTTACCATTTTTCGCATAGAGTCAGACAAATAATTTCCTGTCTTATTTTCAGCTGCAAGGCAACAGCTGATGCACAAAATGTTGTTGCATGCAGCACAGAATACAAACAGCTTGCTTGTTGTTATTCAAATAATGCATTTGTTGTGTTTGTGTGTGTGAGTAATTTCAATGCACACACACACATAATGGGCATTCTTCACAAGCTGTGCAACTTTTATGATGCCACTCAACGGCATCTCAAGTTATTCTTGCCACATTTCACTTAGCGCCAGCAAAGTCATTAAACACATATTTGGCTATGAATTTGGTTTTAGGCAAGTATTTCTTTAGATTGTGGTTAATATTTGTAAAATTTGCAAATGACCTCAAATATATATGAAATATATTTAAAATGCATAAAGTTTATTGCTTGGATGGGTTCAAACTAATATTGTCAAAATCCCAATTGTGGGTTAAAATGTGACTTAGTACTTTGAAATTTATTTTACAGTTTTTGCTTAATTTCAGATTTTATTTATATACATTTCAACAAATTCATGCGGCTTATGTTTTTTGTTTTAATATATATGTCTAATTAATTGCAGTCGAATTAAAACGTAAAAGTAAAATACATTTTCATCAGAATTTTATATTTATGTTTCATCAACCATTAAATTTGTTTATTCAATTATTGTTTACCATTTTCTGTTGTCCATGCCAGAGTGCATTTGCATTTTTTTTAATTAACCAAATTAAACTCTTGGATTCAGGCTTCTTTGAGGCTTCTATTGCAGGCAGTTAGAATTTGGTTAGTATTTGGAAACTCTGGAATTTGACTAATAGAGATTGAAAATGTCAAGCGGCTGACACATCGAGATAACAATAAAGTTTCAACCAAACTAATTGAAAATTGCTGCAGTCTGGAAACTAAAACCAACGGCTTTTGAATATATGCGAATGGCGCCTTAAAGTATGTGGCAATGTGCACATTTGTGGCATAAGAATATAAAAATATTCAATTTCATATGCATTCGGAGAGCAGCATAAAGTCAAACAACGAATGCGAACTGAGCGCAGTTCGCTTTGCATATGAGGACATAGATAAAACAAGAAAAAAAATAAAAAATTTAAAGTATTTCAGTACTCGACTAGGATATACCCAACACAATTGTGACTTAAAGGAATTACAATTTTTTGTTAACTGAATCGAAACTTCGTCAGGAAAACATACGAAAATGCATCTAAAATGCATTAAGGTCAAGTTAATTCAACATTTATTGCTTTAATGAAGTTTTAGGTTATTTATTTATTTGTTGAATATAATAATATAACTAAAATAATTTTTAATTTAGTTTAAAAAAAATGTAATTAAAATAAAATAATATATAAAATAAAATGAAAATGATTTCAGCACTCGACGACGAGATTCCTAATACACTTGTGATTTTCATTACAAATTGTTGTTAACTGAATCAAAACATGGCCAGGAAAACATGCAAAAAAAAAACCTTAATATAAACTTAAAGAAAAAAAATCGATTTAGGTCAAGTTAGTAGTACATTTTTAGTTTTAAAGAACTTAAACTCAGCTGTTATTTATTTTTTTGTTGAATGTCGAGTAATAATAAAACTGAAAACAATTTAAATTAAATGAATAATATGCAATAGTTAACAGTAAATAAAAAAAAATATACAAATAAAAATAAGTATACCTTTTGGGGATCAGAAATGCATCGAACTTAGTGTTACACTCAGATTTAGTGCAGGGTATAAAATGGAAAAAATAACCAAACCAAAACTGAAATGACTATGAGCCAGGGGAAACTGCATAACACAAAAGCGAGAGACAAAGACTAAACAATCTTGCCCTGACTGTGCCTCAACTTCCTATTCTGTGACCACTTCCCATTACAACAGCATCCCCATCCCCCATCCCCCATCCCCATCCACATCCACCTTCTCCACACATACACACATTTTCCTGCTGTGCTATTGAATTTGGTTGGCAGCCGGCTTGCTGCAGGAGACCAAGAGTCACCAACATATTCAATTGCTAAAGCAGCTGCAGTGGCCAAAAACGTTTTTCTCCGATTTTTATGCACAAAAAATAGATGTATATTGTAAAATGTTGTGTTTATGCTGCAAGTGGACACGTGGCAGCTACTTGAAACCAAATAAAACAACAACAACAACAAGTGGAGTCGTTTGCTAATCAGAATATAACGAAGCTCACATTCTCTGTAAGCAAACATTTTTGAGTTGTTACGCAATAGTTAAAAATAGTTGAAGAATAAGCTTCAACTTACAAAAATATAAAAGATTGATACAGCAAATTCCAAGCACAATTTATGTTTATATGTGTATTTAACTTGCCCACATAGTTAGTGTAACCTGTACAGAAATTATTTAACGAGAATTACAAGTGCATAATTAATTAGCCCTGTCTGTGGTGGGCGTGGTATTGGCGTGTAAATTGGCTTTGACTTCGGCATCATTTTGTGGTTGGTTATTAAACAGAAAACAAAGGCAAAATATATATATATATATATATATATATATATACATATATAAAATGAAAAAGAAAATTACAAGCGTTGCAGATGCAAACATTATTCAACATTGCCAAGGAACATATTATGTAATATGTGGGTAGTTTTATACGTAGTCCGCAATGCTTCCTGACTGACTCTGAAGCCTTTTCAGTTAATTAAAAAGGCACTTTGCCCCTTCGGTGTGTGTTTGTGTGTGGGCTTGGGCATGGCTGCTGTTTCATTATAAATGGTCAGCAGAAACAAAAACATGATATTCCCTCGTAGAGTGCAAATGAATAAGTATAAATCAAAAGCAGTCAGAGGAACTCGCGATTTTGGTGCCCTAAGTCCGACATTCAGCTAATTAGTTGAAATAGTTTTCGGAGAGTGAAGCATTACGAATACTATAAATTGAGGTGAATGTTGTCTGTGAAAGCTATTTGAATATGGCCAACATAAATATATATTTGAAGTGACTGACTGATAGAATTAGTTAGAACTCTTGCTTACTTCGAAGCAAATTTAAATTAATACGCAGCAAGGTAATTAATTATCAGCCAGAGAAATATAACAAATAATTATTTTTTATAGTGTAAGAAATTGAATTTCACTTAATATTACGAATGCTATAAGTTGAGCTGAATATTGCCTGACAAAGCTATTTAAATATGGCTAAAATAAACACATATTTGAAAAAAAATTAGTTAGAACTCTTGCTTGCTTCGAAGCTAACTAAAATTATTACTCAGCAAGGTAATTAATAATCAACCAGAGAATATTACAAATTATTAATTTTTTATAGTCTATAAACTTGACTTTCATTTTATATGTGACTGAAATGTCTTGAATTTACCTTATGTAAAGTGAAAAATATAGTTTAAGCTTGGGTTTATATAAAGGAATAAAATAGTTAATTTTTAATGTTCAAACGATGGTTAATATTTTGAGCAAACCTTATTTTTAATAATTTAAAAATCGAGCAAATTAAATTTCGATATGGCCTATATATATAAATCTCCACTTAGCTATCAACCAGCTAAGCTTTAATTTTGAGCCTTGAGAGTGCTTTCACTTAGCGCTAAAGTGTTTTCTTTTGAGTAAAATTTACTAGGGCTGCCATTCATATTGGCTAAAAGCCCACAATTGTCAGTCAACATTCAGCTGGCTAAGATGACAAAATGTATTTGATGTTGTGTCACCGGCCCCCCTCAGTTCTCCACAGCTCTCTCTCTCTCTCTCCTCAGACAACTGTCACATTTGCTTTGTTTATTGACACTGCTTGCGTAGACAGTGCTCCAGGGAGTGTCGTTAGCGGAGGGGAGGGTGGGTAGGACGCCGGGCTTCGTCGGGAGTGGATGGGTGTTGGGTGTTGTGTGTTGGGCGCTGGGTGTAAACAACCCAAATTTACATTTGCTTATGTGCCCGCTGTCAACTTTGCTTTGTTTATGTGTTTTTTATTATGATTGATATTTTTTGGATTTTTGCTGCCTTTTTTGGTTATTCTGACATTCTTTTTGGCCTATCGAGTTTCATATTTATTGACAGCTGGCTTAAAAGGCGCATGTTCTTGACTTGTTTAGCATTTTTTATGAGCCGTTGGCACGTTTTTGGCGTTGGCCTACGACTCTCAAGTGTCACATTTACTAATTTGCCTGTAAAAATAATAAGATTTCACAGAATGGGTTTTAGAGGCTTGTCTTGTTCTTGTTTTCAGTATTTGATTTTGCTTATTTAATTTGAATAGTTTTCTTCTTTTAAATTTGTAAGCTTTTCTTCGGCAATTAACAATTCCTGTATTTTATATATAATCATCTTTTGACAGCAAGCAATTTTACTCAGGATAGCAACAAAAGAATATGAAACTTATTTAAATCCGAGTAGCTCTTTGGGGCCATCGTCAAGTGCCACTAGAAACAATGCAAATTTAATTAAAATTCCAAAAATCTGAAAACAATGCGCACGTTTTCATCATCAACATTATGCTCCGACACGGCCACGACGACAGTTGCACCACGCCCCCTCCCTCTCCCACATCTAGCAGCCACATACCCACGGAGACACACGGATGGGTCCCTGACCATGGCCGTAACTATGGCCATAGTAATGGCCAATGCAGCTGCGCAAGGACAATGCAGCCGGGTTGGTTGGTTGGTTGGTCTTCCTCCTTCTCTGTCCCTTCTGTCTGCCTGGCCTGGCCTGGCCTGGCCTGGTCTGGCAGTGCTTCTTGGGCGCTCGCTGCATGTAATTTCTATATTTTCTTTATTGGCAACAGTCAGTGGGGTATATCACAAATGCTGCTCAGTTTGTCATCAGCTTAAATTGGAATTTAATTTTATTTAATTTTATGTTCTCTTTATTAAGTAAAAACAATTATATAAAAAAAAATTAAAGTAATTTGAGCTAAGGAGACGAATTTATTTAAAGCGAGTGTTGCTTAGTTTGTCATAAATTTATCTTTGCAATAAACAAACAAATGCAAGTAATTAAAATAATTAAATACAAAATTAATTATATGTGACAATTTAATTTCTAATAATTCACAGCTAGTCAAATCATTTTTTTTTGGGGAATACTAATTACCATTTGGGAATGCACTAAATCACTCTCGGAAAGTGTATTCCGTATTCGCTGTTGTTTTAATTTCGAGTGTCTTTTGTCTTTTTCTTGTCGCTCGCCCGAAAAGCAAATGTAAAGTTTTTGGTTTCGACGCGAGGGATTTATAGCGATTATACTTTTGTGTGAGCTGCCTTCCGCTGCTGCTGCTTGGATAATACTTGTTGTTGTTGTTGTTGTTGTTGCAGTTGTTGCTTTTAGTCACGTTATTGTTGTTGTTGCTAGTTTCCTCTGATGGCCGCTCTGAAATTGCATTTTTATAAAGCTGAGCAGTCGGCAGCTAGCCATCTCCCATAATGGAGTAGTTTTTAAATAAACAATGCGATTTCGTTGCCACCAATGTTCCGCCGTGCAGTGCTGTCATCATCTCCGCATAAGTCCAAGTCAAGGGTTGCCACGTTGCCCCAACTGTCATTTGGTGTTGCTCCCACTCGCCACTTCCCAACCACAGGCTTTGGCTTTTATTTGCATTGCCATCGCGGGATCTGTGCGGCTTTATAGCTTCTTAGTTTTATTTCATATACGCGATGGACTTTTTATTCATTTCCTTTTCTTTTTTTTTCTCTCCCTTTTTCTTCTTTTTTTTGTTGTCTTTTATTGTGTCTAGATGCACATCATTTTGTTAGTTATTTAGACGCCATCAACACTTTAGCTCATGGAATTTTATGGTGCACTACAATGCATGAGGGATTCTCAAATTTGTAATGAAATTTGTCTGCTGTGAGTTCTGAAAAATATTTAATGGCTTGCATTGTGTTATAAGTGAATTGCTGGTGAATAAAATTGTTAGAGTAACTCAGCAAAATCTTTGCTTAATATTTATCTAGTATTTTTAGTTTATTTTCTCGCATTACTGTTGCAAGTTGTTTTTTGATATTTTCAATTATTTTAATTGCCTCGCCAGCCATTCACAATTTAAGACAAAATCTTACTGTGAAAACTACTTGATTTTCATTTTTGCCACTAATTATCTGGGTGGCAAGTGTTGACAATAAATTCACGCCTTTGCCTCGGGCAGATGGGGTAGACGACTCCTGGCCAACTGTGCAGCTGAAACAATTTGGGCTCATAAATTGGCACAAAATGAGCATCATCTGTTTGTTGTTGTTGTTATTGTTGTTGTTGTTTTGGCTCTTGTTACTGCTGAGAAATTCGACGCGTCGTGCAAGAAATGCGCAGCATTCACAGCCAAAAGCCGCAGAGACGCGCAACAATTCTCAGCCCATGAAGCAGCCGCCGAAAAAGCCGCAAAATTTCATTTGCGAAAGCCAAACGGAAAGTTGTCCTTATTGTTGCCTGAATGAGTTTTGGCTTCACGAAATCGCTTTTGGCCACGGCAATGGCAACGGCGACATCGACTCGTTCGCCTTGCAGCTTTTAGTTGGCATTTTATTATTTTTCAAACTTGCATGCGGCAGGCGGCTGTGGCGGCAACAAATAACTTGATGCTGCCACCGTTTCAAATTTAACAGTTGCATGCAGCAACTTTCGGCTTTGACTATGTTGCGGTAAACATAAATTACATCAATCAAACATTTCGTCGACTTGGCTTAAATTTAATATTTATATAAATATTACACACAAATATAATTTGTGTTTCTCGACTCATCTAAATGATTTTGCATAACACAAAATGTTGGCATTAAAAATAACTGTTGAGTCACCTTTGAAGGCATTTCTTTTTTTGCTGTTGAAAGAGTTTTAGATTTATTTGAAAAAAGAGTTTTACAAGTGAGTGCATCAGGTGCTGAAAAGTGTAAGTATTTTCAGCTTATCTGCTTGTGTTCAACGCATTTAATATTTTTATTTATTTTTTTGGCCCATCATTTACCCCCTTGAGAGAGTGTGCAACACAGCAAGTGGCTCAGAATTGACAGCGCTCTTAAAAGTTAAGTTTGGCAGTTTTTAAAAAACATTGCGTATACGCCGCATGTGTGGCAGAGTCGACTGCCTGCCTGCCTGCCTCTGACATAGAGCTTAGGTTGTCAGTTGGTCCCTTTGCATATGCTTCACTTTGCCCCTACTATTTTTTTTGATGTGTTTTATTTGTGTGCTTGTGTGTGTGTGAATTTCTTAGTTGATTTCACGAATTTACAGACCCATGCCGAAAGTGAAAAACAATGTAATAGAAATTTCATAAACTTTGCTGCATACTTTTTGGCGCTGTGCGCTTTCGACAAGTGCAAAACGGTCTTTATCTATAAGGATTTGCTGCAAAAAACCCACCGATAGAATAAAAAGACCAGAAAAAAAAACAAAAGTATTTTCTTTGGTTGCATGCTGTGTGTGTGTGTGTGTGAGGGACAGGGAAAAAGGATTGGCGGCGGGGTAAGGGGGGCACTGTGATTCTCTTTGCTGATGGTAGCGTAAAATCCACTTAAGCTGCCTGCAGATTTTCGGCGCGTTTTGCTTTTTGTTTTATATTTTACTTTTTCTTATACTTTTCAATCGTTTTTTATTTTTTTGAACATTTTTGTGTCCTGCCAATGTTTAGAGCGGTGGGCGGTGCGGGGCGGTGGTTCGTTGCATTATTTCAAGTTTGAGGCAAAGTATTTAAACCATATAAAATGCGCTGCGAATCCTTCAGCTCTATCTTAGTGTGGCCATTGGGAAATGTCTTTCACGGTTTGCCCGTAAAGTTTTTGAGCATTTAGCTGGAGATTTATTGGCATTTACTGCAACCGCTTTCGCTATTGCCCCAATATTGCCCATCCCCCCCCACCACCTGGTCACGTAACCAAGTTAGCTTGTTTCCTCCCCCCTTTCTCCCAGCTTGTCGAGTTTATCGCACGATGCTGCTGCATCACCATAATGATATGGATAATTCAGTTTTCATTCAGTTATTGTCAACGCAACGCTCTTTCTTTATTGCACCACATAAGCTGAAAGGAGTCAGTTTTCTGGCGAAAAAGGAATAAAATTCGTCGTCCTATAAAAAGGACCATTGACATTGATTTACATGCGCACGTTTATGGCCAGCAGCTTACTGCTTATAACCACCATCCAATCCTCCAAACCCACACTTTTTTTTTTTTGTGTATTTTATAGTACATTGTAAAAATTGTGCATTTCGCATTTTTATTAGCTGATCAGATGAGCAGCAAGCGCTGTGGTCTCAGTTTTATTGGCAGCTCTCAAAATTTCAAACATTTTCATTGCCCTTTGTGCTTGAGTTTCTGTAGTTGAAACTTTTTGAATTCTGAAAATAAATATATTCTGTAAATATTATAAATATTACGCTAAGAAGTGTTTAAAAGACTAATAGAAAACATTTTTAATTAGCCCTTATAAATTACTTATATATAGAAAGTGACATATATTTATGTGTTGAAATATATAATTATTAATCTTTAAACAATATGAAAATATAATTGGCTCTTATAAATTACTTAAATATAGAACACTACATAAATAAATTAAAGTGTTGAAATATATAATTATTAATCTTTGAACAATATGAAAATATAATTGGCTCTTATAAATTACTTAAATATAGAACACTACATAAATAAATTATAGTGTTCAAATGTAAATTTATTAATCTTTGAACAATATAAAAATATAAATATTAAATATATAAAATTACATAAATAAATTACAGTGTTTAAATATATAATTATTCATTTTAGAATTATATAAAAACATAATTGGCTTTTTAAATTACTCAAATACATTAAGTGACATAAAAAAATTATTAATTTTTAAACAATATAAAATCTTTACGGATGGTTTTTTTTTTATTATAATATGTCTTTGCTAACTACAAATCTTCAACTTTAGATGAACTTTTTGTATATGCAGAATCACTTCAATCTGCACATTTTGCTGCCCTAATTTGTATTCGCTTTTGAAAAGCTTCCCGGTTTCAAAGGCCATCCTGAGCCCATCCTCAGACAATGGCATATGGAAAGCGATGCAGTTGGATGGCTTTTTTTTTTGCAGCAGCTGCTTTGCGCGACAGCCTTTGAAGTGAGTTTTCAACTGTCAATTAAACTGTACTCTGCGATGGACAAGCCGTTGACGTAGGAGGTGGCAGTTGGGCGTGGGCGTGGCCATTGCCTAAGCGTTAAGCAAGGCAGTTAGAGAAAAACGTTAAAGGGGAAAATAGAAAAAAACAAAATCGATCTTTATTCAAGGCAGGTGTAGCGGAAAATCGTGTCCTTATATAGCAGCTGACCTTTTTTTTTTGTTTTTGTTTTTGATTTTATATTTTTTTCAAAACTGCTAACAAAAATTCTATTCCTCTTTTTTTTGAAGGGAGCCTTTGGAGCAATTACAATTAGTGTAAGAATAAGTCTGGGGCTGAGGATTTGAGTAGATGCTGCTGGTTTCGTGGGATTTGCTTTTGAGTTGAGAGTGAACATAATTGAATTTGGTTTGATTTGGGATTTAGTTGTGAATTGAGAGGTTCCTTGGGTAGGCTTGGTTAGTGTTATAGGGCTTAAAGTATTTAGTGGGTTTGGAGTTCAATGTGCTTGGAATTGAGTAGAGTCCTTTGCATAAATGCCACATAGTTTTGTTGCATGCAAGATACTTTAAAAATATGTTTTTCCATATTTGGATTATTTATCCAATAACCGCAGTGACTTAAGGCATCATTTTTTTTATATTCTGGGCTGTGTAAGCAATCTAAATATTTTATACGATTTTATTGATCCAAGCAGTCGCATTAAAATTGCAATATAGCTTTTCACTACTTACTTTGCCATTTAGGCAGTTTATTTTATTTTTTTTGGCAAAGTCTGTCAAACGGCTGATTTATTATTTATTAGCCATGACCCATGACACGGAAATTGTGTTCCTTATGGAGGGTTTGCTGTAGTTGTCGCATCCAGTCGTCCCACAAGCAATCCATCAATTATGCAACGACGTCGAGTGACGAAAACAAATCAAATGCGAGAAGATATATTGGCCTAAAAACCCAAAAAGTGTTGGAAACTCGGGTCATTTGGCAACTGACAAGCCGACAATTCATGGGCCATGGGAATGGATCTAATTGGATCATGGGGAAATAGTTGCTGCCACAAAATAGACAACTAGGCTCTCTAAATTTAATAGACGCCACAAAAAAAAAAAGAAAAGCACTCCAGATTTGATGTTTTTGCTTTCAGCCATCAGTCGTCTTTGACCCGAAACCTAATTGACTGGTTTTAAAATTAATTTTATTTTCTTTATTTTTTTATTTTTTGCGGTTCCGTCGCCTCCAATGAGCCATAAAAACTGCGCCGCATATCATTTGAATTGGAAAAGGTCTTTTGAGGGTTCCATAAAGGAAACTGTTTGCCATTTGCTGTGCTGGGATCAGGGGTCGCAGTTGTATGTGGATGTGGAAGGGGCGGGGGCGGGGTGTGGCGTACGTGAGTCGCATTGCGAATGGTGTGAAAAATGAAACTGAACCACAAACGGGCCCCGTTAAAAGCAGCAACTGCCGCTGACAGCTGGCATAATGAAACTGAAGTGCGTGAAATGAAACGGAAAAATAAATGTTGCTCAAGTGTAAAGCGGTTTGTCTTGCAACCGAGCGAGAACTGAACTGGAACTGGAACTGGAATTGGAACTGGATGCGGGTAGTGTTGCCTGCGAATCTGTCCATGACAAAGGTTTTCTTTTTTCACATTATATGTTTGGCTATTTTCTTGCCCGATTTTATTTTGTTACTTTAAGCCAGTTACCATTTTGACCTTGCATCGATATTTCTATTTTGACAATTATGGCAAGAAAAGGAGCTAAATGTAAATTATTATATTTAACAAGAATTTCTTTGTACAAGTTATTAGCTTTAATAGTTTGAATTTTGCTGTGTTACTCAATAAATATTCTTAGAGATTTGTTTATTTTATTTATTTATTTGATGCTTTCCATGAAATAACAATAATAAGTCGAGTTATGTGTATGAAAGGCACTCAACGTGTCTTTCTACTGCTTTGCATATTTGTTTCCATTTTAGCTGCTAGTCTTGCCTTTGGCAATTTATATTGGGATAGTTGGGCAGCTCTCCGAGCACTTAAATGCATCTCTGGCAATCTTCTTCTCACAGAGCACCAACCGTATTAGCAATACTTCTATGCATGTTTCCCCATCCCCCCCCCCCACCCGATGAGTACCTCTTCCATTACAATTTCTTGTCTGTCAGGTAAACACTTCATAAGTATTTATAAGCTTCTCTTCTATCACAAACTGGGACCATGGCAGAATTGCTGCATTAAAAGAGGTTCCATTTTTATGCAGCAAAAGGCAAAAGCATAAAATGGCAAAGCGCACTGCTTATAAGTAGTACAAATATAGCTCTTCTTCCTTTCTCTCCCTCTCTCTTACTCTCTCTTACTCTCTCTCTCTCTCTCTTTCGCTCTAACTTTATCTAGCTCTTGCTGAGTCTCTTTCATAAATGCTGTCTGCTCAGTGTTTTTTCTCTGTATGAACGGTGGCAAATTTTATGCTTTGACGAAAGTTTTGCTTAATGACAAAAACATCCGTCAGATGAACACACACACACACACACACGCAGACTCTAGTTAACATACACACACACACACATATTTATATATAAGAATGTTGCTTAAATAAATTAACAAAGTTGCCTTGGCTGTTGGCTCTTTGCCTATAACACGAAAGTTGAAATGAAAATAAAATTTAATTCAAGCGCAGCCGTCAAAAGCTGACGTCGACGCCGACGCCGACGTCATGTGTTGCTCTTAAGTACCATCATCAGCATCGTCATCATCCTCATTATGATCTTCATCATCATCAACAGCAAGTCCCGTTCTATTCTCATTATTCGTGAAACTGTTTTGTAGTTTTTCTTACTCGGCTTTTCGACACACACACACACACATGAAGAACTTTTGCAACCAGGTTGGTTTGTTGCAGCGGGCACAGGCGGGGAGGGAGCGGCCAGGATGTGTGGACTTTGTGAATTGAAAAATAGTTGCCATAGCTGCCAAACGCCTTTCACAACACATCAAACAGCTGCAAAAGTCAAGTGTTTAATTAAGGTTTTCCAGACGCTCTGCTTTTAATGTGCATTGACGAGCAAACGTTTGCTCTTAATTAAAAAAACCGCACAAAAAAAAAGATATATATATATATATATATATATATATATATATAGAGAAGGCAGCATCAAATTGGCTTGTTCATTATGCTCACTTCTAAATACCCTGAAAGACATTTGAGTGAACTATGAAACTGGTTTTTAATAGTCCTTTTCCTAAACGGATTTTATTTTGCTGCGAGACAAGTTGGTTGTTTTTTTTTTGACACCTGGTAACATAATGATAAAATACAGTAAATACTCATTTAACAATAAAGTATTTCTACACTGGCTAATCATCAAATAATTATGCCCTCTAAATGATTGTTATCCAAACTTATCGTCTCACATGTCACTCTTAATAATACCCAATTAACGCTCGATTTGTGAGCAGACCAATTTAGTGTCTTTGAGCATAGTTTGTGAAGTGTGGCAAGTTTTTGACCTGTCAGCGACGTTGTTGAAATGTAAAGTGGCAGACAGATTAGGTCGAAAGTTGGAAAAAAATATAGAAAAAAAATGTGCCAAGCGCTCCATTAAATTAGCCGACCAACAATTAATATTTAAGTAGCATCTTTTCGGCGCAAACAATGTAATTATCCCTGTATTTTATTATAACCTTAGATACATTTTTAATTCTGAATAAAACAAGACAACATGTGGGCCTGAAAGCTGCATTTAAATGATGACTAGGCTACCCACCAGTCAGCTCACTTCAGGCCTCCACTTTCCAGGTAACCAGAGCAACAATCAGCTTGCCCGACACGGAATAACAAAGCGCTGCAAAGGAGAATTTGAGCCGACAACAGCTTTTCGATTGAGGTCCTTGTCAGGATACAGAGCAGGTACAAAGCAACGGGCGCTTCAACAATTTGACTCAATATTTGACAGAATCTTTGGTCATCAGCATAGAAGCAATGGCGGACGTAGTCGAATGTTGTTTGAATGTGCGGATTAGTGTCGGAGGAGGATCTGCAGCTGTAACTGTGCCTGGCGTAGGATGTGCCGAGTTCGATTGGAGGCAACGTTTGGCCTATGGAATCTATGCGCAAACATTGCAAATGAACTTTGATTGTGCTACTCATTGTTGCAACAGCAGACGCACTTGTTGTGCACAATTCAACAACTGAAAAAGGTATTCAACTTTAGCAGGGATTTTTTGACAAAATTTTTTTTAGATAATTTATTTAGTTATTATATAATTTATTCTTTAATATGCCAATAAACTTAAATTGCTACTTTTTGCTGCATCATAAAATTTAATTTAGTTTTTTTTAAGAAACTAGATTTTGGCATTACAATTAGGCTTACTTGTGTCTCATTTCTTTCATCTATAATAATTCAGTTTTTGCGAACCTTTTCGTAATATTTCCTCTTGCAATTTGTCCTGTTGCAACTTTGCCAAACGCTCTAAGTTCATTTGCAACGTCTGCCCTTACATTGCTTTCGCATCCGTTGAGTTGGCTCAATGTCTGCCCCTCATCCCGCATTCTATGGCAATCCTCAACTCGATTGCTCGTTCACCTTTGGCATTTTGTATGCTGCGACAGCTTCCGCGCAGCAGTTGCAACAGTTGTTGCTGTTGCCGTTGCTGCTGTTGTTGTCGTTGCTGCTGCTGTTATTGCTTTGGCTGTTGTGATTGTTGTTCCATCAAAATGTGTCATTGCATTCTGAACTACTCTTTACTCAGCTCAACTGCGTTCACTTCTATTCCTCGCCGTGGGGTGTCACAGTCCATATAGCATCTGAGAACTGCGCTTGGTGGTGATCAGAACAGCCATTGACAGCAGCCTCGTTGACATTTTCGCCATCGTCATCGTCATAGTCATCGTCAATCAGGCAGACTGACATGGAAATTATGAGAGTTTGTATTTTGGCATACACGAATCGACCAGCGACGATTCTCCAACTCCAATCATCCAGAGCAGTGCTGGTTGTAGTTGTCCCATTTGCAGTTGTTGTTGCTGTTGTTGTTGCAGTTGTTGTTGCTGTTGCAGTTGCACTTATTGTTGCACAGCGTAGGGCTTATAATTTATGCGCGTGCTGCTGTTGCTGATTATAGCCCCAAGGCTGATTTCTATTGCTGCTCACGTACATCATGCAACACACAATGCAACCAGCGGCAACCAGCGGCAACCTGGCAACATGCAAATCATATGCACAGTTGTACGCAGAAAGGTGTTGCATCTCAAAGTAATCACGGCACTTGATTAAGTATTTCTGCATCTTTAGTTATACGTGGCAAAGGTTAAAAGGTTAAAGCACAAAATGCATACATAAATCATATGCATAAATAATGCATTTATTGTTATTATTTCGAATTTATATATTAAATAAATTAAAGTCAAAATTGTAGAGTTGATTGCATTTAAACATTAATTTTAATTATTGATTTGGTTTACATATCTGATTTACATTTAATTTAATACAACAGCTTTTGAGAGCATTTGCTTTACATAGCAAATAAATTAATAAAGATGATTATTGAGTAAATAGTTAACCAATAGTTAACCGTAAAGTAAAACGACTTCTGCATTTAATTAATGTTTATTTGGACTTGACAGTTTACTGAGTTAATAGATACAAAAATGTGCTGCTAAAAATGAAATAAATTTTAATCCTGTTTCTTTTTTTATTCTAAAAGATACTTAAACTAATCAAAAATATATTGCTTAATTTTTTTTTTGCTTTATTGAGTTAATTTATCAAAAATGTGCCGTTAAAAATGAAATAAATTTGAATCGTGCTATCTCTTTTGTTCTTAAAAATATTTAAGCTAATCAAAACAATATTGCTTATTTTATTTTAATTATTGGGTTGGTTTATTTGAGAAATTTGCCCCACATAGCAAATACATTTATAAAGATGATTATTGAGTAAATAGTTGAACAATCGAAAAACGACTTCTGCATTTAATTAATGTTTTTTCGAAGAGTTTACCAATTCAAATCTTGCACTTGTTCAATGACAACTTTGGTGAACTATTTGACCACATTGCAGATGCCAACTGCTTGTGCCAGTTGGTCCAGGAAGTCGAAGTCACCTGGTAATCCTTAGTCGGTTGGCATTTAAGTTTAAGCTTGCCAAGTTTATGGGCAGTCAGCTAACGGCTTGTTTTCGTGGCCAACCAGTTACTGAAGGTGATCTGTGGTGCCACCAACCAACTACCAACAACCACCTGCCACCTGCCACCTGCCACCTACGCCTGTTGCAGTTGCAGTCATCTGTTTGCAGCTGTGGCTTTAATTTAAAAGCACATTAATTTTGTCTGTCAAGGCGTGAAAAGTTTGTTTGAATAGCAAATGAATGAGTGCATAACTTGAAGTGAATATGTGTGTGTGTGAGTGTCTCTCTCTGTGAGTTGGATTGGACAAAGTAGCTGGTAAACTGACACAATGACCGAGTGGGCAGCACAAAAAGCGGACAGTCTGCAGGCATTTTGTTTGACAACAGTTGGCACCATTAAATGTCATCTACTCCGCACTCCGCACTCCCCGCTCCGCACTCGACTCAACTTCATTTTGGTCAACGACTGTTTTGTTATATTTTCTGTCTGTCTCTCTGCAAATGTGTGTTTTTGTCTGCTGTTTGTTTTGCATACTTTTCGGCGCCATTAACAGCAGACAGCAACAGCAACAACAACAACAACAACAACAAAAACAGTTGCCAACAACAGATCTTTTGTTGTTATTGTTTTAAAAAATATGTAGTTCTGTCCGCCATTGCAATGTGTCACTAGAAGGTATACTTTTGTCTCACACACAAACATGCATGAAAAGTTGGCTGGAGTACTCGACTTGCAGTTATCTTAGACTTGAATAAAAGCTTTACACTTTTACAGCTTTATTGAGTTAATTTATAAATTTAGATATACAAAAATGTGCTGCTTAAAATGAAATAAATTTTTATCCTCTTTCTTTCTTTATTCGAAAAAATACTTCAACTAATTAAAAAAATATTGTTTATTTTATTTAAACTTTACAGTTTAGTGAGTTGCTTTATTTAAATAGATCTACAAACATGTATTGCTAAAAATGAAATAAATTTTAATCCTGTTTTCTTTTTTATTCTAAAAAATACTTAAACTAATTAAAAATATGTTGCTTATTTGATTTGGACTTTACAGCTTTACAGAGTTGTTTTATTTAAAAATGCTGCTAAAATGAAATTAATTTTATTTCTGTTATCTTTTTTATTCTAAAAAATACTTAAGCTAATTAAAAATATATTGTTTATTTTATTTGGGCTTTATACCTTTTTTGAATTAATTTGTAAAATTAAAGTGTATGTTAAAATCTAAATAAATTTTAATCGTATTATCTTTTTTGTTCTAAAAAATATTTACACTTTTTTCCTTATTTTATTTGGGTTTGCATATTGAATATGCATTCTTTTTAAGCTACCCCTTGTGAACGAACTAATGAGTACAGGGTATGACAAGGCACAAAAGTTGAGATAAAAAGTTTGTCCTTTGCATCTCAACGGCAGGCGGCAGGTGTTGTTTGTACTGCTGACCATTTATTTAGGGGTCACTGCAAAGGCGAATTTGGTACCATTAGTTGGGCAGCAGTTGAACAGTTGAATTGAAGCTCTGGTTGTTGTTGTTGTTGTTGCCACAGTGATTGTTGTACAAGGATGCCAACGTGCCTCGTCGTGGCCCGGCAATTAGCAATTGGCCAAGAGGACAGCGCAGAGGTTGCCTGGCCAGCAGCTTGTTTTATGCTATTTGAGTTTTTATGAGCTGACTAGGCACGTAATTGTTTAGAAAATGTGTGGCAAGAAGCGGGGCAAGTGTGTGGCAAAGTCAAACTAAATGCGCTCAATGAGAGAGTAAATTGTTATTAAAATGCTGCCACAGCTGGTTGTTAGTGCACCAAAACGAAGCTATTTGAACTATTCGAATTCACCTTGGGTTTAAGCCACTGACAAAATTGTTGCACTCATTTCACAAGTTATAATTTGAAACAATAATAATTTCAATGTAGGTTGAAATGCAGCATTAAAAATTAAATGTAATTCAATGAAATTGCGGAAATTAATGTGGTTTGCCTTGTGCATGAGTGTGTGTATGTATGTGTGCGTGTGTATGCTTAAGCGGAAGTGCGAAAAAGTGAAAACTTTTTATTCTAGTTAAAAGCAAAATGAATTTGAAATTCGTGAACCTTGCCAAATATTTATACAAATTTGGAGCGTCAATTAATAGGCGCAACGAGGCGAGGCCAACTGACCTCGACACGGATGCACCTGTTTGAGTGTGTGTGTGTGTGGATGTGTGTGTATGGAAATTAATGTGTGTGTGTTTGGCAGTAACGGAAATGACAGCGCTGCAACGCTGCAGGAAGCAATAACCGAATTCAGTTACGTTGCACGGAAATGACACACGGGATGAAAATCGAAACGAGGACCAAAAGAGCATCGGAATGGAAGTCATATTCAGATCCGTATGTGTGTGTGTGTGTGTGTGATCCCCATTTGTGCGTGTGTATGTGCTACTTTTTTGTATGCACTTTCCGAAAAACTAATATGCAAAAATTGGTGCACAAATTGTATTTGCATGTTGCATGCTGCAAGTGAAGCACATAGAAATTTATTCCGAAATTAATTGGGTTTTTAGTAGCCAATAGAATTACAATCTGTGAAGATTTGATTTTATTTGCCAACCAAAACATACTTGTTTGTCTACTTACCTCAATGCCAAATTGAAAAAAATAGACAATAATTTGTAAATTTTACAATTTATTTATTTACGTTTTCTTCATCATAGTTTACTTTACTCGTATATTTACGGGGCTCCTTCGATCTATATATATATATGTATGTGTATATAAGTACTTGAGTCTAAGTTGTTTTCCTTCAATTTAATTCCACTTTTTGGTTGCTCTTTGCTTTCCTATTTATTTATTAATGTTTTTGTTTTGTTTTGCTGGTTTGTTTTTAGTTTAGGTTTAGTTTTATTTGTTTTGCCGGCATTTCCATGTAAATGCTGATTTATAATTTATGTGTATAATTATACAGTAATGTATGCATGTATGTATACTATATGTTTTTTTGTTGTATTTCACATAATTAATAATAAATTATATTTATAATTAATTACAATAAATTGCATAACAAAATTCATTTGACGTTCCGTTAATATAAATTATTTACGTTCTTTAATATACAATAATTCGGTTTTTAATAGTCGATTTTTTGTTTGTTTTTGTTTTTTTTTTTAATTTTTTATTGTTATGTTTACAAACAGAAAACAATGAAATTTAATTTTAATGCTTATATCATTAGTTTTTGTTTCATATTGTTACTAATCCAGCTAATTTGTTGAATTTTGTTACTTTTAATGTTGTTTCCGATGGTTTTTTCACTGTTTGCTATGAAGTTTTTTGTTGTTGCTTTTTTTATTCATTTTTATTATGCATTTGGGACCTGTAGCTAACATTTGCGGTTGATTTTGAATATACAAAAAAAAAAAATGTTTGCAGTTTTGTATTTGTTAATCTTTGTTTAATCGTTTAAAAAAGACTATGGTTTGTTGCATAATAAATTTGTTGGTTTTTATGTTGCTCCGTTAATTACTTTTCGATATAAATTGGTATTTTTTTGTTATTTATTATGGCTATTCGCTTTTTTTTTTGCTAAGTACAATGCCTGCTAATATTATTTGATAAGTGAATAAAATGACGCAATTCATTTTTTTCTTCTCGTTCTTTACATAACTGTTGCTGTAAATGTCAAAATGTTTTTCTAGTTAATTTGCTGCGTGACTTATATTTTAGATATTTTTAATTTATGTGTGTGTGTTTGGTTTTTTTCTTTTGTATTTATTACTCTTTTTATTTTTGTATAACAATTACTATCAATTTGTTTTAGTTTACATTTATAAAGTTAAGAAATTCGTTATTCATTTGCTTTAAACAATTTTAGATTTAAAATTTACTGTTTTTCTTTTTTATTTTCACAGAAGCTCAATCGTCCGCATATCGCTTGTTAAGTACTAGAAACAATAATAAATAATATAAGTCAACCGAAATGCACTGCAAAATGTTTTCTTTTTAGTTTTTTTTTTTTTTTTTTTGAGTATTTGGTGTCTCCAGCATTATTTCTTCTGCTCCTCCAAAGCACCCGTTTTTTTGTTCTTTTTGACCTGGGCATATATCGAGGCGGCCTTATAATTGATGGGCCCATAATGCTGACTCTCGAGATCGGCATAGATGAATTCATCATCGAAACTTGCGGGATTTAGTGGCTGTATTTGTTTGGTATACAGAAATGCAAAGTAGATTTTGTTTAAATCAAAAATCAATTATACAATCTTCCATTAAATGGAACATGCTTAAAAAAAAAACAATTGTTAGAAAGCGCTCTTCTCATGCACAGTATTAATAATCTATACCGCCTGTCGTATTTTTTTTATAAGAAAATGAGAGAAGATAGCGAGAAAAGTGTGTGCTATATAGCATATCGAACGATTTTAAGAATCGGCATTTAAATCGAAATTGGATAATTGGACAAATAGCATTGACAGCAGAACGACAGTTGAAATAAATTATTAACATTTGTACCATAACAGAAATACATATTTATTAAGTATATAACTTGGAATATATATACGAGTTTTTGGATTTACCTTTTTCAATTGTGACATAAAACATTTAGCTGGCATTTTTGAATTTTAGTTGAAAGTTATACAAAAAGAATTTAGAATATATAGGTATTGCTGCCTTTGTATGGATCCTCAAAATCGGACACATGCTATAAGAAATTAATATGTAATTTAGAACACACTTCAAATACTGGTATTTCGATTATAATTAGACGGGTTGGCAGATGATTATGGGGATTAGAATAGGCTTGTTTGCAATGCAACGATCAAGTGAGTTTTTCTGATTCATTTTTATAAAAATGAAGCTTTGGTATTTCATTTCCTTAGTGAAACTATAGTTTTAGTACATAAATTATATAGGAATAAATATAAATATTATAAAGTATTGCATTTAAATTAAATTGACTTAATTATAGTATGCTTGGCTCCTGTTTGGTTATCGCTTTATTGTTGTTTTTCTTTACTTTAATATTTTTATTAATGAACTAATTAATTATTAAAATAAATAGCGGTGTCAAGTTGCTTCTCAAGTTTCTCAAGAGAAAAGTAAGCGCAACTAATCATGGAATGATTTCTATATACAATACGACTGCTTACAGATAGGTTCTCATATACATACATATCTAAATTGTTTAAATATTTATTTGTATACCTTTATACAAAACTACTTCAAACTTAACACACATACAGTCAGAGTTGCCTTATTATCGAACTTAATTATTATATAAATATATATATGTACCATAATAGAATGAATCGGTTGTGCTTCTGGGAATGGTTTTTGTTTAGTTTAGTGTTAATAATGCTCGATGATTATTGTGAATCTAAATTTATTTGTTTTTTTGTTGTTTTTTTTAATTGTTGTTGAATTAAATAATATTCACTTGTTAAATTTAAATTTATGCTAACTATTTACACTAACACTAAGTGCCAATAAAAGATGCAACTGTTGCACTTTGGACTTGCTGTGTATTCGATTTCTTCATACGGGTTGTGTTTTTTTTTTTTGGGCTTCTTTAGAGACCGCAAAAATGTCCTATCAATAATTAAATGCTATATGAATAATGCAAAAAGTTGATGGAATGTGAACAGCAAGTGAAATACTCACACTAAGAAAAAACTCGAAGTATTCTAGAATCGAGTAAAGTGTTTCTCTTTTTTTTTTGTTTTGCCATATGGAATTGAGAACCTTTTGCTGAATGTGCTGATGATATTCTATAAACTAATGCATATTTTAGTTAATCGCTTAAGTTGACTGATCTTTCGACTGTTTATGCCTTATTCAAAAATCAAGAATTATGCTAATTATAAATATGCAGTTGCCTTTTCCTTTTTTTTACCCCTTCTCATCTAAATACTAAATACCTTGTATGCGTCATTTAGGCCTGTCTAAGTGTCATTCATCTTGCTCCCCTCTCTCTCCCACTCTCCCTCTCTGTCTATCTCTGATTCATTCTAAATGTGGACTTCGCGATAGCTTTGAGTCATAAAGTATCTGAGTGCCCCCGCAGTTGCATTCGCGATTGCTGCACTGCTCTGTGTGCTGTGGGCGGGTGTTGTGGGCGGTGCTGTTATATTGTGGGCTGCTAGCTCATCATCATCATCATAGTCATCGTCGTCGTCAACATCAATGTTGTTATCAGCATCATCGGCGCATTCCTCCTCGCAAAAGGAGTAGCCCAAATCCTCATCTTCCTCCACAGCGGCAGGAGTTGCTGTCGTTGTTGCAACTGCTGCAGCAATTGGTGCGCTTTGTTTGGCACTGGGTCGAGCAAACATAAAGTCCGGATGCGTTTTAGTTAGCGCCTCTAATGCCTCTAATGAGGCGGCGGGATTTAGTTGCTGCCGCTGCTGCTGCTGCTGCTGCTGCTCTGGTAACTGCTCCTGTTGTTGTTGTTGCTGCTGCTGTTGTTGCTGCTGTGTTTCGTTAGCTTCGCGTTTTTCATAATCAGACAATGTTGTCGTTGTTGCTGCTGTTGTTGTCGCAGGTGTTGGCGAAATTGGCTTAAAGGCATGCCGCTCACTCAGCTCCAGTGGACGATAGATGAGTGGACCCCGCACCTGCTGCCGCTCTAGTTGCTGCTGCTGCAGTTGGCGTCGCAGCTGCTGCAATTTGCCATTGGCCGTTTCCATTGTCTGGAAATGGAAAGTGTGATGTTTACGCAAAGGCAGACGCATCGGTCGACGCACCACAAGGCAATCGTAGGCGCCGTCCAACAGTTGTTGCTGCTGTTGCTGTTGCTGGGATGTGTTGGCGCTTGGCATTGGCGGCACATATCTTAAATTCTGATTACAGTCGGCTGCAGTTAATTGACTTGCCTGCAGCAGCAATTCACTTGGCATTAGCATTTGTTGTTGATGATTGTTGCCACACCCCCCACGCCCACTCCCATGCTCAGACCGATTGTTGTTGTTGTTGTGGCCAATTTGTTGCGCTGCTGTTGCTGCTGCTGCTGACGATGTTGTTGCTGTCGCGGCTTTGGCGCTGCAATGAGCGTTGGCAGCAAGGGTTTTAATGTTGTTGCTGGCGTTATTGTTGTTGTTGTTGTTGGTATTAGAGGCATCGGCATCGCTGACAAAATGCCGTTGGATATGTGCGAAGGGGTCGCTGATGGTCTGTCGTCGTAATTTCTTGCTGCTGGCATCGCAGTTGGCTTTGCTGCCGCTGCTGCCGTTGCTGTTGCTGTTGCTGCTGTTGCTGTTGCTGTTGCAAGTGTGCCGTTTAAGTGCTAAAAATGGATTAGTGGCCAACAGTTGTGTTTGCTGTGATTAGTTTTCAGATTTGCAACGTTTTCAATTCGCATGCAGTTGCAGTTGTTCAAATGTTGTCGTTGTTGTTGTTGTTGTTTGTGTTTAATTTCAGCAGTTTTTATATAGTTGCATTTGCATCAAAATTAAAGTATTTGAAATATTTTAGCAAATGTGACATGTGAAGAAAAAAAAGAAATGGAAAATCATAAAATTAAATTAGAAAATTGACGTACAGAATAAAGTATACAAAATTAAATATGCAAATAAATAAGGATTTATTAAATAAATTGTATATCCTTATTGCCTGAGATACGAGAAGTGGAAATTTGATTTGTAATAAAATTTTCATAGTGAGGAAGTTATTTTTATAGGCATTTCTATCAGCTTTGCTAGCTGAACCTATATGTCGATATATATCGATATATCAGCTATACAATTTTTTATCTTTATCTTTATATTTTTATTAAATGTTTTTGATTTGCCTTTAATTAAAATGTATTTGGCTTTAAAGGCAAATTCCTGACATGTAGCTGCCATTAAAAGAATAAGTAGACAATTTTGATTATGTATTTTTTTTTAATGTATTTTGAGATCATTTTAAAATCAATCTATTAATTTAATTCCCATAATTTATTAACCTCTTTCCAGCTTAGTCAAAACTGCTGTTAATTGATTTTTTTCGTTTAACTAAGAAAATTATTAAAAGAACACTTTAATTATGTGGAAAGTGGAGCGAAAAGCTGTGTTTATCAATCAATTTAGTTAATTCCCATAATTTATTAACCCATCCTATATAAAATTTACTCAAAGCTGCTGTAAACTATTATTTTCTTTAACTAAAAAAATTATGAAAAGAAAATTTAATTAATGGAAAATTTAATTATGTACTGTAGGATAATTTTAAAATCAATCAATTTAGTTAATTCCCATAATTTAATAACCCATCCTCTTTAAAATTTAGTCAAAACTGCTGTTAACTGATTTTTTCATTTAACTAAGAAAATTATTTAAATTAAATTTAATAAATGGCTAATTATGTATTTTGAGATCATTTTAAATTTAATCATTTTAGTTAACTCCCACAATTTATTAAATCATCCTTTCTCAAATTTAGTCAAAACTGCTGTTAACTGATTTTTTTTGCTTTAACTAAGAAAATTATTAAAAGAAAATTTAAATTGTGTGCGGAAAGTGGAGCGAAAGTTGTGTGTTGCCACCCAGTTAATTATGTTGCCAGACGCAGGCACATTTACGGCTGCAACAAAAATTTACAAAATGTACGCACCTCATGCGGACCCACGCGATGTGGCAGCTGTTGCAATGTTGCTGTTGTTGTCAGAGCTGCTGCTGCTGTGCTTGAGGGCTTGCACTTGCCACGACTGGCAGCGCTGAGGCTGCTGGCAACGGACAACATGGAGGCAGAGTGCGTCGGCTGATGTCCCAGCTGGTACTGCTCGTAATCCTCGGGTGTTGTGATTTCCGGCGTTTGCTGCCGTTGGTTCAGCTGCTGCTGCTGCTGCTGTTGTTGCGGATGGCGATTACAGCGAGTGCTGACTGTGCCGATGCCGCTGCTGTAAATCGAATTGCTTGAGCTGAGCGAGGTGGGATCTGTGACTGGTGCCGACGATGCGGATTCATAGGACGAATTAATATTGTGCGCAGGTGAGGCAGCACCTGCCAACAATTGTTGTTGCTGCTGCTGCTGCTGTTGCTGTCCGTCCAAGTTCATGTAGACAGGCTTGCGAGTGAGATTGAGTCCCGAGGAAGTCGCTTTGTGTGGCTTGGGTGTGCGCTGTCCCAGCGCCGTTGGCAGTTGGGACTCATAGGAGCTGTTTGATATGCCCGAATCGCTGCGATAAATGCTTAGGCGTTCCGGTTCCATTAGCTGAAAATCAGCAATGCCCGCGCAGCCAGCGGATGCTGCATCAGCCTTTTGCTGGTGCTGGCGATGGTGATGTTTCTTCTTGTGGCTGGCCGAGGCGACAACAGCAGCCGGCGGCTGCGTGTGCAGCTGCACAGTGGCCAAATTAATATTCAGATTTGGATTGTGGCTCAGATTGAGATTGGGATTGTGAGTGATGATGCTGCTGCTGCTGTTGTCACCGCCCATTTCCATATCCAATTCGCCAACGCATTTATCCGCCACATTCTCATAGACGGGCGGATCGTAGAGGCGCATGGGCTTGCCGTTGGATTCAATATCGCCATGGCTACCACCAGCAAAGGAATGATGCCGCTTGCACTTTGGTCCAGTTGTTCCCGAACCCGTCGCTGCCGTCGTCGGCGTCACTGCCAGCGATGCATTTAAATTGTAGGCTGGCTTTTTGAGTTTATTGCCGCCGTTGGGAAACTTCAAGGAGTAAAATTTCTTGTCCACATCCAAGCGCTCCAGCAAACTACCCGCCGCCGCCGCCTTGCCCCGCTTGCCGCGTGACATGCTGCCCTGCAGCAGCTCGTCGCCGACAGCATCGTATTTCTTAAAGTTGCTGGCGGCCAGAAAGGGATTCGTATTGAGCAGCGCCGAGGTGGGCGCGGGTGGTGGCGGTGGCACACGCTCAACCACCGCATAAGTTGGCTGATAATCTTGCTCGATGGCATTCAACAATTGTGCATTGGATGCGGAGTTGGTGTTAAATTTCTGTTGTTGTTGCTGCTGTTGGGATTGTTGTTGCTGCTGTTGCTGGTGCTGGGATTGTTGCTGCTGCTGCTGCTGCTGATGATGATGTTGCTGATAGTATTCAGTGTAGCTTTTGGGAAAGCAATTGCTTAGATTATATTGGATTTGATCGGAGCTCGTCTCCAGCTGATCCATGCTCCGATTATGGGCTGCTGTAAGAGGGGGCGGGGCTGTGCAGCCACGCCCGTACTGCAAAGTGTTGTACTGCTGCTGCTGCTGCTGATGATGTTGCTGCTGATGTGGCAGATGTTGCTGCTGCTGCTGGTGCTGTTGCTGCTGGTGCTGTTGCTGGTCGTAGTAGTGTTGAGGATGCGGATGAGGATGCTGCAGAGTCTGGTGATGCTGCAGCTGCTGGTTGTTCATGGCTGGACCAATATTTCCATTGAGTCTCTTGGGTCGTGGAGCGACGCGCACCACATTTGTGTTGTTATTAAAATTTGTAGGGGTAGTAGAGAACTGCACATGCGATATGAGGAATTAGCAGCGTGTGAGAGTTAACAGCATGTGAGAACAAGAGAGATATATAGTGTGTGTGAGAGAGAGAGAGAGAGGGAGAACATTTTGATTAGTTTATTATTATTGGTTAGTTATGGATTTTTATGCTTTCTCAGTTAGTTACGAGTAAATTAACTGTGAACTATTTGAACTGGTTTTTGGTGTTTTTGAACTAGCGAACAACACTGTTAAGGAGGGGGGGTTGAGGGGAGAGTTAAGTGTATGTGTTACCGATTCAAGGAGTTGAGTGTGTATTGCAAATATGCGAGCTTAACGGGGAAATAATTAATTATTCAATTGACTTATTTAATTGTCCCACTTAAATCGCATATTTGCAACAAATTAATGTGTAAATATTTCATTTAAATAATATACAAAAATAAATTACTATTAAGAAACTTACACACTAAGCATTACCAACTACTTAATATAGACAATGATATAGATATCTTCACAAGATTCAGGTCTTAAAAATACCATAGAAAAATACCAAAGCCAAAAAAAAGCTAAAGTTTAACACAAAAAAAAATGAGAAATTCACTTGACGGCATACATAAATCATGATTTGGCAAATTCAAGATTTTTTTGATGTTGCTCGTAATAAATAAATAAAAAGGAAGCAAAATGGAAAAACAAAAAAATGACAATCAGATGACAAATGAATGATGAATGAGAGACATCATTAGGCAATGGAAAGCAAAGAAGTTGACAGAGTAGGCTTTTTATATACTACTCGTAAATAGATAAGATAGACACCTATATATATATATATATATCTATATATTTATATATATATATATATATATACCAACTTAAGATGAGAAAGATGGCATAACACTAAAGACCAGAGAAACAATAAGTGAATTACAAGATAGACATAGACATAGACAAGAGGCAATATACTAAGATAAAGCTTGGACTTAGACATATATAATACGATTAGCAATGTGTGTGTGTGTGTGTGTGTATGTGTGGGCTTGGATGCGTTGCAGTGTGCGTGAGTTTTGTGATTGATTTCGTAAAAATATTCATTGTACAAAACGGAAAATGGTTAACTGTACCTTGTTAGGTGCCGTTTGCAGACCATGAAACGGTAGATTCTCATACTCGCCAGGTTCCGTCAATGGATCCCCCAGTGAAGACGACTTGTCGTGTACTATATAGTAGTATATACGTATACGGATCGGTTGATTTTGGCGATTAGCGTTGGTTTTTTTTTTTTATTGAGGAGTGTTTATTTTATGTTTTTTTTTTTTAAATCGACGTTTTGGTAAATTAGGAGCAAATGAGATAAAAATAAAAATTGGGTAAAAGAAGAGAAAATTCAATTAGTCAATCATAAAATGAAAAGTTCTTTAGTCTAAAATCATTTCACTAAAATTAAACTTAAGCTCCTAGACTAAACTTTGTTTTCATATTTATTAAAAAATAGAAAGTCTATGGAAAAGATACATAATATAGTTTTAATATTTGAGTTTTATATCACTTAACGATTTTTTTTTTTAATATTTTTGATTATGGTATAAAATCATGCAGAAACACGTTCGTAAAAAAAAAAAACAACAATTCACAAGCAAGCAGACATGGAAAACATTTAAATAAGTGCAAGCCAAAAAAACAAATAAATAAAAAAAAACATATATTTCACGAATTGATATTAAAAAACATCGAGTTTTATACTAATGACAAGTTTTTGATTGCGTTAGCTGATGTTTTTTATTGAGTCTATGGAGCAATATTCAAATCTCTTACTTGTCTCTTTGAGCCTAAATGAGGACCTCGACGCTTGATTTGTTATATAAAATTACTTACACAGTTTAATTAACGGTACAAGGAGATACAGATTGGAGAAATGAGGAGAGAGTTGAGAGTGTACTTATGTGTGTGTAAATGTAGGTATAATTGATAACTTGATGTGATGTATGATGATGTACGCTATAGTCTCAACAAATATATACTGTCAAAATTAATGAAATGTTTTCTTAAACAACGAATTTTACGGTAATCCTTGTTAGAGGAAAATTGCAATTCAGCATTTTCAATGGATATCCAAATTGCTTTTCAAATGAGCTGAGCTGAGAGTTCATAACGGACATACTGTTTTGGGGGGCTGTTTTGGCCAAGTCACCTTTGGCTAATAATTTTACAAACGTAGCGGGAAAATCACGTTGGAAAATGTATATGGAAAAGTGGAACGACTTGAAAAACCAATTGAAAAGCGCAATCAATGTAAATGATTTATGAGTATATATATATATATATATATATATGTATGTATGTATGTATGTGTTTGAGATGACTTGTGAGATTTTGTTCTTACTTTGGACGCTTTCGATTTTGTTTGGCAACACGACAACTGTGCGTTTGAGCAGTGGTGGGCAACTGCCACTGTTGCTGATGGGTATATTGCTGTGAACGCGGCTGCTGCTGCTGCTGCTCCTGACCAGTGGCTGTTGGCCAGGGCCACGACGCAACGGCGGCAACATGGGTGGCGGTGGGCGTGGCGGTGGCGTTGGGCACTTCAATATGCCCTGTATACGCTGCGGTTGAGCCAAGCAGCTCGCGCCAGGCCCAGCGGGGGCTGCTGTTGCTGATGCTCCTGCGAGTGTTGCTGCTGTTGTTGCGGTGTGTATTGCCGACGTCTTGTCTAATAAAGGCGCTTGAAATGTCACAGAGGCATGTGATTGGGCACTGCTGGAATTGGGAGTTGCTGTTGTTGCTGTTGCTGCTGCTGTTGTTGCTGCTGCTGTTGTGGCTGCTGCTGTTGTTGTTGCTGTATTAGTTGCTGCTGTTGTTGGCGTCTTTTTGTAGGTGACTAGCGATACGTGAAGATACATATGTGTGTGTGTGTGTGTGTGTGTGTGCGTTGGGTGTGTGTGATACGCAATGTGATGCAACATAAAATGCCAAATCATAAATAAGAAATAAAAATCACAAGTTAAAAGTTAATTTTCGAGTCGTTGAAATGTCATTTTGTGTGTGTTTACCACTTCCACTGCAGCGGATGCCCTTAAGACGGTGCTGTGCCCCAAAGGGGGATTCCTGACTGCCACGCCCACGCCAGAAGGTCTGCAAGAGACCCACATGACTGCGTTGACTGTCCCGGGTTCCGTCATCTTTACCGTTAGATCTTTTTGCGCGTCGAAAAACAAAGTTCAAAATGCGTTGCATATTGCTGCTGGGAGCAGAATCAGCAGCTGCTGCTGCTGTAGCTGTTTCAGATGTTGCTGCTGGTGTTGTCAGTTGGTTGTCCAGGCAGGCGGTAAGCTCTGGCCCCTGCTCAGCTGTAGCTGCATCTGCATCTGCATCTGCCGATGGCAAGACAACGTCAGTCGGATTAGTCTTCGTCAGCCTACAATTGTCAAAAGTTGTTGCTGCTGTTGCTACGGGCGATGTTGCTGCCGTATCCATCACCGACACCATCACCTCGGTTAGCATTGTGCTATTTGAGTTAGTTTGGCTATCGTTGAGCACGGCGCTCAACTGGGCGGACAATTGACTCGCATTCGCATTGGGATTTGTGCTGGGGCTCGGATTCGGATTCGGATTCGGTTTCAGTGTCATGCGATTTACGGCGAGATTCTCTTTGGTGTCGCTGCTCACGTGCAACATGACACCTGGACGCAGTGGCCAGCGTGGCGGTGATTTCGGCACTGTCGCATGCAACGATATATTTCGTATTGTGGGCGGGGGCGTGGCCACCTCATTGTTGTTCTCCATTGCGACGAGCTTTTGTTGTTGCTGCTGCTGTTGCTGTTGCTGCTGTTGCTGTTGCTGTTGCTGTGGCAGCAGAGTTGCGGGCAACAATGTGGCTGCAACCGTTGCCATTGTGTCTTGTGTGGGCGGGGCAACGCCTATTTGCGGCGAAACTGGCTGATATGATAGCACACTGTGATTTACAATGCAGTTGTGAATGGGTGTGTGTGTGTGTGTGCGTGTGTGTGGATGCGTTTATGTGTTGTTGTTGTCGGCGGTCGCAATATCAATTGCAATTGTTGTTGTTGTTGTTGATGTTGATGTTGTGGTTGTTAAATATTTGGCAAAGCGTGTGCGTAAATGAAGCAAGCGAGCGACAAAACGATTTAAACACATCGATTTAAACAAGATATGTGAAAAACACAAAAGGTACATTTGTTTATGTTGTTGTTGTATTCGTTGTGTTTGTTGTTGTTGTATATGCAACGAAAAGGCAAAATTTGTGTGTGTAAATAAATAAAGCAAACAGAACAAAATTAAAATTGTGTCGAATATTAGCAATTCTTAATCGTATTATTACTATTATTATTATTATAAAAATGCATGCACATAATTTCAATAATTAACTATAAATGTTTACAATTTTCTATTTATGATTTAAAAATGTTAAGTTTTTTTTTTTAAATTTTTAATTATTGATTTGAGCTGATAAAATTATTACTGTTATTTAGAGGTATTATTGAGCTGGCTTTAAATCGGAAATAGCTGTTTCTATCAGAATTTTTTGATATAGTTCGTTAAGCAAAATAGACTTTAAGGCCTTAAATAAGTGGCAAATTGCCAGTTATTTAAAATATTCAGATTTTAATATTTCAGATACTTAATAACTCGGAGAAACTTATTATGAAATCCTTCGATTCGTTAATATTTTTGAGCAGAATATTCAGACATTTCTAAACGTATTTAGTTTATTATTTAAATACTTGGAGAGTGAATAAATATATTGTCTGAATAGGATATAGAATCACTCTTTAATTATATATATGTAATTATTATGTCAAAGAGCATACTGACAATAAACTAAGAAATTTTCAACAACAAAAAAATAGTGAAACAAAAAAAGAAAGCTTTATAAAATTTGATCCAATATACTTCAAGTTACATTTGATTTTTAGAGGAAATAATGTAACACTTACCTTTGATTGGCGCTAATGGATACTTCCGTATGATCTTTACCAAATGAATTAAAATCAAATGTCGTTGTTGTTGTTGTTGTTATATGATGCAAGTGTGTGTGTGTGTGTGTTTGTATGAATATTTGTTGTTGTTGTTGATGTTGTTGTTGTGGCACAATGTAAAGAGTTTGACTCATTTTGTTTAGTTAGCGTTGAAAGCAGCATTTAATGTAGTGTTTGTTGTTGATGTTGTTGTTGTTGTTGTTGTGGTCATTTTAGTTGTTGTTGTTGTTGTTGTTGTTACAGCGAGCAATTATTAAGTGAAGCAGCAGTAGAGACAACAATATATATATATATATATGCAAAAGTGTATGAGTCAGATAGATACATATTTAGCAAATGTTTAATAAGTTAGAGCGGGATGCCAAGCGAAATTAATTAAAAATGTTGCAGGCATTGCAAAAATTAAAAAAAAAAAAATAAATAAATACAATTCACAACAAACAGAGCAGCCATTTAATTTTGTTGTTGTTCGATGTGGTTGTTAATTAGTTGTAGATATTTTTGTTATTGTTGTGGCATTGCAATTAATGGTTTTATTTTTTCCCACGTATTTTTTTTTGTGTGTGTAAATTGATGTTCCAGTTTTGTGGTTGTTTTTGTTGTTGTTGCAGTATTAAACATTGATGCAGCCAATCGTAAGTTTCGTTCACATAATTTGAATTATACATATGCAAGGCGTTTTTTGTTTAAATTGAAAATGAAAATAAAAAATAAAAGAATAAACATAATTATAATATATATTTATATATTTATATTTTTTATTAAATTTGCTAGCAAACAAGCAAGTAAAAACAGAAAATAACAGCTGCTTTACAGGGTGTCCACGCCCAAAACATTATTTGCTTTCATTTCGAATACATTCGAAACATATTTAAAAATTGATGAGACACCCTGTAAAGACTTACGATTTTATATATTTTTTTTTTTCGTTTAATAACAAATATTTAATTCACTGGCATAAAGTAAATACTTCAAAGCACAGCAGAAAAGCTTAATAATTAAAATGCAAATAAAACAAACAAAAAAAAAACCAAAAAAGCCTAATTAATGGAAGAGCAGTGAAAATGAATGTGAAATGCATTCAATTGGTAAAAGCTGTGTGATTTAAATGCCATAATTATATATTGAAAATGTTTTATCCGTAATTAATATTTATTCAATTGTAAGTAAGCTGTTCCAGTAAGCTGTTCATTTCAGTCATTAAATTGAAGTTGCATGCTTAAAATCTGTTTTTCTTATGTTGTTAATCGCAGAAATACCCATGCAAAGTGTAATTGGGGCATGCTGCATTATAGGCAAAACTCGAAAAAATAACTAAAAAAAAATTGTAAATTATTTGGGGAAAATGACACCAGAAATATTCAATTGATGTTTTTGTGGTGTGTCAAATAGTTCAAATATAACTTAAACTCAGATTGTAGGTTTTTCGTTTTTTGGTTGTTCTTTTCGGATTGTTGAAAGGGCCTTAAACTATGCTAGGGAAAATTTCCATATCGACCATATATTTGCAGTCGATCATTTTTAGCTTATTGTTGTTGTTGTTGTATTTAGGGTTTTTGTTTTTGTTGTACTCACATTTATCCTGACGCCGACGGCGACGGCATATGCAAATAATGATGCAACAAATAATAATGACGGCCAGTAATAAGACCAATATGGCAACAACCACGATAATCAGCGTCGTTTTGTCCCAGCGCTGCCACCAGGCCAATTGTTCTATATAGAGAAAAGAGAAGGGTAGACAAGGGGGTAAAAAAAGAGTAGAAAGAGAGATGGGTATTAATATAAAGCAGACTTGCACACTTTAAGCAAAAGCAAAAAAAAAAAAATATATATATATAAAAATGGAAACTGAACAATACATGCAATGCTTTACAACTGACAGCTGAGCTCCGAGCTAAGCCCAATGTCTGCCTACTTAGCCACTTGACTGACTGGCTGACTGACTAACTGACTGAGTGGAGTTGCAGTTGCAGTTGCTGCTTGTCAGCCAACTTTAATTTATCAACTTGTCACATGGTTTTGCCATGCCACAGAGACCAAATGCAGCATTAGGCATGCAGCAGTGGCAGCATCAAATGCATTACATGTTTTACTTACAAAAGTAACCCCCCCCCCCCACCCCACACTCGACTCCTCTGGGCGCAACATGACCACGCAATGTGGCATTGTCTTATGGAATTGTGCCAGGCAGCTGTGTGCAACAGCATCCTTTAAGCGGCTCGCCGTCTCTCATTGTTTTCCATATTTGCTATAATTCAGCTGTTTATCATCCAAACAAATGAATTGTCTTTGCCAGCAGCGCGCTCTAAATTCATGTTTATATATATATATATATATATGTGTATATGTGTGTGTGTGTGTGGAAAGTGCCTTTGTTTTGTGGCAGCGTTTGTCTATGTTGGCAAATGTATTTGTTCTCCGTGTGTATTCACATATGTTATGAGCTATTCATTTTGGCATCGTGTCTGGATTCGCGTGTCAACAACATTTAGCAGTCAGCAGCCACTCCTTAACCATATCCCCCTACACGCCCTCTACCTCCCCCCCCTCAACTATCTTATGCAATTAAACAAGCGAGAGAGCGACAAATGAAAAATGGCAGCTTTTAGTTTTAGTCTATTAGTGTGTGTGTCTGTGTGTGTGTGTGAGTTTGTGTGTGTGTGTGTCTGTGTGTGTCTCTGCTTATGTGGATTAGTGTCAGCATGTGGCACAGTAGCGCCCTTTATATACACATATTTGTATAGCAGCTGCGGCCGTGTTTATATCCGTAAAATCGTTGTTGTTCTCAGTCCTTGCATAATTTACATAAATTCGAGCATTTCAAAATTTAATATTTACTTTCATTACAAGTGGGAAATTTCATATTGCTGCAAAATTCTTAAGCAACTAAATTTGAATCCAAGAAGTTAGACTAGATTCACTACACAAATACAGATTCAAATTCGCTTTCTAAATGCAATTATTAAACTAATATTCATGGCTCGGCATTTTGTACAATTTAATAATAAATTTAATAATATAATTAACTTTTCTTTTTTTTTTTTTAAATTTGGTGTTTTTCTTTGTTTTAGTAGTGTGGCATGCAACAATTACTTACTTTTGGGTCGCACTAATCAGATTAGAAGCGGCATTAAATGTTTTGTTAGCATTAAATTTAAAAGCAATACGGGGGGAAGACAGAGAATAGTAAAGGGGATTTATTAATACACAGTGCTAACCAATTGTTTTGAAAACACAAGTGTTGTCAATATTTTGCACAAAGTTAGCAATCAATTTGGGTACTTGCCGAACTTAACAAAACATTAAGGAATTTAACTCAAAATAAATAGTGAGAATTTTTGGGCATTTACCTTGCCACCAAATATAAAGTGCTGAACCAGCTGTTAATTATATAATAGAAAACCAAAAAGTTGACATAATTCCTTGAGTATAAATTATAAAAATGATTAATGGACGACAATATGTTTTTTTTTGGGAAGAGTTTGGATATTTGGGTGTACGTTGCTTAGGAGCACATAAATCAAAGGCAATAAAATACGTCGCACAGCTCTCAAATATATAAAGTGGATCATATAAAAGGAAAAAACGTTGACGTCATCAGCTGTCAAATTTCAATTTCAATTTCAATTCAATCAATGGATTGATATAAAAAGTGGCATAGTAAGTGGTCGCAGTAAACTGGTAGAATAGAGGGGAGGTTGGAAGTGGGGCGCTGTATTTATTTGTCAGACATTAAAATCGCTAAAGAAAATCGCTGGCACAAAGAAAATAGACGCCAAAAACGCGACTTAAGCAGCTGAAGAAAATCACTGCGCAGAAAATAAGAAAAAAAAAAAAAAAAAATAGGAAATAAAAAATTGTGACTGATTTTTGTGAGTAGCGTAAGAAAAAAAAGCGCAGAAGCCAATTTCCGTTAGGTTGTAATAAAAAGTGGCGCATGTTAGAACACCAGGTGAGGTGAGGATGGGGATTTGGCGGTGGTTAAGGGGGGAACTGGGGGAATTGGGAATTGTTGGGTGCCAAACAATGCCCTAATTGCCTTAGCCAGCAAGGACATGGACGCCATTTTAGTTGAGAGCGGATGCAGCTAGCCACCATTTTATGCAGTGCTTTATGCAGAAGAAGAAGAAGAAGCAGCAGCGCCGGAAAACGGAAGCAGATGAAGCAAATATTGACAGTAATCAGCTTCCGTTGCGTTGCCCCAAAAACCGTCCTTTCGTTTCCCCAATTTTTTTTCCGCAATTTCAGTTTTATTTTGTTGAATATTACTCACCAGCAACTTCAATTTCACAGAATGCGCCGGGTCCAACGGAATTGTTGGCCACACATCGATAGGTCCTGGCAATGGCATAATCCTCCTGCAACACGTAAAAGCTTCTGTTCACCGAGGTCTTCTTGTCACCGCTGCCCAGCGTTTCGACTGTTTCATTCTCAGCTTTAATTGACCATGAAAAGTCGGCCTGCAATGGAGTTGGCAAATAAAGTGACAAAGCATTAGAAATGGAGAGTGAGATTGGGTTATACATATATATATGTGTATATATAGATGGACCACATATAGGACCAGTTTGTGTTTGTGTGTGTGCCTTTCCATGTCAAGTTCTGTATGCCATTTTTTTTTTCTTTCTATTGTTATTTTTACCCTTTGAGCCGTATTTGACTTTGGCTTTTCACTTTGCCCTTTGGCCATTCAGTTTTGTGTTCTTATTTGACGTATTTTTGCATTGCTTTGCTATATTTCTTTCCTGTGTGTGTGCTGTGTGTGTGTGTGTGCACACCCACTGCTGAGACAGCTTTCAAGTTTTAGTTAATGGCCACTGAGCTGCATCGACATGGCTGATCAAACGAAAGTACACTTGAAGCCTGAAACTCGGCTGTGATTTGCGAGCAATTTATTTAGCTATACAGTGAGTACTTTTTTCTAAATTTTAAAGAATAGAATCAGCAATATGCCAGCTGACCATAGTAAGAGGAAATATATACGTTTCATCTATAATCTTGTAATCTTGGTGCACCCAACTTGAATTCACATCAATTTCTTCTGATTGCGTGCTGCGTTATTAAATTTTAACTTTACGCCCGTTGAATAATTTCCAATCAAATAATTACGAGCAATGCACATACACACACACACACACATGCACACACACACACACACACACACATATGTACACACACGAATAGAGCGAGACTCGTTTCGCTGTGGTTACTGCCTCTGTGCGTGGCTATAAATCTCTGGGCCAACCAGCAGGTTATACTGCCTCTCCTCCCACTCCCCCCGCAGTACCTTAATCGCCAGCACGCCTTAACTCAAGTAACGGCAAAGCAAATGCAATTGCAGAAAGCAAAAAAAAAAAAAAAAAAATGGCAAAAATGGTAACAGGGGAGAGCAAAAAAATGTTGCACTGATTTATGCGGCATGGCAAAAAGTGCGAACTCCAAACTGAAGTTGGGAGTCGAGTTTACAGTTGCCGGCAGGAGTTGCCCGTTCCGGCCAAAACGTAAACTCATAAAATTGAAAATTCTTGCAGCCACCTGCATGGAAAACAAAAAAAAAAAAAAAAAAAGAAATGGGTGGAACAGCAAACCGTTGGTGCAACCAACCCATCAGCAAGCGCCACAAAAGCAAATGCTTTCGTTATTACCATTCGATGGCCAGCAATGGGTAGAGGAATGCCTCATATTGTGTGTGTGTGTGTGTGTGTGTGCAAGTGTGCGTGTGTGTGCGTGTGTGAGAGTCCACACTAAAGCTTACTCTTGTTATGAGTTTGCTCTAGCTAAGCTCTGTTCGATTGCTTGACAAGATTAACTATTGAAACTACACTCAAAAAAATACTTATATATTTTAAATTGCTTAGAATTGATTAAATTTATATATAAATATATATTGTATAAATATACATATATAAATATATTCCCATTCATATATATTTATAGGGTATCTAAGCTGCGACTTGTGCTCCTTTTGCTCTAACTTTGCACATACTTGTTTACTGTTATGTGCGTCTCAATGGCGGATGCACACCCTTTTTTTTTTTTGTTAGGTCTGGCCACGCCCCTTTACCATAGTCAGCGCAGAAAAAAACGCCATTGGCACTCACCTCTGCAGGATTTCCGTATGCTGTGCAAATTAGTGTATCCTGGTCATCGATCTCTTGCCTTTCTATTTCACAGCGTGGCGTAACTAAAAAAAGAGTAAAAATTATAGAAATAAAATATAAAAAAAATAAATTACATATAATGTTTAAAAAAAATGGGTTCAAGGAGCAGGAAAGGACTCTCAATATTAAATACTCACATTGCACATCGATGACCGTTTCGGTTGTGCGATCTCCATGCTTATTGAAGGCTCTGCATCTGTAGATTCCCGTATCGTTCCGCTTGATGGGATCATTGATAATCAGCGTGTTGCCAATGGTGACACTCTTATTTGGATACACCCACTCGTACGAGGGCTCTGCAAGCAAAAAATATTGAAGATGATGCCTCAGACGCAGCCCGATTCACTGGGATTTCACTTACCTGGATTAGCCTGCGATTTGCATATGACGCGTCCCGGAATGTGATGCTCCTGCACATAGACAACGTTCTCCGAGACGCTTATGTTCTCCGGTGCGTCTAAGGGGGGCGGGGAAGAGAAGGGAATTCAGTTGAATGCCTGTCACAGGCTGGGGTCAGGAATACTCACATTCAATGCTCAAGTAGGTGGTGCTATTCACTGTCGGCCCCACCGCATTTGCCGTCGATATGCACATGTATTTGGCGTTATCCGATTCGATATCGAATTTTTTATTCGGAAAATTTGACATATTGAAGTGCTGTAATCGGTTTGCAAAACAAAAAAAAAAAAATAAAGAAAAACAAAAAAAGAAAACGAGAAGAAAACATGGAAACATGTCAGTTCTGTGAATTGGGGGATGTATTTTGATAACGTCTATCTGGAAACATGCTGCCACAGATGCCACATGCAACACACATTTCTCTTATTGCACGGATTTTTTGTGTCACGCAGATAAACAATTCAAATTAATTGGCATTTGTGGAAATTATTGCATATTGAGTAGACTACTATTTATGCATTGAGTTGTTGAAAACGATATTTAAATTGGAAATTCGTTGAATTTTTAGCCACAGCTGAATTGCATCTAAAAAATTGTAAATATCTTTGTTTTTTATATTTTAGCTGCAGGAATTTAATTGCTTTAATCTGTTTATTTCTTCATATTTATAATAATTTTTTTTAGCTGAAAAACTTTTTTGTGAAATCAGTTTTTGTCTTTTTAATATAATTTTAATTTCTTTTTATTTTTTGTTGCGAATATTAAGTTATAACTTTTTAGTGCCGACTTTAAGATTAATTTATTATTAATCATTAAAATTTTATTTATTAATTATTAACTGCAATCTTGATGGAAATTTATGTTTACTTTTTAATCACTATTCGAACTTTTAATATGAAATCTTTTCTGTATAATTCAAAGGAGTCAGTAATTTCCTTTTAGTTGGAAACATTTTCTTTAGAAGACTTTAAATGATTTCCAGAAATTCCTTTTTTTTTTTTAGTTACTTTTTGGTACAATCTGAAATGTAAGTTAATTCATAGTCCCTGACAACTTCCCTCACTTTATTTTGTGGTGGATGAGCAAACAGTTGCCCATCCACGTTTTTCTCGTTTATCCTTGGCTAACAAAGTAATCTTAATGGGATGGCGCTGCTTGATTGCACTTGTTGGGCGGTTGAGGGGGGGGTAGGTAAGTACTTACCAGGACGGAGAGCATGCTCTCAAAATCACCGGTGGCTGGGGAGGCGTCCATGTACTTCTCTTTGACAAAGTAGCGGGTATCATTCTTGTCAATTGGCGTGCCATCCTTTAGCCAGGCGATCTCGCAGCGGGGCACACACTCGATGCGGCAGGTTAGATTGAAGTTGGGCACGGAGTGCAGGACGCCCGTGTACGGTTGCATGTTCTTGATAAAGAATGGCGGGGCATGCACCTCCAAATTGACTGTGGCCATTACGCCCTTGCCGCCCTCATTGTACGCATAGCACGAATAGTTTGTGCGGCTATCCAGGCCGACGGGCTCCACGGTCCACTCCTTGGTGACAATGTCCTGCAGTGGGCCGCGTCCGCCACGCAGCCAACGGTATCTGTTGGGTTGCGAGAGCGTTTGAGCCACATACATGAATTTGCCCATTTTGCGGTAGAGTGCATAGGATGCGGTGGTGGATTCGGATGAGTAGTCAAACGGGTGCCCCCCATTGTACAGGGTTAAGATTTGTGATTGTGGCATGTAGGTGGTGAGCGTGAGCAGTGTACAAAGGGAATGATTCAAATGTAAATCGATTAAAGCATGCGTTTCTTTAATTTCGCGAGCACTCATGCTGGATAATGTCGATAATGTTGATAATGTTGATGATATGTGTGTGGGATTAATCAATTGTTGCAGCGGCTGTTGCAGCGGCTGTTGCAGCTTGTTTTGCTCTCTTAGCTCTTGTTGCTTTTGCAACAGCAGCGCCTCGAAAGCGGCATCTGCCTCATGCGGCTGCAAGGCTTGCACGGTGTGAAAAGCAATTTGTGTATTGGATGCAATGTGATTGTTGCTGTTGTTGTATTTGTTATTGTATTTGTTATTTGTTTTGTTTTTGTTGGCCTGTTCTGTGGCTACAAACCTATTCGATTCGGGATAGCCCGGATCTTCCACGGCGCAATAAAAAATTACGCTCTTCTTCTTAATAGCAATGGGTGGAAAGTGCGTCAAGGCCGCCGGTCCCGGCTCATAGTGCACCTGCAACAACAAGTAGAAAGTGAGTCAGATAAGTTAAGTGCGTGTTTTAGGTCAGAATAAGAAGAAGAGTTGTCATTGATCTTACCATTAGCTCCTTGTCTTCGCTGCGTGGTCCCCAGCCGGCGGCATTGTAGCCCTCGCATGAATAATTGTAGAAGAAGCCGCGTCCAATGCTCTCCAGCAGCAGCTTACTGGGATCAATGTGGCACAGATCCTCCTGCGAAAATAAACAGTAGCTGTTAGTTAAGATCGTTGGAGATAAGTCTCGGTTTAAACTTACTCTTGTCTCCTCGCAATCGGGCAGCTCTTTGAGCAACGTGGAATTTGCATACCAGCGCACTTTGGTCAGCACAGAAGGATTGGCATCCAGAATATTACAGAAGAGGGTCACATTCGACTCATCGCTCTCCTTGACGGGTCCCTCGGGTATCATCTGCACCTCGACCACAGGCACATCTGTATTTTTAAATTTATTGTTATTGAATTTGAATATATAAATTATCATAAGTTTCTTTTCTTTTTTTTTTTCTTAGATTATTTTTTTTATTTATTATAAACATTTAGATAAGATAATTAATCAAATATTATATGAAAATTAACTTACACTGCACATCGAGATCGATTTGCTGCTCGGAGATGGCTTTGCCAATGGAGTTGGATAGTTCGCAGGTGTAGTTGCCAATGTCGTCCTTATCGGTGGACCTGATGACCAAGGCAACATTCTCCGAATTGCCGCCCTGATAGCGATCCGTATCGTTGACATTTACAATGTCGCCGTTGCGATACCTGCAAAGGAGCAGCAGAGACCAAAGATGGCCAGTTTAGATACTTGGTTATTTGCCAGAGACACGTTGTGTGGCATAATTTAAGGCCCTTTTCTATTGGGTCACCAACACACACAAACACTAACTCATTTATGATGCAACACGCACACATGAGCGACAGAGATGGGTAGAGTGATATGGGATAAGAATAAAAGAAGATTTTCTCTCTCCTTCTCTTGTTGGCTATTTAAAATTTATAGGCACGTTTTCATTGTGTTTTTGTTTTCATAACAACTTCAACAGAACCCACACAAATACAGCTTGACATGACTGACGCACACAACGAGAGAGGAAAAGAGAGAAGATGAGAGTCAGAGAGCGCAGCACATACAGAGACAGACAGAGATAGTCGATGAATCTCGACTAGTAGTTTGCAAGCTCTGCTGGCAGACAACAACAACAAAAACAACAACAACAACAACAACAACCACTTAGAAGAGACTAGCAAATTATGTCAAATGTTCTTTGTGCATTGCTTCGCATTGCTTTACTTATTTACTGTCATTGCTTCGTTCTCTGCACCTCTTCGCCCCTTGCACGCCTTTGTGCATTTTGCATAAGCTTCTACTGCCAACTGCAGTCAAGAATTGTTGATTTTACCGTTGCTCTGCTCTGCTGCACAGGCTTTTTGCCCAACCCTTTCTTCATATTGACTCTGTTGGCCTTTTTGTGTGTGTGTGTGTGTGTGTTCCTCTAAATGGGTTTTAAATTGTAAATGCTGAATGATGGCAAAGAGACAGTCCACTTATGGAATAACAATCAGCTTGGTAAAAACTTTGAGAAAGGTTCATAATCATCTAGAAAATAAGTTGATTTTTATGCAATGTGTATTATAAGGCAGGAATAGCTGCAAATTTTTGGGAATTTAATTTTATTAAATATTTCTTCAACTCGGCTTGGACCAATACAAAAATTTGTAATTGCACGTTTTTACTGCCAGACATTAAACACATGCTTCCCCACACTTTCACACACACAGAGATAAACACAGACACAGCTACACACACACACACACACACACCCATACACACTGGCACACTCTCTTAGGCCCAGTGGCAAGCCACAGACAATGGAAGATTCCTCATTTTCGGACTGCCTCGATTTATTATTTTATTATACACTGTTTCCAAGAGTTAAAATGGCTATTTTTGTTGCACATCAATTGCAAATTGATTTTTCTTTTAAGAATACAGATTAATTTAAGCCGAGTTTCAAAATGAACAACAACTGCTGAAAACAATTACGCAATTTTCAAGCTAATTTTGGGTGTTCAATAACAGAGTATGGCGAAGTCTGCAACGTTGAAACTGGATGTTTTTTTCTTAATTTTTCTCTGTGCATTTCCCAGTGGTATTAAAACAATTTTACGCACACTTCTGTCTGGCGATAAAAGAACGGTAGTAAAATATATAAAAATTGAAGCAACCACGTGCTCTGTTTCTCTCTGTGTGTGAGTGTGTGTGTGTGTGTCTGTGTGTGCTTGTAAGTGTGTGAAATTAATAAATGCATTGCATTCTTTATGGCGGTACGCGGCATAAATGGAAATTGTATTGCTCACAGCTCGGAATGCAACAGCATCCCAGATGCTGCTAGCAGCAGAATCGTAGCATGTTGCACGCTGCACGGGGCTCAATGTAAATTTTAATTGATTTACAATAACAGAGAGAAACAGAGAAATGACTGCAACACCAACAGCAGCCGCTGCATAAATGCACAAAAGTAATTTTGATCGCTTGGACAAAAACAACAAACATTTCGCACAGGTCTCCATCGCAATGCACCTTGGGGCAGCGAGTACTTTTCAGTGTTGCGGCCTCGTTAATTTAATGAGTTAACGTTGCACGACTTCTGCTGCATAAATCCGGCATATCATCAGCGGCCGACAAGTGTAATTTATTTTAATTATCCATCCCACCCAAATGAGAATAAAACTCTGCAAGTTTCGGTTAAGCCCCAAAATGCTAAGGAGGGTTCGTTCTAGTTGGGCAGTGTGGCGACTCTGGACGGAAATGTGTGTCCACTGCAAGCCAAACGGAAATACTCTTAATGGCAAGCGGAAAAAGTATTGAAATGATTTTTATATATCTCGACAGCAGCTGGCAAAGTGCTCCACACACAGTTTTGCACTCTGTTTGGCTTACAAGACCGAGGCAACTCATTAATTTACTCATGTGTGTGCGTGTGTGTGTTTAAGAGTGTGTGTGCGTGTGTGTTTGTCTGTGTGTACATAGCAACATGAGGCAGACATTTTTAATTGGTTCAAAGGAGCTTGTGGCACTCCTGTAACTTCTGCAGCTTTTACCCTTGTCCTCCTCATCAACAAGCCGTAAAGTCAATTTTTTTTCTCTCTCTCTTGTTTTGGCCTGAGGCAAATTTTGTGGTTATTGCCAGTCGCTTAAATAATTCAACAATTACAATTACTTTTGTGGTGATTTATAAATTATGTGCAGCTCTCAGAGTCTGTGTGAGACTGTGTGTGTGTGTGTGTGTGTGTGTGCTGTTTATGGGCTTATTTGTTCTTATTTGTTCAATGGCTGGCTGAGCTTGTTGCCGCCTTTTAGGGTTGCTTCTGCCATTGTTAACCTTTTGGGGTAGCAGACAAACAGCCCTTAGCCGCAAAACCTTAGCCCATTGTTTTGGCGGGCGCTACAAATTAAGATTAATTTTATGTAAATATTTCATGCCGAGTGAATGGCAATGTGGGAGTCCTCAAACAATCGCCAAATGCATAAAACAATGTCGATTTTCATCTCTCTACAAGATTATTATTGCAGATAGCAATTGAATTATATTACGTGAGAAAGCATTCAAAATAAATCAAATTATAACATCGAAGCAAATAAATAACTTATTTGCTAATGTGATCAGAATAATGTTAGATGTGAGAGAAGACGAAAAATGTGTCTAAAAATTAAATAATAAATTATAAATAATAAAATATAAATTGTACAATTATAAATAAACATAAATAATCGCAATTTACATGAAAGAGTTAAACAATATTTCACATATTGAATTTTGTAAACTTGAATGAAATTATTATATGATTATATGTGAAACTACCTGAAATAGACCAATGCAATTAGTGGGTTTTATGCCAGCCTCTTTAAAATCCAATTAATATATAATTTGCAGTTGCTTTGCCACCTTTGTGGATACAAAATGTTGCGCCTCAAACGAATGCAACGAAAATTGTAGCAAACCTCTTCACCCCTGCAAAATTATGCTGTCTGTTTCGTGTGGGGCTTGTTCAAACACACAGAAACACACACACACCGCACACTACACACACATTTAAAAAAAAGAGATAGAGAGATGAGTGAGAGAGAGAGAGGGAGAGGGACAAAGTGACAGCCGTAAATGAAATGCCTGCTAAATAAATTTTGTGTGTTTCACTTTTCGGCCGGCATTTAATTTCTCAGCTGGCATTAGCAAAAAATAACCCCAAAAGCCAAAAGAGAGGTGTGAAAACTTAAAGCGGCCAAAAAGGCTGGTAAAATGCAGCCACTTGACACAGTGCCTGTGACTGAGTGTGAGATGTGTGTGTGTGTTGTGTGTGTGTGTGTCATCTGCATTCAGAATGTGGAATGTTATCATTTGGGCTAGAAACGCGTTGACAAACTGAGATCAAAAGGAAGTCGCGTTACATTTGCCAAAGTTAAAATAGTTCTTTGAGGCTAAAATTATATTATGATTTTCGAGTTAGAAACGCGTTTTCAACTTTGAATGCAGCTTTGCCTGTGACATCTGTGCATTATTTCACTCTCTATCCACCTCACTCTCTGCCTCCCTCTCTCACTCTCCTATCTCAAAAAAATACACATCTGATAGATTGATTTAGCTTAGAGATTATTTACTCTCGCAAATAAACCAACTGCAAAAATAACTCAATTGAAATAACTTAATTACTTAATAAAGTAATCATTATCTGGTTGTAAATTTCAATAATAATGCGGGCATTTGAAGTTAATGTTATCGCTTTAGTGTGGCTTATGGTGGTGCACAGAATGAGGTTCTTATCTGCATTACATAACCACACCACTCCACACCACACCAGCAGAAACTCACAGCAGATTCGCTGCAATTAATTCAACTGCCAGTCGAAATTTGAAGCTGCTGCAAATGTCGCGTATACGTCACGTTTGCCACGTCAGGCATCAACCAAATTAATACGCTATCAGCAGATAGAGAGACAGAAAGAGAGAGAGACAGAAAGAGAGAGGGAGAGAGTGGGGGAGAGTGAGTAGGAAATCTGTGAATGGAATTGCAACTGCAATTTGCATTTTGTGCAGCTCCAACTCGCCTGCAATATGCACATCCATTTTCCGTCCTATTTTGGCCAAGTTTGTTAGACGCAACTGTCCAAATTATCATTGCCAGCCTTCTCGTTTTCCCATTTCGCGCTATCTAATTTGGTGGCTGGTCCTAGCTGCTTGCCATGTCAGCTAAAGATATTGTAATTTGATAGGAGAGCAATGCATGCTTGTTGTTTGCATTTACACTGCACGAAAATGTGTGTAGTTACTCATTGTAATTTCTAAAGTTTCCTCAAGCTTAATTAATAATTTAGTTATTGAGTGGAAATTTTAATTAAGTGTCTACAACTGGCTAAATCAATAATTTGCTTGTTGTTTGTTAGTTTATTTTATTTTATTTTATTTATTAAACTTATATTAAGCACAATTGGCTGAAGCTGGAAATCAAGTCAATTTTAATAATTAATTGTATTTGCTTAAGCACAATGATAACTCTACAAACTGGAAGTGAGTGCAACATGCAGCATGCAACAAATTTTTGGCTAAATTCCATTTGCTATTCGCAATTCGCATACGAATTACGCAGCTGCGAATTTGTTTTGATTTTCAGCAGATAAATGCAAGTGTAAGTGTGTGTGTGTGCTGTGTGTGCTATGTGTGTAGTGTGTGTGTGTGTGTGTTGTGTGTATTTTCAGTTGCCTTAACAGAATGCGACACCCAATTCACGCACATTTCAAACTCAACTTGCCGATTTACTTTTGTATTTGTTTTTAATTAGATTTTTGTTTACTGTGGAAATTTTAGTTTAATTGAGTTCTGCCGCTGCCGCTGCCGCTGCCTCAGTCGCTGCTTGTGCTTCTGGTTCAGCTTCCGCTGTTAACTGTGACTGTAGCCTGGTTACCAAAGTCACACACAAACTGACGGGCAGCCGCAGGCCCCTCCCTCGGCACAACTGCGCCCGCACCCCCACCCCCACTCCCACACCCCCTTCTGCTGTCAAGCACCTATGCAGCACAACAAAGAGCGCGTTGGGATTTGCCTTGGGCCTATCGCTATCTGCATCTCCTTCTCTCCTACTTCCCCTCTCTCTGTCTCTCTTTCTCTTTTCGCTTGCCATTTGTGTGACATGTGCGTATTTGTGTGTATATTTTCTGTGTGTGTGTGTGTGTTTCTCGAATTCGAAAGCAATTTAAATTCGTTTGCATTTCGCTTTTAACTTTGGCCATCGTTTTTGTTTGTCACACAACCCAAACGCAATTTTCAGCTGATTCTTGGTTTCATTTTTGTGAGTGTGTGTGTTGTTTTTTTTTTTTGTCGATTTTATTTTGCATTAGTTTTGGGCTTAAAGCACTTACCAAACGACATGTGTGAGCGAGGCGGGATTGGCCACATACTCGCAATTGAGCAGCACAATTTCACTCGTATTTGTCACCATCTCCGGCGGACTGACCTTGACAACAGGCGGATCTGTGGGGGGAGCAAGCCAAAATGGGGAAACAACAAAGTCAATTGTGGCCAAAACTTAGTTTTGTAAATAGTCAAGTAGACAAATAGAAAAGCAAGACGATTTATTTGTGTAAATAGAATACTGCTTGGATTAAAAGCGTTTGTTTTTTTTTGAATGGACTCCATTTAAATGGGTTTCAAGATCTTGGGATAATACTTACACATTACTTCCAAAGTCAGAGCTGAGGAAATTGGCTTCTCGCGATTGATTTGCAGCACAATATTCTCGGCTTCACAGCGGAAAACGCGATCGTTTTCAAATCGAGTAGCATTGAAGATCAATTCGGATTTGGTGTGATAGGTGCCGTCCTCCTTTTCAAACTGTAAAATCAAATCAAATAATTTATAGAATTCCAAATATTTTATATTATGGAACTTACAGCCTTGGTGCGTATCTCAGTTAGATCGTTCTCCTCGCCACTAATAACTGATGTTGCATTGAACCAGGTAAGGTTAACTGCCGGACGAGCGCCGTGTATCTGTGGCAAATAAATAAAACACAATCAAAAAACGGGGCGTATGCGTTATGTGACTGGCTTTTGGGGTGGCTCTTGGGCGGTTGAACGCCCTGTTCGGCTCTGTCATGAACTGTAAGCAATTGTCATTAAATTTCCATTAGCTGGCAAATGCACATACCCATTCCATTAGACTCGGCAACATTTTAACTTGGCTGGCAGGTAGCCAAGCAGGCAGTAAAACAATTGCATAAAATTCCATTACACATAATACGCAATCAATAGACAATTTTGCATAATTTTACAGTGCACACTAAGCTGGTCCTTGTGCTCAAAGTGCTGCTAAGCTGCAGCCAGTTGAGCGATTTTCCATTAAAATGCAATGGCAACTGGCAACTGGCAACTGGCAACTTTGAACTGGCGACTGAGGATTGAGGAGTGAGCACTGAGGACTAGCACAAGGCAGTGGAAGAGGCCCAACTAAATGACAAGGCATTGTCGCTGTTGGTGTATAAAACTCTGGATGTGAAAGGACTTGGCCAGCCGCATAGCTAGCTAGCTGCATTGTCCTCGCACATGTCCTCGATGTCGACGAAAAATCGCAAAATAATTGACAGTTAATTATTGTCAATTACTTGGACAGCGCACAGGCAGGATAATGAGTGTGTGTGGACTACAACCAGTGCACAGTGGAAAAACGCTTTAAATTCAATCAGTGAACTGATAAAATCATAAAAGGAAAAATACAATTTTAAATAACTATTCAAATATGAGTAAATATTTGAAATCTCTTCAATTTTGCCTTGCTTAAAAATATTTATAAATTATTTATTACGCAACATGTTGCACTGTGAAATAGTTCGATAACTGCTCAGCAAACCCCTTTGCCCAAGTACCCCCCCTTTGCCTGTCTGACTGATCCTGGCAGTCGGTTCACAAATCAGCCAATACTTACGTCACATGTTAGCACCACCTTGCTGCCCTGCACCGTATGATGTTCCACTCCCTTGATGTCTATGCTGGTGGGACGCACTGAAAAAAATAAGTCAGAATATTGGGTGGCTGCTGGTAAATTGCTTAAAATGCTCGGCTTGTAATTGGCTTTTGTCTGGCTATGTCTACAGCTTGTTTGAGCCATTTTCTCCTTATTTTACTTCTTCTTCTTCTTCGCCGTCTTCTCTTACCCATAATATAAAACATTAATAACGGCAATTTGCATGCGGAACTTTGGCCACTTCATATGGAGCTCCATTTTCAATTGATTGGTAAATATTTTAAGGTTCTCAGTGGTTGTGGCTAATGGGAAGTTGGCCATCCATCAATTTGTTGTGCCCACTTTGCGAATGAAAAAGTTGGCTTAGTTGGGGCTCAGTTTTCTGTTACATTTAATGACATTCATTAATTTACCCACATAAAAAATGTCAAATCATTCGACAATTAAAAAAAAACAGCAGTGGGGCGAAATGTGGACAAGGGAGTTGAAGAGGGGCGGGAGGGACAAAGTGTCACTCGATATTGTCAGCTTTTAATTACAAAAAATGTATTTGCATGACTTTTAAAAAGGCTCTCAGACGCCTCGGGGATTCCGTTGTTTTTGTTGTTGTTTTTGTAATTAGAAGGGATCCCTCGGAATTTGATTAGGTTCCTTTTTTTGGGTTAATGAACCTGAAACATGTCAAAATGTCGTGTGAATAATGTCCCCGTTTTTTTTTTTCACTTCAGCCAACTTTGAACGCTTTTTAATTTATGTTGATTAAAGCAATACAAAATAATGTTTTTATATTAAAAAAGTTTTGGATCATAAGCGGCAATTTGTCAATTAAAATTAATTTGCTAATTTATTTTTTTAGAACTGAAATATAATGAGAATGTATAAAGCATTTAACTTAATTTTGATATTTTAAGAATGGAAAGTTTTCTGCTTAGGTAAATGCGATCAATAATTTACTTTAAACTTCAGAAATTTAAATATTCAATTTATATGTTTAGCTTCTTCTTACGTAATGTGCACTTTGTTTTCCTTGTTTTTAGCTGCTTACTGTAAATTTTATTTGATTCTATAAATTTCGTTTATTAAGTTTTCTTGTGAAATCGCAAACAAAGTCGTAAACGAACCCTTTTTGCCCCGATGACTATATAACTAAGCTCACCTACATAAATATGGCTTATTTTACGGCTGACTCATAGCTCGGTTTTATGAGTCATTTCCAGTCGGAAATGCGATATTTGGATTATATTTATTGTTTGTCGAAATGATGACTTACCTTGCAAATCGACCTTGAATTTGGAAACGATTGCATCCTTAATAGCCGCGGATTCGACACGACATTCAATATCCGTTGCCAGATCTTCACGGGATAGTTGCCAATCCAGTTCCAGGGTAGATGTATATAGACCATCGGTCAGATCGTGTGTGGGTGAGTCTGTCGAAAACAAAAAATTCAAATATTATCAAATTATATGCTCTTTTTTTCATAATTATATGCAATTATGATAAGCAACTGCTTTTAAATTCAAAAATAAATACAATTCCGTACGGAATCACAGATTGAGTTTTGTGGATTCGACTGGCCAGAGAAAAGGGTTGCCACAAGCCACAAACCGAGGCCAATTAGAGGCAAAATAATAAAAATAAAAAACTGGAAACGGAAAGTCCATAAAAAAACGAGGAGTAATGAAAATATTGTTGCCGCCTTGTAACTGAAGTTGTTTTGCTTCCGTTGTAAATTGCTGGGATGTTTTCCAGGATTTGGGGCATAAAAAATCACTTTAAGTGCTATTCACGGCCAGCGAAAGGTAGACCAGCATTTCGGGAAATGTTTCGAGTGCTTGGCTTAAATTCTGCTTAAGCTAATGTAATGGATGCCTGGCTTTTAAGAATAGAAATCAATTAATTTCGTTTTTTTCTGCTTGGGGTTGTACGTTGAGCTTTTGTGTGAGGCTCTTAAAAATTTAATGAAAATCACCAGAAAGTTTATTTTTATGCTTTACAATAAAATGGCATAAAATTTTATGGTCTGCTGTGGGCGCGGCTGGGCATTTGCCTATTCTGTGACTCAAAACTGACACCGATAAGCAGCCAAATCCTTCCGTGGCCTGGACCTGGCTTTATGACCCCGGTCGTCAGTCACCGCATAAACTTTGTGGCGCATCGTAAACCCAACTCTCAATGCGACTTCTTCAACTAGCTTTGGCTTATGCATCAAATTGGCTGCTTAGTCTCTTTTTCAACTCACTAACCCAATCCCCACCGACCCCTTGGGGAATCAATAAACGCGCTTCAGCAGCTTTTATGACAGCCTGACGAAAGGAAATAACCTTTATGCGTTTTGCTACCTTTGCTACCTTCAAAATAAACTAGTTGGAGTTCTGGCGGTGGTTTCAATACTCACATGTGGCCAGGCGTTTGGTGCCACGCCACCAGCCGACATCGGGTTGGGGGCGGGTGTTCTTCACGGTGCACGTTGCCTTGAGGCTCTGACGCTCCTGCATGGGTCCAACGATGCTGTTGTTCACGATGCGGTCGCCCTTTGCGTCCAAAATCACAACCTCTGTGGGTGGCACTGTACGCACCCAACATATGTCCAACGACAGTGTGTGTGTGTGTTGTGTATGTGTGAGTGTTTGTGTTGAATGTGTATGTGTGCGTAGTTGAAGTTTTTTTTTTTTTTTTGTTTTTTTTGCATATTAAACGGTTTTTTTTTTTTTTGCATTTTTCGGGAGGTAAAAATGTTCAATTTGTGTTTTTAATAAATGATATTTGATTTGCATAGTATATAAAAATATTATTAGCAGAAATTATAATACAAATCAGAATCAAAATTCTTAAATTGTTGTGAGCAATAATTTCGAAAGTAAAATGAAATGGTAAACGAAATTCAATAAAAATCAAAAATAATAATCTACTAAAATGATAGGTGAATGAGAAGATTTCTTAAGTTAAAAATAAAAACAAAGTAAAATGTGCTCTAACTAAATTGTTTAATTGTGATAAGAATAAACCAGCACTAACAGCACCTCATTCTCATTCTGTTAGAAAATTATAAAAAATTATATTAAACTGATTTGCTGCTTCAATTGTCAGTCGACTTAATTAAAAAATTATAATTAATGTTGTTTAAAAATATTGTTTTTTTATTTTGAGTAAAATTTACCAAGGTTTTCTACGTTTTTTTGGCGCAGTTATTAAGGTATTGCCAAAAACGTTTTGTTGTTTGTTTTTTTTTTGGTTTTAGTTTTACGTTTTTTGTTTTAGAGAAATCAAATTTTATTTTCAAGCGGTTTGTCGGAATTTAAATGGTTTAACGTTGAGTTTCACATCAGTTTATGGTTTCAGTTTTTCAAAAAATTTTATATTTTTATGTTTATTTTTTTGTGGAGCACATAGTTCAATACAGTTTTACGTATAAAAAACAATCAAGTTGGTGAGTGCACACGTTTGGATCGAGGGAGGGGGGCGATGGTGAAGAGAAAAGGCGTGGCAGGGCGTGGAGTTAGATTTGGTTTTGCGTTTTGTTTTAGGTTTTCAGTGGTTGTCATATATCGATTTTTTTTGTTGTTTTTTTTTTTGTTAGTTTTTTGGTTTTGTGGAGCGAATTTGTTTTAGTTTTGGATAGCAATGCATATATATATGTATGTATATATGTATGTTATATGTATATATATATAGAAATTCCATGTCGATGTGGACGAGCGTTTTGTATGCGATTTTTCAGATCATATATTTGGTTTTTTTTTTTTTTCATATTTTTGGTGGGACAATCAGTTAAGAGAAAATATTTGCATGAGTTTTGACACGTTCAAATGTTATGATAAAAGAGTAGAGCGGTTAAAAGTAAAGTTTTTGATTTGCACTTTGAAATGGGTTAACATTTTGAAATATGAATATACGAATACATAAAGTTATTTTTTTAGTGTTACATTTTTTTTTAATAGTATATAGTACAGCAGAAGGAAATGCGTGTTAGGAGCAGGCAACAAAATGCATTCAAGATATATACATATATATTATTTATTCAGTTGCAATAAAACAAAATCAAAATGAAAATGCAATCGATTTGCCAATTTGGGCTACAAATTTTTATGCTTTAGAATTGCAAATTGTTGTTCAAAGTTTGACCAATTTGCAGTTATAAAACTTCTACGCAGATACAATGGATGAGAAATTTGGAGTAGTTTTTATATAAGCTTTTTATTTATATTATTTGCTCACAATATCGAAATATTTGAATTCCAAAATATTATACTAAATTTGTATATTGTTAAATCTCCAATTGATTGCATTTCCATTTCGATTGTACACGATTAAGCTGAAATTTTATTTAAAATGGACAAACACAATAAGCGGAAAAGCAACTTCGAAAATTTGCTTTCTTCAACGTGCAACATTCTTGCAGATTTCCCTCCTGCCCCGCGTGTTGTTAGTTGGCAAGCTCCACATGAGTTCCATGCATAAATATGGTTTTTTTTTTTATATATTTCTAATGATATGCGTTTTTTATTGGTTAGTTTAGCAGTTTCTTTAAGCAAACTGAACAGGAAAGCATTAACAAGATATACAAGAACAGAAAAGCCCAAAAACCTGAACAAAGTAAGCGCAAATCATACAAGTTTGTGAAGCGAATTTGTTGAGATGATTTTTTGTTTTAGATGGGAAACATGCAAAATAATTGTGGTAGAATGATTGGTTGGCAACTTACCTAAGATTCTCAATTCGACACGATGGCCATTGAAGTTATCACACGTTTCTACTGGTATAAGAAATGTTGTATCACATAGATAGATATCCTCATCAGATATTCTCAAGTCCTTAATAACTAATCTGTATGGATTCCGCTCAACAGTTACTCTAAAAAATGAAAAATTAATAAATCAAAATTTTATTGACTAAAGTGGAGTTGAGTGGGGATTTCTTACCTATTTTTAAATTCATCGTTCACACTTGTGACATTGTTTTCTCCCAGCAGCATTGCAGCGATGCGATCATCGCCCTTGAACCAGTTCAGGGAATGCAGATCTCCGCATTTCTTCTCATCCACCGGACATGGCAGCACCACATCGTTATTCTCATGTTCGCTGATGGTGCGATCTGCAAATGTATTAAAAATGCAAATTTAAATAAATTTGTGCCCCATGTAAAAAGAGAGGCTGTAAAAGTGCAGCCACAAAGGCCAAGGTAAAATCAGTGAATCTATGAACAACTCGTCATGGCTATTCAAATACAGGTGAGGAGGGTGTGGTGGGGGGTTGGCGGCGGCAGCCATATGAATAAAGCCGTCATTCAACCTGTGGCAGGGCTCGTGTTGTTTGCTTAGTATCATAAATTCAAAAGAACGACACTTTTTGCCAGTCAAAACACCTTCAAGAAACACTGCAAACCCAGCAAACGCTGTTTTTTTTTTCTATAGAAAAAATTCAGTTGCTGTTGAAGTGAGCAAATTGAATTTGCATGGCAACCAGGATTAGTCAGCAATGCAAATTTTTAAATCGAAATTAAAGTGGGTCTAAGGGCAGCTAAGTAAGCCTTTAAGTAGGCCATAAATATCGCCATATTCTTTTGCCAGCCTCAAAATCTCTGCCATGCAAATTTAAATGTTTACATTGTTGTTCAACATATTTCCATTTCTTTCCTTCTTTTTTTTTTATTGTCTGAGCATTGGTTTATTTATGAATCTTGGGTTTGATTTTGCGATTTGTTGAGCTAGCCGATGCCCACAATTTATGCAAATCCAAATATATGTTTGATTTGTGATCCATGGCCAGTTGTAAGCCATGTTAAGATGCCATTTAAATGCTGTCTTACATTTGTTTGTATTTCAAAGCTTTTGGTAAAAATATTTTATTACATATGCTTCACTTATTTTGCCAAATCAATAAATATTAAATATGTCAAAATATTAATATTTTTAACATTTCAGTATATTTGTAAATAGTGATAGTAAAAAGCAACGCAATAAACTCAAGTAGAATTTTAATAAAAATAATAAACAAACATTCAAAACCAATCAAAATATTGTGAACAAGTTGAGCAAATTCCATTGCCAAGAACACAACACGAAAGTCGTCTATAAATCCTTCATAAATATAAAAGCAGATTTGTATTTCGAATAATTTTTACCCCACAAATGCAGCAAATTGCAAATGCTTAAACTGTCTCAGAAAAAACACGATAAAATACAATTTACTTATCGGCCTAAAAGCCTATAACATAATTTGAAATTTACGCTTCATTTAGCGCGGCTGCTAAACCCAGTAACAGTATGTGTGTGTGAGTGAGTGTGTGTGTGTGTGTCTGGTTGTGTGTGATAAAATATCATTTATTTCGCACGTTTGTCAGTGGGTCTCAGCCCAAGAAAACCAACTTGTCCGTTTTGAGCCCTCAAATGGAAAGGAAAACGAGATTCGCAGTTGGGTTGGGCAATCAGCTGTGTCTGGACTGACTGTCCGTCCGTCTGTCCGTCTGTCCTGTCTGTCTGCTTGTCTGTCTGCCTGTCTGTATATGTGTCTATTTCTACAGCTTTCTTTTGGCTCTGTCCACAAATTTCCTGCACTGTGGAATATTAGATTAGGCACCCAGTCGTTTCACGTTCATCTTTCTGCAGCAGCTTCTCTCGATTTATTTTTGTATTTTTCAATTTTCCTATTTGGTTTGCTGGTTAGTTTTTCGCATGTATTTCTTTCGTTTTCATTTTCGTTTCTGTTTTTTTTTATTTTTTCCTTTTTTATCTGCTATTTCTATGGTGGACTTCCTTTTCCGCTCCGTGTTGGCTGCTTCCTTCAGTGCTTGTAAAATTCAAACAGACATGTGAAATATTCAATTTCTCAAGTAGAAAATCTTCTTCCTCTAACTCCAACGCTGTGAACCCCCTTTCCCCCATCCTGTTTGTCCTGCTCCAACTGTTATGCGTCGTATGTTGTCCTGTATTAGCCGTGCCAAATGCATCGCCAACTTGCTCTGGGCTTGGAGCTTGGTGTTCGGGTCTGTCCCTTATTCTGAGTGTGGCCCAAGGTGATGCGGGCTATCGTTAAAACTACTCTTAACCTTTGTCTAGCTGCTGGTTAACGGGCTACCCAAACATTGAACTTAAATGGCTGCCAGCGGCTTGTCTCAGTGTGTGTTTAAATTGAAATAAGCGATAGTCAAAGCAAGCTAAGAATAGTTATTAAATTATTATTTCGCTATTAGCCAATAAATTATTAAATATGAAAACACATTATTCTAATAAATAAATGTAAATATTTACATTATTAATTAATTTCAGAATATTAAGAGAAAACAAGCTAAACTAAATATAATCAGATTTCATACTCTTGGGTAAGCAAAGTGTTGCCCCACTTATAAAAGTGAAATCTGTATAGAATAATTTCGTCAAGTATTGCAATTTAAGCCTCTAATCACTTCAAGTCAAAAGGTTTAATTTAACTACCAACCACCTGCTTAACTTTATGTCACTCTAAGCCCATTTCAATCCCTTGAGATGCCAAACAATAGTCAAATTAGTGAATCAATAAATGCATGAGAGAGCACAGGACCCAAAGCTGATGCCGACTACATTGCCACAAAAACCCATACCCAAGCCAAAGCCCAAGCCCAATTCCAAATTCCATTTGCGTTCCCCCCTCCCCCCCTCCAACACATTCCCATTCCCAATTTTGAACTCATAAACTAAACCGCTGGCAAGTTGAATGGCCATTCAGATTATCGTCCGGCTGTGTTCGGCAGCTGCTTGTAAAAGTTTTTTGCCACACAAATCAGCAAAAGAGAGAAATTGTACGAAAATTTCACCACAGCTTTGATAATTGTTCATAAATTCCCTTCCCCACCCCCCTCTTCTCACACTCCCTCTCTATTCAATGGAAAAGTTTTGCTCGCACTTTGCAAAATTTACCACCTCATTTTTCCAAGCATTTCAACTAATTTGTACCACAAATCTCTCTGGCTACACCTGCAGTCAGCCAAGCTAGTGTCAAATATTATATTAGAAGCCACACACACACACACACACCAAAAAATGCTAAAATCCCACTCCACCCCTTCTCTCTCTCTCTCTATCCTTATATCTGTATCTGTGTCTGTGCCACACAAAAGATTGTTAGCAATCAACTCAAGCACCAAACTTTGATTTGTATGACCATAAATCGCACTTCATTTTTGATTCAAGCTACCCTCCACACTCCACCCACAACCCTCCACCCACAACCCTCAACTCATACCGTTTTGTGGTTGTCTGTTCATAAATTTGTACACCCTGCGAACTTGGCAAAAAGTTTACCCCCCTCACACACACACACAAACACACCTACAGCGGCAGCTTTAAGCCTTTGGCAAACAGTTTTCTTATCTGCCTGACATGTGTGTGTGTGTGTGTGTCATGTGTGTGTCTGTGTGTGTGTCTGGCTTGCCTCCCCTTTGCTGCCCTGCTCAATTCTGCCATTTGCTTTTTGTATGGTGTGTAAACGTCTTTAGCTTGGCTTTTATAATTCTATTTCCGTTTCCGTAGCAGCGCAAAAAAAAGGAAAGTTTCCTTCTTTCTCCTTGTGTGTATATCAACATCTTTTTTCCATGTAGACCATTTCCTTCGTCCTTTTCTTTGGCTGCAAATCAAACTTTTTCACATTTAGTTGTGTGCCACAACTCTCTATGTGTGTGTGTGCGAGTGTGCGTGTGTATGTCTGGCTGCCATCATCATTGTCATCATGGCCATTGACGCGACTGGCTACTGTCCATGTCCTTTGGCTTGTCCGTTTGTTCGGTCTCATCCTATTCCTGTTTCTTCTACACATATCGTTGCATACTTTTGTGCGCCAACACTTTGACATTGAATTTCTCTGTGCCATTTAACATTTACACACGCAAGTGTCTCTGTGTGTGTGTGTGTTTGTGAGTGTGCTTGGGTTAACCCATGCCCAGACTCAACCCTTTTCCCCACATTTCTCTGTCAACAGCCCGCATAATTTAGCGATAACTGCCTGGCAGAGACACATACTCAGCTCACATGTGTGTGTGTGCGTGTGTGTGTGTGTGTGAGTGTGTGTGGTTTGCATTTTGTGGTCGCTCTCTGTTCATATCGCTCCTTGGCTGAACAAAGTTTCAGTTGTCTTGGCTGTGAAATGCAGCTGCGTTAAACTTCCCACACAGGCAGCTAAAAATTGATATCAACTATTTCAAAGAAGCACTCTTTTTAAATTTAGCTGAGTTTTATATTTAATATTTGTATGCTTTTTTTTATTTATCAAAAATAATGCCATTTCTTTTTTTTTTGCAATTTCAATTGGCAATCCCAGACAAAACTTGACATTAAAATTGATGACTTCATTCGCAGGCACTTGACGGCAAATTTGGCTGAGGGCAATCGTCAAGGAGCAATCAGAGCAACGCTAGCAACTCGCATAAAAATTTAATTTCTAATAATAATATTTTATGGTGGCTGTGCCACAACAGCAGCACAGAAACCAATTAGAGCAGCACGCAACACACACACACACACAAAATGCATAAGCGATTTTAATGGTCAATTTCTGGGTAGCTGCCCCAAAAGGAGCGCGTTGTGGCAACCAAAGTGTGTGTGGCAAGTACTCTGAGGGTTGCTACTGGAGCTACTGCTCCTTGTATCGTGTCCTGTGTCAGGAGGCTGAATTGAATTTGGTCGCTTGGCCGCTTGCTGTTGCCTCATAATTAAATCTTGGCTAACTGCATGTCCCAGTCATTAAAGTAATATGTTTTTGGCTAATTACACATCGCACACACTGGCTCATAACTCAATTGTGCGTCCATGTTGCATAGTGTAGTAGCCTGCAACCATTTTTGATTTTTTTTTAATTTTGCAACTGTCAAGTGGCCTTTTTTCTTGCTTTTTTTGTAGAGTGCTTTCTGGTAACGTTAATGTTGTTAAAAACTAGAAAAAAAGCTAAGTCTACGTTTGCTGAAGTTTAAATACTCTAAATACTTAAATTCAATCTTAATTTCAAGCTTTTAAAATTTTAATTATAATAAAATATAATTTTTGATATGACTTTGTTTAGTAATAGCAAGGTTATTTAATTTCAAATTCAAAATTCAAATTGTAAAAATTAATATATATTGACTAATTTTTGATATGACTTCGTTAAGCAATATCCAAATTATTCAATTTCGAATTCAAATTATTTTTTTAATTTTGTTGCAATTTGTTGACTTATGTTAAAGAAACCTATAATATTTTCTTTCAATCTGTAATATTTTAACTATTTCATATTTCTAAGCTATATTTTTGCTTATAACTCTTTGAAGTTTTCCACAGTGCCTGGAACAGTTAATAAAGTTCTGGTAATAACTGCTGCTTGGGGTATGTGAATTTCATCATCTGATTTACATACAATGCAACTGTTGCTTTTTAATTAATTGCATATTACAAGAAATTAGCGAAATTAACAGCTTCACTAAAATCGGGGGCAGCAGCAGTCGAAGAAGCGATTTTAATAAAGACATTAAAATTTGCATATTTGCCTTAAAGCAAAAAATTCGACTTTTTGTGTAAGTGATTGTGTGTGTGTGTCTCAGTCTGTGCTCGCCGTTTAATTCATTTTGTATGCTTCAAGCAGACTGCTGTGTGTGTGTATGTGTGTGTGTGTGTGTGTCTGCTTGGGTTTTTTGTGCATTAATTCCATTAAAAGCGTTTCGATAACATGTTTTACGCTTGGTTGCCTCCATCGGCGTCGGCCCCTAAAAATATGCAATACAAACAATTTTTCATGCTGCTAAGAGAAATTTTTTTTTTTGTTTTCCTTTTCCGCCTGCTTCTCTCAACACTCACGTGCCGTGCACCTAACACGTTCACACGCACACACATACATACATGTATGTATATCAATATGTATATGTATATGTTTGTGTATATTTATATGTATATGTATATGTATGCCAGCTATTTTCATGGTTCGTCTGGATATCGTTTGAATTTTTATGGAGCGCGCGCAAAAAAAATGGGTATGCAATGCTGAGGCTGCACATCAGTGTGTGCAAGTGTGTGCACGTGTGTGTGTGTGTGAGTGTGAGTGTGTGTATGCGTGTGTATTGCTTATCGCTTCATATGTTATGTATAATAACATCACCTTCATCTGCTATTCATAGCATGTTCATCAATCAATTAATCGATACGCGAGAGCAGCAAACGCAATGCCAAATGGAAATTGTGTGGGTGGCAAAGGTGAGGGGAAAGCAAGCGGAAACTTAGCGTCTAAAGTGAATGAAGTTGGTCGATATGCGTTGTAATATTTATAAAATAAGCAAAAGCCATTTATACTCAAAATATGACTAATGATTTGTCGGCACAGTCAAAAGAGTGGAATTTAAACATATATATATTAAGAATTTTGGAAAATATATTTTATTTATTAATATATATATAAATTTTGTCTCTAAATATGATTTTATATGTTTCTAAATTAATGCAAAAATTTTATTTTTTTTTTTGCTTTATTCTCGTTTATGTTTGTTTTGATTTTTGTTGGCAACATAAACAAGCAATTAAATTGCTCACAGTTTGGGCAAAAGTTTTGCCAGGCTGCAGTGACCAGCATGACAAAAATGATCAAACATGAAAGTAAATTTCTTGGCTTAAAAGCATGCAATGCAAATTGGCCAATTGGGTGGTGTGTGGTGGTTGGGTGGGTGGTGCAAGGGCAATGTCAATGTGGCTGTTGTTAAGTGTTCCCCATTGCCCAATTATGTTCGGACAGCCAAGTGGGGCAGAGAATGAGATGTCGGACAGCAGAGACATCAGATAGAGATGGAGATAGAGATAGATATGGAGATAGAGAAACACTTTAACAACTCAACTCGGAGCGCTCTTCTCTGGGGAGACACCTTTATGAAGTTCGGAGCAAATACAACACAACACAAAAACTAACGATAAGCGCTTTGATTATGGCTACGAAGCAAGGCATGTGTGGTTGGTGGAAGAGGGGGGGGGAGGGAGGCCATTTATTTCTCACCTCTGTACGCACAGACAGACATGCTGTTGAGTCACGCCCACTTTGCCACTAAGAGGCAGTTGTGCCTCAAATGTCCATCAAGCTGAGTTGTGCCTCAGTTTTGTTTCTGTTCTGTTCAGTTTTGTTGAGTTTTTTTTTTTTTTGCCGTTATTTGCTCCGGTGCTAATGACACGTGTGTGTGTGTGTGTCTTGGAGCTGTGTGTCGCATGTCTTATGTTGTTGCATACTTACGACTTTAAGGCGCTTAGCAAGTCTGTCAACATTTCTTTGTACAGTTTTTGTATTGTCTACGGGCCAGGCTTGTCCTTTTCTGTTTTAGTTTTTGTCATCATGTTCTTTAAGCCCGAACGTGCTTTGCTTTTGATAGCGCTGATTACCAGAAACAGACACCTGAGCAGCGGGGAGGAGGGGCACACAGACAGAGAGGGGAGTCTGGTGTGCAGAGGGGCGGTGTTTAATCGATCCATTTCATCTTCTTATTGTAATCGAAACTGCTGTGATTTGCTTTAAAATGGCGGCTTGGCTCAAAGGTTAAAAACCAGTTTTGGTTTAGTTAACTTTTAAAAGAGATTTCAACAAAATTAAATCTAATTTTTGATAGTAAGTAAAATACTTAAAATACACACGAGTTTTTCTGAATAAAATACTGCTGAGTCCTGTGCAAATTAGAAAGCTTTTTAAGCACATTTTTCATATTTAAAATTTTATTCAAAATTAAAATAAAGAATTGCTGGCAATAAATAGACAATTAGAAAATAATCTTAAACTATTCTGCAGCTCAACGCCACTTTAAAAATTTATATATTTATATATTGTTAAATATATTTATTAAATATTTTATATTTGTGACTTTTAGAGTTAAAATTGTATAATTTTGTCAACTGAGCTTAAGATTTTATTTTGCTCTAATGAGGGTCATTTGCAATTTTAGATCTTAAATTGAGCAGCTGTTGTCGTCTAAGCCCTTTTCTGTGGCTTTGTAAACCGAGCTGTGAACACGAAACATGAAACACAAAATACAAAATACAAAATTTCTTTAAGCAGTTTACAATCCAAGCCAGAAAAACCCCTATTTTCCGAACATCTTTTTTGGTGCCGACCACATCTTTGGCAGAATTTCTAATCCGAGGCAGAAACTTATAGTTGCTTTTTGGGCCTTTTAAATTATGCAAACTGCTTTTGTCACACACACACACACACACACATCTACCCCAAATCTAATGGAGTGCAGCAAAGTTGGTGCTTCGAGGCAAACACATGTTGCCGGTTTCTGTGCCTGATGTCCGTCGTCCATACAAAATATCTTATTACCAGCACTTAAAAGCACCACTAAATTTTAATGTGACAAAGTAACGAAAAATGCCGGACGGACTACAGATTCACATAAACAGTGGCAGCCAGGAGCCGGGAGCTGGCAGCTGGGAGCTGGGAGCATTGCTGTTGGGTGCCTTGGCCAGAGCATAATTTAATTTAATTAGAGGCAACAGTTGCTATGCATGGGTTCAATAAAGACCTCAGCCAGCTGAGCCTTTCCTTTTAACTAAATAGTCACACAAAATGCTTAGTAAAAGGGGGTAAGTGGGGGGCATACACCACCCGAACATTCATAATGAATGTGGTTTGCTTAGGTTCCAGCCACGCCTCATGGCCAGGCCAGACGAGGCACTGGGTCCCTTTGGGGGGGCGTGTGTTCCGCTGTCTGGTCGCATACATTTATAATAAACTACCACAAATCTCAGACATGCCAACAATTTCGAAATTTGTGTATAAAGCTGGAAATTCACAGTCCCCGCAGCCCAACCCCCCCTCCCTCTTCGCACTCATGTTAAGTGCATGACCCTCAAATGTCCTTAAGCTGTCAAAAATAAGTGTCAAAAGTGGGCAGCTGTCCTGAAGGATGAGAGCAAATAACAACGAAATAATAAAAATGAAATGAAAAAAACGACGAGAAACCAAACAACAGCAAAAACAAAGAAAAACAACAACTAATTTTAGACGAATATTAAATACCTTAATGAATAATAAAATGCAAATGAGATAAATAATTTTGGAAATGAATTTACAATTTTCAAATGTAAATAAATTAAATTGTTCAATTTAATTGAGATGGCTGAAAAAGATGCTTTGTTTGCTTTTTTTTTTTTAATATGTATATGTATATTGTGTTACATAATTCAAGCATAAATGCTAATACTCTTCCCAAGGGTATTTCGAGAACAGAACAAAAAAGTAAAACATAAACACAAATTTTTATATTGTTACGTTTTCATCTCTGGCTGCGCGGCAGGACAATGAAAAATGCCCCTCCACCTCCATAACAACAAGGGGGCGGGAGGTTGTTGGGGTAGTGTGGAGGCGGGATTGTGATGCTGGCTGGTCCTGGCATGTCCTTTAAGTGGCCGTTTCGGCTGGTGGCCACGCGCGCGCGCCTACCAAAAGCCGCCGCCATATTGAAATTATGTAAACGTCTGTCGAAAGCACCGGAAACTGCGTCGCGTATGCCGCCATCCCCCCCCCCCCCACCATCCTCCTGCCACCCACGGCACACCTATTTTTAATATTTTTTTCGCTGCCACCGCCACCACCTGCTGGGCAGCACTCGCATCCTCTGCTCCCCGCGCCCCCCTTTAGACACAAGTGTCTGACTCTCAGCTGGGCTCCACTTCATTTGCATTCATTCGGTTTTTGCATATTTTTAGAGTGTGTTTTCGAGCTTGTTTATCAAAAATTAAAGGTTAATTTTATCCCTCCTCTCGACGCTGTCATTTAATTAGCCACCCACCCGGCATGGGCCCAAAGTGAGTTGGATTTGGTTGGGTTTTGGGATGAGATCTGTGTTGATTTGCGAGTTGGCAGTGAGTAATCAACATCTTCCGCAATCAGCGCTAATTTTTTTTATTTACAACTACAGCTACATATATATTTATATCTGTTTTTTGTGGGCATGACGTCACGTATTGTTAGAACTGAAATCATTTGCATTATAATTTGAGGTCTTTATCTTTTATGTAGTCTACTTTTTTGGGGACATGAATTTTAATTGTGTGTATGCAAATTTAAAAGGCGTCGCAATTTGTTTATTATTCGACTTGTCTTATTTTTGATTTTGATATGTTAAAATGTGTAATAAAATGTGGAAAGAACAGAGCAGCAAGAGAAAGTAACTGTAATCTAAGGAAGAAAGTTGCCTGATAAGAAAATTATTTGTATACTTTATTTGTTTTGGATTATTTGCTCATCTTCCGAATTTATTTTACAGCTCTTCTGTAGGAAATGCAAAAATTACAATTAAGCTTTTATTTTCAGAATTTTAGATTTAGAATTATGTTAAAAAGGCATTTGAAATTCTTGTTACACCCACTTGCAATTCTCCATTTGAGTGGAAAATTAAAATAATAAATGCTGAAATTCCCTGACAATGCTGTTAATAAACTTTTGCTTATCTTAGACAAAACAGTTGTGCAAATGGAGTCAACTTGATGGCTCTTTAAGCAAATGAATAGGCCATTGTTTTGGGCCGTCTTTCATTTGTTTTTTAAATTATTAACTCATTTTTCTACTTTCTCTCAGGCAATTTACGTGCTCAAATATATCAGAAGGGAGAAACGCACACACCCTTTCTAGCTATAATTAATCTAGTGGGTGGCAGCGAAAGAGGTGACAGAGAGGGGGTTGGGGGTATGCCTGCCTAGTTATTAATTTGTTGCGACGTCTTATTTTAGGTTTGCTTGTTCTGCTTCAAGCTGCAAGCAAAGTAAGCAACGCACTTGCCATGATTTATTTCAATTTGCTACGCACACACACACACTCGCACACACACACTCGCACACACACACAGAGGCACGAACACACTAAATGACTCTTATCAAAATACACATTCGCAGAGGGGCAACAAGTCAGCGTACGTGCAAAAGTTGTTGTGGGGCGCGTCGAATACTTTATGGCTTGCTCTGCCCCACGCCCCATGCCACATGCCCCCTTGCTACATTTAATGCTGTATATTTCTTTTGTTTTTTTTTTTGCTGTTTATTTTTTTTTCTGCAAAGTAGACAAGTTTTGCACGAAGAAAAATGAGACACAAAAGTGCTGTGTAAATGTGTGAAATTAATACACACACACACACACAACAAATAGGCAGCTGTGCGATTTGTGGAGCGAACTTTGTTTTGTGTCTATAAAATATACGTTATTATTGCATTAGGTCTAGAAATAAAAATAGCATTTATGCCAGCCCACCCCAAAACCAACTGCCACACACAAATTGATAAGCAACTTAATATGGCCAGAAATGCGGCTGTCAAACAACTTATTTAGTTTTCCTGGCGAGTCCAACATGTGTTCAAATTTATGAGTTCCTGCAGCAACAGTTGTTCTGGGCCACTGCCACTGCCACAGCCACTCACCCTGTATTCGTTATTAACCTCTCCCCCCGCCCTGCCGCTCTACTGGTTTTATGGTAGCAACAAGAAGAAGAAGAAGAAGAAGAGCTATAACAACACTTGTTACCACACTTCATTGCAAGTTGTTCTTGTTGTTCGAGCTTAATAATTACATTTGGGAAACTCGCTGCTGGCGACGCTTGGTTGCCCATTCACTGCCATCAAACTGCATCCAACTGTCAAAGAGGGTCACTGGTGAGGGCTGGGCGGGTGGCTGTACGGGGGCAACTCATTTGCCAAAAGTTGCAAGTTCATGTGGCCCTTGTAGGTCAGCTTGCAACACACCCACACACACAAACAGTTGCCACACTTCAAGCGTAACGCGGCAATTGCAAACCAAGAAGATATTTTGTTGTTATTGCTGAATGCCTTCTGTTCCCTCAGTTCCGCTCGAGCGCCGACTGTTGCTTGGATCGGTCTCTCTGGTAGATGGACTCATTCTGATAGAAGCGAGGGAACAGCAGCTAAACATCAAACTGTACTACAAAACTAGTCTTGTGGCGGCTTTTAATGTTGCCGAGTTCCTTGCGTGTTTTGTTTGCGAAACAAATGCTGCTTCCAATTCTATTCTTTTACTTTTTTTTTTAGGGTGTAACCATAGCAATTTTAACTTGCAAGAATAAATGAATATTACCTTAACCGTTAAAATTTAAACTGTGCCTTAAACGTTCCATTTGTAGCTATGATATTATTATACTTGGACATACCTGCAACGAAAGAGAAAAGAAGATTTCATTAGTTAAATTGCTAAAAAACAATATAGATAAGTTAATTATATTAATGTGAATGGGCAAGCCCAACTCAAAGTGTTGTAAAAGCTGACTTCGATCAATCAATGCCTGACACTGAACCGCCGGAAAATGGAACATGGACTCACATAACAATCAAAGACCCCGCAGGAAAAGCAAATAGCTGTTAGACGGCTTAAGCCCTAAACAAGCTCACAGTTAAACTATAATTACGTCCGAAATACATTTTTATAACCAAAGAGCAGAGCAGAGACTGACAGAGAGAGAGACTGACAGAGAGAGAGAGAGAGAAAGTGAGAAATAGTCAAAGGCGATGGAGAATTGGAGTTAGGCAGCCAAATGTGCCGTCAACATGCGAAAATTTATTTATGCACAAACACAGAAGGCACAAGAGGCACAAGGCACAAGGTCTGTGGCACAACATGGAAAGTGGAGAGTGAATAAAGTGCTCGAAAGGACGAAATGACGACAGGACAAACGAAACGGAAATGTGCGCAAAACAACAAGCAAAAGGAGAAGCGGAAGAAGAAGAAGCAGGAGGATAAATCGGGGAATGTCAACGCAACCAGAGAATGGAACCAGAACAGCAACTGAAATGGGAATTGTGTAGGAAAATGGGAGCTGAGAAAAAAAAACTAGAATTCGGGCGAACATTTTGTGTTGGATGTTTTTTCGATTCTTTGTTCAACACTTTAGTCAAAACAGCAAAGGTCAAACGAAACGACAACCAACCCAATCTCCCACCGGGTGATGCGGAGGGGAGAGGAGGTGTCTGAGTATTTCAGGTCAGACAGGTGAATGGCAGGTGGCCCCAAACAAAAAAAAAAATTAATAAAAAAAAACAAGAAAAGCTGTGACATAATTTTGAACTACTCTGTTTAGGCTTTGGGTTATCTGTAAACACATTTGCTGGGGGGGGGGTGTGGGGGTCCAGTGGGGAACTCCACCTGGCACATCATAATGAAGCAATGAACCAAATGGGAAATGTGTTTTTTAATAGAATTTGTGGTTATCGTTTGAGTCGTTTGTTTTATTTATGGCTCCATCCGCACACACACACACACACACACAGAAAACACATTCGGGTTAAGAAATTCTCATTATTGTTATGGGCCATTTCTGTTGTCATTACCTCAAATGTTGATGAAGGTCCTGCTTGCTTCCTGGTTGCGCTCCTTTCATTCATTTTGTTTTCTTTTTGGGATTTGTGAAAGTTTCTCTTTTGGGTTACATATTTTTCAATCAACTTGGCAACTTGCGTTTGGAGACCAAATTGAAATGTTCTTCTTAATGTGAACTCAATTTGAAATTAGTCATGAATTAGGATTGACGCTTGCCAAAGGATTGCGGTTTGAGCAAGTAAAAGATGAAGTTGAAACCCGAAGTTTCAGATATGCAAATAATAGAATCTGTGAATTTTGGGTATTTATACATCCAACTTTGTCTCTGAATATATTTAAATTTACAAATCAGCCACGAATAAATCGATGGCAATAAATAACAATGAATATAAATTATGTATACAAAGCAGAAATAGTAAAACTCTGTGTTGATAGGTGAGGGGAAATAGTAGCTGTATTCGATAAATTATAGATATATATATACACTATATAGGAAGCAATATGCGATATGCAAGCGGCAGACAATCAAAAGGGCCACAATAATGTTTGGCCCTCGGGGAAAGATTGCTCGGTAACAAATTTCAACTTTTAACAAGCTCTCCCAGAAGCTCAAGAAGAACTACATGAAAAGGAGATGAATAGGAGCTGAAAACTGGAAAACTGGAAAACTGGCTAACAATACAAACAGCGCTAACAATAACAAAGCCAACTGAGCAGCAGCACAAAGTGAGTAGCTGTGAGTCGTGGGCGAGGGGTATGCAAAGGGTTAAACACACCGCTGATATTTGAGCATAGAGAAAAAAAAAACATTTAGTTTATTTAGGGAGAGAGAGAGAGAGAGAGAGTGTGAGTCAGACAGGGAGTGTAAGAGAGATCGAGAGAGTGGGAAAAGAGACTTGCCCGAACCGCGGCACTTAATTCGTTTCCCTATCAAAACAGCGACAGTGCCACACAAACAATCCGCTGCCTCACTTTATTTCTGTGCTTGCCACACGGGGTTTGAGTGTGCTGCTGCTGCTGCTGCTGCTGCCTCTTCGTCTGCTGCTTCTTTGTGTGTGGTCCAACAAAACTTTTTTAATAAAAATATTAAATTTGCATATGTTGCTCCCAGACGCAGGCAGCGATCTGAACTCCACTCGACACAACTCGACTCGACTCGACTCGAGTCGACTCGACGCGGCACAACCAGACATTTTGGGGTTGCCTTTGGTTACCTGTGGCAGGAACTGCTTTTGCCGCCGGAAGTGGTAACCAGTCGACAGCCTGCTGCAGGGGCAGAGCAGCGCCAAGCGCAGAAGCCACCTAGAGTAAAGCCAAGTGCGTTTTTATTGCCAGCATAGGCCAGAGTGCGCAATCCTGTTGTTATATACACTTTTATGCCAGGCTCCCCCCCTGATTTTTTCTGTACTGTGTTGCCACTGTTTTACCAGACGTTTATGACGCGCGTGGCAAGTTCGGTGCGGGGGGGCAAGGGGGGGCTGCCAGCTCAAACCACTCACCAAATTAAGTTCAAGTGAGCTGAAGTACCGAAAGGTTGACGGTTGGCGGCTTTTAGCCAAGTTCCTACTTAGGCGCTGATTAAGCAGCTAAATGGCAAAGACAGAGACAGAGAGAGAGAGAGAGAGAGGTGGAGAGTGTTAGAGCGAGACAGAGACAGAGCAAAGTTCACTTTCCCTAAATGCTGGCTTAAATGCAAAGCAATTGTTAGAATAATTTCCATTTGATGTCCGACTAACATTCGGTTCTTTGACCTGTCGCACCTTCAGGCTAGAAAAATAGAAATAGCAAATAAATTAAGGACAACTTGTAAATTATTTAGCAGCAGTCCAAGTAAAGCTGCTCTTGACAATTTATTTATCAGAAAATCCACTCAGAGTGCAGACATCAAAGGCAAACATTGGCAGAAACTATATAACAATTTGTGGAGCAGCTCAAATACAATTTAGCTTGTCAATTTAAATTTTACAGAACTGACAGCAAAATAGTAGTAGCAGAGAGCAACATGGGATTTGGTCATGTCTTTGATGTATATAATCCGAATCACACATTTATAAATCGTATCTGGATCGCTTTTTGCATGAGAACTTTGCTCAACTTGCTAACCTTTTGTTGTGGCTTTTTTATATATATATTTATATTTTTTTTTTTTTTTTTTTTGTTAGCTGCCTCACATCAAAATTGCATGTGCTCAAGTGCAGAGCTGACTTTCGTGTTGAGGGGGGGAGGAGTCTGTGTGTATTGCACAAGTCACAAAAATATCAAGCGATAAGCAAAAGCGGCTTACGTTCAACTTGGGCCAACAAAATGTCAACAGAACATGGCCAGAAACAATGCTGCCAATGTTTTTTCTGCTTTTTGTTTTCTGTTTGCTGTTTGACAGTATTAAATGTTGTCGTGGCAATTGTCTTTCATATATATATATTTTTGATGTGGTCTATATGAAAAAAAAAACTATAAGCGATTTACAGTTCGCTGGAGGATTTGTGCATTGAGAGAGAGAGAGAGAGAGAGGAGCTGAGCAGCTCATGGCAAATATTCTTGATAAAAACTGGTTAACCAGCTTTGCAAATTGGAGTTAAGATTTCCGTTTTAAATATGCTTAAATTCTATTTGAGAAGAAGTACTAATTATGTCGACTTCAAACACACACAACTTCAGTTTCCATAATAAAATCTTCAAATCAAGTTGAGCTCCCCTTCCCGAAATTTGTTATGCAAATCACATTTCTTTGGCTAATTTAATACATTTCTATTATGCATATCTTTAGAGAAACAAACAAAGTAAAATAAAGAGTTTCCCACACATTTTTCGACACCTAAGCACACAAAAACTCGCTGACTTGACAACTTTATTTGAAGAAGTTTCTTGTTTTTCTTATAAAGTGCAAAGGCAAATAAATGAAAATAAAATTGCGACAAAATGTTGCGTAAAAAAAAAATGTTGCCATAATAAAGCATTACATATTATAATGATGGGAGCATATTTCGTGTGGCAGCAGCAACAACAAAAACTAACAAGAAAAATTGTTGTCAACAAAAAACTTTTAAGCAGTGAGCAAAAGAGAGATCAGCGAAAGAGAGACAGAAAAAGAGAGAGAGAGAGAGAGAAAGAGTGAGAGATGTGGAAGAGTTGTAGAAAAGTTTTTCAGCATCATCAAAGTGTGCTCAGGCCTAATTTAAATGTGTTTGAACTTTTTTTTTGCCTCCCCCGTTCCACTCTAATATTTCATATACTAATTACATATACGTAGGGGAATATGGGGTAGGGGGGTGTAAAAACTTCTTGTCTTTAAATGTGGAAATCTTTTTCTTTTGACTAACAAATATTTGTGCAGCTTTAAGTTTTTAACACGCAAACTTCGGCTAAAAGCCAGACACAAAAATGTATTTTATTTTTTGTTTATTTTTGGAATTTGTTAACATTGAAGTGCGTCGCACTAATGCAAATAAAATCTAGCCACGCCCACAAACCGAGTGAAGTTGGACAAATTACAAATTGAGAGCTATGCCAACACTTGGGAATCCAGCAAGTTGACCTCAAGTAAAACTTTAATGCTGCCACAGCGTCAACTTCGAGAAACTCGCAGAGTAAACTGAAACTCGCCTCTAAGTTTTTAAGTTCTTAAGTACACATATCACCTGCTGTTGCTTAAGCTCCCCGCTAGTGGGTTGGAGAGGGGAAAGGAGGGGAAAGGAGGGGAAAAGTGGGGGTGTGTTGCAGCAACCGCAACAAATGTGGGTTCATTGTTTTTGACATCTTAGGATCTTAAGCTCATGGCTGAAGTGGCAAATAATGCCAGCCAGTAAAATGATTTATTTACAGTGAGTCGCGTTGTGGGGATTTGTGAAGTGGCAGAGAATTGTTTTAAGTAGCCGGTGCACAAATTGAATGGAGAGCCACCAAAATCCACTAGAAGGATTATATAAATAACTGAGTCACGAGTGGATATAATTAAGTTGGCGCAATTTGGATTATAAAATAAGACAAAAAACAAGAGCAATTAAAGTCATAAAGTGGGCCTATATCAAATGAGCTGAATGCATTTCAGAAGTGGGTCGTTCTGCCTTATAAATGGACTAGAACAAAACAAAAAACATTACGCATACGCCAAGTGAGTCATCGAAAGAGATATAGAAATGTTGTGTGCCACAATTAGAATATCTTTTAGACAAAGAATTTTATTGTTTTTAGGAGTTTTCAGTAGAGAAACTAATGAGAAATAATAACTATTTATTTAAATAAAAGAAAGAATTGTTTTTATAAGTTTTTTATAACTAATCAAAAAAGAGTTTTCAGTAGAGAAACTAATGAGAAATAATAAATATTTATTTAAATAAAAGAAAGAATTTTTTTTATAAGTTTTATATAATTAATCAAAAAAGAGTTTTTAGTAGTGAAACTAATGTGAAATAATACAAATTTATTTAAATAAAAGAAAGAATTGTTTTTATAAGTTTTATATAATTAAACGAAAAGGAGTTTTTAGTAGTGAAACTAATGTGAAATAATAAAAATTTATTTAAATAAAAGAAAGAATTGTTTTTATAAGTTTTATATAATTAATTAAAAAAGAGTTTTCAGTGGAGAAACTAATGAGAAATAATAAAAATTTATTTAAATATAATAAATAATTGTTTTTATAAGTTTTATATAATTAAACGAAAAGGAGTTTTTAGTAGTGAAACTAATGAGAAATAATAAAAATTTATTTATATAAAATAAATAATTGTTTTTATAAGTTTTATATAATTAATCAAAAAATAGTTTTTAGTAGTGAAACTAATGTGAAATAATAAATATTTATTTAAATAAAAGAAAGAATTGTTTTTATAAGTTTTATATAACTAATCAAAAAAGAGTTTTTAGTAGTGAAACTAATGAAAAATAATAAATATTTATTTAAATATTTCACATAATTTTACTATACGTATTTGTTTAGTTATGCTTATTTGTTGTTTCAGCATTAATATTGCATATTGATGACTTCTTGGCTCAGTTAGCTGAGCAGGTGCATATCAATTTTCATCATTACTCAGTGTTGCAAGTGTAACACAATCCATTTGCAACTGCCACATGCTTAGCAGGTTCTACTCATTGGTCAGGCTGCTTTTGCATATACCTGTCATAAATCCGTTCCGATTGTCGACCCCTTTTTGAGCAAGCCAGAGACCATTTTCTAGTCATCCAAGTCCAAGTAGACAACTCAACTGAGTTCCTCATGTGTCAGGAAGAGAAGCAGCCAACAATTGGCCACCATGTCAAGGCTTCAACGCAGTTGTTGTTTTGGTTTGCTGGCTGGCTGGCAACAGTTTCAATCCCATTTGTACTAACTCCAATCCGTAGCCTGCAACATGCCGCAAAATCAATGAGCAGAAGCTATTTGCAAGCGGGCAACCAGCAGCAGCAACTGGGTAACCAGCAACCAGCAACCAGCAACTGTCGTCAGTTGCGAACAGCAGTTGGTAAATTTTTGAAAGTGAAATTTGATACATAGACACACACATACTTAAGCATGTCTGTGTGTGTGTGTGTGTGCTTGCAATGTGGTTGCAACTTTTGGACGGGACTAATGACAACTCAACAGCAACACCAACAGCAACGGCAACACACTCTTATTGTATATGGCTTCCCTGATTGCTTCCTCCCTTTTTTGTGTAAAATAAGTTGACCAACAAAAACAAAAACAACAAGTACAAAATCAAAATTACTCTGACAAGTTGCTTTTTTAGCTGCAGGGAAGAGGAACCGGTTAGAGCAGAAGCATTTAATTACTTAATGACTGAAATATGCGTGCAGCCTTGCAGCACAGTTTTTTTTTTATATTATTATCAATTTTTTGCAGTGTTTTTAATTATTTTTTCTTAGTCCTCGTTTCGAATTACGAACGGAAATTGAATTTTTAACGCATAATTTGCTTCCGTTTATGAATTTATCCATCTTTTGTAGTCTTTGTTAAAGTATATTAATGAAGTATAGTTTTCATCATAATTGTAAACTATGCAAATAAAAGTTAAGCTAAGTTAACTGCAAATAATCTAATTTTAAAATGTATAAAAAAAGTAACATTATTTATTCTATTTACTTTGCCCTGATTTATGCATAGAAAAAGTCATGCAGCCGTAACAAATTGCAAATTCACCTGGATATGGACACCTGCACACCCCAAAGCACACACATACACACACACACACATAGCCACACCCACAAATACACTTACACGAATGGGGATAACAAATCTGAGCGACGTCAACTTTGTGCCCCGGAAAAACGCCTCAAGAATTTGTTTAACGCGTTGCATTTAATCAAAGTCAGCTGAGTGGCATGGAGGAGGGTTTGTTAAGGGAGGGGAGAGGTGTGGCTGGCATTATGCAACGGTTGGAACATTAGCAAATATTTGCGCTGCACTTAAGCTGAAAAATGCAACCATTTAACTTTGAACTCAAAGCCAGGAGCAAAGGAATCTCAGCATTGGAGTCAGAGGCGGAGGCAACGCCAGGTGCGTGAGTCATGCGAGAATCTCATTTTGCTCGACTGGCTGCATTTACATTATTTGTGCAGCCATTTAATTTGGCCGACACCTCTCTCAAGAGTTGCCCCAGACTGTGGCATGTGGCAGCTCGCTCGCTCGCTCAACTGCAACTGCAACTGCAACTCCGCACTGCAGACAGTTTTTGCTTTCGACTGTTTCGACGAGCAGAGCTCTTCAGTTGCCCGAAAATGAATGGTTAGCTGTCAAGTTGTACAAGCTAAATGACAGTTTATGCAATGTCAAGAACCCCATATCATTCCCAAGCACCGCCCCAGACAGGGTGTCAAGAACCTGACAAGTCAACAAGTCACAAGAACAAAAGGAGATATGCAAAAAAAATAGAGATGAGTCTTTAGTTTAGCGTATAATTCCAGAAAATGGGCACTGCTTTTTTTTGCATTTTTTTGGTTTTTCCTTGTTTTCTATTTTACTATTCTCCTTTTCTCGATTTGCATGTATGCAACACCAATTCGAGTTGGGTTATTGTCCATGTCAGAGCGCCACAAAACATGCAACATTTTCTATTATTTCTTTGTTGTTGTTTGTGATCTTAACAGTGCCCACTCACTCGTCCTCAGTCACGGCCATGACAGGTTAATACGACTGTCAAAATTCTTGTTTATCAGACAACAAAAACACAGAAAAAAACATGCCACAAATACAAAACATAAACCGCAACCCAAGAACCCCGGGGGAGTTTCCCGGGCACAAAACAGCGACCTCAACTTTTGTTCCTCATTTTTTTTTTTTGCTAACTTTTTTTTATGCTTGCTTTAATATATATTTGTATAATTTTAAGCTGCTGTCTCAGCAGGCTTAGCCAGCAATTGAGTCTGGGTGTCTTTTTGAAAAACAGTCTGTTAAAAAATAATATTGTGAAACTGTTTTTGATTGTTCTTAAAGCTGGAAGTTTGTAAATGAAAATGGTTTTTTAAATATGTAACTTGATTATAGACGAACAACTCCCTTTTGGCCGCAAATTAACTTTTACTCTCGAGTAAGAATACAACTTCATTAATTTAGTGCTTTGCCACACACACACACACACACACACACATACACGCATACACAGAATGGTAATCCAATTTAAGCTACATTTGCAGCTCAGCACAAAGTCAACAAGATGGCGACAGAAGCAGCGCATTTGGGTCCCTTGTGCAACATGAGGCAGGAACAATGGAAAAACACTTCATTTGCGGAACTCTTCCACTTGTTACATTGACAATAATTACACAGAATCTAAAAATCCCTGTCAAACATTTGTACAAATCAAACTGAAAAACCCGAATACAATTTTAATTTAATATGCAAATACGAGAATTGAAGGCACATATGCAATTCTCTGCGGAGGGAAAAGGAGGGGGAAAAAAATACTGAGCAAATTATATTCATCACAATTCTATTAATTTTTCCCTTTTGTGCAATTCCAGGCGATTCTCGAGCATTGGTTAACAATGTGCGAAACCAGTTGGTGTTCCCGGGATATAGTGGGCTGGTTTTGGATTGACTGCGACGCCGCTACCAATTTGCATATTCAATTGCCAGAGTGACAGGCCGGAGCACAGCTGTAGTCTCTGGCCCGGCCTGGCCTTGCCTGGTTGAATCTCTGCCTCCATCTCCATTTGGCATAATTGTCTAACTGTGAGTCTGTTAGCCGCCAGTCTGCAGACAACTGAGTTGATTAGAATCAACTGAATGCTGAATGCTGAATGCTGTCTGCTGCAGCTGGTTGCCTACTCCAACGGAGTGTCGAGTGTCGTGTGTGCAACTTGAAGTATGTCGAGTGAATACCCGGACAACTGCAGCTCAGCTAATTCCAATTTCCCAGTTACCCAACAAACTACATACTTAATCTATGCTGAAAACCCTTAGTTGGTTCAAAACTCCATAAAAAACATATTTTTATAGTGAAACTTAAATGCAAAATATCTGTTTCAATTCGCAGTAGAAGTTCTTATTGATTTTAAATGATATCCAAATCAGATTTATTTAAATTTATGCTGATTACATATTGGTAACAAACTCCCTACAGATTCCTTAATAATTTAATTTTTGGTTCTTAAATTAGGTTCTTCTATAAAGTTTTATTAATTCAATTTATACAATTGATTTCTCTTGATTATTTTTTTATCATACGCATTTTATTTTATATATTTTATAGTTTATATTTATATTTATTTATTTTTAATCAACACGCATTCTTAAAAAAAAATTTTGCAAATTATTAGAGCTTATTTATATTTTAGATTCCATTTTTTTTTCAGTGGTAAATTATGTAATTTTGCTAATATTTCTTTATTAATTTAAGTGATTTTTTAAAAAATTGTCGACTTATTTCTGCTTGTTTTTGAGGAAGTGTTTTTGTCATGTTTTAGCCTCGTTTACGTGCCCAGGCATATATTTGTGTTGGCTTTCCTCAGCTGGCTTTCTGACACCACTGACACTACAAAGAATCCTCCTGCTCAAGTCGCAGGCGTTGACAACTTGTTGTTTGCAGCTGCTGTTTTGTTTGGTTGTTCCTGGTTGGTCCTGCTGGGGTCCTTAGATAGGTGGCTTATGCTTAGGTACGGGCATTCTGTTTGCTTGTCAACCCTTGCTCCATTTTGTGCTGTTGCATAATTATGCAGAGAGTTTGCTTCCTGCCACGCCCAGTTGGGGCAGACATGCTTGCCACTTGGCAATTCAATCACATTTCGCCACTGTTTCCCCGCTCTGCAAAAAGCGTTTCCTTGTGCACATTATAATTATCCTTGCGTTTAATTAACGTGTTTACACACACACCACTCACACACACACACACACACACACACACACGCTGACCGATTGACCTGGTCGTAAATTGCAACTTTCCCAGTGTCATCTAGTTTAGCCATGTTCTCTTTTAATCGTCGTTAATTTTATTTTGAACTGGGAAATTTAATTGCGGCTTGGCTGCGTCACTTCGTCCCTCCATCTCTATGTTGGCTGTCTGCTAATCTATTCCACACTCTCCTCCCCCCTCGCTTGCCGTCCCCTTCTTAACGACAATTTTCCTTTGCGCTTTGGCTGTGGTCAATTGAATTTTGCTTTGATGCTAATCAGCCAACGGCATCCAACAGCAAGAATTCAATTAGCGACTTAATTGATTTGCGTTTCGGTATTTGTCTTGAGCCACAACAAGCCACCGCCCCCCCACCCACCTCAGCACCCCGCGGGCCAACAAATAAAAGCCATCAATTGTCTGACATTGACATGTCAAAGTGCTTTGTTCAGTTTGAAAGCATTATTCTGGAAGTGCATTGATAAATGTTTACTGGGATACAGATGAGTCAAGCAAATTGATTGGTAAATTGAAGAAAAAGTAAAGACTTGAAGAATTAATTTCTTAATAATATTAGTACTTAATATCAATTATTAATAACTGTAACTTTAAAATGTGTTATTAGATTATGTTAACTAATTTTTATAATAAAAATGACTGATTAATATTTTTTTTTGGACCAATTGCAACGAATTTGAATGAAGTTCATTTAAGCTTTAGACTTGATTAAAACAAGTTCATTGCAAAGAAGTCTTTAAGTCAATCATAACATCATTTTTTATGTTGCTTCCTCAGACAAATGACATCATGTAGACTTAACTTGAGTTGCTTTTAACAGCTGACAAAACAGGCATATTTAAATCCAGTCGAAAATTTAAAAGAAACCCATTTCAAAAGTCCAAAGCACAAATGTGCGTGTTCAAACCCGCCTCTCAGCGGCGCCACCACGCAACGCCCCCTTTGCTACATCATTTTATATTACACGTACAGAAGCAAATTTTTTTTTATATGTTAACAACAACAAATCAAGAAAAAACAAAAACAACAACAATGCTGCATGTGATGTTGTCACACATGAGACAGACACACACACACACACACACACAGCGCGTGTGTGTGTGGCATTAACTGGGTATGTGATTTGCAAAAGGGAACAAAGCGACGCACTCGCTCTGCTCTCCTTTTGAGATACAACACACACACGCACACACACGCACACACAACAATTGGCACGAGTTCGCTTAGCTGAATGGACAAAAAAGTACAACAAAAAAAAATAAAAGGAGCAATATATAAGGATACAAAGAAATGTGTGCTTCCTTCTTGGCAGTCATTCTATATTATAACCCACACTGTCTAAGGCTCTATCTCCATTTTGTATATCACACACACACAGAAACACACACACACACTTGCAGAATGCTGGCAGCTTCTTCTCCTGGTAGTTGTCCTATCTTGATTTGTGGCAATTGAATGTCATGTGTTGCAGTAACTGACAGCATAAACATTATCAGCCAACACATGCTGAACAACACTCACTCCCATTCCCTCCCCCCCCCCACCACACACCTCTCCACACACTCCACACTCCCTCTTTCTCCAATTTATAGATACTTTTGACGATATGTCGCGAATTGAGCGTGTCTCACAAATTTCTCGTACGTTTTCCAATTGTTACGCGTGGCTGGCTCTGATTCGGATTTAGATTTCAAGAGTCATCCAAATCGGATGGGAAACAGGTGTTGCAAATTAGCCAGCCCAACCTGGCTCTTTCTTTATTGATTCCTTCTTGCTGTGTGTTCAAAGAAACGCCATCGTTTTGATTTTACATAAAGTGCCAAAGTTTTTGTCGCATTTTAAATGGATAATTTATAAAGGATTATTGCAAAAGTTGAACATATTTTAGCCAATTCTTAACATGAGTTTTTTTTTTTTTTGTTTATAATATTTAGCAAAGCATAAGCGAACTCTTAATATTGTTAACTTGTGTGCCAGATATTTTTGTTAAGAAAGTAAAAAGTTTAACTGTGCAAAAATCTGTTTTATTTGAATTGATAAATATGCATTTGCGATCCCATACATTATATATTTAAAATAATGAAATTGAACAATAAAACTACAAAATAGTTGAGTCATACAACAGTCTACAAAATATATATGTTATACACATTTCTACAATTACTGAACTTTTATTAACGGGAAATTGCAATATGCATAAAATAAAATTAAAATGTGGCAATACATTTAAAAAGCTTTTAAGAACTGGCAACGATTGCCATTCGATGACCAATTCACGTTTTTAGACAGCTCTACAAAAATAGCAAAATGATATAATACAAAAAAGCAGAACAGCAAAATGTAAAAACATTTTGACTATTTTCTTTTTTTTTTCTCTGTGTCTTGTTAATATACAATATGCAATCGCAAAATGTTGCACATCGCATATTTATAGAGGATTGTTAAGCGTTTTTCTGGATTGTTTTCGATTTGGCCAATGCTGGTGCCAATTGAGCATATATAGATGAAAGCCAGCTTTAAAACATGAAGTCAAAAGTGTCGCAGAATTAAAAGCATTTTCTGTACGAATATGACAGTAAAGCCTGGCTATTTGAATTCCGTGTGCAAAACATAAACTACTGAAAAAATACAAAATTAAAAATTTACGCACACTTTGAGATGATAAAAATGCACAAAGCGAATTGAGATGGAATTAACTTTTGATGGCAGCACATTAAATATTTTTTAAAATAGATTATAAAAAAAACTGCTCAAACTCAGAGAAAATAAAATTCCTTAAATGTAGAATATTTTTGTTATTAAATGTAGAAAGTACACATTTCTAGACAGGCCAGGAATGACCTTTGTTAGGGCACATATAATAAAAAACAAATCATTTTCATTAAAACCGGCGTCAAAAGTTGGCACATAAAAAACTTCCCTTACGCTAAACGTGTGAAGAATTCACGCCCCTCTCCTACCCCTGCTGCCCACAACATGTTTATGCCAAGTTTATGCGCTTAGAATACGTTTATATGTTTTGCTCAACTTTTGCAGGATTTTTTCTGTTTTTTTTTTTTTGTTTGTTGTGTGTTTGTTATCATTTTATATTTGTTGCTATAAAAATGTTTAATGAAAAGTTTGGGTCATAAAGCATATGCCATGTGCACCGAGCGCTGCGAGAGCTCCAGTCTGAGCCATGCGAACGGCCCAGCTTTGGGAAATTCTCGTTGCTGCTGATCGTCATTTGGTTTCCCATGCAGCGAAGCGGGTGGCAACCAGACAAGACACACAAGACAATGTCTGCTGCCCCTGTGGCAGCCAAAGAACAAAGCTGGGAAAATTGCGCGACGCGACTCGACGCGACACTCGAGTCGACTCAGCAGGAAGCATTCCGCAAATGCATTTCCCATGCACATTTTCATGCACATTTTAACATGCAAAAAACAAAAAAAAAAAAAAAAACAGGCAGCAAAAAATGCCCGGCGCGGAAATGCATATTTAAGCCAAGAAACGGATAGCCACAGTTATCAACAACAGAAATAGCTACGAGCCGGTCGCAATTTTAATTAAATTAAATCCAGCAGCAGCAGAGGCAGCAACGGCGACTCTTATTTTATAGCTGCCACCTTCACTTTCTCACACAACACACAACAAACAACACACAACACACACACACACATGGCATGTGTTGAAGGTATTTTTTTTTTCTTTGCTGCTGGGTTGCGTGTCACATTTCATTTCAATTGCTCAACGTTGCCACCCATCAATTACCTGCCCCCCCCCTCCTCCACACCATTCTTTGCTTGCCCCATTCTTCAATATTTTTAATAAGTTTGTTCCACATTGCCCACGGCTCAGTCTCAGCTTAAGTGGCCCTCCAATCAAGCAGACTTCTCTCTTTCTCTCTCTTCCTCTCTATTCTCTCTCTCTCTCTCTCTCTTTTTGTTTTTTGTTTATCCGGTTCTCTTTTGTAGCAGTCGCCACATTAACGCTTTACCATATTTTTTCTAATAAATGGTGTGAATTTTGTTTTGCTGTTGCATTCTTTGCCTTCGCCTTCTGTGGCAACTTTGGTTTTTGCCCCCTTTTGGTAATTATTATTTATTTTCAAGGGTCAGTGAATTTCTCGCTTATTTTCTCTCGCCTCTCTTTTAGTTGCGTCTTTTCAATTGAATTTTGTCCGTGTGAATTTTTTTGCTAAATAAAATTTTTATGATTACAATTTTTTATTGTATACGAATTTAGTTGGAGAAGGTCTGGTTAAGTCTAAAAGTTCTGAAGACTTTTAAGTCACGAGAGAGACCCTTTCAGAGAAACTTTTTAATTTGATTCAGCGAAAGATAAAATCATTTCACGCTCAAAACTTGTTTTTTAAAGCGAAAGCGTAGGAAGTCTTCTATTTTATTCACTATATTCTAAAACTTAAGTGATCGTTATTTATATATTTACTTACCAATATTATGATTGGCAAATTGAATTGAGTTGCAATTTTGACTAGTTTTGGGCTTATTTCATTTTAAAATGTGAGCACATTCTCTAATTATCTCTTTAAAATATTCCACTCAGCTTGCCCCAAACTGCTGCAGAGGCATAAGCATTTAATGGCAACATTTGTCGCTTATTGCACTGCGACATATTCATTGCAGATTTGTATTTTGTACACACCCCCACCGCCCCTCGCCGAACAGCATTGAGCTGCATTAATTATGCATTTACATGTTGCATATGTGAATAGAATTCGTATGAGCATTTAAAGTGTCTATCACAGTGGGTGTGCGTGTGTGAGTGTGTGTGGATTACTAATGAACAAAATGCAGTTAGTGCATTTTGTTGCCTTTGTTTTGTTGGCCCACAGCTGCTGCCGCTGTTTTAATTATGTTGATGACGGCAGTCAAAAAATTCAAAGTTACAAATGTTCGGCGACTGTTTTTCGTAATACAAATGAAACCTCTGCCAAAAATTTATGCGGCTATGAAATCATAACGAGCCACATTCAAACACCCATAAAACATGTCAAAATTCCGAATTCTTGACAAAGCACAACTGCTAAAATTATTTGACCAACTTTGAAAATAGATCTTTCAAAAAAGAAGCCCATATACAAAAGATTTTATAGTTATTAAAATAGATTCTTTGTTCAACTCTTCATAACCAAAACAGATGCATTCAACGCATAATTAAAATTTTAAATTGTAATTAAATTTTTAAGGTATTTGAAATCTGTTGTTGGTTTTTATTTAATTCAGTTTGACTGGCTTATTATGTAATTAATTATGCACTTTCGCTGTACATTTTTAAGAGCAGAAGGCAGCAAGAATAAAATGATGAGAACAAAATTTGAGTTTTCCTTTATTGCTGCCACTTGTTTTTCTCGTGTATTTTTTTTGTAAGCTGTCTTCATTAGCATTTGTTGGACATCCGATTTTGCCACGCCTCCTCTTTGAGCGTGCCTTTTTTTAGACTCGTTTTTTAATGCATTTTTTTCTGGTTGGCTTCAAAAGAAACGAACAAAATTGCATAGTTTTTGCATATTTTGCTTCCTGTTTTTGCACAGCAACATTTTTTTTTTTATTATTTTTTGCTCTTTTTGGCTCTTGATGAACTTGTTGTGTGTGTTTTCAGCTCCTGCAAAACACAGAGGCGGAGTGGAGTGGGAGTGGGCGTGGTCATATTATGGCATCATGTGTTGTACCCGATATGCAATGCATAAAAGTTCTTCTTCTTTTTTTTGCTACCTTTGGTGATTTATTTTGATGATGATGACTCTTAAATTTTCATTCTTTTCTGGCATCCTATTTCAAGGAATCTAAATTGCAACGACATATTTTTCCAAGTCTGCTTAAGCTAAGTAAGTATTTTATTTATAGATAAGCTCGAACTGAAAACTCAAAACGAATATTCAATCAAATTGAATTATGTAAATTACGTCAAGGCGGGGGGGGGGGGGGTTGGGGGAGGGGCTGGCATTAAGCTCCACACCATCATTAGGGGCAGTTCAAAATTTATTTCTATTCAGTGTGTAACGATAATTTGTGAAATGCATAATTAAATTTGACTGCACGATAGTTTTATGAAAATGATTGTGAATATAGAATATATATAGGATATATATATATATATATAGATATATATATATAGCAAATATATGTGGGATATATATTTAGGGTTGGTTTTTAGACCCGCGCATAATTATGCAAATGCCATTTCACTTTTTGATGAGTTTGGGACTCGTAATCTGGCATAGGCACAACCACCTGTCTCTGTACCAGTACCTGTACCAGTACCTGTTCCTTCCCCTTCCCCTAACTGGCTGTAATACTTAGTATTATTTTTATTTTTACATTAATAGATGATTTTTTGGGGGGGAAACCACTTACCTATTTGGGCGCTGACATGGCCAACAACTGTCAGGCAGAGTAGCGGCAAAAGCCATGTTGTTGTGCTTCTTCTTCTTATTGTTGTTGTTGTTGTTGGTTGTCTCGTAAATCCGATTAGCCCACGGTTTGGGGGTGAGCGGCTGCTGCTGCTGCTGTTGTTGTTGTTGCTATTGCTGCCGCTGTGTTGTAAGCGCCTCAGCAGCATGTTGCCAGTGTTGTAAATGTTGCCAGCTCGTCGTACTTAATGTTGCCAATGTTGTTGTTGTTGTTGTTGTAGTTGTTGTTTCTTATGTGCACTTGCCTTGCTCCACTCATGCACATTCAAAGAGGGAGTGTGTGTGTGTGTTGTTGTTGTTGGGTGTGTGGGGGGTGGGTTGGTGTTGTCGTTTTGGTCGTTCGGTTGTCAGTTATTGTTGTTGTTGTTGTTGTCGTCGTTCTCGTTGTCAGATTTCAGTTCAGTTGTTGCGTCGCTTTGGCATTTAGTTGATTTTTATGGTTGTTTGATATATAGAAATATATGTATAAATATATATACAAATATATATATATTTATATATGTATTTTCTTGCTGTTGTTTTCTGCGTAATTTTCTTGTTTACAATTTGATTTCCTTTGCACTGTTTTTCACTTTTATGATTTTCTCTGATTTAGCTGGCCTTTGTGTGTGTTTTTTGGAACTTTGGTTTTAAATTTCAATGATTGAACATTTTGCAATTGGGCTGCAAAGATAGATTTAACGACACAAAAAAGAAAAAAAGAAAGCAAAAACAAATTTACATATTAATATTGTAATCATCGAAGAAGAAGCTTAAAATATGAATATTTTATTTATTTTATTTATTTTGTATTTTATGAGCTTTTTCATTCTATATTTATTTAGTTGCCCTATGTTATTATTGATGTAAAGATTATTTATCTCATTGGCAATAAAATAGCAATCAAAAATATATTATTTCTGTATTTTATGAAGTGTCTTCAACTTCAAAACCAATATTATTTTATTTTATTTAATATATCCAGTTACCCGCACTTGTGTTTGATTCAATTACGCACACTTTCAATTGACATCGATACGTGCCCCAATCTGCCTGCCACATGCCACCTGACATGATTATCTATTTGTTTGAACTTGTGATTATGTATTCACGCCCGGCAGTCAACAGCTCTCAAGTTTTCAGCTGTCAAAATCATATTTCACACGTATTGCAATTTAAATTGATTTGGCTTTTGATTTCAATTATTTATTAAATTTATATTGTTGTTGTTGTCAGAGCTGATGGAACTGATATCACCACAGCAATTTCGTGTCTCGTATATCATTAAGCACTTTAAAATAAAATGGCAACTTTGAAATGAATACATTAGAATACAATTCAGTTGCACAGTAACAGAAAATTCAATTAGCTTTGCTGTGAAACTTAAGCCTAATGAAGAAAAATTCCCAACAAATATTTCAATCAAATTTTTGGCCAGTCCCAAAAAATTTATATTATGTTTTGGGTCGAAAGGCAAACAAACAAACAACAAATTCAAGTCAGTTTTATTGGTTTTACTCGATGAGCAGACAGCTTTGCTTGGAAGTTGGGTCAATTTCCGAAAAGTATGCTGAAAAATAATTTTCGATTTCTTGCTGCTGTTTGTTTGTTCAATTCAAACTGAACTAAACTGAACTGAGCTGGACTGGACTGGACTGGACTGTTTGGGGCGATATGTACATATTTTAGAGGCAGTTGCTTATTGATTTCGTCGAAGGCGTACACGCGGCGTATGCGCAATATTTGCCTTCTGGCACTTGGCAAGCGAACGAATCGGGCAACATAAATAAATAGCGAGGAATGCGCACCCAAGAGCAACAAAACAATAACAACAACAACAACAACTATAACAACAAACAAATAATATTAACCAAAAACTTAGCCAAAATGTTGTTGATGAAAACGTGACTGGACACGTTGAGTGGACCAAATACTCACAAATACAAACACAAATACAAATACAAATAGAAATAAAATCATCTTGTACATAGACTGGCTTATATACAATGAACTTGGTCAATTTTTGGCACACAGTGACCACCAAAAGTCAACTTCTACATATATAAAAATATATATATGTATTTATGAGTTTTATATTTATTTGATGAGTCTGTTCAAGTTTTTGGCTGCTTGCTTTTTAGTTTTTGACTTGTTATTAAAAACTTATTTCATTATCGAATTCAGATTGTTTGTTTGATTTTGACAGCAGCTCGGAAGTTATCATAATAAACATATTAAATTTTATATTGCATCTCTGAATAAAAAGTATTATTTAATAAATTTAAATAATACTGGAAATGTCTGAAATAAATAAACGTATTCTATAAATTTAAATAGAACATGCCAAATTGTACCAAGTAAATAATTTATTTTTGTTATCCTATAAATTATTCTTTCTGTTATTTTTTTATGCTCAGTTTAGATAAACATCTTCCTGCTACCTGACTAAGCACTTTGCATTGTTGTGAACACCTGCCAGGCAAAATTGTGTTCAAGGATAATTTTCTATGAGTTTTTCCTTTTTCAAATTTGTAGCTCATCTTAAAGCCATTGGCCTTAAATGGCCGACAAGACAAGCTGCCAGCCAGCTAACTAGCTGTCTATTCATGCTGACCTCTTCCGCTTACCCCCCTCTCCCCCTCTGCAAGAGTTCTGAACGTCCTTGATTGACAGCCGCTTTCGCTGCTGGCGGCCATTAATCAGCTTAAACAGCTGGCGCCTGCAAAATTAAAATATTTGCTGAAGCAGCCAAATGAAGTGGAATCAAAATGCACAAGGGTTGCCCGGAAACTGTCCCAGAGAGAGAGAGCGCAATTGGAAGTGCCTGAATAGTATCTAAATATATCTAAATCTTAATAACTGTTTCATCTATTCAATATGATTTTGCATACGTTCCAAATTGCCTTTGATATTATTTAGTGGAGTTTTTTTAAGTTGTTTGCATTTTTAGTTGATTATTCGTTGATTTGTGATTTATTTTGGTCGCAGGAGGCTTCTTAATCTCTTGTTGCCGTGTCCTTCTGATCCTTTTTTTATGCCAAGTACCACATTATTTCCCGTTTGGTGTGGCACACGCACACACACACAGGCAGATGTGTTGTGTTGCTTCATTTATTTTCGTATTTCGCTTGCAACATTTCCCGTTTTTTTGCCCGGTTTTCTGTACCTTTTGAGCATTCTTCTGGTTTCGTGGCAGCCTCTCGCTTTTGGCCCTGTGGTCATTCAACTGTAAGAAAGCCAAGAACAGAGAGAGAAATACATAAAAAATTATTCGATTTTTTCTTATTTGTTTTCTGTTTTCTGTTTTCTAGCGACTTTTTTGCTCATATCATAATGGTTAGGTGGGGGGGGGGGGGGGGAGACAACTAAATTGCTTTTGTATGCATATGCTGGATGGTTGGCTGGATAGATGGATGACTGACTGGATGACCGAACAACTACACACACACACAAGTACACACACACACACACAGAACTAAACACAATCGTGGGAAATTAGGCAGAAACATATTTAAGGCGATTTTCTTGATGAGATATCGCTTAATGGTTTGCTGTTTATCTTTGCACGTTCTCTGCGGCCCCTAATGAACCGTCAGCAAGTCACTAAAACTTTTGCCAACCCCCTGGCTAACCACCCCACCACTCCACCCCTCCACTTAACAAACACCGCCCACGAGGAGCTCAAGGCTGAAAATGTGCTCGTGCTCAGCGGGATGCTGCACATGAATATGTCTGCATATTAAGTATACGCATTACGCATTACGTATACGTAGAAGAATGCTCCCAAATTGCCATCAGCAACAACAAGAAGATGCTAACAAAAATCGCAACGGGACACATAATATTGATATACAATCCAATGATTCTTATCGACGACATTAGGGAACAATAAGTTAGTAAAATGACTTTAAAAATCATAAACTGACATGACTTGTGCTATCTCTCAAATGAATGTCTTGGCAAAAGAAACCGGCAAACAATAGAAAATGAGATGGATTTGAAATCGAGCTGTGAATCCAGTGTTGGCAACACATTTCACATAGCTAAGCGTTGCTACCTGTAGATTTGTTGTTGTTGTTGTTGGGCATAAAATTGGATCGGAAAATGAAATATTTTGTTTGCACTCCCATTAAGGGGGAACTCTCATTATGCCAGCTGAAATGACAAAAAAAAAAGGAAATACAACAAAAAAAAAATACAGTCAAATGGAGGCGATTAAAGACTCAGTTTAGTTAGGAATGTTTAAGTGAAAAAGTCGCTTTCACCGTTTTGGTATTTTTTATCGGTTCATTAAAACGCTGGGAAAACAAACCAACCCACAAATAGAATGAGAGAAAATTGGCATTTAAATGCTATAAAATATATTTTTCCATGCTTAAACTTAGCAAATTTACAACTTTTCCATCGAAAGCTTTGTTAAAGATTTTAGCAAAAAAGTTTCTCGAATTTATTTGAATTATGCTTATGGTTATGAAATGCGTCGAACACGTGAAAAACGCATTAAAAGTATTAAACTTGTTGCTATTGTTTTTTTTTCATTTTTTGTCACTTTCATAATTTGAACAATCTTTTGGAAGAGAAAACGAGTCATGATGGGCCAATGAATTGCTGGCCAGGATCACCAACTGGCTGACCATATTGTTTATGGCCAGTTCTGTGAGTAGATGAACCAAAAGCGTTCCTTGTTTGCCTTTGGCTTCTGTTGCCCGTTTTTGTCCGTCGGTTTTTTTTTTTGTTATTTGCCTGTGCACAAAGACAAACCCATAAAAATGTCACAATTCATCAACGCCGCTAAGTAGTTTCGTATTTTATAACGACCAATGGGAGGAGCCAACTTTTTGTTGTTCCACAAATATATATTTTTTGCCTCCATTCTTTACATTCTTTGTTCTGCGTGACCTCAGCGCTTTTTTCTCTCTTTTTTTTTAAATGGTTTCAGTAGTTTCCTTGTCCTTTTTTCCAGGTATAATGTGAACGCGCAAGTTTTTTAAACTGTCTAAAATTCAAGTCATATTCATACCATATAAAAATATGAATTGAATTTTATGTATAAGAATAAGACTTAAATTTTAGACTAGCTTATCCATACTTCAATTTTTTACTGATCCATCTGAACTTTCTTTCTGCTCCTAAATAACTCAAAATAGGCCAAATCTTTATTTACTTTCCAACAGCCTCTGCAAGGGAACAACTCTAAGAAATCTCTTCAATTCCCTTAAATATGCAATAAATCCGAAATCCGCAACGCATCTGATAAATCTGAATTCTTTCTTATGATTTCTAATTGATTATTGATTAATCATTTTCTCGATGGCCTCATCATTTGGCTAAACTCATCGTAGCTCAAAAGACCATCTTCATCATCATCTGCTTCGCGAATCAGTTCTTCCAACTCTTCAGTTGTCGGCTTTAAATTGAAGGATATCATTACGGCCCGCAGCTGATCGACACCTATGAAGCCGCTGTTGTCCTTGTCATAGACACGAAACGCCTCCCGGAGCTCTTCCTCCTCTTGACTGTTGTTCAGTATATAAACTATCATGGCAGCGAACTCAGCCAAGTCAATGACCCCATTTCCATCTGTGTCCACCTGGTTGATCAACGCCTGCAAATCGCTATCATTTGGCGTCCTGTCGATTTTACGCAGGAAAGCCGCCAAATCTCTTGCCTGAATCGCACCTTCTTTATCCCTATCCAAAAGGTCGAATGCATCTTTTATTACTGCTAAATCATTCTCTGGTAAATCCATTACGATTGCGATAAATAATTTTTGGTTTTTTTTTTATGTTTGTGTTTATGTGTTTTAATCGAATGTGTGTATAGAATTATTCCCCTTTGTCAATCGTGTGTATATCGGCAATTTCTCGCCTACTTTTATTTCATTTCCCTAATTTTAAATATTATTTCATAATGTTGCATACATAAGATTTAAGATAAATGGAAAATATTTTTGTGTTTATATATATTTCACATATATATTTTTTCGCTAAACAAATATTTGATTAAATATAATTCTTCAATTTCTGAGTACTGCCCTAAAAGAATGCCTCCAGCTGTCGCAAACGTGCGAAATGCAATGATTTGGATATTAAGTTAAAATTGAAATTTGCAACAACTTCATAATTGAATTCGAAGAACTCTCTATTAATAATCTAGATTTTTATTCGTAGAGTGTTGCATATTGAATTTACATGTAGAATGAATAAACTTATTATATCAGTATTGAAAACAAAGACATTGGGAAATCTATCGCCATCTATTCAAAATTACTTAGAGAAGGTTTATAGACAATCACTAGACAACTAAATTGTATATTTTGTAGGCTTTATATGTATTTCAACGAAACGCACATAGAATTTTATTATGTTTACTATATTATAAGTATCTAGGCCTCTATATCTCCGTAGTCCCAAGAGTGTGGATCGATCTCGAAGCGCTTGAGGCGCTCATAATACTGGCCAAAGAAGAATGCCTCCAGCTGGTATGTCTTGAAGACGCGAAAGGTTCCCTCGTGGGCATATTTATTGTTCCACACCCAAATGCAATGATTGGGAAAACTGCTGACGATTTGCGCCCTGCCATTTTGATCCAAATCGCATGGCAAATGCATTGTATTGAAATCAAAGGGCAAAGTCATCTCAGTTTCGCGTTTCTTGCGAATAATGTGGACAACTGGAGATCTCTCTGTCGCCTGTGAAATCTCGAGTGATTTGGTTTGAACTGGTAGCCCTGTCACAGCAGTATCATTGCTCCTACTTGCCGTGTCCTGAGTGACTTGAGTAATTGCACTTGTATTAGTCTGTTGCCCCTTCCAACTTGCCCCCACTTGCTCAGCTGGGCTGCTGGCCAGTACTCTTGCAGATACATATGAAATATGGGTCTGAAAAATTACACAAATCATATAAAATGGGCACAGATAAAAAATCCTTTCACTTGGTAGCTTACCAATACAACTAAAACACACAAAAGAGTTGCTAATATTGAATTTGAAGAATACATCATTTGACCAAATAATGCGATTTCATAAAAACCAAAATATGAAACTTATAAATTTAACAAACTATGGAATAAATAAAGTAATTCTACGCCTGCTAATTTGTTGAAAATTGTCGAATATTTATGGATGAGTAGATATAATGTATATAATATAAATTGTTAAATGGGAAAGGAGGGATTTTCGATAAATTTTCTTATATACATTCATGATCAAAACTTTTGGCAGTCAATGCGATTTTTTTTTATATTTTTAAAAATGTCATAATTATGTGACAAAAAAGACTTCTGCCGTCCTAATAAATTCTAATCCCATACAAATTTACGTAGCTCGAAGGCTGCTGACTATATAATATAATATATATAAATATATATATATATATATATTTATTTTTTTTATATTTTTTTTTCATCATACTAAATTTAGTATCGATGAAGAAGCAGCAGAAATAACAACATCAACGAAAACGTATTTTTTAAAAGTGTCAGAAAAGCTTTTAAAAATTGTTTACTGCATTCGCTTTGCTGACACTTTCCTTTTCCTTCTCTTTCTGTCTCGCTAGCCGTCTCTTTCTCACGCGCTCTTTGAACTTTTTATTAAAATGCATTTAAAGCTGCAATTTTTTTTAAGAGTTTTTCTAGCCGTTTTTGGTGTTTTTTTTCATTTTTTTGTATTGTTTTTGTCGCTGCGGCTACAACTGTGAAAAGCTCAGGCATTTCAGTTTTTTATACTGTTTACGCTATTTTAACTTTATTGTTGCTGTTGTTTTGCATGGCCAACAATGTTGTTGCGGTGTGTGTGTGTGTGTGAGTGTGGACGTGTGAGTATGTGTGTGTGTGTGGATAGACATGGCAAAAGTGAAATGGTTATCGCGCTTGTTTGATTTAATTTATTGGCTTAGCGCCATTGTGGCCTGATGCTCAACACTTTGCACACAGCATTTTTCGTTTTTGTGTACTAACCCCCCCTCTCCACAACACCGCCCACACTCCATTACAGTGGGCAGATTGGGTTGTGGCAACTGCCCCCGGAGTGGCTTTTGGTGATACCACCAAGCGCTTCCAGTCAATCTACTCGACGTCCGACTTTACTGTTGGTTCCATGTTGTTGAGTATTCTTTTTTTTTTTCTTCTTTTTTGCTCGCACTTTTTTTTATATATTTTATTATTATTTTTGTTATTTGTTTTTTCTGAGTTGGACTCACATATTTGCTATCTCTCTCTGTCTGCTGAGCTTGTCTTACTCTTGGCTCTTTCTTTTTGTATATTTTTGTAAAAATGTTATGTTTATTGTCGAGCCCACAGTGCCAAGGTGTATCAGCAGTTATATTTTTCAGTGTATTCCCTAGCAAATTGCAACGACCAAGGCGAAAGTTTATTTTTTTTTTTTCAAGGAATTCTTTAATTATTTTTGCGGAATATATAGTTTTTTGACTTGGCAAAGTTCAGACAAGGTTTGAGTTACTTTACAGCTAGAAGCTTAAATAGTATTGTAAATTTTGAATGCTCTGCAAACATAAAAGCCAACCCTTGCCAGCAACTTGATGTAATATTTACAAAAGTTAACAACACTTTTCAATTAATTGCTGCTTTCAATCTGCTCTATTGAAGAGCCTTCAGCGAATGGCACCCCCAAATCTTGTCAACATCAAACTGCACCACAACAATGGGCCAAATCATTTGGCGAATGGCAACAGAAAACACTTAACAAATGCCTCATTGTTTAGCGACCCTTGACATTTAGCGACGCATTCGTGTAAATTGAAATACTTTATGTTAACATTTGTTTTCTGCCTTCAAATGCCAGCAAAATATATATAAAAAAAGAGCTCGACTTGCAAATATGCTGCAAATATCAAATATATATTTAACTATAGCTAATATTCAAGTCGAATAGAACTTATTGAAAACATTCAATTTAATCAAAGTAAACAATGCTTATGCAAGGACAACAAATGTGGGTTTTTCATAAGAATTGATTTTATGTAGGATTGAAAACAGGTTAAGAAAACATTGGGACTAAAAATAAACTCTGCCAAATCAGACACATTGAGAATATTTTTGTTGTTTGCGAGGGTGTTTTTTTTTTTTGGTTGTTTCTTTGTTTTTGTTGTTGATTGTGTTTTGTGGGCTTTTGACTTTAATTTAAATGTTGAACGCACTTAGAGTCATTTACGTGGCACACATAAAAGTTGGCTTTCATTTGCCTGCCTCGCAAGTCAGATGTCAGATACATTAAAGTTTGATTCGGCAGCCTGTAAACACCAAACAGTCACCAAGTCACGCACACACGCACACACACATACACACACTTAGAGAGAGAGGGAGTGAGACATGTCACAATGTGATGGGAGAGGGGGAAATTGGGAGACTGCCAGGCTATTTGCTTGCCCTTTTCTGACATTTGCTGCCAAAGTTGATATTATTAATTTACAGCGCGTACCATGCGAGGGAACGTTGCTGCCACCCGCCCCCCTAAACAATCCACTCTCCTTTCCCCACTCCACTCTCCACTCTGCCCCACAGTTTCGACCCCACCACAAAGTATGCCACACGCATTTCCCTTGTCCTGGCGACATTTAACGGCAAGTTTGTCAGCAGACAGAAAGAGACAGAGCGAGATGAAGCATGTGTGTGTGCTAGTGTGTGTGCTAGTGTGTATGCGAGTGTGCGTGTGTGTGTTGAGGTTTTGGCCACACGCTTACACACAACGGTGCCATAATCATAAAATCATTTTATTGCGCTGGCAATTTCATTATTTCGGATTTTAATGTAATTTCTCCCAGTTGGATTTGATGTGCAAGATTCGCCCGAGGATCTCGGAGAGCTCGCCAGCAATTGGGCCAGGCAATTGACTGGCTCCTTTGGCAATTAGAGGCGCATGTTCCCAATGACACAACTTTTCAAGTATTTTGACTAATTAATTTGGTAAAACTCAATTCACTCATTGTCCCCAATTCTCCAACGTGTGATCAGCCCAACTTTGCGTGCCACAAGTGCTACAAAAAAACACACTCACACACACACATAAATAAAAACAAACAGAAAAAAAACAGTAGAATCAAATTGCCACAAAGTGGCAAAAGGGCAACAAAAAAAAATAGGGAAAACCCAGATAAGTGCCACGAGTTGTAAGCAGATATGAAAATGCAAAAAGGAAAACTAAAAATCATTTAATTCAAAATACTAAAAGTTGAATAATTTATTTGCATGTGTGTTAAATTTCATAACACAATTGTAAGGCCCAGGCAAAAGGCCAACTGCACATAAATTTAGATAAGCATGGGTAATACCCCTATATGTGTATTACGCATTGTGGGTGCATGCCTGTCGTGAATTCATCACCAAATATCAACACACACCATCAGCAAAACCAAACCAAAACAAAAAAATAAAAAAAAAATGAGCAAAAAAAAAACCAACACAAATAAATTAAGCAAGCATGAAAAATGTTTCGTGTTGCTGCAAAATTTGCGTGCTTTTCATTTATTCCTTTTATTATTTCAACTGGATAACAGTTGGCATACAGCCACACACACACACACATACACCCAATTACACTCACATTTGTATTTATAAAGCAGCTTGGCAGCACTGCAAAAATTTCAGGCATCATAGAATATTTCGCTCCAAAATATTTTCAATTTCTGTTTTTTGTTTTTGTTACCAACTTTTGCAAGTGGCATTTGCCAACATATCGCAACATGAGATCAAAAACAAGTTGTAATAATAGCGAGACTGCTCGATAAATATATAATATTATTTAAGTTTTTTTTGCTGCACAGTTTCACTCCTATAACTACTTTAGTAATAGTATATTTTGATTAGATGGCTTTGCATTATTTCTCATTATTTATATTATTTATCTGTTCATTCTACACACAACTTACTACGAGTAAAAATCTAGATTTATAATAGAGAGCTCTTCAAATTTCATTATGATTTTCAATTTGGCAACTCTTCTACTTGGCCTAATTGCATTGGTAAGACAGAGAAAAGTCTTCAAGTCTTTTCATATTAAACAGATTTATTTTGCAGACTCATCTTCCATTTGGCAATGCCAGAGCCTTGACCAGTGTCACCCAAGCAAGGAGTGTGGGAAGTAGTCCAACCACTGAGAATAATCAGAGTAATCGGAATAATAATAGTGCAGTGACAACTTTGCCAGCTCAAACAAAGTCATTGGAGATCTCCCAGCCAACCCATTCAGGTAATATTATTCGCATAAAGCGCAAAACGGAAGTCAAATTTCCATTTGATTTCAATACAATGCATTTGCCGTGCGATTTGGATCAGCTTTCCCAGGACTCCATAATCGAATCTTATCCGAATCATTGCATTTGGGCGTATAACAATAAATATACAAATGAGGAGTATTTTCGCATGTTTAAGACATATCAGCTGGAGGCATTCTTCTTTGGGCAGTATCATGAGCGACTGCAGCGCTTCGAACTGGATCCACACACTTGGGATTACACAAATATCTAATAAATACATTTATAATAATTAAATGTTAAGGCAAACAATAAAATTGAGTGTGAAGCGGCTCACTTGTAATTTAGATAACTGGCTAGATATTTTATATTTAATATATTAACAATATTTTATATTTATATTTAAGGCAGATCTCTACATAAATTCAATAATAACAATAATAAATTCATAAATAATAAAAAATAATAAACAGATAATTCTAGTCTCAAAGTAAGTAAAGAAATTCAATAAAAACAATACTCGCTAAAAAAAAAAAGAGCAAAGAAAAAACAATGATGTTGCATGAAAACCAAACTGCAACTCGCCACACACAGACAGCTCCTTTTGCCTTTCCGCTTAGTTGGCCAGCAAATAGAAAATGTTGACAGCTTGCAAATCCAGACAGTTGGCAAATAAGCAAAAGCACAAACAGCAAACCCCAAAATGGGAAAAACTATCTGCCCCCCTCGTGCTCCTCCTCCTCCTCGTCCTGGTCGAAAGAGGCAGAGTCTAAATATCATCATTATAAAGCCAGACCAGTTGTATTTATGACACATGCCATAAAACTCATATCAAGAATATCATCTATGTTGCGTAGTAGCCAGTTTTTTTTTTTTTGTTATTGGCCTTTTTGGCGTTGCTGCGCCTTTGTTTATGCAACAATTTATGGCATGCAAAGCAGGAGCAAACACATGACACAAGGACAATGGCCAAAACATGAGCGAGCCCAGCGTAATACGCCGAGCAAATATTTATGCGGCTGCCTAGTGGAAATATATACATGCCTCTGCCCCAGCCAGAGATAGAGAGAGAGAGAGAGATAGAGAGAGATAGTGAGAGAGAGAGAGAGATGGAGACAGCTATTAATATTTTTATAAGGTTTAACGATTGTCTGCCATGAACATCCCTACTCCTCTCCTTGTTTTTGTTTAATTAGTTACATAGCAAATACACACAAGCTCTACACACACCCACACCTACACACACTCACACTTACACACACAGACACATACTGAGTTACACTTTGATTGTGACAAGCGCATTAATTGCTTTTTTATTTGCTTGTTTATCTTTGATCAAACAACATTTTCATTGCACAAAAGGGTCTGCAAATCGATTTAGTTTATTTGCTCTGGTCAGTTGGACAAACAGCCAAAAAAAAAGGGGGGAAAAAAACAATCAATTAATACAAATATGTAAAAACTGTCTATCAAAACGATAAATTTTTTATGGGCCAATTCTTTATCAATATTAACATTAACAACAACAATTTCAGGTTCGTGCTTAAAAGCGTGTTAAATAAATAAAACAGCTCAGCTGACAAATTAAAGCTGTTAACTAAACAAAATAAAAAAATAAGTAAATAAATAAAATAATAATAAATAAATATTCAACCACAAATTAAGGAACAGTTTTTTTATGGTTATTTTAATTCTGGTTTTTCTTCAGCTGAATTTAACTCGATGGGTTAATATTTGTTACAGCCTAGATAAAAAATGAGAAAATCAACAAAGTTTTGCTATAATTTTCCAGCTTGCTAAATTCAAAGGAAATCCCATGTTGAATGCTTTGAAAAACACTTTGATAAAGAAAATATTGAAAACAATCAAAGGGCAAACAAAAGAGTCGTCGGGGAAAAAACAGCAGATTCTAAAAAGGGAACCACGAAAAACAACCAAAGAATAATCGTAAAAAAAGAACGTGAATAAATCAAAAAAAAAAATGCGCGCTTTTTAATGTTAATTTTTAGCTGGGGCAATTTGCGGGTTTCGGTTTTGAGCATGGGAAAATTGTGTTTTTTCGTTTGTTGTTCGAAATGCGCTGCTCAATTTTGGCAATGTTTTTGTTTCGCATTTGTAAAAAAGGTGAAGAAAGCGTTAAACGTGGCTTTTGTTTGCTTAACATTTTCAGCCATGGCTGGCAGACAGGGCAGAAACCTAAACAGAGTTTGAACTGATGGCTGAAGTATATTCGCCATGTGGAAATACTTGACCCCTGAGCTTTGAACCTATTCTTGCGCTTGATTGATTGCACAAAAAGCAAACTGTGGACAAACTGTGGACAAACTGTGGACAACCTGTAGTGGATACTGCTCCGGGTTCCCTTCACCTGAGGGTATTCAGCAAATTTAGTCGACCAGCAATTCCCAATCAAACATCAACTTTACTGCCACTTTGACTTCGAGTTGAGTTCAATTTCGATTTGGAGTTATTTTTTGGCCAGTCTTGTAATTGTATCAAATGAACCAAGTACCTCAGTATTAGTCAGTGGGGGGAGGGGGTGAGGTAGAGATAACTTGCGTAATAAAGTCGCCATTAAATTCTCAAGTTGTCTGACTGAAAATTCGATTTGCTTGGTTTGCCTTTCAATAAGCTTCATTCAATGCAGCCAATTTTGTGCACAAGTGAAATTCAAATTTGGTTAATATAATTGCAATTTACTTACATTTTTTTTTTTGCTTTCGTCATTGGCATAAGTCCATTAAATTGCAAATATTTTGATTTCGAATTTGCAATATTTATTCCTTTGATTTGTAATTGGCAAATTTGTAAAACGTTTTCAATTTATTTGCAAGAACATAAATTATGTTATTTATTATCTCGCTTTAGGTTGTTATTTTTACTCCATTGAATTGTTGCCACAAAAATGTGCGTATTAATTTTAAATAATTGTAGTTTTATTGCAATTTTTGTTTATTATGTGTTTATTTCCCTTGTAAAGTTAAACTTGAATTATTATTTGTAATTTCATTTGCTTTTTATATTTATTATCTACTTTGCTTATATTTATTTAATTCTTAATTCTTTCAGTTTGATAAATATCTAGATTTGCATATTTATTATTAGAATGATTTATATTTAAATAATAAATGCTAATATCTGTTTTGTGGAATTCAATTTCTCAGATTTGTTATTAACTGAAGCGTTTCAATTTTCAATTAAATATTTAATTGGTAATATAACAATTTGCCTAATTTGCCAAGTTGCCTAAAATGGTAAATTTGCTTTTAACCCAACACTTTAAAATACAAAACCAATTTTTCTCAGCCTAAATTCCTGCTTAAATGGTGAATTGTTGCCCAGCTTTTGTTGGTAATATTTTATATGGCTAAGCCACTTTGTTTTCGTTGCACGTAGCAAACATTACACGCAACTCAGTGCCTCAGTGCCACTCCAGTTGTACACCTGCATCCCCGCAGCCATGTGTGGAATCGCGTATTTCGTGCAACTTGAATATTTGTCTGTTTTGAGGGCTGATTTTTAATTTTGTGTATTGTGCACGTCTAATTTAAATATTTAACGCACAACATGAAAAAAGCCGTTAAAAATGAAATGCAACGTTGCCCCTTCCGGAGTCGTCTCACGCACAGGAAGAGCGAGTCACCAAAAAGAGAGCGAATCGAGGGTCAACCATTTAGGCCAGGCCGAAAAGCAACAGACGGTCGGTTCAGGGTTCAGGTTACCATCCATACATGAGGCACACGTGCACTTGACTCTGGCTCTGGCTCTGCTCCGGCAGAGCTGCTCTCGGAGCCATCGTCCATTGTCCGCCTCGTCGCATGTGGTCATTGAAGGAATTTCCGTTGTGGTCATCGAACCGTGAATTAAAATGTGCACACAAAATGTGACCAGCTCTCGGTTTATGTTGTTGTTGTTGTTTTTATTGTTGTCTCTTTGACCAGCGACGGTTCCCCTTCACTGGCGGGGGAGGATGTGCCACAAAAATGTACAGAAAACAGAAAAAAAAAACCTGACTTGGACAACTTGTTCGTTTGATTCTTGATGCAGTTTGAACTTGGAAATTTATGAGTAACAAATTTGAGTTATTTTACAAAACTTCCTTTTTTTTTGTATGTTTTTCTCTTAGTTGAACACAGCTAAAAGTTACTTGTTTCCGCCGCATTGTTAAATGTCAAATAATAATTATTCAAAATAATTGCAGCAAGTTAAATAATAATTACTGCAAATGCCACAAGAGGCATCAACAATCTTTCATTTCCATAAATGCAAGTTGTCAATGGAAAAAACTCAACACATTTAATACTCAGAATTAATATTAATTATGTAGCAAAGAAATACTTTCAATATTTTATTGAAGGCTGGTTTCCAACACTTTTCACTTGTGCTATTTATGTTGTTGTTTTTCTTGTTTTGAATAGAAGTCAGATAAATGTTTATAATTTATGGCAAAATATAGCACATATATAATATTTGAATTTAACATATGATAATCATTAATAAACAACAGATGCAACAGCTCAGATCAACTCAGTTTTTGTTCAGTTCGTTGGGGTTTTTATGTAATTTTTATTTTTATGTCCGATGAGCAAAATCCAACAACATTTGTTCTATGTTGGTTCTCTGCTATATAGAGAACTGACTGGTCGATTTTACTTTTGCGATATATATTTTGCCAGGCATGACACATTTTTTGCTTGAATTATACGCCACAAAAAAAAAAAACAAAATCAACAACAACAACAAGTGAAAATCGGTGAGCGCTATTTTTAAAATTTGTAGCGGCTATGATATAATTTTGCCGAATTGCTTAGCCGGCAACATATATATATATATATAAAGTATATATATACATATCTATATATATATAAACATTTTATTTTCGTTTTCGCCTCTGCCGCACAGAATATTTTCAACATTGGCTCATTTAAGAAAAGCAAAAAATAAATGTTTTTTCTGTGTATGATTTACTTTTGGCTGTGACAAAAATCTATGTTGAAATTTTCGCTTTAAATGTATATTTTGATGTGAGTTATTACAAGGCAAATGGAATACATAAGGTCATCAAAGACACAAATATATTGAATTCCTTGAGAACAAATTTCGCTTAGTTGGGAACCCTTTTGAAGGACATCAATTTCCACAGCTTCAAATGCTTAAAATATTAATTTTGGCTTTTGCGATTTTTATTTAATGTTATGTTCCTTAATTTTTTATTGCTGCGCAGGTTTTGAAATTAAATATAGATTCTTAAGCCAACTAAATATTTTTTGTTTGTCTGAATTGTTAGCTTTTTATTTGGGTATATTAAACATTATTCATATTTTATTTTTAGTACTTTTTTTATATTTCATTTCATTTATTTTATGTATATATAATTTGAGATTGCATTATTTGATTTATTGATTGCTCACATTTTATTTAGGCCATGTATAATTATTTTTTTTTTAATTATTAATTTATTTATGGATTTAAATTTTTTTTTTTTACAAAAATCCTTTAATTTATTATTTGTTCAATTTGAATTTGAATAGATTTGCTTTTGCTTACTTTCACATTGCTTTCAAGTATATCTGAATATTGCATATATATATATATATATGTATTTCTATATGTATTTGTTTTCTCTTTACTTTTGGTTCACACGCGCGCTGATTACGACCAATTGTTGTTCGGCTGTTGCTATTGCTGTTGGCCAAGCCAAAATGACAACAACGCTGAAAGATGCAATTCAATGCGATTTGATTCGATTCAACTCGATTCGAGTTGACTTTTCTGGTCGTGCTGCGAGCGAAAAAGAGACGCGCGCGCTGTTCAAGTGAGCAAATCCGTCCACGTACTCGACGCACGACGTTCAAAGTGAAACTGAAAACTGAAATCCACTTGATGGCTGAAAGGCAGCCAAAGCCAAACAGCCAAAAGCAGCGACGCTCGCAGCGACAGCGACGGAGACGGAGACGGCTGCAGCAGCAGCAGCGGCAACAACAAAAAGCCACCCCTAAGTCTCTAAAGCGCGAAATGTTGCCGGCTGCTGCTGGCTTTGCCGTTGCGTCGTCTTACAACTGACGTCGTCGTCAACGTCGACGTTGATGTTGACGTTGACGCCGGCTTTGCTGCGTGTGCTGGTCAAGTGTGCGACAGCCGACGGCCGACGGCCGACAGCAGAGAGCAGCGCCACATGTTTCACGTCTTTTGTAGACTTTTCGCGCTGTTCTTTTTTCTTTCACCATAAATTTGACTTTGGCATTTGCGGACGGCGTTTCCTTTTAGCTGGATTTTGAATGTGTTGTTGTTGTTTTATTTTATGTGTGTGTTTTTCTCTTCTAAGTTTTTGGCTTTGGCTTTTGTTTTTGTTTGGCGCGCGGTTTTTACATCTGCGCATAATTTGATTACTTGATCTTTGCCGCGCTATTGTTGAAATCTATGTTTGCTTTTATGACCCCGTTTCAATTGTTGGCAACAAATACAAATGCAAAACATTTAAATACATGTGCTAATTTAAAGTTATTTGGGGTGCTCTAAATTGACGTGAACTATATAAATAGATGGGTTTAGAGGGTTCATCAGACACTTGTTTTGTCAGCCAAATTTTATATAAATTATTTAAATACCAATTAAAAGAAGTACCTTAAATATTTATTTGTTTATAATAAAACTAAAATATATTGTTGCATTTTTTAAAATACTATTTTAATAGATATCTTCTTTTATATTTCTTTATTTATCCACTTTTTAAAGTGTTAATTTAATATGTATGTTTTTTTAAATTTTGCTCCTTCGCTTCAAAATTATTCGAATTATTTTTTGTGAGTACAATTTAAAGCATGTTATTGGTTTTTTTTAGCTCTTACCATATCCAACAAAATTTTAATTATTATTTAACAGAATTTTCATTAACAAATAATATGCTTTTAGGCAATTACTTAAAGTAATTTTCCATTCTACAAAATACAGATTTATATTCAATTGCAATGCGTAAAATATATGTGTATTTCTTGAATTTTCTTTCAGAAATTTTTCGTTTGTAATTTATAAGCATATTTTTAACTTAAACTATTTAAATGTTACTCAAGATTACTCCAAGTATTTTTAAATATTTTTGTCAATGATTTAATTTCTTTGATTATTAATAGATCAGCATAGATATCTCTATATATATGCAGATGTATATGTACCCAATCCATTACCATACCTAAAACATTTACACAACAAAACGACTACAAATTGACGCCCATCCCCTGCCCCTCCCACCCACAAAAGTGATCTGAATGTAAGGATTATTTACGATCAAACGCAGAGAAACTCAAAAAGATAAAAACAATTTCAAGTTCAACCAAAAATATTTTGAGATTTGGTACATTAAAAGCTGTGCAGATATTTGGGTCACAGACAAAACACACATTAATTAGCTGGAAAACTAAACAAGTATCCATAAATATAGTTGTATATATATATATATCCATATATGCAGTCTAGAACGCAGCTAAATAGGTGCCAAGTAAAGAGACAGAACGGTAGAGAGCGAAAGAGAGAGAACTATGCGAATTTTGTAGGCAAGTGATTTATTTTTGGCGCTTGACAAAAATTAGCTAATGAAATCGAAACAGAACAAAACGCAGCGAGTAAGAACCTCCAAGAAGGACAAAGAACCAAAGAGACAAAGAAAAGCTGGCCGGTGGCCAAAACAAACGTGCGCACGTAGATAAAGCCAGATACTCTACAAGGCCCAACAAAAAGTCTACAAAAAAGAGACAAGCAACGCTGCGAGAGAGAGCGAGTCAAAGAGAGAATGCCGCGACGCGACGTCGCTGCTGGCGTCAGTAGACGAATGAGCATAGCAAAACAAAACCGGCGCCAAAGCAATGCGAGCAGCAGCAGCAGCAGCAGCAAAAACGTCTTCTTATATTACAGTTGGTGGCGGCAAAAACAAGCGACAGCAGCAGCCGCAGCAGCAGCGTCTGACACCTGTGCGTGCGTGTGCCCCCCTCTACTACCCCGTGCCCTTGCAGACATTCACTCGTTTATTAATGAGACATGCTGCTGCTGCCGTCACCGCCTCTGCTGCCACGCGCCCTTTCGCAGCTGCGAGCAGGTGTCTGCTCAGGTAGCCAGCAGCAGAGCAGCAACAGCAGCAGCAACAGCTCTGCATTCGGTTATCGAATCCACTGCGATCCCCTCCTTTGGGTAATTCAGTGTTTCATTTTTTATTTTTATTTATTTATCATATGTGTATATTCGTGTGTGTGTGTGTGTTTGTGTTTGCATCATATTGTGTTGTTTATCTGCTGTTCCTTCTGCTTTTGCTTTAATCCCTCGGTTTAGTTTAGTTGCTGGCAACTGTCCCATGCAAAGCAGATGCTGATTTTTCACAATTCAATTCAGAGCAAAGCAGCTGTTCGCTGTGTGTTTTTCTCTCTTCTTTTGCTGTATCTAATTAAAGTTGTCATTACATATAAATTGGGCGAACAGATGTGCAGTGGAACACAGCTGAGTTTTAGTATGTAAAGGAATAAAAATAGCTAAGAGAAAAGTCTGCACTATTTAATACTATATTAAATATATGTCTAATAACAATAATAATAATAATAATAACATAGTATAATTATTTAATAAAAATTTGTAGCTCTTTTTCTGATATTGCTGGAATAAGATATACGATTAGCTTCTTGGGCAACCTTTAAGTATTGAATAGCATTTTTGGTAACTTGTTTTATGTGTTCTGATTTTTTAAAAGTTTTGAGTTAAGAACTTTCGAAATTATTCTAAAAAAAATTTAATAGGAGTATTGCAAATATTGTTGTTATTATTAATATTATTATTATTATTATTCTTATTGTTATTGTTATTATAACTTTTTGTTATAGCTATTATAGTTGTTATAATAATATATATTATATATTGTTGATATTATCATCATCATTATTATTATAATTATAATTATTATTAGCAATTAGTTTAAATTTCTTGCGTAATAGAAAATAAAAAATACAAAACACTCCAAAAAGAAATTATAACCCCAAAGGGATAATTTTTATCAGCTTAAGCAATAAAGAGATTTTCATATATATTTTTTTTTTAGATACTATTTTCCTAGTAAATCTCTTAAATGTCCCCTTCTATGATAATATAAATTTAATTTTTATAAGACTTATAATCAAAGTTTAAATTAATATTGAAATAATCAAAATCAAATTCTAGTTTTCTACAAACACTTTTCATAATTGACAGTTTGAAAAAGATTCATTCTTACTTGGCCAGAACAAACACTTAACCTTTTAAAGTGAGTCAACGCAATTGCCTCAAAATGAGTGGCATAATCTTATTTTTAAGGGGTGTGGAGGAATGAGGGATTTTGTTAATGACTGCGACACGCGAGAAGAAATTGTGCAAGTGAAAAACTGGCCAAAAGCCAAAGAAAATGCCGCGAAAATTAAGGAAAACTGAATCCTTGAGGCAAACAGCATTCAGATCCACAATTCAGTCGACCCAGAAAGAGTGGGAGAAATGGCGGAGAAGAGGGGGGAAAAGTGTGAATAAATGTGAAGGGTGGTTTTGGGGGGGGGGGAGTTGTTGAAAATGTGTGCGATATGTTTGCCGTGTTGTCGGAGTTTGTCGAGCGAAATGTTGGCAATGTTCGCGCTTCGTTAGCTTTAATTTCAGTAATTTGCAGCGACGATTTGGCCAAAAAGGCGACCAGACGCCGTTAAAACAAAAGTGAAGCAAAAGGCAACGCAACATTTTCGCGACTCAAGACGCAACCATAAAAAAAAACAAAGCAAGTGAAAAATTCCCATATTGAGAATGTTGCACTCAAAGATACCCAGCAACATCCGCTGAAACTGCTTGCCACATTAGGCAATAATTTCAGATTTTTTTATTACGAAAGAAATTGGTGAAAATTTAAATTCTTTTTTAATAATTATAAATTGTTGCATGTCTTAATTTGTGTTAAAGAAATGAGTGAAACAACACAAAAATAATATTTATAGAAAATGTTGATTCAATTTTGAATAATTTAATTGTTGAATATATTTTATGCTTGAGGGATTCCAAATATTGGGAAGTATATAAAACATCAAAGTCACTTTTATTGGAGCCAGCGAAAAACATATTCAAATAACAAATAGATGTCTCAAGACTATACACATATCATTAAATTGTTTAATAAATTCGAAAAAATATGATTATAATTATAAATAAAATAATTATATCCTAAATAATAAAATTGACAATTTTGTGATACCCTTTTCGATTGCACCCGAAATATGCCACCCACCAACTGTGGAACTTTCGTTTTCGCGGAGCCAACAGAGACGTTGTGCCCCAAACCAACTCACACCATGTTGCACGACGCCACTCGCAGCGCTGTGCAGCAAACAACTGCCTGTTCAGCTCAGCTCACCTCACCTCTCGCTAAATATTTAATGACCAGTGGAGTCGAGACGAGCTCGCTGCTCCAAGTTAGGAGTCGCAGTTTGGGGCGCCTCGAATAGTCTCGTGCGCTGTGCTGTAATTGCAAAATGTTTTGCAATGGAATTTTATTTACATTTTCCATGAGTTGCACAAGTCTTTTACAGTGCTGCTAGTACTCTCTCTCTCTCTCGCTCTCTCTCTTTCTCTCTCTCTCTCTCTCTCTCTTCTTTTCTCTCTGTGTATTTTGGGTCTGTGTCTGAATGCCAATGCGATTTTCATTCGTTTCATTTGAAAGCTTCCATTTCTAGCATCCTGCCTCGTTTTGTTTCCTTTTTCGGGGGGCATGTCTCCCTCTTTAATGAAGTGTACGAATTTGCTAAAAAGCTGGATTTCCGTTTCCATGTCTTGCTCTTCCTGCACACACACAACTGACTATGGATTTATACATGTGTGTGTGTGTGTGTGTGTGTGTGACTCTTAACGAGCTTAAGTTCGCATGTATTTCGCGAATACTCCTTGAGAAATTGTGGAAAACGAGAATCTTTCAGCAACGAGCCAAAATTTTTTCTCTTTTTCTAGCTAATAATTGTTGCTCTGCGAAAACTTTGAGACAACAGCAAGAAAATAAAATATTGAGTTACTTAACGAATTGGGTTATGCTGCCAAAAAAAAAAAAAAAAAATGCCTGTAGTTTTATTAAAGTTTTCCTGCGTTATTCTGACCAGGTTAAAATAAAAATCCTTTTGCCAGAAAAAGCATTTAAAGTAATTTGCAGCTTTAAGTCAGACACAAAAACCTTGTCTTTCTATAGATTAACAAATTGTGTTAAGATTTTGATTTTATTTTCTTAAGTATTCAATATACAATTTAGTTTTATTTTCTCTAATTAATTGTTATTGTGGTTTCTAACTTAATTGGACCTTCTGAACAATATCAATTCATGTTTTTTTTTGAAAATAATAACATGTACTCAAAGTCGGACCAAAGCATTCCTAGATAATACTATGTAAATAAATAATAAAAAAAATAGAGAACAACTTCTGCAACATGGCATGTCATGTAATCCTTTGTTGCATATGCCAGCCATTCATTCCATGCCACCTTGTTTTCCTTGGCAGCACACCTACCCCCTTCTTGCCTGTGATTCGTTACTCTTCAATCTAAGCCAATTGTTCCATCGCATTGCAATTGTTGTTCCATCGTCAGCCGTTCTCCCCAACTAACCAGAACGGTCTGACATCACAGAAAGACAAAGAGGGAATCGACGGTGTGGGGGGGGGGGGCAACAGGAGGAGAAGGACATGGCCACTGGCGGTTGACATGATGACGTGTGTAATGAGCAAACAAATACGCGCGTTGCAGCCAGTGAATACAAAAAAAAAAAAAACACAAATACAAAAAAAAATAAAATAAAAACAAATAGAAAAAAAGAGAACAACAAAAGTGCAAAGACAAATACAAATAAATAATAAAACAAATAGCGATGCCTGCCTGACACATCCTGCAGCAATCCCCGAGCAACAACAATGAAAGGGAAAAATCACTAATGAATCCAGCAAATGTTTTTAGCTGCAACTTCACGTTGCATGAAGTCGAATGAATGGAAAATGAAATTGTTGTTGCCAGTTGCCGGTTACCAGCGGGGAGGAATCTGCGGCAAAAAAAAAAAACACGGACTCAAAAAATATCTGTCGAGTAGCAAATCTTAAATACTTTTCTATTTTTAATAAATTGAAGATTTTAAAAATATAAAAAAAATAAATTAATTAAAATGAATATTTTGCAATTTAAGAAAAAGATTGACGAATTTTTAGTGAAGAATTTCTATGAATTTTTAGAATGAATAATCTTAAAATTGGAATTTTAACTTTATGTAATTAAATAAAAAGTCAATGAATTAAAAATGTAAAGTAAAATATAAACTTAATTAATTGCTTATAATTCTTAATCTGAGATTTGATTTTTATTTTTATTATATAAAATAATATTTTTTTTTTTATGCAATATTCTCTCCGAAAGCGTCTCTTTGCGTGCCACATTCTGTGGCACAATTAGAATACCCCCAAAGTAAGGGCATACAAAGTGGAAAAAAATGGGGGGGAATTGAGGAGTGTTTCCAGGCAACTGAGCCGGAAAAATACTGCGCTTTTAATCCCTAATGTCGGTTCACGCTCAATGGAGTCGAGTTTGGAGTAACTCTTGTTGTTGCCACTGCTGCTGCTGCTGCTGCAGCATTTGTTGTTCGGCGGTTTCCTTAGCCAACTCTTTGGCGACCTTTTCATACTATTTTTTCTGCTTTTTTTCTGTTTTCTATTTTGTATTTATCCAGAGTTACACGTTGCAGCGGATGCAGAGCGTCCGGCGCTTGTAACTCGAAAACAGTGAAATGGCAACAGAAAAAAACTTCCCCTTTTGTCGTCGGTTTTTTATTTAATTAAAAATGAAATGAATGGGCCTCTGCAAACTTTAAATAACAACTATAAACAAACATTTGCCTATGTTAATTTTTCTATAATGTTTTCCAAGCATTTAAATATTAAATATAATTTTTTTTATTTATTATTGTCGCGCTGTGTTTGCAAGCATTATGTTAATTTGGCTGTGGTTAATGAATAAATTCATGTGCCTTCCAACTGGAAGAGGGTCGCTCGTTTGCCGTATTTAAATTTAAAAAGGATTAAAGTTTATTGTGGTCTGAGAGGGTTGTGGGAGGGGTGTTGAGGGTGTGCTCGTTGGGCGTTGCAAATTATGCTCCTTATGCCATTTCGGAAGTAATTGTTCAAATTGCACATTTGTGTGTGCTCTAATTGTTGAAATTATGCAGAGCCCCCCCTCAGCAGAGGGTAGAACGAAAGTTTTTTATTTTTTTTTTTTGGAAAAGGGTGCTGAAAACGACCAGCGACCGCTTGTTGTTTTTATGAGTTTCCTGGAAAAACGGATGAAATTGACGTTAGGACAACAAGCAGCGTTGCTGGTCTTAAGTTTCCATGTACCGAGTTTTCCTCTGGATTGAAAGTTTGTTTCATTTGGCTGGCGGGGCAACTCAAGCAGACAAATTAGTTGAAGTAAAACGAAGGAAAACACATCGATCACAGACAACAGCTGTTTGGCAACTCTTCTTCTTCATTCAAATAATGAGTCAAGATGCGAACATACCTATTTACTATATATAAGTTTCACTATCCATGAAAGCAGCTTACCTGAAAATAAACAGAGAAACAAAAAGAATTTAATTAGCATTTTGAACTTCTAAAAGTGATTATATATTTAATTTAGAATTTGCGGCGACTTTCAAGTGACATTATGTCTCTTGACCTGGGGTCATTTGTAATCAAATGAGAACCAGCATAAATAGATTTTAAGTTTATGAGATGCCCACACATTTTGGCCCGGGGGTTGGGCAAAAAGACGTTAGCACAATCAAGCCATGAAGTACATGAAATATTTATGTTTTGGCTAAGGAAACAAAAAAAAAAAACAAAGTAATCTAAAACACGCAGCAAACAAAATGCGAATACGAATTGTACTATTCTGGAGAAAAATGTATCTTTCTCTCTGCCAGAGCCAGCCAAGTTGAATGCTTCCAAATTCGACGCCGATGGGCAAATTCTGAGACGTTGTCCGTTTGATTGCTCGTAGCTATGGGAATGGGCCAATCCTGACCATAAGCTAACCAAATCCAAGCCGGCGGTTAGTTTTCAGTTGAGTACATTAAAAAATACGTTAAAGAAAAATAAAAACTGTGCGTGGGAGAGGAGATGGGAGGAGAGTTGGGTTGGGAGGAGAGTTGAGGAGCGGAGAGCTCATTATATGCACCCACGAAACGTGAAAGTCTGTTTGCGAGGGATGTGTGCCGCAGGGGTGCAGGAAGGGAGGGGTAGGTATGGGAAAAGCACAAGATTCTGGCCAACATAAATCAGAAAGAGCGCTTCTGTTAACTTAAAACGCACGTGCGCCACCAGACGCAGGTGGAGCAGGGGAGGAGGTGGGGAGGAGGTGTACTCACTGTGGGGACTGTAGCAGTTGAGTCTGATATAATTAAGCATCATAACTCGAGGGATATTTGCCGTTGCTCAGGATATGTGTTCGGGTTTGAGCCGGGAAATGAGCAAAAGATTTCGTGGCGAGCGTAAAAGTTGTCGTTGTTGTTGTTGTTGTTGTTCTCGTTGTTGTTGTTGTTGTTTTAAAACTTTTTGTACGTCGGATAAAGTTTTATGTAGTGCAAGAATTTTATAAAGTTTGCACAAAAAACCAAAGTAACGCGAAAGGTAAAAAGCAATGAAATTGAAAAAGACGAAAAAAATTAAAAGACATAAATAAAAGTAAAACGTTTAATAATTTTTGACCATTTTAATATTGCTCTTTTGAAAAACACTCTGCACATTACTCAAATATTTAAATTCATTCAAACAAAACAATCTTTTTTTAAAAATTAAACTCTGAAATGTAATAAAAAAAGATTTGCTGGAAAACAATATATTTTCTATTGTTAGTCAAAACTAAATAATTGTGGAGAACGTCGCTTTATCTCTGTGAAATTGAGGTTTTTCCAATGGGGCAGTTAAATGTGGTGAGTTCAGTATACACTGCAATAAAAATATGATATTTGCCTCATTGCTCAAGCGAATGATTCCCATTTTGAATTTGATTTAATTGAAAATTGAATGTATAATTCAAATAATTGCAAATGATGCTAGTCAGTCACCCAGACAAAGGATGTAACAAAACAAGAGAGAGAGACAGAGAGAGAAAGAGAGAGAGAGAGAGAGAATGCCGCGGGTCACTCATTGGTTTGCTTGAATGGTTGACAACATGTCCTCGCCATTTTCCACATCATCGTGCTCATCATCATCCTCATCGTCATCGTCCTCATCCTCGCCAAAGGCAGCTAGTTGGTCCCGTTTGATGTAGTCGAGCATTCCGGACATGGACGGCATCCCGTCCCGTGGGTTAAAGCAGACGGTTTCCCTTTCGAACCTCCTTCCGTTGACGCAGAGCAACGGGGGGAAACTTTCGACGAGAAGGGAATTAAATGCCCGCCGGCCGATAAAAATGCTGACAAAAGAAGTCCAGGGAAGTGGCCAAGGTGCGTGGGAGGGGGGAGGGGGGGGGCAGGAAGTGAGTCAGGTGTTTTTACGGGGGGGGGCACTGTTAAGAAAACGAAAACATGCTGCAAATGTTGTATTGTTTTTTGAAGTTGAAAGACAGTCAGCAAAACAAAAACAAAAGCAAGACAAAAAAACCCCAAGCACAAAAGCAAAAGTTGAAATTGTTTTCGAACTTGGGTGGAGTTGGGTGAGTTACATGCGGGGGGTCGGGGCAACAAATTTTGGATACGTGGGCGGTACACTTGTAGTCTTTGAGGCGTGCCAGCTTCGGCCAGTGAAAAGTGTTATAATGAGCAGGCTTTTGTTCAGGCAACGATACCATTTAATGACCTAATTATAAACCTGGCAACACCAAATGGAGTCTCCACTGTTTGATGTGGCAGTTGGAATGGCTAGAGAAAAACACAGCTGTAATAATTGCCAGGTGACGACAAAAGTTGAAGAAAGCCTTCAAATATTTAAATGTAAATACTATTATCGTTTTCATGATTTATTAAATTGAAATAATACTGCTTAAAGAGTTACTCAAGCGGCAAATAAGTTTTTAAGTTAAAGTTTAACTAAAAAATAAAAAATTTATTAACCCATAAGGAAAAGGCAAGCAACGGAAACAGAAGTTGGCTGAGAGAAATCTGGTTTCAACCGCTAAGAGCAAGCCAAAAAAACCGCATTTTTAGCTAATTTAAATATCCATTATTGCCATTTACATAAAATCTAATTAGTAGCTAAAGCAACAGGAGCTGACGACGAGGAGCAGGAGCAGGAGCAGGAGCAGGAGCCGCTCACCAGTTGTCTGCCCTGCCACAATCGCAATCGCATCAGCAGCACAACAAAAGAAAATGAAAAAAAAAAAAAAACATATAGCATACTTAGCAGGGCTCGCACTCGGCTCTTATTACACACCCACGCACACACACACACACACACACACCCACACACGCACACACAGTGGCTGTCATATCATGTGCACATCACATCAATTTGCAAAAAAAGAAATGAAATGGAAAGTGGCAGCCACTTAGGACACGAAACGTTGACTATGCCTGGGCGGCTCTGCCTTGTGGTGCGTTGAGTGGTGAGTGGTGAGTTGAGTGGGCTGTGGGGTGAAACGGCAAGCGAGGTGTGTTTGCTTGCTTAAGCACAACTCAGCGAGAGTTGTGTCTGTGTTTGTGTGTGTGTGTGTGTGCGTGTTGTGTAGCTACGTGCGTTACTCTTGCTGTCAATTGCAGTTGATGACAACCACCCCCCCCCCCCTTTCCGACCCTACCCCTTTCCCATTCTCTCCTCGCGCAACATCTTCTCGCACCTTTCAATTTCCAGCAAATACGCAAATCAATTTGTGCTTTTGCGATTTTTGTGTTATTTATTTTTGTTTTTTCTTTTCCCCCTTTTTTTTTGTAAGTCGACAAATATCCTTATTGCAGGACATGGAAAACTGATATTTTTTCTGCTAGACAAGCGTGAATTATAATGGAATAAAATGTGGTGTGTGTGTGTGTGTGTGGGGGGGGGGGTGGCTGGGTTTCTACTGTTTACCGCTTAATGATGTTTGTCGCCTGTCGAACGCTTGTGTAAATTGGAATACGTGCGGGCTGCTGCTGCTCTCCGTCCTCCACCCGCCTGCTACCCCTTCACCATTTGCTGCTCCTTTGGCCTGTCCTGGCATGCAAATTTAAATGTATGTAAATCGAATGCCTACGTCTCTTGGCGAGCGGCATTTGCATACAAGATGTGTACATGTGTTGAGGTTCTCCAGGAAGCGGACCACCCCTTTAACCCTTTACACTCTTTACACTCCACCCACCTGCTGCACACACCCCCAACGACTGTCATCGGCTGTGTGTGTGTATGTCTTAATCCTTTTTGCGCGCATTAAAAGCTTGGCCCGAAAAATTTTGCTGGATTTCTGTTAAGCATTTTACAAATTTTATGCGTTCAACGCACACACACACACACACACATACACACGCACACCTACACACTCCTTTGGCAGTCATCTCTTTTCTTAAATTTCTTTTATTTTTTTGGTTGCCATGCCTGCGGTTTGTTGCTGTTGTTAGCCATGTTTCTCGTACTGTTGCTCAACGCTTGACTGACAGCCAGACATCAAAATCAGCTTAGGGAATTTGCGCTTAATAGAAATTTACAATGTTGTCCTGGCTGTACCGGCTGTCCGGGATGTCCTGGCACTGCCGCCACCCGTGATGTCCTCTGGCTGACGCTTGAATTTAATTACGGACTCAGCCCGGCGGAGGCTTAAAGCGTGTAATTAGTGCGACATATAATTGAAAAGGACTCAAATGATATGGCCATGCAGACCCATGCATGTCCTCCACATCCTCGCCGATGTCACTTTTAAAATGTGCTTGTAATGAAAACATTTTAATGGAAGGGCAGCTTAAAAATAACACAACAACAACAAAATGTTGAACATGCAGCACACAGCAAACAATTTATAAATATTCTGACGAAATTCAATAAAATAAAAGGCGGAATTATTTATAAAAAATTAATGGAATTCCTTTGAACGTTTAATCAAATGCAATCAATTTGCTAATCTGCCATCAGATTCAAACCCACTGTGAAATGATCGATTCAAATGGAATGTACAAATTAAATAATTAATTAAACAGTATTACAAGCATCGAATATTGAGTAGAGTTCGAATAAAATCTGCTTGGAATTTACTTAATAATGGAATCAATTTTTTATAGTCGAAACTGTTAACCGGCAAATTGGTAAGCGGCTTTCAAGATTGGCTTTAAAATTTGTGGCATATTTCTTAATATTTTGTCATCTGTTATGAAATAAAAATATTGATCGCATCAGTATTATTATGCCTTGCAACCTATTTCAATTCGATTCCCTGCACCATTTGTGGCAGAAATGCATTTTCAATTCAATAAACTCTAACAAGGACAAACAAGTTTTGGTCACAAAAGCAGCAGCAACACATCATTTTAGCTGGCTCCCAGAGCAACTGCAAAAATGGAGACCAAAAATACCCAAAAGGACGAGCTGTCTCCATAAATCGCTGTCCAGCGGGCAATGCTAGCAATTTCTTAAAGGCCATGGCCCAAACTGCAGCAGCAGCTCCTGAGCTCGCTGAGCATTAATATCTATATACATTTTTCATCTCTTGCAACGTAGACAATGCAAACAAGTTGGAATTTAGCAGCAGATTGGCAACTGCTAACTTGGATATATCCTGTAAACAGATCTTAGCTTGCACATAGACAAGGCAAAACTAAGTAAATAAATAAACAAAAATAAATACAAAATAAATAAAATATTTATATTTAACACAAAAAACAACAATCGATTAACTATATTAAGTGTGTATATCATATTAAGAATTAAAATATTTACAGGGTATAAAAAGCCATCAGTTGGCTGACTTGTGCACATTTTTGAGATATTTCAGCGTTTCAGGCTGTTGGCATTTTGGTGTTGCCTGATGCAGTACACTTTCACTCTGTCATCGGCCACTTGGCTGATGTAAGTTCTTGGCTCGCAATTGGGCAACAGCTGCAGCTGCTGCTGCTGCTGCAGGCGCTTTAAGCTTAAAGCTTAAAGCCAGTAAGTCAGCAGCCCGATCCCATTTAATTAGCCCAATTAATGCGTGCTCACGTCGAATCGCCTCGTTAACTCCATTTTGGCCAGCCTTGGCTGCCAGCGGGCGCGTTTTGGCCCAAGCGATTTATTTGCATTAAATTGTCAAATTAATTGACATCTACTTTGAGCCACTACAAGCGCCAAAACTAGATTTGAGTCGCTTTGCAAATGTAGCCCGTTAAATAAATATGTCTGCAAGTGACTAAAAATAATTTTAATTAAAATTTTGTGAATCCCTTAATTAATGAAAAGACAACATAAATATGGATATCTAACACAAAAGGCTGCGAGCAAAATAAAACTTATTTTAAGGCATTATTTCCCAAGCAGTTTTCAGCTGTCGAAAATCAATTTAATTCACAGCTTTGATCAAATATTTACACACCTTTCACAATCAGAATATTTGTGAGTGCAAATTATTCGCCTGAATAATTTACGCTATCCGTGTATCTTACAAAGTGGAAGAAAATAAAACGCATTACAAAGAATTCAATTTTCAATAATTTTTAGAACAACTTTTGCCAAACAAATAACAATCATTAAAAAAACGAAGAAGTCTCCAAGTTGCGCTCATTTGCATCTGATTAAAAATCACAAACAAACCCAAAGAAAAGCAAAAACTTTCTCAGCTCGGTGAGGAGGGACAAGGTCCTCGTCAAGTGGGTTGTGCTGATTATTATTATTATTATTATTCCATTTTTTTTTTCTCGAATAGGAATTCAATTTATATATTTTTTGCTCATATTTCAATTGAAGTGCGCGACGTGTGCGTAATTTGTGTGATGTCATTTTGCTTGTGTGAGTTGTGTGTGTGTGTGTGTGTGTGTGTGTTGGGCGCGCTGATAAATCATCGACATATCTTTTACATAACTGGCATTACTCAGTGACATGTGTGGCGCTGCCAGTCAGCCAACCGCCCGAATTGTCATTGAACCACAGTTGACATGAGGACTCTGTCAGGTCCGCAGTCGGATCATCTCTCGAGGGACATTTCCTTCGCTTCCGCTGATTGCAATTATTTTTTTTCTTTTTTTTTTGCGAAGCAGTCAGCTATTTTTAAGGAACTTTGCAATTAAATCTGTAGCATTATTTAAGCGTCGCTTTGAAGTCAAAGTTATTTATATATATATGAATATCAATAACTGAGTACATAAATTATTGACACGAATACTTTTTACATCAATCAACTGGCACTTAAATTAAATATGATTCTCTGCTCGTCATATTTAATTGTTTGTTATTTAAAGACAATATTTATTTATTATTTCAATTGCAGACAAATTCTGCTTAACAAATTTGTTTACTTTGCTTTTGAAATAACTCGAAACTTTTTTGGTAAATTGAATTAATTAAAGCTTCAAGGATTTTAATAGCTACCCACAAAATGCATAATATTAGCGACTTTTCGATTCTCTGACTTAGTTGCCAACCAGAGCCAGTTCATCAGCTCATCTCTCGCAGACAGCGAAATGTATATGTAATTAATCCTCGCAGCAGGCAGCAATGAAAATGCTCAATTTCGAAAACCCAATTTACTTTGTTATGGGTGGTATTCCTTTAAGTGGCTCTGCTGGCTGCATTTGACATCTGATGCATTCGCCATGGGGGTCAAGTGTGTGTGTGTTGGATCTTGTTGTGGATGGACCAACGCCCCATCTGAAATGGCAGTGAAATTTTCTTATTTACCGCTCGAATGACGTTAATTCGTCTCTATGGAAGCTGCTAGCTCCTAGCTCCTAGATCCTGCTCCTGCTCCTGCTGCTCCTCTGGCGAGTAGGTAACGAGTGCTACGAGTTCTTAAAAAAAGGCAAATAAATGAATTTCATTTATATTCCTCACCCAGACATAAACAAAGTAAAATCGACACAAATTCCACTGAGCTGCAAACGTTTTGTGTCTGCCCCAAAAGGATAAACGCATTGCCGAACGCACACACATACACACACACATCGTGGAGGAGGGGGGGGGGAGAAAGGGAGCGCGAAACACTAACACACTCAAAGCATATTTGCATTCAAATTTTGTAGCAACAAGCAAACAAACAAGCCAAAGCAACGACAGACCAATGTATATGGAATGGCAGGATAGGGTTTAGGGTCGGAGGTTGAGGGAGAGGTGAAGATGTTGGTTGGAGGAGGCAGGGTGTGTTGTGTGTGTGGCATCAAACGATGCGATTGCCGTAACGTAGCCAGGCGAGGCGTAACCCACAAAATCACCCGAAAAAGCGAAAAAAAAAACTTTGAGCAAAGCTGTAAAAAATAAAAGAGACTGCAACAACTGCACTATAAGAAATCAGCATATGATTGATGAACGAATGATTGACTGCACTCTGGATTGCACTTGATTGACCATTTGAGCCATTCATGACATGAATTATTGTGCTATAAATTAGAAAGACTGTTTGACTGTGATTGATAAACAACCAAATTTGAGTTTTGATCAACTGTTGTTAAAATGATTAAGATTAATTATGATAATGATTGATGGCTGACTGGACTAGGCGTAGCTTAGTAATTGATGACTTTTAGAATTTACAAAATTGTTCAATTAATTAAATTTGTATTTTAAATGTAGAACAGTTAATAAGTTGAGTTTGCTTCGTTTGCCAGGCATATTAACCTTAATTTTGGGATGTCCTTCACATTTCTTACATGTCCTGCATGCAGTCAATCTTTCTTTCTTACTGTCAATTCCATTTACAGATGTTCTCAATCAAAGGTGCTCCGCTTTTGTGCCGTGTACTGGCACATTTACCTCGACTCTGCGCAACTGAGTTCAAATGAAATTTCGACAGTTGCAGCAAAGGATGAAAAAAAAATTGCAACGCCAACCGAAAGACATATAAAAATCTGTCAGTTTGAAAAACCGCGCACATGTATCGCAATCAGGACTCGTTCCGGTTGCACCCTCCACACCGTTACCGCTAGCGGCGGTTATCCTGCCCCTTTGCCATGCCTTGCCTTAACTTAAACTCGACCACATTGCCCCACGTTGCACGTCAGCTTTGTTTGCGTTGGTCTGAATCCGCCAAGGTGAAGGCATGCCAAAATGACTCCTTACCCATTCGCGCTGCAGGACCAAAATAAGTCTCTTTTTCACTCTCTCTCTCTCTCTCTCTTTCCCCCTGTGCCCTCTCTCTGTCACTATCTTTCTTCCTCTTTAACAGACTTGGCAGCCGATGGATGAATGTGAGAAGCAGGCAGGCGCGATAAGGCCCAAGCTGAGCAAATGAATGACTGCCAGAGCAACTGACTGACTCACTGTCTGACTGACTGACTGACTGACTGACTGACAGAGTGACTGACTGACTGACTGATTGACGGGTTGGTTAGCTCAGCCCAACCCGACGACCTTGTTGCCTCTGAACTTGACAGTTGAGCAGGTCACAGTGTTGAGTGTTGGTTGTGGACTTGTCAGAACTGCCAGTTGCTTATGGGAATCGAATTGAGGTTAGCATTCACAGCGCAATCAAATTTGTGCATACATTTTGATTGAGCAACAATGCATGTGCAAACATGTGCCCTTCAAGCAGTAGTCAACTCATTAATTCTCTATTACTCTTCAAAAGTCATTATTAAAGCTTAAAATGTATTGATTGACAAGGAAATATTAAGCACTTAAAATTTCAAAATATATTTAAATTTGATTGATGCATTTGATTGAGGCAGTTTGTGCAGCTAATTTTGTGTTTCATCGACTTTATTAACATCTGAAGTATATGTAATATTTAATAGCTTCTAATTTTATTTTTACTTACGGATTTGCAGGCTATATAGAATATATATATATTTGAAACTGTCGCTCAACACTTTAATTTCTGCTTTCGAATCAAAGCTAATCTAATTAGAACTAATCACTAATCAATAAATACCCCCACAGTACGAAAAGCCACTCGGCGACTTCAGTCAAGCACTTTTGAATTATTTACGCCAACTTTGGCATGGATGTATGGGTATGTATATATACACACACACACACACAGATACATATACAGATACAGATACACATAAGTGGTATAAATGCACCTGCTGCCAACTGTTTTCCATTTCGATTTCACTGTTCGCATTAGCAATTGTCATTCCGAGAGAAACCCGTTGGCATTGTTGCTGTTGTTGTTGCTGTTGTTGCTGTTGTTGTTATTGCTGTTGTTGCTGTTGTTGCTGTTGTTCTTGTGTATTTAGTAATCTGAAAATGTTCTCTCTACTAAATCACAAAAAGTGTCAATTGCACTTCAGCTCACCTGGTTGGTTTGGGCTGTGATTGGGGGCTGTGTGGATTGGTTGGGGTGTTTTGGGTGAATTGTACAGCACCATTGTCCGGCAGCATGGCTTTAGCAAACTTTGTCCATTTGTAGACAACCCAACCATCCCACTGGGCCCGTGTTGCAAATTGATGTCAATAAGCGATAATTGAATTAGCGCTGAAATGCACAATGTACACTGTGCCACATTTGCATTGCCATTGTTTTATAGTCACTGCAATCAGGACAGTTTCTGCTGCCTGCTTCCCTTCCCCCTCCTCACGTCCTTTGATCCCTTTTGGCCCTTAACTGTCAGTCGCACCTCTGTTTATATATTTTATTTTCTCTTTGCTTTTTTTACTCACTAAATGGATTCGGCAATTGTTTAAGTTTTGTTTTTGTTGTTTTCGAGTCGTCTTTTGGCTGCACAGTTGCCAATTTCATCAATTAATTGTTTTGGACGCTTTTCGTTCGTTATTTACTTGATTTAACAGCCAGTTGTCTCTGCCTTCGTTGACATGATTAGCATTAATTGAAAGCTGATTTCTTTGGACTGCCCCAAGCTGATTTTGTTTGCTTTCATCTATTTTTTTATTTTCCAGCATTGAGTGGATTTTGAGCTGAGCTTCATTTAGTGGCTAATTAGTCAAAATGCTCACAAATCAATGCAGCTATTTCAGTTTGATTTTGCAAGTTAATTAAGCAGTGAGTCAAGTATCTTATTTGTCACATTTTGGCAACAGACATTGCATTTCTTTATTCAAAATTAATTACACAAATAATCTAGTAAAATATTTACAAACATATCTATAAACTTGTTGCTTATTTTTATTAGTACTGATTTAATTAGGGTAAAATATGAATTTCATTCCTTAATCACTACAGACTAAACAAAAGATATTTAATTAATTTAATAATTTGAATAATTTACAGAATAATGGAATTTATTAGAATTGATTGCATTTATAAAATGCTATTTATTTTTAAACAGTTTGCGTATCTTTTATTACAAATTAAAATCTGAAATCTGAAAATCTATTGCGAGTTGTATTTGAGCAATTCCCCTCAAAATATAACCCCCACTTTTGTATTTTAGCCAGGAAAACAAAGGTGTTTACAGCATGTAGTATTTATGAATACAACTGCAATTTGCTAGTAAACATTTTCATTGCGCATATAAGGCAAGGAACAAGGAACTACATCGCTGGCACTTCATTATGGGCTGTAAACCACTCTTCACACAATACATTTCCAGTCGTCCTCACTTTAACACCTTGGCGCCATCCAATTAGAATTCTTTATGACCCTCACCCCTTGGGCCTGCATACCCCCTTTGATAAGCAAACAAAGCTTCAACTTTGCCGTGGCACGCACTTAAATGTGGAGTCGGAGTCGGAGTTGGAGCCGGAGTTGGAGTCGGAGTCGGAGCCGGAGTTGGAGTCGGAGTCATTTGACTACCAGTTGGCTTGCATTTTATTTCATTTTTTTAATGCAATTTGCAAGCTGAAATTGCTGGCAGTTTGATTGCCAACATGCGCGTTGATGGGGCATCTACTGCTACTCCTGCCACATTTCCATTTCCATTGCCTCCAACAACAACTCGTTGATTTGTTTTATAAAATGATTTTCACGCCAACACTGGCAACATTTTCACAGTTTTAACTTCTACATGAAATTCCCTCACCAATTTATAAATAAATAAAAAAACAAGTTTGATTTTTGAATACTCAGTAAACAAATGGAATGGTATTTAGTAAATTATTGATCTAATCGTTCAACTTCCAAATTATTATTTAATAAAAATTATTTTAAAAAAATCCATAAATATTTATTACAACTTTTATAATATTTTGAATTAAATTTCACTTTATAAATTATTTACCCACTTTTAATTTAAGATAGTTTTATTTATTACTTAAATTGTCTTTAGTCCACATTTTATATATGCGTATAATACTGAACCAACAAAATATGAAATATTTTTAATTATATGAAAATTGTTAGTTGTTGCAAGCTTTTTTTGTAGATTGCTTTCACTGATTTATAATCTTACTAAGAGCTAAGATTATTATTCGTTTACTGAGACAACAATAGATGCTGGAATAAATTTACAATATTCTGAAGTAAAGGGTATGGAAAAAACAATATGCTAAAAAGGAGTCTAAAAGGAGCTTTTGACGCTTTTAGACGTGCACCGTAAAATTGGCGTTAAATTATTTTGCACGCAGCAGCAGCAGCAACAGCAGCGGCAGCGGCAGACCTGGTGTTGACGCTTGCCCCTGCAACAAACTCTTTTACTTGCCAACAGTCTGCCTTATTCGATTGCTGGTGAGCCAAGTCTGGCATATTGTTTCTGCAATTGGGTGAAAGTGGTGAGAAATAGGTGTGCTCTGCTCTGCTCTGCTCTGTTATTGCAATGCAAATTCATCACGTAATCGTTAACAGGCCCATAGTACAGGAGAGCTGGAGCTGGAGAGAGGAGCAGGAGCAGGAGCAGGAGCAAAGTGGGCATCAGCAATTCATTTCATTCAAGTGCAGCACAGAGTGTTGCCGGCGAAAAGGCTTTCGCCTCTCTCTGGTCAGCTACTGCGACAGGTCCTGCTCATGCTCCTCAACCTCATCCTCCTTCTCTTACGCTTTCTCTGCCTGGTGCTGTTCCTGTTCCTGTGCTTGGCAGCACTTCAACCAGCTCTATTCTCTTGTCCTGTTGTCCGTCTGCCTCCTGGCTGGATCTGGATTCGCTGCTGCCTGTCATCGGTTGCCAACCAGGCGCAGCCTTTCATTGTTTGTTGTCTTGTATTTCATTTTCAGCTGGGTATTTGCTCCTTGCTCCTTGCTCCTGATTCCTTAACACTCCCTTCTTGGCTGTGGCTCTTTAGTGGAATTGTTCGTTGAGCTTTTCATATTCATATCTGTGCGTGATTTTTCCTCAAATTCCAATGCCTATTTTCACGTCTCACTCTCAATGCCCATTTCTCATTTCCAAAGCACATTTCACATGCATCATGCATAATGTGAATCTATGTATATATATGTATATATATATATATATATATATATTTCTATATTACGTTTACCCAACAAAATAACAACGACAATGAATTTGAACCCTTTTATATTTGGCAAGAGCAGGTGTTGAAATTTGTAGAACATTTTTTATGTGCAAAGCATTTGTTCGTTATGAAAAAGGAGTGTGGAAAAGGACTCTAAATGGCAGGACTCGAGTGTTGGCAAATGATGGCGAATTATATTTGGAAAGTGGCCCTCAAGTGTGACGGGACTTTTTTAAAAAAAAAAACATGGAAAATGTTATTTTGACAGCAAATGAAATTGTAAGCCAAACGATTTGCTAAAAGTCGACATTTTTATTTAAGTACTTTCCATGCTTAGTAATCCCTAATCCGTAAGCGAAATCAAACATTTTGTAGATACATTTGTGTTCGTCTAGATACATTTGTAGCGAGAAATAATTATTATTGTTAAGAAATTGACCTGATTATCACTTGAGAACCAACATGCCCACAATCAAAGCCTGCAAACAATGATCCATTTGTCAGACAAAATGTGTTGGCTACTCATAAATTTTATCGAACACTGTTGCTATTCGCTCCTTTTGCCCAGCCACGCCCCCATTTATAAGGGGGAAGGCAGCAAGTCCTTACAAATTACGCTTAACCATAAACAAACAAAAGATGTGCTTCTCCTCTGCCCCGCATCGGTAAACATTGCCAGTGTAAACATATCTTATGTTGGGTGAAGGTCATAGGGAGGGGGGAGGGGAGTGGAGGAAGAGGTAGAGGTACACAAATGGCAACATTTTGTGGCCAAGTGTACAAAGCAATTGCCATAATTGACACAGTAGGGCAAAGGAGGCAGCAAGAGGAGATAAAGAGTTGCTAGGTAGGGTAGGGTGTTTGGTTAGTTTTGGGTTGGGCAGGGGTATTCATAGTGGAACTGAATGCACTTTAGCTGAAATGCGGCAAACTTAAACTGTAACTGAAAATACGCTTAGCATTTTGCGGTCATTCCGGGTAGCCGGCGCATTGCAGCAAACTGCAGTTGGGGCCGAAAACAACAACAACAACAACAGTAACAACAAAAACAGTTACAACAACAACAACAAGAATAACATAAATGCCAGGACAGGGAACAAGTTACCAGTAACCAGCTCGAAGTAGTCTGCCGACCAGGGAGCGAACTGTTTGCCAACCGCAATAAACAATAAAGTGTAGCACAGAGCTGGGCTCACAGCCAGTGTGAAAGTGCAGGCAACTCTGCAAGAGTGGACACAGGAGAGGGGAGTGGAGTGGAGTGGACTTGGGCAGCAGCAGAAGCAGCAGCAGCAGCCAAAAAGGCAACCAGCCACAGTAGTCACATGGTGGAAGATTAGCAGCGTATAAATAATGGCTAGCATGAAGGCACAACACACACACATAGACACACACACACACATAGGCACACACACACCCAGACACACCACAGATACAGAGCTCGTCGACTGGGCGAGAGTGTGGCAAATATTTGCGGCACTGGGAGCCATAAATATTTTTTTGTAGGTCGTTGCCATTGTCTCAGTGCGCCACTTGTTTGCTGGATAAGGGGGAAAATGAAAGGAAAGGGGTGGTGCGGTGGCAACGAGAAAGTTAGTTCGACTCAGGTAGGTCGATAGGTCGCCAGATCTGGGCAGATACAGCTGAGAGTGTTAATACATCTGTGAAGGAATTGCAATTCGCAAATGTTGCACTCATTTTTCCTGCTAAGTTCGAAAAGGTTGAAAGTATTAACACATAGAAATCCCCTTCACTTTTTGTTATAAAAATATGAGAAATATTTAATTTGCAGTTTATTAACAACTATAACGATAAATTAAAGTTCTTAATTATGATTCACAATGTAAAAAATATAATAAATAAAATGTAATAGATTAATATATATTAAAAATAAAATAATGCAAGCTAAAAATTTATTTGAGCGCACTTGCAATGTAGACTGCATGCTACAAGTGGCTTAGTAATAAGACAGTAACGTAATATTTGCACACAACAAATATATATATCGATATCGATCTATATCGATATCAGTTTTGAGATCATCAACTTGACGACGAAGAGCAAATCAATCGTTGTGGATAAAATGAAGCAGACTTAATTGAGAAAGAAACAAAAAATAGTTTTGAGTGGTGCAAATAACAAATTTTTTTAAGTAATAAAAAATATATTTTGAAATAAAAGAAAAATGGTAACAGTGATTAAATTGATCCTATTCCCCAAAAGCTTTTTCTTCAGCTAACCTATTTTAGCTTTTTCAGTTTATAAACTTACTTAATCTATTTGGGTTAATAAAACAGTAATTTAAATTTGCATTAACTTGAATAATAATATTTAATAGAATAATATTTAATAGAGATCGAAAATGTCACAACTGGCAAGTTAACATTTTAATATATTTTATGATGAAATCTCAATTAAAAGCGAAACTAAACTCAATAATTCGAGCATCTAAGATATGTGCAGCATGCCACAAAAGTATCCATTACATTCACTGTTTTCGTTTGCGCCACACACTCAGAATGTGCAACAAAACAACCACAGATGTTGCAACCACAAATATTTCAATGCAAATTGCACCACAGAATCTGCAGGCAAACAACATAAATTGTATAGAAATCTGCAATTGCAACTAAAAACAAAACAAAAAAAATTATATATAAAAAGCTTGGTTAAACAGAAATGTTCACAATAGTTGTATGCCTCTTACACACACACACACACACAATCAGCATACACACACTCGCTTTTAGTGTTTCAGTTTTGTGTGCTCAGCTTTTGAGGGCAAATATCCATTGCATAGTTTTATATGCCTGTTTTTCAGTTTAAGTTTTTACATTTATTTGTTTATATAAATAACCATAACCATATGCGAGAAATTTGGGTCATACACATAAGTAAGAGAGGGAGAGGGGGCGCGGGGTAAATATAAAGTTATGCCACTGCAAACTGTGAACATTTTTCGGTTTATGACCGGGCACACAAAATATCGTCGTCATGAACATAAATTTAAATTTATAGCAGTCCAAAAATAATGAGCAAAAGCAGTAAAAGTTTTTCTTTCTTTGTTGCTGCAGGGACAATACACACACACACACACACAAACACACACACATGCAAATTAACAGTTATGCTAAATGAGCAAACAAAGCAAACAAAACAACAGTGAAAGCTGCTATTGGCGCCTTGAAGCCTGCGCTGCCAAATTATAAACAAAAGGCGAAGGCTACCTGCTGTTTATGGCCATATTCTGTACTTTAGTGTGTGTGTGTGTGTGTGTGTGTAATTGTGTGTGTGTTTGGCATTCGCAGAAGTGCAGAGGACATTGCGTAACAAGCAGCCAACTGACACCCCTTCGTTTTGGGTCATTATATTCATTAAAAGGCAAAGACGTTGCACACACACACACACACACACCAAAACACACACTCACACACGCACACATGCACACACACTCAAATGACAGCTGAGTTGCAAGTCAGGATTAGGGCGAACGAGCGGATGCAACAACAACAAAAACTCTTACAGCAACATCAGCAGCAGCAAACAAATCAAAACAAAGCTGCAGACAACAGTCGAACAAAAGTTTACCCAGCACTCTACACTCGAAGAAAAACTCGAGTGTGTTGCGCAACAGAATTTGGCCAAAAAGGGACTTTTCAAACACATTTTTGATTTTTAATTTATTATTGTAATTATCCACAATTTTTACTACTTTTAAGTAAATATTAAAGAAGCATTTTTTTACAATTTCGAAATGAAAGAATAAAATGAAAGATGGAAATAAAATTTTTTTAACTATCTTTTTTGTTTATTATTATAAATTATTTTTAAGAAGTATAGAATTACTACTAATTTTACAAACTTATCCTAATATCAAAAGTAGAATTATTTTGCTAAGTGCATTTTGGCCCGGCTCTCTTTCATTCCGGCTGCCTTTCTCCCGATAACTTTGCCTTGCTTAGCCAAGTTTCAAAGGTCAACGCATTTTATGGTAATTTCGTAAGCTTACAAGCATAATTTTGCAGCTGAGCTTTTGCAGGAGGACCACCCATCCCCTCCCCCCCACAACCAACCAACTCCCTCACCTATTCCCAGGTTGCACTTTCAGCTCCCTCCTTAAATGCATGTATTTTGGCATTTTGTGTGTTGCATGCAGCAAGCAAAATGACTGAGGATTAAATTAAAGCATACAATCCAAGTGAATGTTTGAGGATTTAAGAAGTTATTATTAGAAAGTGTCGAGCAAATTAAATAATTTACTTCTTAATTTCGCGCCTCTCAACAATTATCATTCGCAGGTTAAATCGAATGCTAATTACATCCAGTTGCAAGTAAGTACAGCTTATCGTTAATTGGTTTGGCTTCATGCCACATTTTGTGACTTAAATTTAACATTTTCTAAATTTATTAAACATTTAAAATTTGTATTAAAACAAATTAAAAGTTAAATGCACAAGTATCAATTGTTAGTTATTAAAAATATTTAAAGACTCAGCAAATATAAATTTTTCTATGCTTGCATAACTTTTGGCTTAAAATAAGTTTATTCGATTCTTTAGTTAACATTAATTATTTCCTTATTGGAACTGCTTTGTCATTTGTCATTGGTTTATCTGCTCAAATTGATGTGACTTAAGCTTCTCAAATGGTTTTCACTCAATATTTACGTGTAGCAATCTCATTTTTCACTTTCGCATTTTATGCTTTTTTTCTCAGCTTGTTGCAGGTGTAAATAATTCGAGATTCAGTTTTATGCCACTTTGCCTGTATTTCACATAACTTTATTGTGCCATGGAAAGTCAATAAACTTCTTCACAAATATGGCAAACACACACAAATGTAACTTGCCAATGGCAGAGCACCCTTCGTCCTTCGTCCTTGCTCTCCAGTGTCCTTGCATATTTGTACTTCATATTTTTGGTGAGTGTGTGTGTGTGTTTCTGTATTTGTGTGTGTGTGTTATTTACCCAAATCCATTTCCATTTTTCGTTAAGTTGCACTTTGGATTTTTACTTTCATTTTACGTTTGCTGCATTCTGCTGACTTAGCCACATGCCACAATTTCTGTGGTCACTTCTGCATATGTACCCCTTTTCTGCATGTGAATGCTTATCTCTGTGTGGATGTGTGCGTCTGTGTGTGTGTGTGTGTGTGTTGGCCGAGCACTCGCTCATTTGTTTTATGAGACTGTCCCCAAAAAATGCAGCTGATTCCAAGTCCCATGTTCACTCGCCTGTCTTTATCTCTCTGTTCCCACCTCTCCCTCTCTATCCCCTCTCTCTCTCTCTCTCTCAATGTCCCTGTATTTCTCTCACATGCATTTTAAGGTCGTTTCATGTTTCCCCAAATCGATTGTGGTCTGGCATCAACTGGAATACCTAAGACCATAAATTCAAACTATGGTTAATAAATATCGCACAGAGAGTCGCATATTTTCCTGCTAACTGGAATATTAAATAAAGTTAAATGTCAACTTACTTTCGTCTAAGCTGGAATATTAAATATAATTCTAGTTAAATGTCAACTTTTCTCTAAGTAAACTGGAATATTAAATATAGTTGAATGTCAACCAAACTGGAATATTAAATACAATTATAGATGATAAATTTAAATGTCAACTTTTCTCTACGTAAACTGGAATATTAAATATAATTCTAGTTAAATGTCAACTGATGCATGCTAAAATTATTTTACTATTTATTATTAATTTATTATTTATTATTTTGTTATTTTATTATTTCCGACACCTTTGACTAAATATATTGTTTACTCAGAAATGTTTCTCAGCTCGCATAGTGACTAAATTGTCTATTTATAATAATCTAGACTTTATTACATCCCTTACATCCTAACCCACAATTAAATCATAAATTAAAGAATTCCATCTGTGGAATGACTACACAAAAAAAGTTAATACGCTCTTAACTTAAACAAATGTTTGATTAATAAACATCAAGTTTTAGATGTCGGATATGAAATCACCCCTCTGCTGTGGATAGATAACTTAGTTTACTGGAGTTGAGTCTGAAACTAAGAAGTGCAATGCAAGGATAATTGCCTGGCCAAACACTTGAAGCGAACTTTCCAATAAGTGCTAATTACAAATTGGAGGCAACTCAAACAATGCACAGCTTTAAGCCAAGCCAAAAATGCACAAAATCAACAAGCCAAGAGGGAGAGTGAGAGGGAGAGAGTGATATAGAGTGAGATAGAGAGAGTGCCAGCAGGAAGCATTTTGTGCAGTGTGGTGCGCATCCGAATCGTGTAAAGAATGAACTTGACACAGCCGCAGTCAACATAGCAGCGACAGCAGCCGCTGCAAATGACAAAGTGCCTCCCGGAGTAGCAGGGAGTAGCTGCAGCCTCCCCTCCTGTAAATGTCGGCGAATCCGAGGGGCCAGGACATGTTGGGACGTAGCGAAATGCCGCTGAGCGGAAGCTCTTTCGGACCACAGAAAACGCTGAGCTGTGGGCGATGCCAGCAACGAGTACAACAACAACAACAACAACAATACAGCGAACAACAACAACCGTTGTACAAAATGTATTAACACACACCCACAACAAGAGACAACAACAACTACAACAACAGGAACACCCAACGGGGTTGCTCAGCACAGCTTCCATTCGAATGGAGCGCATCAAATTCTTATTATAATTATTTTTATTTATGCTCTGCGTTTTTCTTTCTTTTATTTATTTTTTTTTTATTATTTTTGGCATTGTTTTGCACACACAAAGTATATTTTTTGCAAATGGGGTGACAACTGCGAAAAATTTCGGTGGAAAAGTTTTGAGCGGAAAACTTTGCTAATTACACGCAAAATGTTTGGTTTGGTTTTTTTTTTTTTTTGGTTTTTTTTGGACAGTACTGCAAACTAACCGGAGTAGTTTCCAACTACTCTCGGTTCTGGCAAGCGCTAAAATTCTTCTTGTTTGTCATAATTAATTTCGAGCAGCCATGCAACCAACGTGCAACCACCAATTTGGTGGTAACCTACACTTTAAGAAATGTGCAAAGCAACCAAATAATGCATCTGGCAATTATAATTTATCATTTTGAAAATAGTCTTTACATTATAAATAACATTTTTCATTCAAACGAAACTGATGAGAAATTAAAGAAAATGGTTAACTGTTTTGTCAGCTTGATTCTGATTCGTAATAGCTGATCATATGGCATATCGGAGAACTCAAGAACCACAGCAACGACTGGCCATAAGCATTAATTAAACTTGTTTGAGAGTATTGCAATATGAGAACATGCTATAATAAAAGCTCGATACCCAACATAAACACTTGAGCAAATTATGGCGTACTTACAACTTGCCAGAGATAACGGTAAACATATATATATATGGTGGGTGTGTGTGTGTGCTTGAGTGTGTGCTTGTGTGTGTTCATATGCGCAAAGACCCCCAATAACGAGGAACGGCTTCTAGTGGCATTACACGCGAGGCAGCAGCAAGCAAAGCACAGTGAAGCAAGAGTATGAGAGAAACGAAGGAGTTTAAACGGAGCAGAGCATTTCATAAACAAAGCCTAAAGCACTAAATTAAAATTATATTTAAATTTTAGTTGAATAAGATCAGAGCACAGTTTAAATTTTATTTCATATTAATTATTAAACTGACAATGAACATATTTTATTTCTCGATATGAATAGCATATTTAAAAATCTGTTTATGGTTTAGAAAACAGTTCCGAAAAATTCTGAAATTCAAGGAAAAAAGAAATAAAACAAAAGAACTTAAAAGTTTATGTAAATGCTGTAAATTTGTTAATAATTAATACCATTAAATGCAAATCTAATAGAAATTCAAATTCAATTGCTTATTACCTGCCCAAAATTAAATTAAATTGATAGAGTTTTAAATGTATTTTGTACCAATGTGCAACGGTAGCTGTTTGTGCATTAAAAATCAGTAAAAAGAAATCAACAGACATTAAATGCGACGACGACGATGAAGATGACGACGACGACGACGACGACGACGACGGGAAAGGCGTTAAGGATGATGACGCCAACGATATGGCAAGTTGCCAGGACAAAGCCAAAAAGGATAATGCCCAAGGTGCGCGGCGTGGTGAACGCGAGGGGAAGGGGGCAAGGAAGAAATGCATTAAAATAAACACAACTTAAGGCAACAAAGTTGTCTTGTTGTATCCACCTGTGGGTGCACACAACCACCACAAACCACTCGAAACTGTCAATTATGCAATGTTACACAATGTTTATTATAATTTTTATGTAGCCGTCGTAATTACATGTCCTGCGCTAATATTTATTAAGCTTGTAATAAGCAACAAACCGAAAAAAAGAAATGAAATGAAATGAAATAAAAGCAAAACAGAAAAGGTGTCGTACAATTTTATGAGTTTATTAATGAGCCATCCCAATGTCAGTTCAATTCCCAGGAAAGCACCTTGAAGGTCCTGGCGAGCAGCTCACGTGTCCAATTAAGAGACTCGTGAAATCACGTATGGCCAAAACTAACAAGCCAAAAGGCAACTTTAAGCTATCAGCACACGTTCGGCATCAACTTGAAGCTGGAAACTTTGACTCAATTAACATGTTTCGCATTCGCCGAGTCGCAACCATGCCTTGGGTCACGTACTAGGATTGAGAATGAGGCAGCCCGCACACACAACAAAAATATTAGACACTTGGCCATGGACAAGCCACATAGTCACATGGGCAACGCTAACCAATGAAGCAACAATTTTCAACAATCAACTTCCTATGCATATAGTCCATGTGGCATGTTGTTGCTTGTGGAGCAGAACGAGGACAATTCGTTGGACTCCCTCAAGCAGCTGGCGGAGCAGGCAGCCTGGGATTATGACCGCTGGAATTATTATCTTTTAATTGGGTGACATGTGTCAGCGGCTTTTGTCATTTTATCGTGTGTTCAGATACTGTTCGCATTATAATGACTCATTCTGAATGGCAAATCAAATCATTAGCACAAATTGTGTGTGTGCGATGGGTTCATAGAGATAACCGCACTTTGCTAAGTTGTTTGCGAAAGGTGTGTAGCTCTATATTACTATCTGTGACACATTTGATTTCTACAGAAAAAACAGTGCTTTGTTATTTTCAAGAAATAACCTTATGTAGGTGTTGGTATAAATAGAATATTTGTAATTTTACAAATTGCTTTTCACTTAATAAATAGTTTACTTCCCTTAAATATTCAGATTATGTATATAAAATTTATTACTTAAATTCAAAAAATATGACTACACAATTAATGTTCAATTCTATAAAAAATATATTTATTATTTTTCTTGTCAATTGTGAATAAATAGAATATTTGCAATTTAACAAATTGCTTTTCAGTAAATAAATACTTTACTTCCAGTAAATATTCCAATTATGTATATAAAATTTATTTTTAAAATTCGAAAAATATGTCTTCACAATTAATGATCAATTCTAAAAAAAATATATTTCTTATAAATTTCTTGTCAATTGTTTAAGTATTTTTAAAAGACTTATTTGTCATTTTAAATAATTTATTCCTTTATTTTATTAATAACTTGTCAAATTTTAATTCATTCAAATTCTGTTAAATGGAACTCAATTGAGTAACGAATTCCGCATTATTTTCACGTATGAAATGAAATTTCTACTCTTTAACATGCCAGAAAATGTAAAGATGTAAAGATTTAAAGATGTATCTAATATGAATTATCCATTTATGATGTGCTAGCACTTAAGGCCTAAGCGTATCGCACTCATTTCACATTTGTTTACGAACTTAATTTCATGGTTATTATTTTTTGGGTTTGCCCAGTCTCCTCCAGGGGCTTGATGATGATGAGTTATATGCTCAAAGCGAAATTAAGCAACTTTGGGGGCATGACTCATACCCCCATTGAGACACGCCCAGCCGCCCCCGCATGGCAGCTCATTGCCGTCAAGTGACTTTGACTTTCTGCAACACTGAGCAGCCACACAACAAGGCAGCAATGGGGCAAGGTTTGGGGGGGATGGGTTGTGGGCAAGTCCTTTGAATCGGAATCTGTTTACTATGTGCGTGCGGCTGCCTTGGCAGGCCATAAAATTAAATAATTTAATGTGAGGCGAGGCGAGGCGCACAAAAATAAAAATTCCGTGGAAATCTTTCGGGGCACAAACAGCTGGCCATGTCCTTGAACTTCTTGGTGCGCCACACCGGGTTGCATTAAAATTGTGCAAATTATGTGGCATTGCACAGCACAGCACACAGGCGACTCGAGAGCCGTCAAAAAGTTTTGCTACTCATTCTGCTGCTGCCCCTCGATCGCCCCTCCCATTGCCTCCCTTTTTGTAGCCGACAGGCTGTCATTACTCAAACGCAGGCTCAAAGTTTCAGGCACCTTTTCTCGGGGATCTGCACGGCAAACTGCCTAAAAGTCAATGTCCTGTTGAGTGCCGTGCATGTGCTCGAGTGTCTAACTGCCGACTGTGGACTGCCGACTGCCAACTTGCCTTGTGCTGACTGCAAACTTCCTGTTTCGCCCAACTCATGCCACATAGTTGCCACAGCCTGCCGCAGCTTGTTTACATACCGCTGTAGCGGTTTTTCACTCTCCACTTGATACACTAGCAATGAGTATTATAAGTATGTCGTGCCATGAGTAGCATGCCACAAAATACAAATACAAATGCATACAACAAGTTTGAAATTTACTTTTCAACAGTGCTCTGCAATTTAATCGTAACCAAGTTAAATACAGCCAGTTAAATAACTACCAATTGTTGAGTAAGCTAATTAAAATGTTTGACATACATTAGATAAAAATTTAAAATTAAATTTTTAGTCAGTTAAATGCAGCACTTCTCCGTTAAATCCAAACGAAATAACTAACAATTGCTAAAAAAATAAATAAAAAAAATTTTAAATATAAAAATAAGTTTTGAAATAAAATCCGCTCTCTTTTAAATATTCCGCTCAAGATATTAAGTGAAGCGTGCAATTTAATGCATGTAGAGCATTAAATCTTCTGCTATTTTTATTATGTTCTTTTTTTTCGTTATTTTTTCTATTTTTTAATGGCGCACTTGAGAGCTTTCGGTGGCTCCGTGGTTTGCTTTAAACGTTATTATAGCGACTTTTTATAGACATATAAATATCATCGTTAAGTTCGTCATAAAAAATAAACCAACTAGCGCGAGCACACACACAAATGTGTCGCGTGTGTGTGTGTGTGTGTGTATGTGTGTATTCTTGTTAGCTCAGTGTCGGCTGCTCTAATGATCGCCCTGGCGAGATAGCTTTTGGCCAGGCTATCCACAAGGATTACTTTTACATACTTAGTGCAGCGCAAACAAATTAACGTTAATTAAACTCGAAATTGTTGTGCGGCGCACTTAAAAGCACTTTTGTGTTAGATGTGTGTGATAAGATCGAGGGACGCATGTGTGGAGCTGATGAGATTGGCTGCGCTCCTATGTGCCACACTCTTGTCCACTAATTAACACGATATCAGCTGCGGTTCCATGCGCTTGTCATGAGGGTCAGCAAAAATGTCTAACTAAACAATTAAACACAAAATAAATAAAATCAAGCATTTAATTAAATTAAAATTGTTGAAAAATCATACGTTGAAGTTTGGAGAAGCTTTTAAAAATCACTTATTAAAAAACCTTTAGTTGGTAAATTTAATTTTGAACGTCAAAAATTATGTTGCTTAAAATTGTTTATTTAATATGAATATTTTTATTTTATTTGTATATTATTATTATTATTTTAAATATTTCATAAGTTTATTATTATTTATATGCTCCGTTATATTTTAAATATCGTCGGAACTCGGCTTGAGGCTTCATCCAGTCAGCTGTGGAGCTCCGCTTACCTAATTCATCTTTTTTAAACTAAAATCTTAATTTTCATATTTTCATGCCCATCACGCTTTAGCATTCTGGACATCTGTCACAGAATGTGTGATTAGTGGCTCTTTGTTGCAGCAACTCGAATAAAACATTTTCTCAACTTTAAGTTTATATTTTCTTATTTTGGGGGGTTCCATTTTTCGGTCTGTTTCTTGCAATTCAGCTTGCAGTTGTTACGTGCCGCATGTGAGGCGAATACCAAATCCCGTTTCGGTTCACTTTTGAGGGCTTAAATATTTTACAGGCACCATTTGACAGTTTGACACAGATAATACCCAAAATGCAAGGCTGTAAGTCATTGAACTATGAGTGCTGCCCGAGCGCTTGCAAATTAAATTATGCTATTAATTGGGATTACAAAAGTGGTTAACTCTGCTTGTGTAGTCTCGCCCTCAGGCCTTTTTTAAATTCTCCTTTATTTTTTTTTTCTCAACTACCGCCCCAAAAAGTATGCAAATGTCTGCATAAGAACATTTTCCCATCTAAAATGCCATTAGTCAAAAGCTCGATGTGTGGAGAGCTGTTAAAAAAAAGTTGGTTACAAGGAAATCAAATAGTTTACCAACCATTAATTATCGCCAGGGGGCAGTTTCTGTTGTTGTGTGTATGTGTGTGTGTGAGTGTGGGTAATTGTGTACTTGTGTGTTATAGGGCGATGACGAAAGTTTGAGGCACACCAACAGAAACAGAAACAGTAGCTGGAGCTGGAGCTGGAGCTGAGGCCCAGAAACTTTACCTGCCACTGAACAGGTGAGTTTAGCCAGTTGGATTTGTCGTAGTGGAGTGGTTCTCTGCTGGCGGGGAGTGAGTGGGGGGACAGCTTATGCGTCAGCCGCAAAGTATGCAGCAAATATTTAGATATGCCTACAAGCCCCGCCCAAAGTAAAAAGTTGTGCGAGAAGGCGGATCCCATCGCCGCATTAGTTAAAAGCATTCTGGGGGCCACTTTGGAACGCTTAATTAACACTTTATTAGCTTAACTCGAACGAACGGCTTAACCTGGCTTACAGCTGCAGGGTAACTTGATGCACAACCCTTATGAGGTAACCGAAGGGAGGGGGAGGTATAGGGATTGGCATGTGTGTATGTGATTTTTGCGGTAAATATGCGAACGAAACCGCAAAAATCTGTTACAAAAATGCTTAAAGGCTGGAAAAACTATTTAATGGGCTGGGCTCATTGCGGCTTTCGTTCAAAATTTGGTTATCAGATGGGGGCATTTGTAATTAGAGACTGGTCCGGAATTGAAATTTGAGTTACACATTAGCTTTTGTTGGCCACTGTGAACTGAAGCGATCAAAATCATATAATTTAATTAGGCTAATTAAAATTTAAATGGCTCGTTGAGCCGGCAAGCAAACAGTCATTAAAATGTTTGTGGCTGATCATTATTTTGATTTACATTTCAACAAATTTTCAAACACCAGGCAAAATTAACTTTTTCCTCTGTATTTTTGTTCCGTATTTATAATTAAAATGAAAATACTTTTTTGAAAATTATATTTTTGTGTGCTTTTATTACATTTAATAATGTAAAATTTTATTTTATAAGTCATCATTGTAAAAAGTAATAAGAAATAAACGATTTTTTTTATGGATTACACTAAAGGCCAAACAAAAAATGCGCTCCGTAAAATCTCAATTTAAATAATTTTGATTGTGTTCAAGCTGTTTGTAAGAAAATTCTCTCGAGTAATAAGCTGCCCGAAAACAAACACAGGAGTGTCGCTAAATATACAGCCAAATAAACAGTATTACAAGAAGGAGAAGGCAAACATAAAGCCAAAAGCGATGTTCACAAAAAATGAAGTTTAAAATTAAAGCGAAGGCCAATATGCAAAACAAGCAAAATAAACATGAAATTTGATGTCTCAACTTGAAGTGGCGCCACCCAGCCATCCACTTAATAGAAAGGCAAGGTTGACCAAAATTGAATGAAATGCCCGCCCTGCACTGGGGGGCACAAGGAATGGCCATGTAAAAAGAGAGCATAAACTTATCTTAATTGAATTATCAAAAATTATGCGGCACACTTAAGACGATGATGATGGGGGCCGACGACAGGGGGAAAACTCTGGGAAAACTGTTGAATACCGCCCACAACAAAGGACACGCAATTGATGTAAAGGGGCGTGGGCTGAAGAGGGGATGGGGCTGGGAGAGTAGCTCACCTGACGGCTTAGCCATTAGGCTCCATCAAGTAGCTACAGTTTGTGGCATTTAACTTTTTAAATGGTGAAACGTCGACTGGGCCAAGTGGTTGAAGTTGAAGAAGTTCTATGGAAGAGCGTATTGTGGGTCGCTTGAGAACTAATGAAGACGCTTGTTGATAATTTATGGCCGTTCAGCACGCAACTTTGTGCGTCATGGGGCAGCCAACGCACCAGTGGCAACTTCATGGACTCAAACTGACTAACTGATAGAGGGCAGTGCAGAATTGTGGCAACTGGGTGGGCTTAAAGAGCGATTAACGCACAGTGTAACATAATTAACATAGTCTGTCTAGCTCTCTCTGTCTCTCTCTCTCTCTCTCTCTATTGCAGCGCCATCTATCGTTGAGAATTGCATTTACTTGGCGTGTAAGTGGCATATTTAACTCGTTAATTGTTTGCGTTTGTCGCATTGGCCAGGCCATAAATCATTTGCCTACTTTGTGACGTGATTAATGATTGTTCCGTAAAAGTTTCAAGGAATCAAAGAAAACGACCGACAAAAAAACGCAAGAAATCGTTCTGCGAACTCATTAAAAAAAAGGCCTACAAAAATTTCTGCTTTCTACATTATACGGTACTAAAATGCTATCAACCAGATAAGGAAGCAGTTAACAGATCTTAAGCCCTAACACCCCTACTAAGCTTTTCATTCACAAGCACACCCTGTGTCTAATTCCATATGTCACCTCAATTAAATGGAAATATCTCATTTCATAAACTTCTTGTTAACATTTCTTTGTAATTAGGCCAACAATAAAACATTAGTTTCCGTGGAAATGCTTTCGATAATTTGTTAAACATTTGCTGTGTTTATTGATTATCTTAAATGTTGATAAACTACAATATTTTGTGTAATTAATCCAGATAAGAATCAAGTTATTATATATTCTCACTTTTTACAGCCTTTTCAATTAATTTACTTGCTTTCCCATTGACTTATCGAGATGTCAGGCGCAGAATGTAATTAAAATAAATAGTTTTTCGGTAGCCACTCTTTTCATGTGCAGCTCTATCGACTTTTCCAATTTTTAAAACTTTTGCGAGCATCAAGAACACTTCACTTAACCAAGCAAATACACACACAAAATGGAATAAAATGCTCGGCACAGGCACATTTTTCAATTTTTGGCCACAAGCCATAAACGAAAAGGTAAATAAATAAACAAACTGAAAATCATAAAATAGAATGAAACAAAACACACACACAAAAAATACGAAAACCCTAATAAAATATTTTAGGTCAAACAGTTGAAGTTTTTTTCTAGCTCTTGTTTCAAGTGCTGGGCCCAGGGCAGCCATAGCTTTCATAGATTTTGCGGTCAAAATTAGTTGGACTGCAACAAAAAAAACGAAAAAAAAAAAAACAAAACAAGTGGCATACTTTTTTGGGGCGCCAACGAAAGTTGCGCATAAATCAAATGTGGCGGAGGCGTGGCGTGGCCGTCTCCTTTCGTCCCATCGGGCAAATGAATGAAAATCAATAAAATGCGCCACAAAGTAGGCTATGCTATTTTTTCCAGCCTTTCTGCAGTGCATTAAAGCACCTAAATTGTTTTTTATGGAGTTGAATTACAATTTTCATTTATTTAACTACAGTTTAGCTGGTCGCTCTTCAAACTTTGCCAATAAAAATGTTGGTATATGCAAACAACAACAACAACAACAACAACAAAAGAAAAATGTTAAACTGGTGGCACTCTTGAGTGCATCATCAAAATTGTTGCCTGTCTAGACAGCAAAATTTGTTGGCGCTTTGCTTTGGTTTATTACAAAAATTGTTTGCCTGAAGTTGAAGTTTGTTACACACACAAGCACACACACAAGCACACACACAAGCACACACACACGCATACACACCCCATTTGCATAAACCCCTTGATATAAATCATGCATTACCCGTTTAAATATATTCTGTTGGCGATTTCTTTTTTTTTTTGTATTTTGAAAACTCTTGTTTTTCTTTTGACTTAAACCGGAATTAAAATCATTTATAATTTTTATGATTATCTTTTTAGAGCGTGCAGTTGGCCTTAATCCTCACATACACTGGCCCGGCACGTAGTTGATATGGAAACTTTTAGGCTCAGCCATAATGTTGAATATGTTAAAAGAGTCATAAATAATTACTTATAATTTGTATTTAGAGAAGTTGGCTAAGAATCTCTAAATCTTTAAATATGTTCATCAACTTCATAGTTATTATGCTATTATAATACACACAAACGATGATAAGTGGAAGTTTGCAGCTACAGTTTGAGCTTTGCAGCTCACTCAATTAAATAGCTACTTCTTCGAGCCACAGCGTTAACCTCAAATTAAGTTTTTCTCGCTCAAATCCATTAGCAAAACCGTATAGCAAAAAATAGCAAAAAAAGCAAGAAAAAACTTGCAAAACTTCAAAGGCCAAGAAATGTTTTTTTTGTGCGCTTTTTGCCTGGTCACTACTCTGACAGCATCGAAGCTTCTTTTTCTACTTCATCTGCTATTTCATTTTTTTTTTTTTTGGTTGCAGAAAATAATCACCGCGCTAAAAGCAATGACCCGACCTACTGTCAAGTGCCTTGCGCCGCCAGCTGCCCCGCTGCCTCCCCCTCTCCAACCAGTTTGCCACCTTTCGTGTTACGCGCAGTTTCTTCGACCAAAACCTTTTGCCCATTGCGAGTTGCGTCTTGAAAGTTTTTGCCACTTGCCTCTTTTGCCACCGCTCAACTAGCATCTCTTTGCGGCGCTTTGCGGTATTTTGTGTACGTGCTTTTCATACCAAAAAATGCAAGATCCGTGTGAATTTTACCTCAATAGCTGAACCTAGCTGAGAGGGGGGTAGGTGTGAGTGGTGTGTTGTGGTGCTGTGGAGGTGCACCACGATATACACGCACTTCATGGAGCTTGGTTTTTATTTTAACATCATTAAGTATTTCTAAATGAGCGGCGCTTTGAAATTAAAATTAGATGTTTTTAGGCGGGCTGCTCTTGAATTTAATTTGAAATTCAGCTGCTGAACGTAATGCAGTGGTGCAGCTGACAGATGTGAGAGAGGGGCGTGGCTGGTTGCGGCAAGATCCCAGCATTTAAACTCGTTAGCGGACTGCAGGCTTTCGGTTTGCAGCATACAAACTCTGGGTGTGTGTGTGTATGTGTGTAATTAAGTGAATTATGCATGTGCATATGGATGGTGCACGTGAAGCAGGGGCATGTGGCATGGCTAAGAGGCAGCAGCTGAGGCGGCTGAGGTTTGGCCTACTGACGGGGCATCTGACTTCTGAGGCGTCGCGTCAGCGTCGCAGTGAAAAACTTTGCACTAGTCACCTAAAAAAAAATATATAACGTAATTTATTTCAAGTGACTGTGTGTGTGTGTGTGTGTGTGTTTGTGTGTTTGTATTTTGTCTGTGACTCTTGACCAGCATATCATGTTGTGGCATTTTAATTTCATGGCATACTTTTTAGGCATCAACATAATTACGTATGCAGCTCATGAATTCTGTTACGTTGATAGAGTGCGCTAGAGGGAGATAGAGTAAAGGTGTCTGTCTTTCTCTCTCTCTCGCTCTGACTCATAGTCAGTCTGACACTTCTTTGATTTGTGTTGCCTACATTACGGCATGCTACGTGAGGCACGTGTCTTGTGAATGACATTCGTTCTCTTCCTAAATTAATAACGTAAATGTTTTTTCCTTCAAATCACATTGAAACTACAACTTTTAGCTTTCAATGTGTTAATAAAAAAAAAACTAAAAAGCTTAGAAATAATTTGTAAAAGCATAATTTAAGCTTATCAGAATTTGTATTCGCTTAGTTTGATTTTAATGTTGATAAAAAATTATACATTATTTTAAGTACACAATTCTTTTGCAAACAATTTCCAATAAAATGATTTAAAACCGAAAAAATATTAATTTTATTTGTTAACTGAGCGCCAATCTGTTAAGTGTTAAATATATCGCTTACTATATGTATTTTATTATTTATAATATTTTATAGCTTAAATATTAATATTTTTTGTTTGAAGTCAAACTACTTTCACACTCCAAAAGCGACACCTAAAAAAAGATTTATGTATTGATGCATGGCGCAGACACGTTTACATATTAGTAAAATATCAATATTTAATTAAAATTTAATGCTGCTGTCGTTTCGCTTTTTGTTACTATTTACAGTTACGCAATTAATTTCAATTCGCATACTTCAATGCACACCAATTGCCATATAACATGATGAAATGGGATTGCAAAATAATCAGAGAATGAGCGAGAGATGAGAGATGAGAGTAGAAGACGGCTGATGGGATGCAATCAATAATGCACAGGGTAATTTCAAATGATAATGAAAATAAAACTGATTAAACATAGTTCAATTGATATTCTAACGGGTCATAAAACATTTTCATCGAACGATGCATTGGGCTGGAAAATTTGCAATTAATTACAAGCAAAGGCGGAAATTGATAAAAAAAAATATATTGTAAAATTGCATTGAGTATAGAATGAAATTCGATTAAATATGCAATAAAAAGATTTTAGATATGTAGGCGGAATATGTCAAGATTCGACTGGCCAACTTAGAGCTCGAAAAGTTGGTGAATCAAGGCTCAATTAATTTTTTTTTTTAATTGTGTACTTTAATTATATAATATAAAATTATAATCGATTGTTTATTTACTTAAGAAAATATAATTAAATAACGTATAAACTAAATTAACTATATTTAATAATATATTTAGCTTCTAGGTTTTCTCAATATCTTAATTAACTCCCTAGAAAAAGTATCCTTCAACCTTTGACAAATTTACAGAAAAGACTTTTCCAAGTCCCAAAAGACACATCAATAAATAATAATTGAACAAAGCGCTTTCAATTTAGGTCGTCTGCATCGCCCATTCGAACTGTGGAATCGCTGGCGACTAAAAGTCAACTCCCCTCTAGGTTTTTTTTTATCAACGTAAATGACGTCGTTTAGTTTTGACCTTCGACTTTTAGGTTACTGTTCTTTTTTACCCTTGTAATATTTTGACTTGTCCTACCAGTGCTTTCGGTGCTTTCTATTGCCGTTTGCGTATGTGCGTGATGTGTTTATTAAATTCTCCATTGTTGTTGTCCATTGTTGTTGGCATTGTTGTTGCTGTGGCGGTCGACATTCAATTACTACGTTGTTAGTCCAAAGCGTTTATGAAAATTAAAAAGAGCCGAGCTAGACCAGAGACCCGAGCACCGACCCCCACCAAAATAAGTGACAATTTGTATAATTAGTAGCGACCAAAGGCGGAAAAAAGGCGGCAAGCAACACAAAAAAAAAAATTACGACAATAAAACGGGGCGTATGCGTTATTCCGGAAATTGGGGACAGCGTTTGATGTCCTCCCCAAGCAGTTGCTTTATAATTATTCCACGCAAATTTCTTTTGTACCTTTGATAATTTGATAACAATTCCACGAATAATTTGTGTCTCTAATTCATACGCTAGACTAAAGCATATTTCTCTTGCGTGTAATTTGAGTTCAAGTATGACAATTTAATGAAATTATTTAAGCTGATAATAATATAAAAAATATAATAAACATATTTTGCAAATAACTTTCTAAATGAATTAATTTTACCTTAAAAACAAGTCAGAAATTCAATGATATAATTCATAGCACTGCTAAAAATCGAAAACTACATTAATTAAAATAAAAAATGTTATTTTACTATTTATGAACATGTATTTATTTACAAGGAAATAAAATGAAAATTGGAAATACTTTTATGTGCTCAAAAACTGATTTGGGCAAAACGTGCAACATAAAACGGGCTAAAATTAGTATTTCAGCCAAAATGGCTGCGAGCACGTTTTGAAATTCATTATGTTGTTTAGTTTGGTGCAACACACTTTGCGAGCACTTTAAGCGCTGTAGCTGACCGCGTGGCGCCAGCCCAAAAAGCTTGCAACATGTTTTGTGCCGCGCCTCAAGCTTCATACTCTCTGCGTGTGCTGCATAGTTTTAGGCTGTTGCACTTTGTCCATCTGATAAGGCGACGCCTAATGGCCTTTGGTGTTTGGCATACGCTTTTCTATGTGTGTAGGTGTGTGTGTGTGTATTGTATTAGCTATGCAACACCCCCTAACTGAGCACTTCCCCTGCCACACACTCCTCACACCCGCACTGGCGTGCGTGCCACAGCAACGGAAGTTATTTTAGACGTTTTTATACCTTTTGTTTTGGGGCTTGGCTATTGTGTTTGTAACCCTTTTTTGGGTTGCTTACTTGTTGTTGTTGTTGTTGGTGTTGTTGTTGGTGTTCGTTGCTGCTGTGCGTGAGCGACTCAATGCTGCTCTGGCTAAGGGGATTTCATGTGCCGTTCATTTCATTCAGCTGATAATCGTTTAGACCTTTTGCAGACACATTCACTGGGTTCAGTTAAGCTCAGTTCAGTTCAGCTCAGTTCGCGAAGTTCAGCGTTCGCCAAAGTGTGGCTAAACACCGGAAACGGAAGTGAAAGCGCAGTTTTTGTGTGTTGTTACATCGAAGTAACGACCCGGACGACAACGACGAAATTATATTTATGTACCGGAGCCACGTTGAGTACGTTCACATTCTACTTGTCTGACCCTCTCTCCCACTCTCGCTCTCTCTCCATCACTCCCAGTCTCTCTCTTTTCCTCTCTAGATCATTGGATTCCCCATTGGATTCCGATATTGATTTTTCATGGAATTTAGCGCTTGGGTTCATAAAATAACGAAAGTTTTAACTTGATTGCAAAATGTGTTGAGAACTTTTGGGTTGAACATGATAAAATTATCCTAGGCACCTATAACTTTTCGGATGATTGATTTAGGTTCAAATATATAAATATAAATTGTTAATCAGCTAGAAAAATATTTAACAAATTTTATTGGAACCCTTCTTTATTGGAATTGTTTCACATTTTGCTGTCATGCATTTTATAAACGCTAAAAAAATTTACCATTTTACCCTTTGAAAAAGAGTACTATAAACTTATCATAAGGCTTATATTTTTATTAAATATTTAACTTAAATTCCGGTTAGCTTATGTATAGAATTATATAATTATCTTAGATATTTCTCTCTGAGAAATTAAAAGTCTAAATAGTAAAATGCAATTCACACGAATTAATAGCATTATGCACTTGCAAAGTACACCTTTAATTTTTGTGGCTGCTTTGAATATTAAAATTCTACCTTAAATTGCGAAAGCAAAATGTTGCTACTAAATTTGTAGAGTGTTTGAAAAGAGAACCTTGACCCATGAATGCGGGATCTAGCGTTTGACTCAGGATCCTGAACCCAGTTCCCACCCATGAAACGTACATTAATCGCTTTCAATGCCAGTGTGGCAGCTGTCTCTAAAACAATTTTGACCAATCAGGACAAGCCTGACAACAGTAAAGTATTTGTGAACTAATTTAATTAATAAAACAGGCAGCTGCAATTGGGTGAACTGAAGCCTTTGTCCTTGCTAGCGTTTAATGAGCACTTAGCACAAATTAAATGCACAGGCGAACAGGACGGAAAAAAAGGGGATGTCCTGGATAGCTTCACACGCCGTCAAAAGACTCAACTAGTTGGCATGATGTAACAAAAAGAACAACAGCAACAAAATTAACAACAACAACAACAAAAACAACAAGCAGCTGAACCATGACACAAGTGTCAAGCCGAAATAAAAGGACACAGCACATACAAAACAAAACAAAAAAAAGGACGAAAGTTTTCAGCACTGCTTGGCTCCTTTTTGCCGCTTGTCAATGAAAAGCTGCGCGAAATGACAAGAAAATGTAATAAAAATTTGTATAGCCAACAGCATTCTCCCTCGCACGTTCTCTCTCTCTCTCTCTCACTCTTTCTCCCTCTTTGGGCGTATTGAGGAAGCAATAAAAATGTCGCTTAATTGCAAAAAGTTTTGCTTAGATTTTCATTATTTTATTGCATACTTTTTGGGTTGTGCGGAAGTTTTTCCCCATATTATTTTCCCTTACATATTTGCCCACGCTGTGCGTCAATGCGTGTTGTATTTTGGGTTCATTTTCCCACACGACACGTGCTTTGGGGCTTTGGGGAGAATTGGTTAGCCGGAAGCGCAGCAGCAGGAAAGCTATCATATTTTATTAACTGTCCTTCCGTGCACAGCGAATGTGAAACGGACTTCAGCTAAAGAAATTGAACTTCAGTTGAAAATGCCTGAAATTGTTAAATTAATATTAAAATTGTTGCATACATATTTTGTATGTATCAAAATCATAATTATAAATAGGATTTATATATTTATTATGCGCACTTAATTAAAATTCTGATAATTATATAGGTGTCAGTTAAACCATAGAAGAATAAAATGAATGATTAAATTTTTATTAATTAAGATTCAATAATTAATCAGAAATGAAAGTCGATAAGTAAGAGTTATTCAAAGCACTCATGATTAATGCATTTTTAATAGTCAATTTATTTTCTCGCTCCAAATAAACAGAATCGCATGTACTTCCGAAATACAATTTTTTCAACAACATGTGTATGAAATATATTGAAAAACATATCAACTATTGTAGTCCATTAGCATTTTTCGCGGGGTTAAATTCCAACACGGCTATTAAATTCCGGCGCGGTATGCCTAAAGGTGGGCATTTAAATGCATATTGTTCCACGGGAAAACACACAGTCCGAAAAAGTAAATGGTCTTATGTAAATGGTGCGTGGTAAATGTGTTGATAATATGCGCATTTTATACACATTAAAAAAAACATAACGAAATATTTGATTGGCCCGAATAAATGAAAGCCTATTGAAGTTATTTCATACATGTTTCACTTTATCATAAGAAACGAGTATAACTTTTTTTTGCGCGCACTGTTTAACAATGTTAAAAAGCACACTAAGAGTAGGTGTGTAAATATGTATTTATATATATATTTTCATATATACTGTATGTATATATTTACATATATACTGCCCGCATGTACGAAGCACTTTCACAAGCTGCCAAATTAATCGTATGTGCAAAATAATATTTTTTTAATACTCTCTCTTTAACAAAATTTAATTAAAAGCACATTTTTCACTGACCAAAAAAAGCACATTTGTGTGCTGAGTCCATGAAAGTTAACATAAATATGTGGGTCATAATACAAAAAGAAGTTTAAGCAAACAAGACCATCACTTCAATGGTTAATGAATTAAAAAAATGGAAAAGGTGCCGAAAATGCTATAAAATTCCAATGAAACAAGAAAAACGTCAGAAAACTAATTAATTGAGATAAAAGTGGAAAAGAGACTTTACAAAAAGCGAAAAAAAAATATACTGAGATAAATAAGTAGAAAAAAAACTAAAAGAAAAAAATATATATTCTGATAAAAATATTGAAAGATTTGTATGCTTCTCTCATCGCTTTTTGCTGGACTTAAAATAGTTTTGCATTGCTCAAAGGTTTTCAAGTTGCTCTTGCAATTTTCTACATTTCTCACTTCTTTTCAAGCTTTGCTTTTATTTTCAGTTAACGTTTAAGGAGACTTACATAAGTCCTGCTATATGGATACCACCATTCAGAATATATTTTCCAGACATGTGCAGTTCCAACTCATTGCTTATGCAAAAGTTTCCAAGAAATAAGTCGAGCATTCGCTCCATTTTATTCCCACAAGAGCTCAACTTCATCTACCCGCTGGTTATTGCCACAATGGTGCTGATTTAACGGTGCATTTATTACCAATCTATTTGCAGACTATCAGCCACTGTCTCACCGACACTTCTGTGTCTGCCACCGATTCTCCGTCTTCATCCTGTGAATGACGTTGATACCTTTGCGAGGAGGCAACGTGCGACACCACGTGTTGAGTGCCATTGAAACTAATTGAAAATGCGTCAAACACACACAAACACACACACACGTTTACTCACTTACTCACACACACACACTCATACACACACGCTTACACACAACAAAAAAAAAAAAAACACAACGTACGTCTTTGTAGACAAAGTTTTGCTGCTTATAAAATGGAAATGGACTCCAAGACACACACACACACACACACGCATGTGTATTATTATTATTAATAATTTATAATGCAGCATCTGTTTGTGCTGCATGTACGCAGGAGTATGTTGTGTGTGTGTGTTGAGCTAACAAAAGTTTTCGTTCACCTTTATTTTTGTGCATGATTTATTGGGGAATGACATTGATTGATTTGGAATTGATGGTGTGGAAAAACTGCAGCAGCGGCAGCAACAGCAGTGACTTATGTAATTGCCACAAAGGTTGCTACAAAGTATGCCACACTATTTTCTATAAATTCTGCGCTAATTTCTTTATTGCCGCAGTCATCAAAATTCGCGTTTACGCTCAAATAGAGACTGATATCCATGTGTTTATGACAGGAATGATTAATTCCGGAATTATCACAATACAAAACTTGGCAATTTTCGCAATTTTAACCACAATTTCAACAAAATGAACTGTGTAATAATTTAAATACAGCAATTTGAATCGATTACAGTATTTTTTATAATTTACTAACATTAGAAGTGAAAGCAAATCATTATTAAATAAATTGACAGCTCTTTCATTCCTAATTTTTCGATTTGATTACTGCTTAATTGGCAAACAAGTTTAATTTAAATAATCAAATAAAATTCTAATACACAAATAAATATTTAGAGGTAATTTACATATGAATATGCAGAATATTTTTAATTGAAACATTTAATGCAAGCAAAATTACAGTTGTTAAAGTAATCGAATTTTGCACATTTTCAAATATTTCATCAGTATTTTTGGATGAAATATATTAAATCACAAATAAAAATCCCCTTTTATTAATGTATATATAAAATTTAAATGAAATTTCCTTTATATTTCGAATTTTGTTTGTTAACTTGTTTATTATTATTATTATTATTATTTTACATTACCAAAATTAAATAATAATTTAATTTAATTATGAGGTACACAGCGTATTTACAAGCCAATTTCATTAGCAAAAAAAAAATGGGTGCTCTGCGCTTTTTTAGGCCCTACACGAAAGCAAAATATGATTCCCAGCAGCTTAATTGAATTTCCGCTTATATAAGTTTTTTGGCCAATGTTTTCGTGAATTGTCGACATGAACAACGCATATCTGACAACATACGTCACAGTTACGACAACAGATATAGCAACAGCAACAGTCAAGTAAAAAAAACAAATGCAACTTGTGACAGGCAGTCACAATTTTTCACCAATATTATTTATTAACGAAAAAAGCCAATTGTTTTTATGCATTCCATAAAGTTGGTGTTCTCGGCGCAAACTTAACAAACAAAAGCAGTTTTTGTACCCAGTTACTATGAAAATAATTAAAAGAGCGTATAAAACTGTTGTGCAACGGATTAAGAAAGACTTTGATGGAGACACAATTATTTTAATTAAACAAACTGGTTATTTTTACTTGTTTTTTATGTATACCATTTGCTATGAATGGTTGACATTTTAAATAAAAATGTGCTTTTATTATAATATACATAGTATATATATTTTGCATAATAATATAATAATCTTCCCCACATCCATTTTTAATACAAACCAGAGTATTTCACTGTCTGGCAATATCTGACAAAAGCAGACCGATTTTTTTTAAAGTTCGACGAATAAAATATGAGTAAACTTATTTTTTATATGCATATATTTTTCCACATTGACACTTTGAATAAATTTTAATTTCATTTGTTTGTTAATACAATAAAATAAATGAAATATGAAAATATAAATAAAGGACGGCAATGGGCCAACCCAGCCAGACGATTGGCATTTTTGGGTCAATTTGGTAAGCAATTAACCTAGTCGCACTTTAAGTTGCCGTCAATAACTGTTGCTGGCGAGAAGAGGCGGCTCTTCTGTGGCATGAGACACCGAGTCGAGTCTGGCAGACACGTGCCAGGGATTGGGCAACTCAAACTTGATCCTCTGTCGGCAAACAGTTGCGCTTGCATGGGTTAAACAAACTTGAAAGCTGAAAGACAGGCGTTAAAGCACGTCCCGAGCATCGGCATCGCCAACGGTTCGTTCACTGCATGTCATCGTCCAGACACCCAATCCCCTCCCCCCCCCACAACCCACACGCCCTGCAACTGCCAGTCTGCAGTTTAATGTCAAAAACTTCGATTTGACGTAGATATTATTTGGCGTGTGCCGCAGTTCCGCTGCAGCTTCAACATCAACCCTTACTCCCAGCAGGAGCAACCCTCTCATGCACTTCCCTCCTCTTCGTCTCACTCCCACTCTCACATTTAGTCAACCTGACTTATGCACTGCTGCAGCAAGGGAGCATGCGGCAGAAACGTGTGGCAACCAGAAGCTGCCTGCCATTTGCCTCTGGTCTGAGTGCCGCATTCCATGTGCTAATTATAAATACGTGATAAAAATGCACATTGCCTCAGTTGTTGTCCTTGTTCTGCTGCAGATGTTGCCGCTGTTGCAATGCCCATCAGTTGTGGGTGGTGTTGGGATGTGTGCAATAAGATGGAATTGTGTCAATCCATTGATGGGGTATAATGCACAGTTAATGCAACCTGTCACTGTTCAACTCTAAGCACCATATTTACTAAGAGACAAAGGCAGAAAATCCCTTTAAAATTAAATAATTAAAAAAATTCTTTAAATAAATTGTAGGAAACTTAAATGTACTGCATTATACAGCTTATCAATATACCTTTTTTATTCCATATCTATACTTATCACATACAAATATAGAGCATTTGGAGAACACTATTTGTCGATTGACATTTTCAACATTTTGGCCATTTTGCCAGTGATTTTCGTTGCGCAAAGTTTAATAAAACTTAAAACGTGCTTGGTATTTGGATTGCTTTATTAAAATGTAGTTTTCTTCTTTAATGCAAATAAGGATGCACTCGGCAGTTAGTAAATGGCTGAAAGCCATCCGCATATTGAGCAAATTAGCAAATGCCTCGAAAATTACGTGCTACGTTGTCAATCCCAAGTGGGGAGTCCAAGAGTTGGCAGAATTGGTAAAATGCTTGTTTTTTTTTACTCATCAATCGCTTTTGCCACTGGCGTTGGTTCTCAGTTAATCCAGCCATTTGAAAGCTAACAAACAAAAAACTTCTCAAGACATAAATCGATATTTTGAAGTGGAACGCCAAGGATAACCAGGGCAATGGAAAAAGGCACGGCAGAGTCGAGGAGAAATTGTCGGCTGGATGACTATCAGAAACCACTTTTGCCAAAAATAGCATAATATTTGCACACTCGAAGAGTCGTGGCTGGAGGGGAAGCGGAAGCTCACCTGCTAAATGCTCCTGAAGCGTCGCCAAATAAAAAAAAAAACATCAATTGGAAAATTTTGGGCGCACACAAAAAGCAGAATATTTTTTATGGGATATTTTATCATTTGGGCTGCTTTTGCTTTTTGAATTCAACACGCATTCTGAATTCGCAGCTTGAATTTGCCATACAAAATTCGTATTTTTTTTATGATTTTGGCACGGTAAGAAATTTTATTTATTTAAAGCTCGAAGGTGTCCTTTACCAGTGACTCCGTCCCTTTCACACTCTGCCTGACTCTTTCGCTCTTTGCTTTTTAGCTATTACATTGTGGCAATCGATATATTTTTTGGCGTATGTGAATCACGTTTTGGCATTTACGGACGTTCCACTGCACCCAATCCAAACACAATGTAACATTTTGTAAATAGCTTGTAGCTCCTTGGACACTTGAGACATATTTATCGATAACTTCTGTATTAAAAGACATTATCAGGGTCACTTTTGAATTGTCAGTTGAGAAAATAAGTCAAAGCTAAAATTAAATAAAAAATTGAAAATTGTACAAAAAGAAACCAGCTAAGCAAATCCTTTTTGAAGCAGAGAGTTGGAAAGTAGTAGACAATTATTTAGCAGATTATCAGAGTTAAGCATAGCTTAAATATATTATTAAATGAAAAAAACTTTATTCTAATCTCTTCTCAAGTTATTAGAAAATGTTCACACAATTCACAATTTTCAGTTACCACACAATGGGGACATAATTTATTATCTGATAAAAGTCTGCCAACATGTTGGCTATTGGGAAATAAGTTTAGCAAATTAGCTGTTGGCGAAAATTGCATGCCTTATCCCCGCATCTAATTACAATGAAGAGTTTCTGACATTATCAGACCGCAGACAGGACGCTGAGAGGAGTGAAGATGCAACACTCAACTGAATCCAGTTAAAAAAAAAAACGTTGAACGAGCACATGGCGTGGCATGCATTAGCCTGACATGCACTCAGCGAATTTCACACGTCTCTTTGCAACTCTTGCAACTCCCACTTGGCAACTCCCCCTTCGGCTTAGGCCCATTGAGGAAATGAGAATGAGTATGCTGCAAAAATGCAGTTTATAACAAAGTAAAAGCGTTAAGTCGACAGCGCAGGGAAAACAATTTTTAATGCCTAATGAAAAACAATGACAGAAGGAAAAAAAAAGCGAAAGGAAATCCTTGTTATAAAAACAACTGAAGGGAAAAAATGAAGCAACAAAAACTGCAACTAGAACACACACCCCGCACACTCACACACACACACACACACAAATTATACATACTGCTCACGTAAACTCATATCTATTTGTTTGGCTGTTTAGCAACAAAGTTTCCGGCTTTTTATGTGGCTTTTTCCCCGTGGTTCGTTATTCGCACCATCCAGCAAAAAGTGACAAAAGAAGCTGTCAGTTGGTTGCCCTGCTCCATTTTGTTATTTTTTTTTTTTTTTTTTTCGAATGTAACTAAAAGCAGGCAAATAAAACAACACAAAAACCAAACTTAGCTAAAAGCCTTTGAAGCGCAAGAAAAGTTGCATAAATGGCAAAACCATGTTGAGAATTATGTGAAAAGCTCAGAAGATCCAACTTATTTTTCAACACACCAACCCCCCCGTTGACAACTCTAATTGGTAATGGGATCGATATGAAAATAAAGAGTTAAGACTGCAAGAAATTACTTCAATTAATAAGTCTGTAATAATCTATGAATGGTTAGTTAGATTTATCATTTTCAAATCTAAAATAGATGCATCAATCTGAAATGATACATGCGGTTATTAATATTATGAAACAGCGTCTAAAAAGATACATGCAGATATTAAGATTATTTAATCAGCATTCAGAATATCTTCCTTAATTTGCTATCAATGCAGTTAATTCTCAATCGAAGACAAAACTTGTATTTTAACTGCATTTGTGATAACTAAAATCGAATCGCGTTGTTTATCATATTCTCATAAGGCCACTAATTAACAAGAAATTAAAGCTTATTGTTATTCTGTCAACAGTCAATTAACTGTAAATTATTAAAAACCAATTGGCAAGAAGGAATGCGGAAGTGTTGGGTGGGGGGGGGGGGTGTAAAGTATGTAAACGCAACCAAAATTCAGCTGATATCAAATTAACCAAAAAGCAGATTTTAGGGTTAACATATGGGCAAACGTGTTGTTGTGTTTGTGTATGTGTGTGTGTGGTATGTGTGTGTGCGTGTGTGGATTATGTTTTGGTGAGCCTGCGAACGAAAACGCGACATTGAGCAATTATAGGAGACAACAAGAGCAAGCGCATTAATACCATGACACAAATTCCTAATCAATCTTCTCGACTTATTCATGCATATAAACCTGCGCGACAACAAAACCTAAAATACTCACACACACGAACACACATACACACACAAAGTGGCTATGTATGAGTGTAACCTTTGCTGTGTGTGTTTGTGTTTGTGTCTGCATCGGTAGCTGTTTGAGTTTTGCAATTACAATATAAGCACACAATCATTATCATAATCCTTAATCGATATTATGGCTTACAAGAATACAGAGACAGACAGAGAGAGAGAGAGAGAGCGAGAGAGGTATAGAGCAGACAGCAAGCAAACATTTGCATGTGTGTGTGTATGTGTGTGTGCATTGGTTTTAACCCACATCCGCATCAGACTGTTCCTGGTTTGGTTGACTGCTTCCGCCTCTTGCATCGAATTAAAATTCCACATACGCCCTGGTGTATTCTTGGTCTTTCTGGCCAAGTCAAGGAAAAACTGAACAGTCGAGGGTAATCCTCGTTAATGGATGAGTCAGTACACTTGAAAAAAATCTGCAAATTGGCCACATAAAATGCCTAAATATTTTGAATAAGTCTTCTTGGGTGGAATTTGATGGAAAATTGGCACAGATATGTTGACAATTTCATTATTTAAGGCAGTTCCAGCAATGCAATTTATTGTAGTGTGCCCAGCTGGCGTCCTTTGTTATTGCCATTTTCCTGTCGTTAATAGTTAAATTGCTGTTAACAAATTTAATGTCCTTAAAAAGTATTACCAGGCCAGCACTAGCTGGCTGACTGGCTGACTGGTTGGCTCGAACGTCAGCTGTCTTTGGCATTGTCCTGTTGCGGCCCCTGGATTAAATGATAAAAAAGTGTTAAGCAGCAGCAGCAGAAAGTCGCAGGACGACAAGGAGCAGCAGCATAAGGCAAACTCTTTTAAAGTTGCTGGCCTCGTGTCAACAAAGCGTTTAATGAACGTTGAAAATTTGATTTCAGTTTCCTTTCACATTTTATTTTTTTTGTTTTTTTATCACAATGTGTGTGTTTTTCCATTTTTGTGTGTGTGTGTGTGCGTTTTTTTTTTTTTTTTTTTTGTATGTAGCTGCACAATGGGGCGTATGATTGTTATTGGCGCGCCGAACGTTCTTGCAGTGCTCAGCGCTGTTTGCGCTTTCATCGAAGGAGGAAAAAGGGACGACAGGACGAAAGGACGAGGATGGCGTCGTGTACGTGTTAAGTGGTTATTGCTCCAGCGGCGCTTGCGTATCGTCTGCAAATGCAGGCGACTTTGTGACATAGGGCTTAAGGTGGCACAGTTCAAGTGATATTTGCATTAGATTTTGTTTATTGTGATAATACACATGCCACTCTGGGGACGCATTAATGTGAGGAGTGCAGCACACTCCATGCTTAAATTATAATGGCATACATTTCAAGTTATGGGCAATACCATTACGCAGTCGATGTCGATTCACATAACAGTTTAAAGTGACATAAGCGATATCATCTTAAGTGTATCCCACTTAAGCGCACAGATTCATAGCAGAGATGTCATGCTGAAGCCGGCTTAAGTAATCGGTTTTTCTTGGAATTATATATAAATAAGAATTTATAATCGGAACCAATAAATAAACAATGACAATTTTATCTCCAATGAGAACTAATTTAAAATTGTATTATTATTATACATTAATAATAAATCTTTGGATTAACTATTTTCACTGCAGTTTTTAACTATATTGACTTGATTTTAAACTAAATTTATAAAACAAAAATCAATACCTCTTAAAGTGCTGCCAAAAAAAAATTTACATTCAAGCTTTGCTTTGGACTGACCATGAAAAGGCAACTTTATTTGTCAGTGCCCACACTAAAACTTTAAAATCACAACAAACAGTAAATCAAAAGCGGGTTCACACACACACACGCACACACAGACCGTAAACTAACAATCACTTTAAGCCTTGCAGCTTGTGAAGTCAGCTTGGACAAAATAACAAATAAAATATCAGCTTCAAACAAAAAAAAAGAGAAGAGATGAAAAGAAAAGGGACACAAAAAACTGTTGTACAAAATAGGAAAATCCGCCAAGAAGTATGCAATAAATCACAAACAAAACGCAGCACACAAAGCCGGAGACAGTTGAATAGAAGCAGAATCAGTAGCAGGAGCAATAGCAGGAGCAGTAGCAGGAGCAATAGCAGGAGCAGTAGCAATAGCATTAGCAAAAGTCACCTCCTTTTTATGGCCTGCATAGTACACATAAATTTGTGTATGCTTTACAAGGTTAGTTCAGCAGCATGGAAACTGGGTTACATGATCCCGCAAAACTGATAAAAATCGAAATACTCAAACACACACACACCCGTACACACACACACACACACACACAAACACACTCAAACACATATTCAGAGCGAACAAGAAAATGCCAATAGATGCAGCATTCGAAAAGCGATTTACGACACCATGTTTCCGCATAATATGATATAGCAGTTGTTGTTGGTGGGGAGGAGTATGCTAGCTGTGTGGGAGGAGTGGGGAGGGGGGGGGGGGGTGTGTGGTCGGATAAGTCCTGAATGACGCATCATTTATAACTTGGCACTCAACAAAAATTGTAAAACAGGAAGAGACAAACGGCAGCCACTTTGAACGCGAATTAAAGTAATAAATTAGTTTTTTTCTTCTTCCTCCCCTCAGCTGCCTCTTTTGGAGGGCGTGCGTTGTATGGCTGGCTCGACATGACAATCTGCAGCCCCCCTCTCGCACCTCTTTTGAGCTTCATATGGGCGCACATTGTGCCCACTCATTTGATTTGAAAGCCTTCACGCCAGCCACAAAGGCATTCCACAGAGGCAACAACAACAACAACAACAACAACAGCAACCAATATTTCCAGCAAGCTGAATCGAAATTTGCCTTTGCAACATCAGCTTCCTCTGGCTTCCCATGGCTTCCCTTTGCCCACACTTGGCTGACTTTTTACGCTAAATTGCTTTGCATTTGTGCTTCAAACATATTTTTAGGCGTGCTACATTTTTCATAATGCTTTGACATTGCCCCGCTGCCTGTTTCTGAGCCGCACCGCAAAAGATAAACTGTCGCTGATATCTAAAACTCAAAGTTTGTGCCTCCATTCTCGACCTTCTTATCCACATACACATTTTTAGATAATCTGCGCTGTTTTTATGGTGCTTTCTTTTATGATATTTATGCACGATATTTATCTCAATCGCTGCTTTCGTTTGCTTTCGCTTCGCATATTTTAGTTGCATAATTTCTGGCGCCCCGACAGTTAATATATTGAAAAGGCTTTTCGAAAATGATAAAGCGCCAGTAAACTTACGCAAATTTACAAGCATTTCTAACTATAAACCAAATTATAGACACAAGTCCGACTAATGCCCTCTAAGCAGTTAAAACAACATAAAAACGTGGCGTAATCGCTTATTTATGGCCAAAGACAAACTCGTAATACCAGTTTTGTGGTGGACTCATAAAAATTTGAATCACTATGGAAGTGATTGTTAAATTGGAACTGAGATTTTGGCGAATTGGCAAATAGAAATAGACTTGTTAGCTGATGTGATGTCTTCTTTAATATTGAGAAAATACAGCTAAAACTTATTTAGAAAATCAGTTGATATAATTTTTAAAATATATTATCATCTTGTATTTCAAAAAGCTTACCCTTTAAGTATTTAGTTAGCAACAAGCCTAGAAAGAAACAAGAAGAAAAGATATTAAATTTTTAATTAATCGTATAATTTATTTATATTTAACTACTTTTATATTCAGTTCATTGTCTGGAAATTTGAGAGGAATGAAACGTAACTCATAATAACAAAAGACGGCGAATATAAACTATGCTTATTTCACTTCACGTAAATTAACATTTCACTTGCATAATTAAAAAAGCATTCAAAAAAAAAAATAAAGCAGAAAAGCAAAGAGGTAACTCTTCAGACTCTGGTAAAAAATAGCGAAATAATCTGCTTACTTCCGCATTGCTAAACATATTTCTTTTTCGTCTGCTGCTTTTATGTATATTTTCTTGTTTTATTTTCACCTTCCGCGTACAGCTAGATATTACGCTTATTTTGACGTTAAAAAGCTTGTTGAGAAATTAAAAAAGCGGCAAATGCGCGAAAGCAAACCAAAGTAGAACAAAACGAAAGCACAAGCCAAAAAAAAAACAGTCGAAACGAAAAGCGGCATGGCTAAAAAAGTTCTGGAGAAAAACCACTGCCAAGACGCCGGCAGACAGATGAAAGTTTTTCACCAACTTTTGTTGCGTTTTCCTAATATTGTTCCCCTTTCTTTAGCAGTTTTTTAATTTACTACGTTGTATTTTTAATAACAGCAGCAGAAGCAGGCGAAGCTGTTTTTTGTGCAACACATTTTGTAAGCATTTTCCGCGGTTCTTGCGAGTTGCCTACGTGGAAAATGGCGGTCGACCAGCGAACACCAAAACAAAATGAAGAAAACTCAATCGTCTGCGGCGGCTTAAAGAGAAAAGAAAAGAAAAAAAAAGCTAAATAATATAACAAGCCACTTCGCATTGCTGTGTTCTTTATTTGCTTTTTGTTACTGATTTTTTTAGTGGATTGCGGTGGCGTATACGTAATATGCAATACGTATACGTAACGTTCTTTTTGCTGTCTGCCCAATGTGCAGCCTTTGCATTCATAACGCGACGCTTCAGTGTCGGCGCCGGCAACGGCAACAACAACAGCAAAAAAAAATACGTTAATGAATTTGCATGAATGAATATTTGAAAAGCTGCTGCAAGAGCCAACAACATTTTCATTGCCCCAGATAAGGTCGGGCGACGGCATCAAGGCGGTGCACCGTTGGTCAAATAATAGCAGCACAGATTTTCAGCGCAAGAATTTATGCACGAACAATTTATGAAAGCATGCGAAAATTTATGGCCTCTAATATTATCATCAGATTAGAAAAATAACTGGAAATTATGGCTGCGTTTCAGCATTTATTAACTTTTTATTTTTTGTAGTTTGTTATTTGTTATCTGGTTTTTCGGCTTCAATGAGAAGTTGTGCCTTGCATTTTGTATTTGCAATTTGCATTTTACATTTGCCATTTGCCATTTACCATTTGCCATTTGATATTTGGTATTTAGCAGTTGCCATGTTCATTTTCATGTCTACGTCCATGTCAGGGTTATTGCATGTTTACTATCAATGGATTTAACTCAAGTATTTCAAGTGTTTTAATTGACCCCAATTGCATTTTAATGCTAATGTGTTTTGTCAAAACCTGCATTTCAAAATTGTGTTCATTGCAGTTTAGTTGTGCGCTGTATCCAATTACAAGGATTGGTAAAGTAATATTTATTTGATATGGTTTTTGAAATCAATACAAATATTTAAAAATTAATATAGGAAATACTTTTTAAAATAAATAGGGAAATCTATGAAACACAATGTGTAATAATACCTACTAATAAATACAATTTTATAAGGAAATAGATGCTAAACTAATATTTTAAAATCGAACAACAAAAATTACTGAATGCAAACGATTTTTTTATTAAGAATATTTTAGTTTAAATGTGTATATATATAGATTAATGACTTTTAAATATAATATTAATATATAAATATTTTATAATTGTTGATGAATATAATTTTAAAGTTTCTGCACTTCTCAGGGGAAGACATTTAAGTTCTCTTTGGTTACATTGATAGTATCAAGTGCTATGAGATCAGCTTTGGTTCGCACCTCATGCAAAGTACCATTTTCGAGCAATGTGGTAGTTTTATCACAGGATTTCTCTGGGGATGCCATCATATCATCCGAATGATGAAGTTCAGCCAAATTTGCTTTGCCAATGGGCTTGGCGTTTATTGGTGACTCATGTTTGGATTTCTCCATGTGTGTGCAGTTGGTGGAGCACCTGCTGCATCGTCTCTGGCGGGCAGGCTTTCTCTTCGTCTTGGACTTGGCCTCGGTCGTTGGCTTAGCTGTGCTGGTTGTGTTTGTGGTGGTTGTGATTGTGGTTCTACCGGGGAAGGCGTGCAGAAGGAACAAGTCCTTGGGTGACAATGTTGTCGTTGAGCTTGTCGTCACTTGTTTTTTAAGCTCAGCGTTTTCCGACAAGGCTGCTTCAGCCTTGACAACATTTGGCCACGACACAAAGGCCACAGCACAAAGAACGGTAAATGCCAAAGTGGGTAGAAAACGCATTTTGACAAATGGCAACAAGCTCTATTCAAAAGTGAACTGCTTTCAAGCTGCAAACTTGGCTACATTTATACCACATTTTCTAAGCGAGCAATTCAAATAATTGACTCACTTCTTGTTTTAAGCAGCTGTTTTCCCCTTTCACTCAGCACTTGAAGCATTAACAACTACCAAAACAAATCTAAACTCAAATTAAAAACAAAACACACATGTTTAAACTGCGATATAAAAAGGAAAATTTGCTCAGAGATAGTCAGTCAGTCTTCAAGCAATCATCAATCTAACAAACACAGAATGCTTAAAGTAAAACTTTATCTTCTGCTCATTCTGAGTATTCTAACAGCTCAGTCTTCAGCCGATCCGAATGCCTGGGCGATGTATATAAAATCTACCAATGATTTTGAGAAAACTATGGATGTGCCTTACGTGAATTTCGATGACATGGCTTTTGAGACACTCAAGATCGATGCCCTGAGCACAACAAGTACGGAGCCACCAACCACAAACACAACCACAGTAACAGCTCCATCTACACTGACTCCAGCGACTCCAACCAACACAACAACAACGCCACCAAAAACAGTCCAACATGAACCAAAATCTACAACCAAAACCCATAAGAAGAGAAGACATTACATAAAGCACAGAGCACATGCAAATAACAAGTCGCAAAAAAAGTGAAAAATATATATATAATCTGCTTAAATTCAAATTTATTAATTGTAACAGCGCAAATAAATTTCGCTGAATAAAATTAAAAATAGCACAGCCAAATAATAAATTGACAGAAATACAAACATTTTTTTTTTTTTTTCTTTTAAATATATATATGAAATGATTAAAGATTGTATTTCGCTTACAAATATCACAATTATATTTTCATCGATTTAAAAAACTTGAATGCGTCTAGTCGAAAGTTTTTGGCACCGTATGGTCTGCAAAGTTCCAGCTTAACTTTCTTTTTTGGCAAGTCATGTTGAAAACGTTCTTTTCTTTTGCCTTTTTCGCCGTCAGCTGTGTCAACATGGCCAAAAGCAAAGCGTGTGAACTTGATGCCAAGAAATGGCAAGGCAAATGGAAACTTTCGCAAGGTGCAAATCGCAACAGCTGTGTGCAAATCATTTTATTTTTATCTTTGTATACCCTTTCTAAAGGATACTGTGCTGTAACGCATAGAATGTGACATTTGACAGGATAAATAAACACTTTCTATGGAAATACAAGCACGATCGAATATATATAGATATATATATATATATATCATATACTTATCCTACGGTCAGGGATCTATTCCAGAATAATAAATTGATATATAAGCATCGTGTAGACTTTGCTATATTTGGCAGACAATAAATTGAAATTGTAAGAAAAATAAATAATTAAATAAATCTGTTTTTTTTAATTTTAATATGATATTATTTCTTACACTTATAAATTACTGTAAGTGTATTTAATGCACCGCAATCCACAGCAACTCAGCTGTTGAAATCTGTTTTTTATTCGAATTTTTTTTTTCTTGCATCTCCGGCGCATAAGTAACACAGCTGTCAAGTGTTGTGTGCCGAATGACATTTTGATGGTCGCTTAGCCAGGAAACTTGCAACTTGCCACACTTTATGCCGTGAACTTGACACACCCCACCCAACAACAAAACACTTTCAATACTCATCGATGACATCACGCTCCAAACTAATGGGGATCGTGCATAAAATATTTATAGAGGTGTTGCATATGCAAATATTTGCGTACCAGATGCATTCGCTAGTTTTGTGAATCATTTTTTCTATCGTTTTTTGGTCTGTCGCCTTTCGAAAAGCCAAACAAATTAAAACAAATATCGCACGCACTTTTAAATGATTAATAATTCACTGGCAATTCCATTCGCTATTTTATGCGCTAAATAAATTTATGAGCAGTCTGTGACATATTTTTCGCTGCGAATATATATATAAAAATATATATATATATGCCCATAAAGCACATGAACCAGTTTGTCGGACTATATGCACAGATGTTGAAACAACCAAAAAATGTATAATTTTTTCTGATTTCGCACTTTTTTAGCTAATTTTTTGTGTTATATTTGGCGCATATTTTATTTGGTGTAGTTAATGAAATTGAACTTGTAAATGAAAATGAAAATGAACTAAAAATCCAAATAAACCACACAGTTTCTTCATTTACTGACAAATTTTTTTGTGGCCTTGCACAGTCAAATAATACATTTAATTTATTAAATATTTTTCATTACACAAATTATTCAACTGTAAGATATGTAAATAGGTAATTCATATTAATGAAATTGAACTTGTAAATGAAAATGAACAAAAATCCAAATAAACCACACAGTTTCTTCATTTACTGACAAATTTTTTTGTGGCCTTGCACAGTCAAATAATACATTTAATTTATTAATTATTTTTCATTACACAAATTATTCAACTATAAGTGATATTTGCAAAATATTATATATATAAATTCATATTCTCAACAGCTGTTTTACGATCAATAGGTACAGGAATAAAGCCATATTTAAATGTATCTCACATTTCATGCAGCTGCTACTTGTGGCAACTGCATCTTTTTTGAAACCAAACATTTGTATTGTAGTTCTAGTGTTATCCGTAGCATGCAACTTCAGTTCTTGAGTTGAGTTCATTTGTATTTGGTGTCGAGTTGGCGATTCTGTGGGCTTTCCACATGATGATGATGCCATTGTTATGGGTTCCATTGATGTTTTGGTGGCCTTTATTGTTGTTCTTCTTGCGATTTGATATTTGAAATAATTTGGATAAATAAAAGCTATTCTGTCAATAGTCGAACTCTCTGATGGACGCGTGGTAAAAGCTAGAAATCTATTAAATATTGTTGAATTGTTTATTGCCTTTCCATGAGTTGGAGTTGGAGTAGCAATTCCAGGATATTGTGTTGAATCGTTAATGGGTCCTTGGCCAAGAGTCAACAAGTCCTTATTTGCTGAGGAAACCAGCAGCAGTGGGCAAACCAACAATAGTTGTAGCAGATACATTTTAGCTGAATTAATTCTTAACTCTACTAAATCTCAGTCTAGCTACTTGCATCTTTTATAGCACACTGAAAAAACTTTTAAAAACCAAGCCAAATCACTGCAAAGCAGGCCTAAATTAGTCACAGCATTTTGAGGCACCGTTGAACGCAGTTGGCTGCCATTTACAGTTATTTCTTGCCTTGTTTTGGCCAGAAACAAAAAAAAAAATGACGCCAACAACTTTGAAAGTTATTTATTGATCAAAAGCCGGGCTGCAGGCTATGCACAATTTTATGGCCCTGCGGTACTTATCAATGCAGCTGCCAATCACGGAGGCAGTCAGTCTATCTGCCACACACACAGACAGACCATGATGCAAAGGGGCATGACTGGTGGTGGTGGGGGGAGAGAGAAGTGTGTGAAGCCACATATCGGCGCCAGACACCATTGGACACTCGACATTTGTATGAAATACATTTCATGCGCTCTGTTGTCACATGACATTTTTTCAATTCATTAACTATTTTAGCCATAAATTATTGTTCAAACAGTTCTAAAGCAAGAAAAAATAGCATAATAAACAATTTTAATGGAGCTCGCAATGCACATAAACTATTGATATTTGCAGCAAATCAGATATATATTGAATATAGTTTCTAGTTGCCGTTATAGTTATCAGAATAACAGGGAATATATTTCCATGGTTTTCAATTTTAAAACATGCTTAAAAAATATGTGTTATTGATTTGTTCTTTATGGTTAAGTGATGAACAATGCAACACGAAATATTAATCAAATCAAAAATTAAACCAGTTTTAAATTCGTTTAAATAATGGGAATCCCATGATAAACAGAACAAAAGCATATATAAAATCAGCTAGTTATTTCTGCTATTCCAAAAAAATTAAATTCGATATCGTTGCTGAAATTTTATAAAATAGCAAAGAAAATTGCGAATAAATTTTGATTAAATGATTGCAGAAAGTTCGACTTCGATATGAAAGCATTTAATTTTATACCACAGCAAATCTGTGGCAAGGCAAGCCAACTCTCAACAAAATGCAGCAGCAATTTAGTGCAAGCAATTCATATTTTGCCACTGCCAGCGACTAATCCCCAGAAACAAAACACATAACTATTCACACACAAGCACACACACACACACACACAAACACACACACAAATCACAGAAGCGTCGGCAATTGCTCAAATATTGAAAAAACACGAACTAAAAAACAAAAATATTCCAAACGTAGAACTTCAGCATAAATAAATTTGCAAGTGAAAAAAACAATAAATATGTGAACAAAAATGGAAAATGTGGAAAACAAATTTATGATGCACGGTACTATTTTATATACATATATATATATGTGGAAAAACATTTCCCCAGCGTTAAAATGTAGCAAACATGAGGGAAACGCGCGGGGGCAAATATGTACATGGAAAATATTTTGACACAGATTAAAAGTGCAGCAACAAAAACAAGAGAAAAAGCAACATCAACATGAGAATTCCAAACAGTGCCTCAAAAACACAATAGAACGATGTTCATTTCAATTTAAATGAAATGCAGCCACATTCGTTAGGATAAGCCAGAGTACCCCTACTAACCGTTGACTGCTGCTGGTTGTTGTGGGCGTGGCATAGGTGCATATAAAGTTGCACTGACCTAAATCAAACAAACGCTAATGCCCGATTTTCAGCGCCACAAAATACTGTGGCTGCCACAGTAACAACCAGCATTCGGCAACCGACTCCCAACTCTCAACTCCCTGCACAATTCATATTTGTTGCATAAAAATGTGTTCCATTTCAATACGTGCCACAATGCTACATGTAGCATGCCGCCAAGCGAGCAAATGTGAAACAAAAGCATCGACCATCGACATTGCCAGAGGACCAGAAAATTCTATACCCAGTTCATTGTTACAATTTTCCCTGACGTTTGTCTTCACTGCTGCGTTTGTTCTTTGGCCACAAATTGTTGTACACTTAGCGAAAAAATGTAATTCCTTTTTTAAATAAAATATAAGTTAATTTTTACTATAATAAAATATTGACTGAAAATGTAAGCAGTTATAACTGCAAAACAATCTAAAAATAAAAATAAATAATAATAACAATAGATTTTTTTTTAGTGTACAATTTTATTGCATGCTTAAAGATATTTGTTCACCTTTACCATGAATATTTATAACGAAATTTGCATCAAAATTAGAAATTTCTGATGACGATTGCTTTGGGATAAGTCAAACAAAAGATTTGCTTCAATCTTTTATTGTGCTCAACTCAAAGAAATTTATAATTTATTGATATATTTTGGGTAAGTTTCATAGTATTTAAAATAGTTTCTGTTAATATGAAGTTCGGTAAATTGTATTTTTTATATTGTTGCGTCGTTTGTTGTATCTTGTGGCACGATGCTTGTGTGTCACGTCAACTGAATGAGTGGTTTGCGAATATTCATTTCTACGATTAATTATAGTCGTTTGCATCCTCTGCATCATTCTGTGGTTCAACTTGGGTTTTCCTCTTGGCTGCCTGGTCGTAATCCCTCTGCTTCTGATATAATTACGAGGCACTTTTGTGGGCCTGTCAATGCGGATTAGTTGCTGCGTTTTCTGTGGACTTTTTTTATCTTCCTCAAATAGCCAAGTCGGATATTCGTTTGTTAGCGAACCATCTGGTACAAAGGCATCAGATCGTTGTATTGCTTCCTGCTGGCTATGAAACACCAAGGCGAGGAGCACGCCAAATGTTAACAACATCACTTTTTGCATTTGAATGTCAGACTAAGCCAATTCCAAATGCTGCCCGAGCATTTATGCAACTGGTTGCATTTTGCGTTTGAACAAAATAATCTTGTAAACATGTGTTTCAAAGTATTTCTGGAATAAATTCCGATAACCGACATTGTCCGATGTTATCAAATTACTTGAGCTTATCAATAGAAGGAAAATGTGGCTTGCCATTCCGACGCAGAATTTATGACCTGCTGTATTTTAATCTTATAACAAAATGATATTCCATTGTTTCAAGTGAAAGAGAGAAAGAGAGATATAGAGAGAGTTACCACCTCAGCCACAAGCGATTTCACTTAGCCAAAATGTAAGCAACTTAAATGCCAACTAACTACCCAATTTTCATTAAACTTTTGCCATTACACTCAAAAACTCAATTGCAGCCAAAGAAAGAAGCGCTTAATGTGCACCATGATGATGATGATGATGATGATGATGCAACACGGAAGAAGGCAAGAGAAGCGGCATAAAAATTACAAATTAAAAAACGCTTGAAAATAATAATAAAAGCCAAAAGCAGACAAACAAAAATAAAATGCAACAAAAAAAGAAGAAGAAAAAAAAAGTAACAAAACTTTTAGCCAAGCGAACAAAAGCTAATTAAGGCATGACCAAGACAAATACGGCAAGAACACAAAAATACAAAAATACAAAATAAAAAGACAAAAAGAGAAAAAGAAATGGAGAGAAAAACTAAAGTAAATTGAAAACTAGGCAACGCAGAGAGGAAAACTGCAGCTTAAGGAAGCTGTTAAATAGCTTAAATGGCGTTGAGCGTGTACGACATGTGTTCGCAATAGGCAAGAAGGATGGATGGTAGCCAAAGGATTGGTGCAGGGGGTGCAGGGGTGCAGGTTGTTGTGCGGGGGACAAGTGTATCTGGCGGGTATCTGCTCAGTGTGTAGTCGTGCTCAAGCCGGCTGGCTGCCAGTCAAACAAATCCATTTTAAACCTTAAGCCTTGAGTAAACAACACGTACACACACACACACACAGTCATGCACAGGCTCACATATGACGCCTTGGTATTGCAGCGTAAAGGGGCGTGGCAAGTAGCCACCATTCTTGGCTGCTGATGCTGCTGCTGCATTTTGTTTGTGTGCATAACAAGCAGAAGCAGGAAATTGAAATGGAATTGTAATCCTTATTTCTCAAGTGGGTGAAGTGCACAAGGTGCTGGCTAGGGGCGAGGGGAAAAAAAGGCACACTATGCGCACGTATGCATATTTATATATGCTCCATTTCTATATGTGTGTGTGTGTTTGAGGTGTATGCCAGCTGCAGTTGAGAGAGACAAAACGGCTAAGCAGACGTTTCCTGGCTGCCAACAAAAATAACAGCCAACAAAAAAACAACAACAAATGCCACGAAAATCGGACTGAAAATGTCGCGTTTTATATGCTGCAAAAGCGCATTATAAAATGGCAAAAAAAATAATTGAGTTGAATTCCAATAAATTTATAAAGCCAATTTAATAATAAAATTGTAGTTTCTTCACCTTAACACAGAAATAAATATAGTTAAATTGTATAAATTAAATCACTGCTAATTTTTAAGTAAAACCTAATATTAATTTAATATTATTTAGCTTTAACCAATTCAAACTATTCTTCATTTAAGTCAGTTGCTCAATGCCAAAGGAATGCAATTTTTATGCTTTGAGTTCTTGAATTGTGAATCGACAAAAGCCAAAAGATATTCTTTGTGCAGCTTTGTGTGTTTTGGTGTATGTGCATTTGTGTGTGGGTGTGTGTTGGTGTGTGGGAGGGTGCGTGTGTGTGTGCATGTTTGTAGTTTTTTGACGACAACAACGGCAACGTCAAGATCGAGAAAAATCTTTTGGCTGCTGCCAACACTGTTGCAACTTTTGTTTTAGTTCTCAACTCGTATGTCTTCTGTATTTTTTTTTTAGTTTTTTTTTCAGTTGCTTTTTTTTTGTAGCTTTGTGCCTTGTTTATGTCCCAGCGACGTCTGCACTTTTAATCGTCGTCTATGCTGAGCTTATTTGCTTCCGTTTTGCTTCAGCTTGCCAATTTTTTGCCTCCTTTTTTGGTTTTTTTAGGTTTTGTCGTTTTGCCCTCGCCGTGTCGCTGGTGCAGACTGCAAGTGTCTGTTGTGTCGCTGACATGTCTAAGGAGCGCACTCTTGGCCTGGCCCAAAGTGGCAGTGGCAGTGGCAGTGGCAGCCGTTTCGATGCCATATGCCAAGCAGCGGGTAGCTGCTTCAGTGGGTGGGGTTAAGAAAAAAGCAAACTTTACAAGTAAATGTGACAATGAACAGACATAAACACGTTTTGGCTGCACAAAACTGTTAAGCGTTGGTTCGGGGGGGGAGGGGCTGCGGGAGGAGTGGCAGCAAGCTCAGCTCTACTCTGTTTGTCTTGTGTTGCAATAACAACACATGTATGGCTTAAATTGTTTATAAGAATGTGTGTGTTGTGGGTGGTAAAAAGTTCTGTGTCCAAATTAAAAGTGAAAAGCAGCAACGAAAAAAAATAAATACAAATAAAAACACACACAAAAAGTTGTCAGTGACAAATTTTTTTTGACAGTTTTATTTTATTTTTATTTTTTTTTTCTTGTATGCGTCACAAATTGATGGAAAGTTTAATGACACGTTCGATTAAATGGCATTTCATTGTGTGTGTGTGTGTGTGTGTGAGTGGCATGAGGCGAGTTTCGTAAGTAGTTTGCTGACAGCCAAATTTGGTATATGATTGTTTTTTGACAGATTTATACTTGAAGCGCTGATGGAGGTAGACTCATCGATTAACTGAATACAGTCGAATGAAATATAAATAAACAGCTTAAAAGAACTTCTTCATAAACATGTGCAATTAATTCATAAACAGACTCTGCCTTTGGAATAGTTGAAACCACATGGCGTTTCTTGCTTGCCGCACAAGGCTGTGCCTGAGCAGCCAATCAAGCCAGCTGGCAGCTGTTGCAACTGTTACCGACCGCATCTCAACAACATGTGTCTAAGACCGCGTCCGGGCCGCTTTTCATGCATAATACAATTTGGCAGAAGTTACAGCTCGGCTGCAGGCAACGGCAATGGCAATGGCAGGGGAGTTGCAGCCACTCGACGGTCTAATATAATTTGTGTGGCAAGTTTTCAGCATTGTCGGATAAAAAAAAAAAAAAAACGCCCCGTTGCAACATATAGCCAGTGGGCTTAGCAAATCAACTGCAGGACTTGCCAAGGAGCAGCTCCACACTCCGTCTCCAATGTCGTTCATCAATTTATTTAAATTTTGTGTAAGCCGCAGAACTTGACAGCTGGCTGTCAGGCGCTACGCTGGCCACCGCAGAAACTTCAGCTAGAAATGCAGCCCACCACAACCACAATCCCAGCGAGCAACTAAGACACTCCACAGACTACAACTTGACTCGCTAACAAAATGATGCCCAGAGAGCAGCACTGCTGAAAGTTAAGGATGCAGTTCGAAGCAAGAAAGAAGCACTTTGCACTATTAAATCATATTTGCTGCATTCGTTGTTCTTGTTGTTGTTGTTGTTGCTGTTGTTGGTTTTTCTTCATATGCCAACTCTGAAGGTGGCTTTGAGTCCAACTTTCATGCCGTCTGCATCCGTTTCATCCTTATGCGCACATAATTTCTACTTATGTACTTTGGCTCTCCCCAGCCAACCAACTGCTGCTACAGCTGCTGCTCCCATATAATATGCATTTTATAGTTTTGCTAAAGAATGAATGAAAAAAAAAGAAAATAATGTATATATAACTTGTAAGAGCATTATGCTCAAAGTTTCAATGTGTATTTCAATTACACTTTGGCACAAAGTGCAGCAAAGACGCCAACAAAAAGCATTTTGCCAACAAAATATAAAATAATAAAACAAACCAGAAAACATTTTCTTCTCTTTTGAGGTGACGAGGCTGAAATACTCTGGCACTAATGGCACACCTAATTGAAGAGAAAACTCTCAGCAAAACTGAGTTTTAACTTTTATATATTTCACTACATTTATCCAGCTGGAAACAACCAATAATTAAATGTTATTTTTAAAAGTTAACAGTCTGAAGATAAAATTATAACGGTGACTGCCAATTGTAAAAGTATCCTTTGCTAATAAACATGAAACCAGCACATAAATTGTTGACTTCTTAAAGAACAGTTACACAACTGCTGTTGCTGACAACATAGACAAGAGAAAAAACACAAAGAGAGAGAGAGAGAGAGAGAGAGAGAGAGAGAGAGAGAGTGAGAGAGAGAAAGAGAGACGGAAACATACAGCGAAAATGCAGAGCTGAAACATAAGAATGAAAAACTCTCTTCTTGTTAGTGGCAAAATAATAGCTAGTCGCAAGTTTATCAAGTTTCTTTCCTGACTACGCATCTTAAATTTTATGTAAATAAATTTATATTTAGAAATATATTTAAAATTAAGCTGTAAATTTATATTTAAATATCTATATAGAAATATATTAAAAATCTGCATTGAATATTTTCTTATTGAGTACGCATCTTAAATTTTATGTAAATAAATTTTTATTTAGAAATATATTTAAAATTAAGCTGTAAATTTATATTTAAATATCTATATAGAAATATATTAAACAGCTGCATTGAATATTTTCTTATTCTAAATTTTATGCAAATAAGTTTATATATAGAAATATATTTAAAATTAATCTTTAAATAAATATTTAATATATATTTTGAAATATATTAAAAAACTGCACTGACCAGTTTCTTATTATATTTAAAGCAGACTTTATTTATGCCTCAACTAATTATAAAAACAAATCGTTTTTGACATTTAGATCAATGCTACATAATTTAAGTTTTCTCTTATTAATAAAAATATAAACAATAATCCAAAATACCAAATTTTGAACACTTTTAACCAAACCAACGATCTCAACTTGCAACAGCTAAGAAGAGTGGCAAAAACTATTGTGAGCAGCCACAATTGGCTGTCATCATTATCAAAGTGTCGGCCTGTCACAGTTACTATCTTAATGCTGGCCCCTGTCAATGTCCTTTGCCTTGTCCTTTAGTCCTGTTAGTTGTATTTACTGTTGTTCTTGTTGACGTTGTTGTTGTTGTTGTTGTTAAATTCGTTTTTCTAGCTGTGTGGCGCCAAGTGCGACTTTTATTTATGGCCACAGACAGTGGCGACAATGCTGCACGTGTTAAACCCTTTAGAGTCTCTCTTCTTCTTTTTTTTTTGCCGTTCTTTGCCAGCTTATCTCTAAGAAGACAACGGGAGCAGCTCCTTGACTTGAGGATGGCCCGGCATGTCAACAGGCGGCCACAACTGGCAGCTACTCCAGCCAGAGAGGAGTACACAACGTGCTTCTCAACTGTGCTTGCTGCTGCTGCTTGTTTTTATCTTTTAATGGAATTTTTAAATCAAATAATTGGTTTTGTTAAATTTTTTAGTTTGTCGCCGTCGCCGTTGCCGTTGCCGTCGCCGTCCGCTTGGCGAATTTGAAAGATGCTGCAGGTAAACACACAGGACATCGTGCAGGACATTGCTTAACTTATCGCTCGCTTTTGCCATTGGTGTTTATTGCATTGAAAAGGATACGTGATGTCCTTGTTGCCAATAGTTCTACTCCGATTACATGGCATACGGTTGTCAAGCCTTTTGATAGATATTCTTTCTATTTATATTTAAGCCTACAGTTGACACCCACTAAAAAAGTCTTTTTTTAGTTTGTGCTTTAAATATTAATTTGCTTTCATAATTTTTTGTTGGTTTTGTATATAGCTTCACACATCATTAAAAATATTGCATTGATTACATTTTACAATAAGTTAAATGTGTGTTTATAAATTTTTCAAATGACAACTTAATGTTTCCGAATTAACTTCTCAGCTGTGTGGGTCGCCTTTGGAGCAGATGTGGTGGTCACACTGGTGGCTGCCTCAGTGGTTGTGGTATCTCCTGCTGTGTGCTTGCCAGCTTCTGCTGCAGCTGCACCTGCCACGCTTGCCAGAGTTTCAGTGGCGGGCTTAACTCCATTGGTTACTTTGGCATCGGTGGCAGCCACCCTTGGAGTCGCCGTTGCGCTAGTTGCGGCTTTTGGAGTTGTGACAGTTGTGGCCGACTTCGTGTGAAGTGTATTTGTTTGGTTCAGGTGAGCAGCCCCCTTGTTGTTGCCACCAATAGTCCAGTGCACAACATCATCAGCCTTACTCCCAGCCTCGTGGTGGGCGTGATCAGCCGTAGCAATTATGGCAACCAACAAGGTAAAATAGACAAATACGCAAATCGAATTCATTTTGCTGTAAATTGCTGCGATTCTCTTCACAATGTTCCTCGATTGCTGTCGATTGCTAAACTAAACTCTCTAATAAAGCCCACGCTTTATATACCCATAGTTTTCGTATTTTTTCTTACCTTTTCAGCTGTTTTTTATATACAACTGCCCAACAATTAGTCATTGAACTGATACAGTTTCGCTTAATTTATTATTTATTTATTTTTCTGCTATCGACTGAGTTCTGTTCAGCAGTTCCATAAACAGAAAAGTTAAGTTAAAATGATTTCCAAGAAACAGTAAAAAAAAAAGCATTGAATAAAAAGATAATCGACATTTTAAAAACTTCCAACTACCACAAAGCATTTACAGTCAAATAAGAAATTATTTTAAACTTAAATCATTTCAATTCGAATCTGCCGAATTCTTACTATATAAATGCAAAACTTGTACTTCTAAAAAATGTGTAGTCATTTGCAAATAGTCAAAAACTGAGTGTTTTATCTTTGAAACAAGTTTTAGTTTTAGAAAAATAAATCGCTTTTTTGTAGATGAATTAATGTTGAATACTTTTAGCATATATATATGCTAAATATTGCACTTAAAAATCGTTCTCAGCTACTCCAAAGCCCATTATACATTCACATACACACACACACACACAGAGACTGTCATAATATTTCTGAGCAGGAAACTTGACCTGTATTTGCCGCAACTTGAGAAACAGTCGCAAACTGCGTCAACAATATTTGCATTTCTCTAGGTAAATGGCACAGAAAGCGGCTTGCGAATAACATGTGCATTTATGTACATAATTCAGAAATGCATATATATATTCCATATATATATGTAGTACACATATTTATATAGGCGAAAAGAAAAAGAAAGCAATTTGAATGGAAAACGAGGCGAGCAAACAGTTTGCCCCACGGCTTTGAAACGTTGAAAGCGACTTACGCAAATGAAAGTTATGTGTGTTTGGGCAAGGGGGTAGGTGTAGGGGTACGGGGTAGGTAAAGAGTTTTGTGGATCGACACAGTTACAAAACAAATGCATGCAACAACAAATGGCATCCAAAAGTCGTCCAAGTCCAAGCAAACAAGACAGAGAAAGAGAGAAGTGGAGAACTGGAGAAGTGGAGAAGAACTCAAGACCAAAGTCCCTTTAAGAGTTGCTACTTCAGTAACAAGTGCGTCAATATGGAACAGCTTAGAGTGCCACTGGGTGTGTGTGTGTGTGGGTGTCTGTGTGTGCGAGTGTGCGAGTGTTTGACAATGTCATTCGTGCGTGGCAGCAGCAAAATCTTTACGACACCCAACCCCAAACGAACATGTTGCAACAACGCTATATTTGCCAATTCACGTTATAAACTTGTTTTCAATTTCAAATTCAAATGCTGCCCCTGGAAAGTTTGCGCCTGGATATATTTAGGACACACACAGAACACACAACACTTGGCAACATTTGTAACCAAGCCACATGCACTTCACACAGAAGAAGAAGAAGAAGCTGCAACAGCAGCAGCAGCAGCAGCAGCAGCGTCAAATGCTTTACAAAAGTCACTGTATAACTTTGTATATGTTGTGCATGAAATTTTCTTGAGTCCCCTTGCCACTCTTGCCACGCTTGCCACTAACCCATCAGTTGCATTCCCCTTGCATCTTGTATTACAGCATAATGCTCGGACGTGTTCTGGTAAATTGCTTCACTTTTGCCACATTTTGATCGTTTCATTTTGCTTCTGCGTGTGTCGCTGGCATTTTCACTGCATTTTATTTTATTTTATTTTTTTATTTTTTTTCTTATTGTTTTCTCCTCTCTTTGGGAAAGTCGCATTTTCATGCGTAAAACTTTTGCCAAATGGAAAAAGTTTTATAATAACCAGGCACATAGTTATTAGAGGCGACAGACCAAATCTTAAGACCATTTCCCACTCCCCCTCTCCCTCTCCCTTCCTTCCACAGTTGCTATCCTTTCAGCTTGGCCACTCATAATTTGTAAGAATTAGTTGGTTGGTAGATAAACGCTTTTGGTATCTGATTTTATTTTCCTATTTTTTAACAATCTATTTTATACCAACTTTGCAAATCTGTACATGTGTATAAGTGTGTGTGACTGTGTGTGTGACTGTGGGCACAGTTGCTTTTGCTAGAAACTTTCATTTCTAGTTCAACTTTCTTGCAGCACAAAACGATTTGAACTTAGCTTTCTAGTTAAAAAGTTGCACAAAGTAAAAATGTTGAAAACCAAATTTACAGATTTTTTTATAAGCCATTTTTGTAACGTGTATAATTAAGATAATACAGAATACGTCTTTCTTTAACAGTTATTAATCAAAAGTTTAAAATTTGCATATCTAAATAAAGGTTTGAGTATTATGCGTAATAAACTAATAAAAATATTATTTTTGACTGTTGGGCAAACTCATTTAATAATTTAAATATGTTTTACAAATACCTATTTAAATAAAAACTTAATAAATATTTAAATAATTATAAAAATATCGATTTAGATTCCTCATATAATTTTAATAAAGTTATTTAAACAAATTTCAATGTAGAAGTTTTACCATTAAAACAACTTTTCCAATTGAATTTCCCATAAATATCTCATCTGATGCAAATATTAAATATTATGAAGAAATGTATTATTTATAAACTGCATATTTGAATTGAAAAGTTGACTCCAATCGATTGCAAGAACGCTTTGCTTAACCAACCATATATGCGATGCTCAGCGGCGAAAACCGAATGTTGGTCAAATAAAGAAGCCAATTTTACGAGCTGCAAAGAAATGAATTGAATTTAAGGTGAAATTCTTTTTGGGGCCAAACTTAACTGAAGCGCACCAGGAAGCAGGTGAATTGAGTGTAAGTAATTCTCAAGACTTACGCAATCACAAGCCTTAAATTTGGGAAACACAAATGTTTGCTTATTTTCTGTTTGTGCTTGAATAAAAGATGCTCGATATAAATTAAATAATTTTCAGGTATGTCTTACAGCAAAACAAAAAAAACATTGTATTTACAGTGAATTTAAGCTGTGCTGTCTCCGACTAAATTGTTCCAAAAGCCACGCCCACAACCGCCTCCCCCAGCATGTGGTTACTTAGCCAGTTCCTACATGCTCCGCCCTCTGCCACATTTCATGACGCACAAAACACGTGCAATTTCAGCAACAATGTTCTCGTTCCTTTTCGGCAGCAACAACATTCTTTGGGACACACACAAAAACACACACCGGCACCCACACACACACACCCACACATGTACGCTGCATAAAGACATAGCTTAGGAACAGTTACGCATATTTTAAGCCAGTCTCGTGTCTCTTTTAGCCATCCGCAGTTGCTGCTCAAGCATTTTTTTTAAGTTTGTGCACCTTTGAGATACTTTTGGCAGATCCACCAAATACACCTAACCAAATTCAGCTATAATTGAGTTCTCGCAGTGCACTTTCAATCTGTGTGGCAAACATAGCTTTTATTGAAATTTTCGTGACTGAATCCGCTAACCTTTTGGGTATGGAATTTGGAATATTTACGGTATTTGTGTGGCCAAATGCCCAAGGCTAATAATGCTTGGCAGCGCCAACTGGGCGAAAGATTGAGGTATGAACATGGCTAACATTGCTTTCGTGGGCACTTAGCATTTTTGGCATTGCTTTTGCTTTAAGTGGCACAAACGATTATTAGCCAAAAAAGTTTGTGGTTGGGTTTAGTTAAAGCAAAATAACGAAATTTATTGATTTTAATTTTATTAGAGCATAATATTTATTATTAGAATTAGTGCAAGAAACTAAAGCAATTGTAAAACTCTTAAAAAAAAAAAAATAAAATTGTGTTTATAAATATTTATTTATTTATTCAACAACACATTTTAAAAGATAATCAAATGTAAATATGGGAATAATATATAAATAAATAATATATGAATAAATGCACTATTTGAAATAACAATTTATAAATTAGTGAGTATAAATATAGATAGAATAATATAAGATATTAACATTATTTTATTTTTAATTATGCATAGCTAAATTATTGACTAAAACATCAAGCTAACCTGGATTATAGAACTGAATGCGAGTTCGCTTAAATTTTAATAAAATTAATTAAGCTTACAATTAAATTGAACATTACAATTTTTAATGTAAAACTTGTGCTATTAAAAAAACTTTTCTCATTGAATTTCTTATAAATATCTTATCTTATGCAAATATTAAATATTATGAAGAAATATTTAATTTATAAACTGCATATTTAAATTGCAAACTTGACTTCAATCGATTGCAAAAATGCTTAAGATATATATGTAGATTTTTATTTTTTCCTAGCATCATTTCAGAATCCAATTTCACTTAAATCTGGCATATATTGTTGGCTCTAATCCACTTGAGTAAAGTGATTTAGTTAGTTAGTTACTAAAACTAAGTCTCGCTGCCAAACTTGATTTGTATTTTCAAATCCAAATCGTAATCCAAAACTTAATTCCATTTGCCATAGTAAGTTGAGTTGAGCTGCATCAAAATGCCTTCAATTATGCTTTCAGCATGCAACTCAAATGGCCGCCCCCCCCGCCCCTTAACCCCCCGTTAACCCCCATTAACCACCTTTAACCACCTTTCAAGCTAGTCAGGCACCCACAAAATCTGTAGAATTAACCCCATCCTGATGGCAAGCGGTTTAGAACTTAATTTCCTGTTTACAGTCATAACCAGGTTGGTAGTTATGCCCTCCACACGACATGCAGGCATGGCAAAAAAAAAAAGGGGCAAAGCAGCAAAGTCAACACAAAGTGTAGAAAGTCACTTAATTAAATGTTGCATGTACGTGGGGCAACGTGCGGCGTGCGACGCAGCCAGACTTTTTGCTCCCGCTTGTTGCGTTCACAAATCCTTTGAGCCGCTGCAGCTGTGTGCTATGTAAATACGCCATTCCTGCTCCTGCTGGCACCTCAACAAAAGGGCTCAGACATCCTGGCCACACTGACGCTTCCTGCGACTTCCATGTCCTAGTCTCAGTCTCAGTCTCAGTCTCAGTCTTAGTCTTAGTCCATGTCTTGTTGGTTGTCGCCTTCGCAATTGCAATTTTCGTTGCACAAAATCCCCTAATTAAATGTAAATTACAAAATGCTTCAATGCCAAGTGGCAAGTGGCAAGTAGCAAGTAGCAAGTGGCAAGTAGCGTTGCCAAGTGCAACAGACACGTCGGCATCGAGCAGCAGCTAAAATTGTAATTTTCATGCTTATTACAATATTTATGCGTGCTAAGCAGCTGGTAGCACATCCCCTGACATCACTCCCTCTCACCCCCTCGCTGCACTCCTTTCTTTTTTTTTTGGGGTCCTGTTGGCATTTGACTTGTTGGCGCTGCTTTCTTTCGCACCCAGTTTCTTCGCTCGTCGAATTGTTTTCTTATCATTAGCACTGATGAAATGTAAGCCGGCGAGGCAACTGAAGCTGCAACAGCAACTGACGCCAAAGTTTCGTCCTTGCTGCGTGTAATGGCTGCCATTTCCGTTTTAGATGACACGACACGACACGACACGCGCCACCAAAGCCAAAGACAAGTGTCGACTTGGAGGAGCATGGCTGCCCAGCATCCTTCGCTCCCCTTCTGCTACACCCACCACACAACTATTCCCCGCGCTGGTGTCTGGTTGTGTCGCCGGGCGTCTCCAGAGCTTAGGTGCATGCAAATCCTTTAGCTCAGTGCTTGAGCACTCTGCCAAAGTGAGACATTTGCATTAAATTTTCAGAAAAGCCATTTCCAACTGGATTTGTTATTATGTTTTGCTTTGCTTTTATTTTAATTTTCCAACACTTTACAAGAAGCATTTAAATCAAATTTTAATAACAACTGTCTTACAAAAACGTATTATTAAATAATGTTACAAATGAGCTGCTTAGAATTATTACTTTGCATTTTGCAGATTGAGGTCAAATAAACAATTCAATTAAATCACAAGCCATTTCACACAATCCCAATTATTAAATATGAGATACATTTTAATACTTAATTTATGCCAGCTGGAAAAGTGTTGGAATAATTCCAAATTAAATAAATAACAAGCAAATGCGAGAATTGACTAAGAATTAATTTTACAGTTTATTAAAGCAACACTTATTTTATTTGCTGTCTTTCTTGAGTAATTAAGGCCCATAAGTAATAAAATTGAAATTGAAGCTGAGGCGAATTTCTGCAGAAATTAGAAGCACAAACATTTGGTAATCTTGGCAGGCTTAAGGCCATAAACCTGAAACCTGAAACCTGTACAGCAAAAGCCGTTAAAGCGACGAACATAAATCAAACTCGAAACTATTTTCATTTTGGGGCAAATCGAAGGCAGAACGAGAAGCTATTAAACCGCTGCCATTAAAAGGCGGCAGTAAAAGCTTTACTAAATGCCAGCTAGCTAAAAACCCAGCGAAGGTGCAACTCAAAAGTGCCAAAAACCAAAAACTCAACAGAGAAGCAGCCAAAGAGTCGCTTTCTCTATCTTTCTCTCTCTTTCTCGCTCTCTTTCTCTCCATCTCTCTCTCTAGTCAAAAAAGTACAAGTCGCGAATTTTGCGCTGCATGCGTGGCAGCCGCACACATAATAAAGTTAACGCTCACAGGGGCGTAACACACACATTTGTGGGCGTGGCAAGTATGGCAACTTGTACCTAGACCAGAGCCAGACCGAGACCGAGAGCCGGCGGTTTAGCAATTGCTGCAAAATTTGACAGTTTCCAAAAATTTGCGCAATTAGATGCGAAGTATGACAATTCCAAATGGCTGCCAGCTATTTTTAGCATGTAGCAATGTCTGTGTGTGTGTATTGGTTAACTGATTGTCACTGGCAACCAAACTCTTAACGTTGCCTCATCAAGTCACTGATTCAGTTCCAGTTTCAGTTACAGTTCCATTTGCAGTGAGTTGTCATCGCCTACAGATTTTTATTGCTTGCGGCATTTACACAGCATTTGATGTTTATTGATGGCAGTCTGTGGTGTGCGTGTGTGTGTGTGTATGTGTGTGTGTGTGTGTGTATGGGTGAATGGGTTTTTATGTGTCTGTGTGTGCTTTTGGTTAAGCGGTTGAGCAGCAAAAAGGCAGCCGGCGTCATTGACATGTTCACATTGTTTGCTGCTGCTGCTGTCACACGTGGCGTATGCGCAACTTGAATATGGCAATGTTAATGATTTGAACAGCCGCCAAAATGAGTGGCTGGGGCTCGAAATAGGGAGTTGAAAGTTGGGTTTTAGTGCCGTCTAAATGAAATAGTTTAGAACGCGCCGTAAATGATGCCGCTGCCTGGGTTTTCCACTTTATGTATGTGTGAGTGTGTGTGGGTGTGTGTGTAGGTGCGTGTGTTTAGGGCCTATTAATATTCAATTGCGAATGAAAATGTATGGGCTTCGATGTGTCCCAGGGGTGCACTTTGAATGTGCTGACTGTTGAAATGCAGTGAAAGTTTGAAGAAAGTTGTCTGCGGTTAGATGACAGGCGAAAGGGGAATTGAAATAGACTTAGACAACTTTATTATTAAGATGAAGATGGAGGAATTTAATAGTAGAATATAAATGGTAAATTGAATCTAATTATTTAATTAATTTTTCGCTTATTTATTTTAAACGTATTTGCTATATTTATATTTATATACAGATTAATAAAGTTCTTCTATCTGAGACTTGCTCTATTTGCCGCCTTATTCAACGACTTCCTTCTTGCCTGCCAATTGGCAATTGATTGGCTAAAACAATTGAGCACTAAACGGCCAGGCTGAAATCTCTGGCAAAAAGTCAAGCGGCTCTAAGCATTTGGTCGGCCAGCCGATAACTGTAAATGTGGAGTACTTGCAGCAACGCCCCAGCACTTGAATACAATTGCGACTATTAGACAAAAGCTGTAAGTGCCACAGAAACGACTTTCTGCACTGGCTACTGCGTTTTAGGGGCGCCACAAATCGATGACGCTGCCCATTGCCAAGGTCCATAACCATAAAGGACGCGAACGAAGCCGCGAGACACGTGCCACAGCTCGATTATTGACAGAGGAGTGAGGAGTGAGGAGTGTGTGTGTGTGTGTGTGTATGTGGCATGTGGTTGAAGGGTGTCAGAAACAGAGCATTGGGCTGGCATCAAGTTTTGAAGCACACTTTCAGGCGCTAAAACTCAAACATAAACACTCAGCACGAGCAGCACAAAATTGCGTTAAAAATTACGCAGAAAAAAAAACAAAAAGAAAAAATAAAAAAGAAAAGCAAAAGAAAATATCCGAAAAATGCGAGGCAAGCAGAAAAGAAAACACAACAGAAAAGTTCGATTTTTGTTTGAGTGTGGAAATTTGAAAAGAATCAAACACACACGCATAACACTTGCTAACAAGAAGTGTTTGAGGTTAACACATACACACTCACACACACACACACACTCCGAGATAAAACTACACAATTGCAAGGGCAGCCATTTTGAGTGCCATTGACAGATTTTGCTTTTGAATTGGCAGTCCAAATTGGCGCCTTTTAAATGCATGTCAAGGCAGCAAAAAGTTTTTAAGTGTTCTACTGATAATACCATAGCTATTTTATTAATACTAATATATAGTACAATTTTCAAGATTTTCTTTTTGCATTTTCATGAGTTTTTTTTTATTATATTGGGGTATTTTGGAATAGAGTTTATCTCAAGTCAGTTAATCAATTTTGACGCCCAACAAATATTTATTTAAATGCCATATGGTAAGCATCGATAATTTTTTAGTAATATTCTATCTATTTTATATATCTATCTATCTATCTAGTATCATTTTCAAGATTTCCCCGTTGTATTTTCAAGAATTTATCCTATTATGGTATTCTAGAATATAGTTTATCTGAAGTCAATTAATCCATTTTGACTCCCAACAAATGTTCACATAAGTGTTGGTTCTTTCATTAAAAATTCGACTTCTCCACAAGATTGTTTGCTTAGTAAATGGATTTATTCACTAGTTAGTCAACATCAATCATTTGCCAAGAAGTATTCAGCAAAATTCTCTCAAATACCTCAGCATTTAGCATTTTTACATTGTCCACGCTTTTCTCGCTTTGCTCAAAAGTCCAACCACATAATGAAAAAAAAAAGCGATGGCGCCAGCGGGCAGTCGACGAGACAAAAAAATTAAATGCTTTGTTCAACGGATTTTTCTTTTCAATTTTCTTTATTTTTAGCTTTCGTCTTCTGTCATTTGCCAAAAAAAAATGCTTTTCTTTAGCTTTCTTTGCTATTGCAGAGCTTGTCGCCAGCGAAACTTGTGTAAACAAGGCAACAATTTTAAAAGCAATAATTGAAAACCTTTATGGCAGAACGAATAAAAGTTTGGTCAGCTGTGTCGCTGCCACGTCTACCCCCGCCCGCTTCTCAATCTGCCACTCAACTTACAACCAGAAAAACTGTTTAATGAACTTTAAGAAAAATCTCTTCAAATTTTGTTGCATACTTTGCGGCTCGCGTTAAGCAGATTAAATTGGCCAAATTTGGCATGTGACCACGCCCACATTTGGGCGGCTCATAAGAGAAGCAGCTGCTAAGCTTGAAAACGCGTGCATTGAGATTCGTATGGTAAACTTTTGCCTCTGCCACGCCCACAAAAGAATTTTGTTTTGCTTGCCAGGGGGCGTTAACCAAATGCAATGGGCCAAAGTACACGGAATCGATTTCGTTAGCTGAAAGTTCGTTGAATGCCTGCAGGTGAGGGGCGGAAAGGTGATGGGCGGACAGCTGATGGGGACTAGTTGGAGGAGGTGGGAGGAGGTGGGAGGAGGTGGAAGGCATTATCGAAGTTCTTCGAGGCGTTGCCAGTCAAATTTTCGCATGTGCGCCCCAAATTAGATAGCATTCAAAAGCAATAAAAAAGAAACTTTTGTGCAATTGCCAACAATGAGGAAGGCCAAAAGGCAAGCAACTAAATGTTGGCCATAATTTGCGTGTGCACTTAGCATATATATCTATATATATATAGATCTGTAGCCATAGAACTCAATTGCCATTTAAGTTTGTTACCTTCAATTGCTATCGATGCATTGTTAGCAGTTTGTTTCGATTACCAACTTTGCCGATTGTTCCTGTGGTATTTATATATAAGATATGATATTTTAATATAGACAATTTTCTATGACGAATACATGACAATTTTAAGTTTGATTTTATTTAGAACTCAACGAATATTTAGTTGTAAAAACATACATTTTTTTAGTTCTCCTAAAATGGTTTTTTTTAGTTAGAAATCTATATAATGATATAATGATGCTACTTCAGAGAATGTTTCTAAAAAATGAGAATTTTGACTTATTCTAAAATTAACTAATTCTGAACAGATAACATTTAATAGACTCATATTTAGCAAACTCCGGCATGCCACACCTAGCAAAAACACATTTAAAAACTTAACAAATAATGGCAAATAAGAAAAGAAAAAAATGGAATCCAATAAACTTTATTGCCTCGTTGCACAACTATCGCATTTGGGTTGCAACAAAAAAGAAGGATTTCCGCTGGTTTTTTATATGTGTGTGTGTGTTTTTTTTTTCCTGTGCAAAGAAGCAGCCAAGTTGTTTTTTGGTGTTGTTAGTGCAGCTGCCTTTACTTTATTTGAATTTGTCTAACGAGCGCTTAAATAGCCTTGAGCAGGCAGCAGGCAGCAGCCAGTCAATTTTCCGCTGTCTCTCACGAGCGGGGCGTGGCTGTTGGCCACATTTCTCCTGTGTGTGTGTGTGTGTGTGTGTTTATGTGTGTGTATATGGCGCCGGATGTGGCTCAAAGTCATATCCTGTGTACGCCAGCGTCCGTTTTTGGCTGCACATTTGTGCCTCGTTTTTCGGCTAACCCTTAACCCTTCCTTTTCGAATACCCGCTAAAACAAAAGCGCGCCCAATCCGTACATTCATCAAACCAACTAAAAAAAACAGAGAATTCTTTTTTTATATAGATTTTACTAGAGTTCCTTAGTTATCGGCTCGGATTGTGTGTTGTTTGAGCGGTCAGTTTGTGTAGGTTAGAAAACATTGGGCTGTCTGCCAAAATGCAAGCTGAATTTGCCCTTGAAAAATTGTTTTGTGTTTTTGAAAAGTTGACAAGATAAATTTGGTTTAAAGTGCATTGCAAATGAAGTCTATCCGAATATGTCTCAATGTCAGTTGCCATAAAGAACTTGCAAGCCTTGAAGTGACCTTTACTTCCTTTTTAATCCTTTAAACTTAAGTGATTTACGTAAATTATGTTTTTTGCTCGATTAATCAGTCACTTTTATCACATGTTTGATCATGAAAAATGTCAAAAGAAAAGCAGGAAAATTATTATGCCTTGTTTTGATGCAATCAAGCCGAGTGAAATAGTGGAAGAAAGCGCAGGCAACATTACTGAACAAAATTTTTAATATGTTGAACAGCAATTAAAGTGATTTTTACACAAGAAAATGATTAAATTTAAATGGGCAGCAAACACGAACTAAAACTGCCGCTGGCAACGTTAAAATAAACTCAATTAGAGTGCCTGCGTTCTGAAATGAAATTGAAAACACTCAAAAACGCACTGGAGGTGGGGCAACATGCAGCAAAATAAGGCAAGTACACGCACATGCAGCACTCCCACATACACTGCACACATTTTAATATGCACTCGCATTATTTGCGGTTGGCCAAAGCAAATGGGTTAAAAACAAAAACCAAAGGTGCTTCATAGTTTGCAACATGAAAGAATATCCAAAATTTTGTACCCAAAAATGTTTTTCTATTTATACAAGTAATTGGCACTTAAGAACGATGTTGGACTGGATGGGATTAAGCTTTGTCTAATTGACTGCTAAATTTATGAAAGTTGTGTATTATTTTGTATAATTTATTGAAGCAATGCTATGCAGATACAAAGTTGGCTAAAGTTAGCAAGCTTTCAACATGAGTTCTCACAACTGGCCAACTTTATTATATTGCCTGGAAGCGTACTTAAACAGAATTATAAACGCACTCACGCACACACGTGTGCGTATGTGTATGTGTGTGTGTACGTGAAATTAATTTGAGATGTCCGTTCTACTGGTTGGTACTCCCGGCTCACCTGGCTGGGGTCAAAATGCTGCTGCTGCTGCTGCTGCAGCTGCCAAATAAGCCCCAAAAAGTATGCTACAAATTGCCTTAATTCCCCAACGAAAATAAGTTATTCCGTTTCGAGTGTCGTCTTCGTTGTCGGCGCTCATCGCTTTTGTGTCCTGCAACTCTTCGCATGTGTTGAAATTAAAAAGTTTTCCCTTTGTTTCCCCCCCTTTGTGGTGTGTGTGTGTTTTTTTTTATGTTTTATATATCGCTGGCCACACACTCAATTTTATACTCGCATCTATTCTGTTTGTTTGCCCTTCTTTCTCTCTTTTTATTTTTTAATTATTTATTCAAGTTCAATTTGTCGCTGTGTATGTGTGTAGTTCACACGTACTAGTCCTGTGTGTGTGTCCTTGGAGTATTGCATATGTGGCATTGAGAGTTTCTTGTTCCACGTGGCTTACTTTTAAATTGAGTTTATTGTGCTGACCATAAAATGTTATTGTGTCGTCGACTGTTCTCACTCTAATTATCAGGGGATTAGCACAGTTCACACAAAATAAGTAAACGTTGAGTTTAAGCCCAAAAGGTTGAATGGCAAATATTTCCAATAATAATAAATATGAAAAATGTAATTAAAATTTTGTGCTTGTACATTTAAATAAAGTTCTAATCGAGAACAACTTATTTACATGGCTCAACATTCATCACATTGAATAAATACTGTCAAATCTCTTGGTAAAAATGTAAAATATCTTTTTTTGGGCTGCTGCTGAAAAAATGTATTTCGTAACAATGTTGATTTTCCAAAATTTCTCTTGATTATCTCTATGCGAACTTTGAACATTTAACCTCTTGCTGGCACTTTCTCTACCCTGCTGGCAATTTATCTCTCTCCGTCCAGCATTTGCCACCCCACTTTAAATATGTGCAGACCTTAATCACACTTTGCGCTGCAGCGTGGAATAGAAATTTGCCCATTACCTGCACAAGTATGCAACATAATTTTTAACCTCACCGCCGCGGCATGCACATAAATTCTCACTGGTCACAGCAGCCTCCATTTGAAAATTAACGAGCGCGCGAGCATAAATAACCAGCTAGCGAAACTATTGAGGAGGCGCCAAAAGGAAACAGCTAACAAAGCAGCTTGGCTGAAGGAGTAGCAGTCAGGAATCAGCAGTCGGGAGTCAGGGGTAAGGAGTCAGAAGTCAGGAGTCAGCATTGAGGCAATGGCAAGCGTAAATTTATTTTTCATAAGTAAATCTCTCTCTCGCTTTGCGAGAAGAAAACTACAATAAAAAAGGAAAACTTTGCCATTACGTGCAACACTGCGCTGCCGAAAAGTCAAAGTGACGGCAAAGTCAACACAAGAAATTGCAGCCCTGCAGTTAGCACAGCAAATGAGATACCCCAAAGCAATGCCACCCACCAACCACCCACCCAGCATAGTCCTGTTGATCTCTAGAGAGCAAGAGTGAGTGTGCGGCAGGAGAGAAGTTCGGGCTGGCATCCTTAGCAGAATGTAATAAAAACCTGAAGTACGTTTTGTTTGATAATCCCATTTTAATATTTATAGTAATAAACGCGCTTACGCGTTGACGCGCCAAAGTGGAATTGGTATTAGCTCGAGGCCACGCCCACTTTGTGCACTGGCTTGGCTTATTGGCCGCATGTTGCCCGGCAGCTTGTTTGCTTTTTGACTGTCGTTTATTAGATGACTTTTGGGCTATTGCGTGTCCCAAATGAAATATTTCTATTCCCCTTCCGAGCGGAAATAGTTGATGTAATTTCGTATACGCCAAAAGGGGAATATTTCTATTTAATATTCAAAGGAGAGAAGAAAACTATAATCATACTGATTCGTATAACTAATGATGATCACAACTGTAATTAATATTAAATATATATGTGAATATAGCCAATTTTATTTTGTCTCTTCAAATTAGACATATAATTTGTGTAGAACAATAATCTTTTGCAGATTATTCAATAATCGGTGCTCCATATGCTATATTGATATATTTATTTACTTATCAATAATCAATAATCTTTTGTAGAGTATTTAATAATCGGTGTTCCATATGTTTTGCTTGATATATTTATTTATTTATATTCTCTTGACATAAGAACCACAGCAAATGAAGTGAAGAAAATACTGCCTGGAAACTGAGTAGGACTCACTTGGCGATTTTATATTAGATTTGGACTGATTGGAACTGGAAGCCGTACAATTTATTTTCAGTCATTTTTTATGCAGTACAAATCTGCTTCTTCGCCTTAGTGCCCCCCCCCCCCCTTTCGAAAGGGGTGTTGCAAGTAGATCCCTGGTTAGACGTCTGGCAGCCAGCTTAGCTTTGATGGCCAAATCAATCGAATTGTCTGCGTCTAGCTTTGAGTTCGTAGATAGAAAGTATTGTGAATTTATTTTATGTTTGACGTGTCGTATGTGTAATGTAATTTAGTTAAATGCTTTGTAACTGGTTTACTGGGCCAAGTAGACGAAGTGAATTAGGTAAATTTGAAAAGCACTTACAAAGCGAAAGTTTACATTTTCAAAAGGGGCAAATTTAAGTATCAACTGTGAAACTCAGTTTAATGTTGTCTTTTAATAAAAATATATAAAACATTTCTTGATAAAATATTTCTATTTATTTATGAGAATAAAATCATATAAATCAAAATACAAAAATAAATGTAGACATTTGCAGAACTAGAACTATTTAATTATTGTTATTATTATATAATAATATACATTTTGGAGATGAAAATTGTCACATTGTTGACAAATTCACACATTTTCAGTAGTACCAATAATATGATATCAACCGCAAATGAAAATAATCAAATAAATTTCCATTTTAGTGCTTCTAAAATATTCTCAAAATAAACGTGATTTAATTTCGAAAAATTATTTCATTTTTCTGATAATTATATAAATTTGTAGTTTGTCATATTTTATTTATCAGCCAAAAAACTGTGGAACATTAACACATGTCAAACACATCGGCAGCAAAGTGTGTGTGGCATGAAAAACAATGGCAAATAAGCAGGCAAATCCATTGTCACATTAAATTCGAATTACTTTCGGTTTTGAAGTTGTCGCCGTTTGGGGTATAACGGGAATTCGCGCCATTTGCAATCAATGGCGAAATAATATGGCGGTTTCGCTTACGTATTTCTCACTGATTTCCCAAAAGCAGACGCTGCAAAGGGCACCCAAAAGCTTGGTTTTTTGTTTGAGATGCAAGTCGCGTGGCAAGTTTTCACTCTGTGTGTATGTGTGCGTGTGTGTGTGATTGTGTGTGTGTGATTGTGTGTGTGTGATTGTGTGTGTGTGTGCTGGCTGTGTGTTGCAGGCTTTGAGATAGCCCAGCAAGCATTTGGCGGCTCTCACAAAAAACTTAGTCCTTCTGCTGTTGCTGCTGCTGCTGTTGCCACTGTTGCAGCTACTTGGGGAGTTCTCGGAGCATTATCTTTTGGCAATGCCAAACACTTCCGCCCAACGACAAGAACGATAAATTGTTGCGGAAAAGTGTTAAGCGTGGAAAAGTTGAGGCCAAAGTTTCGATGTGCTCGCACTTTTATTTAGGGTTCATTATGCTTTCTTATGCTACTTTTCGCCACGCCCTCATCTCCGCTGCCCCCTTTTGCTGTTCATGTGCTGCCGCGGTTGCCTTTTCCTTTGTTTGCCACCATTGAAAATAATGATTACACGCTTACGTTCTGCTCTTCTCCTCACTTTCTCCTCATACAGACGATTGTATGCCTCTAAATTATGGCCCAACTGCAAAAATTGGCAAAACTGAATACTATAAGCCGATTACCAGCATATTTTTGCTTATACCCTGTAACCAATTGAATAATTAAAGGGAATATTCAAGCGAGCAAACTCTTTTTGCATGCCTCACCAAGCTTGTAAAAGATATCAAACAAAAATAAACTTTAATCAGATAATGAGAAATAAAATACATTCATAAATGAATATTTCATATTTTTGTCACTCTTGTTTCTTATTTAAGGTTTACTTCATCTGTGTACAGGGTATCTTCAGGTCATGCAACATATTATTGCTAATTTTGTTGGTTAATTTTTGCTGCCGCTGCTGCCAAATGAAGCAAGCCCCGAGATGAATTGCTCTTTGAATAGTTGCTAGCCGTCGGCGCTTGGCAAATGGAAATGGTAATGGAAGGGCCGAAAATTCGGCTTAAACCAGAAACTATTGCCTGCCATTGCATGTCATCAGAGTTATTAGCGTTAATGCTCCATTAATGTGCCGCACATTGAATGTGGCAGGCATTGAGAGCCTCGGCTTTTATTGTGCGCAGGTATATTTTTTTTGGCATAATGGAAATTGTTGCTTTTGTGGCATCAAAGTGGAGTTGGTGGAGTGAGTTCAATTAGCTAGGATTGGGAAAGCCCCATAGAGTTCCTCTAATGTGGATCCAATCACTTTGCAGATTCAACAACTGATTCTCTTATGGATGTGTCTGGAATAAGCTAAAAACAAAAACCATTCTTGGAATACAATTATCGGAACCATTCCGAAATGTATTATTATTTAGGTCGGCCCATCAATCATTGCTGCGCATAAACATCTGGCAGTCGGTTAGATAAAGTTCATCAATCAATCGTCAAGCTGTTATCAATCATTTGTCATAACATAATGCCTCGAATGCTACTCGAATTTGTATGGGGTTTTTAATCAGTTTTGTGTTTCGATATTAATTTGCTTAAAATATGTTTTTTAATTAAAATTTAACGCTTGCAGTTTCAAACTTAAATATCGATTTCACTTAGTATTTTCTAAGCAGTTCTATTGTAATTTGCAATTAGAAATCATTTTATGCAGTTACTTTTCAAAGATTTCACAAGCTGCAAAAATGCAATCAAATTCGAAAGGAAATTTGATTTAACTGAATTGAATTGAAAGTGTTTTCCGCTGAAAATTTATGCAAGACGAGTAGCAACTATTGAGCAATGTTTGAGTGCAGTTTGATAGTATTCACCGGGGTGTATTTTCAATAAATGTATCTGCTGATTGAATAGAACAGATATATTGATATATGGCACATTCATCAAGGCCCATTTCAAGGCAATTGAGTTGAGCGAAACACTGACGACACATGCAGATTCAAATCGCTCGTCTGGGAGAAATTGCCAGCTTTGGAGAAACCTGGTTGACTGAGGCAGCAATTTAATAAGATTCGCAGCTATTTAGAGCAGTTTTTTCTTGCTTTTTTTTTGCTTACACCTGCTGCGAACTGTCAAAGGGGAAAAGTGGACTTGGACTTGGAGGTCGATTGGAATGAAATGTTGCTTTAACTTATTGCGAAGGCTGGCAAAGAACTCTTGGCACGAGGCTTGAAGGCAAACAATTTTCATTTCCGCTTTTATTTGCACTGCAAGCCAAAGGCATTTGAGGGGGGTAGTGGGGGGGGGGGGGGGGTTGAATCTACCAAATACCAAGCTGTAAAGAAAAGAATTTCTTTTGAGTTACTTTGGCAAAAGAGAAGAAGAAAAAAAGAAGTAGACGAGGCGAAAGGACACATGTGTCCTGTCCTTGCCAGGACAAACTTTACGCCATTTGCGCTGCCTTAAGGTGTGTTTAATGAAAAGTTGGCAACAAGCAGAGTTCGGACACATTAGACCCAAAGTATTAGCAGCCGTAATAGTTGTACTACTACTATATAAGAATAGGAAAAAGAAGTGCCACAAAACAATAGACAGACAATGGTCTGTAAAGGATGCAGGTGCTGCCACTGCCACTGCCTCTGCCACTGCCTCTGCTCCTGTTGCAGGCTGCATCAATATCCTGTTGCCATTTTGCGCTATTTACAAATGAAATACGCCGCAAGTTTTCGAGCCAAAGTAACCACGAAAATTAAACTTTTGCCTCGTTTGTGTTTTATCAGTTTTGTGGATGCAGAAGCAGGAGGCAAGCGGTGCAGTTGCCCCAAAGTTTGCACAGAAGGAAAATGCAATGAAGAAAATGAAATTAAAAAATGGGCAAAGTGAAGAACCAACAAGGTGAAATTCAAGTGGATTTCTTGAAGTTCACTTTCAGATTGCCTTTGTTTTGGTAAATAATGACTATTGCCAATAGACAAACAATACTTAGTTGATTGCATGATGAGCTCAAATATTGTTCTTAACTTGATTTTTTATTTAATATGTATTTGTATTTTGTTAATTTAGTCGAAACACAATACAGAAATTTCTTCATTTTGCACTTCATTCATCTGAAAGCAGCATGTTCCATTTTCTATAAATTTAAAAAGCTTTTAAGCCAGAAACGCCATCATTTGCTTTAGACTAATCCTTGTCGATGTTTAACCACTATTTCTTATCTGTCGCACAACCATTTAAAATATGTACAAACCCTTAATGGCAAACGGTGGGCCAAGTTTCACCATCATCATCAGTCACACAATTTGTAAACATAAAATACGAATTTCTATCAAGTCTAGAAGATCTAAACAAACTGTAAAAATTACAATGCCATTGAACAGGCGTTGCTTTTGGCCAAAAAAAAAAAGAAAATGAAAAAAAAAAAGTAAGTCATAGAAAAATGCAAAGAATTTTCGGACGAGAAGTAAACAAAATCTGGTAACATCAATTTTGTCAAGTTTTCACGCGGCCAACAACAAATCAGATGAAACCATTTGCTTGCGCCTAACAGCATGCAAACAACACACTGTAAAAAAAAAAAAAAATTTAAGTGAAAAGTAGACTGAACAAATATATAATCCAAAAGATGTATTTATTTAAATTTGAATACTTATTTTCGGTTGAATTTCTCAAGAATTCATTCAGTGCTATTTCTAGAATTCCTTTTGTATTTTACAGCTTTTATTTATTTGTTTCTTTTTCTTTTTGTGCAGTGCACTGCTAACGCTTTTAGAGTGTCTCGTCTTGTTTAGCAGGAGACACAAGATAAGAGGAGCAGGGTGAGAAAAAAAAGATGGGACCAGAGAAAGGCAGCAAAACGAAAGAGATTTCTACGCACAGTGCGAGAAAAAAGTCAGTGGACGTGCCAAAGCTATGAATGCCAAGTGACACTTGAGTGGAGTGTTGGACAACCGAAAGAGGGGGCATGGATGGAGGATGAAGGCGATTGGAATGGGCTGGGATGGGCTGGGCTGGTATGGGCTGTCTTGGGATGTCTTTTGGGGTTTTAGTCTGGCTCGCAAAAATCGATGGGACATCAAATGCTTGACGCCAAGCGGCCAGCACTTATTAAATTGAAAATATGTTTGTGTTGGCAAACTTTAAGGCGTAAAAGGGCCAGGCCTAAATAAAATTCAAACTAGGCTTTGATTGATTGCTGTCCTTTTGCCAGCTGAGAAGTTTAATAAATGAATGCGGTTTTCATTCAAGTGTGTGTGCGTGTGTGTGCGTGTGTGTGCTTTTTGAAGTTTATCAAAGCAAACATTTGATTAATTGTCCGTGTCATGGCATTGACCACGCCCACACACCACACCATCGACCAACTCTAATCGCATGATGACAGCTGGCGGAAGTCGCTAGTTTTCAATTAAAAAATACAAAAGGAAAAACTTTGCACTTTGCCCAGGGAAGAACCAGGGAAGAACCAGGGCAGAAGAAGGCGTCGTGCAACTTTGTGTGAAGGTGGCTTCGGTTGGCGCTGTCTTTGAGGGGTTTTTTTTTTACGACGTCGCCACTGAATTAATGTAAATCCTTGTTATCCTTCACTGCCTGCATTTTTACTATGCAGGACATCGCCATCTGCCCTGCCCCTCCAGCTCCAGCTCCTTCTGCATTCTGCGCCATTTTGTTGTTTATGTCGCTTTTCTTGTGGCCGTCTTTTACCCACCCATTTGCCACTTCAGCTTCGACTACTTTTTTATGGTTTTGTGTTTTTGTGTTTTTTTTTGTGCTTTTGCTTTTTATGGTCAGTGTTGTCTCTTTTGTAATTATGGTCACGTATGTGATGCACCATTTTTATTTGCAAAGGACATCCGAAGGACAATCCAAAGCACAGAGACGCATTAATTGCAGCCTGTAGAACATTTTTCCCACTGGCGACTATTTTATATTGGTGACAATTTCTGGACAACATAACTGAAGCATTCGTCATCAACTGTGGAGCCTGCGAGCCATAGCAAATCTTAAAGTTTTTCTGTTAAATAAACCAGGAATCAGTTTGGAATTCTTTAAACAAAAATGTATACTGCAAATCTTGTTTTTTTAACTGCCAACCTAAAAGCTTTTTCAACAATATTTGAACAGTTTTATAAAAATTTAAATTATTTTATGCGCTTAAGTTTACCTGCAGAATATAGGCAGATATAAGAACTAAACTATAATTATTTTTATATTTATATTCCAAGATCAGAATTATTTTAAATAATATAAAAATTGGTTGTTTTCTATTTATCTAAAACTATTTTAAATATTGTCTTTTTATGAGTAAATAAAAGAAAGTAGAGCCACAGAAAATTCTAAACAAGAATCAAAAATATCAGATAAAAAAAAACTAAATTTTACTTTTGTTTTCTTTTGGTGGCTAAAAAATTGAAAGTAGCACAAGCGAATTTGAAACTTGATCAAATTAATTGAAATGACAGACTTTGGGCTAATGGTCATCCGATTAACATTTAGGTGCACTCAGACACTAATGGACTGATCAATCAATCAGTCAGTCATTCAATAAGTATACAAGCCAAGTCATTCAATTTGTATGCAATTTTGACCGCAAACATTTGTTAATTGACCGCAGCACACACAGAGAGAGATTGAGCGAGTGTGTGTGTGTGGCTATATATTTGTGGGTGGATTGTTGATGTGTGTTTGTGTGAGAAAAGTTAGTTGAAATGCTACCAAATACAAATACCCACGCACACACACACACACACACACACAGAGTTGCGCAAATAATTAATTATGTACGGTCAGTTGCATTTGGAGCTGCAGGAAATGAAGCTGCGCTCTGTTGGCTGCCACCTAAATTATGCCAAGATGTCTACATTGCTGCACAGGACCAGGACAAGACCGCCCAATCACCCACCCATTCAATCACACAACCAACCAAACAAGCCCAGTCACTCTCAATTGCTTCCGGTACACGAACTGGACAACTGGACGACTGGAGGACTATCAGCCTGTTTGCCACGGTTAAGTAGCGATAATTGCTCACCTTTGCTCACCTGACCATCAGCCGAGCAACTGTCGCTTACCGAACCCCAACCCCTGCTGTAGCCATTTAGCCAAGTTCATCTGGAAACATCAACTTGTAATCGAATGACATTTAAGTGACATCCTGGCCATAATCGTTAAACACTCGACTGCAAATCGACAGCACAGCAGGTGTTTATCCTTAAATTCGAATGGGCAAAGGCAATCATAAATAGAGAAAAATACATTTAAGCCAAGTCAAGCGGAAAAAAAATTAAATAAATAAATAAAAATATCAGTTAATGATTTTTGAGTGACCTTCAAAGCAATGTTTACCTAAATTTTATGCATTTCTTTAATAACTAATAAAACATTTCATAATCTTAAATAATTCTTTATATTTGACACCACAATATTTTTTTTATATTTAATATTTAAACCTAATATAGAAATAAACTAAACAGTAATATTATAATTTTATTTTAAAGGAATTAAATGTTTTTACTAAACGAGAGGCGATTTATTGTATAGAAATTCCTAAATACAATTTATTCATAATATATACTATATTTTGTAATATTTAAGTATAATATTAACTTTACAGTATATAATATATAAATACAATAATAAGTGTAATAAATCCAAGTGAATAGCATATTTTATCTATTCAACATCTGTGCTTATTACCAGACACCACTTAACACTGCAGCACCCAAAAGGCCGTCAGTCATGAAACTAGTTTTGACTGTGGTTTATTGCCAAGGTCCAGACACATTTAGAGGGCAAAAACACACACAGGAACACACACACACACACAAATAACTAGACAAAAGATGTGCATAAATTTGAAGAGTTCGACAAGCACATAAAATCAGCTACTTATGCGAATGCAAAGAAAAACACCTCAACAAAGCCACACACACACACACACACACATCGAGGAAAAGTTGAAGTTTTGGAGCAGGAAAGGAATGGAAAACATGATACAAAAGTAGCCGGCGCATTGGCGAACGAAATTGATTTTCAGGCAATTTGTTCGTTTATGGATTGTTGCCCAGGACCCAAAAAAAAAAAACAAACGAAATTCGATGAAAACAGCGATAAAGGACAGCTGCTGCTACTTTTGCCCACTGGCAGAGAGAAGATGCTATCTCTCCCGTATCACCCCATCCTGGGCAGTAAGAAGCGCCCAAACCCAAAAAAAAAAAAAATAGAAAAGAAAAGAAAATTGAACGTAAGTTGGCAAGGGGGGAGGTGAAAGTAGCAAGGAAGTTGAAAGAAAGCTCATTGACTGCAACACTTTGACACCTGACAGCTGCACAAAAAAGCGTGCGACGTATTACGACGACGACACTCACACCCCCCCAAAAATGCCGCCGTAGAAGGACAGCGGATCGGGGAATTGGGGAATTGGGTCTATGGCAATGCGGTCTATGTGCGGTCTTGAAAACTTTTGTGACCAGGACATGAGATTTATTGGATGTTGCGGATTTGGTTTTTGTGCTTGTTTGTGCAACGAATTCAGGTCGTGCAACTGCAGGAAAAACAAAAGGGATTAAGTGGCGCCATCTAGTGTTGAGTGGTCTTGTTTGTAGTTTTGACAAGTGAAATGCTTAAATTTATTAATAGGCTGAGACTTAAACGAAATAAGTTAAAATTATGTTAAATAGAAGAAAATTCAATTTAAAAACACTCTAAAATATATTTATATAACTTGTAAAAAAATCAGGATATGTAAATAAAGTTGTTGAAGATGTTTTATGTAGATATAAATATAAATAAAGTTATAGTTTAATATATATATAAACAAAATATAAATATATATAGATATAGATTTAGATATAGTTATAGATATAGACATAAATATAGATATAGATATTGATATATATATAGATATAGATATAGATATAGATATAGACTTAAATATAGACTTAAATATAGACTTAAATATAGATATAGATATAAATATGGTTCTAAATATAAATATAGATATAATTTTGGATATAGCTAAATAAATAGATATAAATATATATATAGAGATAGATAAATATAAATATAAATAGAGACAAAGATATATATATATATATATAGATGTAGCTAGAGACATTGAGCCTACTTTCCACATAAGAAACATATTTTGGCCATTTGTCCATCAAACTAAATGTTGGCATTTGCATTGCCTGCTTTTGGACAACATTTTTGCTAATCCAATCCTGGCCAGGAGTTGCCTGTCGCCAACGCCATCGCATTATTCAACGCATGCATAGCACATTAGACAGCGGATGGAGTTTTTGGGTGGGTTTAGTTGGGGGGTTTTTTGTGGGGTTTTTTTGGGCAGACGGCCTCAGATGTTGCTGCCAATGCGGCTGTCAAACAGGCGGCGGGCAATCACTCAGTCAATTTGGCTTTTTGGCTTACTGTTTTACTATGTGCGCTGCAGTTTCTTCTTTTTTTTATATTTGTTTGTCTCCCTTAGGCTGGCTAATATGTCTGTCTATCTGTGGTTTTGATTTATGGACAGCCTGGCTGACTGGCTGACTGACTGACTGGCTGGTTGGCTGCTTGGCTGGCTGGCTACTCAGAGACCCTTCATGCCATTAGCAGGCAACAAAGCCTAAGCATGTCAAGCTGTGCATCAATTTTGACTATCCAATTAAGTTTGTATTTCAATTTTGTTTTCTGTTTTTTTTTCTCTCTCTGCTTAACATTGACACTTTATGGTTCAATTTCACATGCAAAACCTTGACGTAGATTTAGCAAATCTAAACAGTTACGTATTGTGTCTGGAAATTGGTGTTTACAAATAAATAGATTTGCCAAATATTAGTTGGCCCTGTCTAATCACAAGCGTAAATGAATTTAAATCATATGTGTATGTCTAAAAATCACAAATCCAAAATAACAATTCGCTTGCCAGTTGCCAACACTTTGAATTGAATGCGTCAATCACAAAGCTGCAACGAATCGAAAGCAATTGTGATTTTAGCTGATATTTTTGGAAGTTGTGTTTTGGGGCGCCACGCACAGAGTGTCGCCCCAATTGTGTTCAACAAATAAATAACGTATTTTTCAGGCATTTATTCATGGACATGTGCTAAAAACACAAATGAATGTTGAATTTTGGCATGGGCCTGTTTGGTCTGGTTTAATTCTTAATTATTATTTATTTATCCATGAGCTAAATATGCCAAAAATGTATGTTGCCAAAATTTGAATATATTTCAACTTTAAACGTAATTTATTTTATGCCACAACGAGTGGATATATGACAAAAGAATTATGTTAACTCCTGTTATTCTTAGCCATTAACATTACTAAGCCCCACTTAGTGTCAATAAAATATTGAGTAAATTTTTGTTTATTTGAAACATTCATCGATACTCAACCCTTAAGCGCAGCTCTATCAAATTTTTGTAGATGCCACACGACGCCGTGTCCGTGTCCGTGTCCATGGTGGACTCGCTGCTTGCCGCCATTAATATTTATTTATGACTCAATCATTTACAACATGCGCGACCAATAAACTTGGGCAAGCGGAAAGTGGAAAGGGCAAAACCAGTTCTAAGAATTCCGCACCATTTGCTTAATAAAGTGCATAAATTTAAATTTATGCAAAAAACCACAAGTTGCCCACTTTTAATGCCGACTACAAATTGCTGTGGCGAACTTGTTATAAATGATCAACGCATAAATCAGCAAATAACCAAATAAATGACACAAATATCATTTTTATGCGAAGGACAAAAGGCAAGGCAAGACAAAACTTGCCGCTAAGTTTTTGGCCAAGATAAAAACCCATTAGATTTTCTAATAAATAGCGGCATTAACTAAACATAATGAGCACTTAAGCGCGCACTTCCGCAACCCAAGAACAGGCAGCAGACTGAGACTGAGACAGAGGCAGAGGCAGTGGCAGAGGCAGAGAGTCTGAGGCAACCACGCCCTCAATAGTGACAACGACAACGGCTATGCCATTAAATTCAAACTTCCTGTGTTCTCTGTGTGTCTCTATGCGTGTGTGTGTGTGTGTTGTCGCCTAAATGTGTGCATGTTTTGTGGCAAGACTTTGTCTGCCCGCTGCTGCTTTAAGTGTTGCCTAATTTACTACAACAAACAAAATGTTTGCCAGCAGAAAAACTCAGATACTTTTTGAGACTTTCAGATACACTATTTAAGCATTGAATTAAATAATTATAATAATAATAATAATAATAATAATAATAATAATTATAATAATAATAATAATAATAATAATTATAATAATAATAATAATAATAATAATAATAATAATAATAATAATAATAATCATAAGAAAATGATACTAATTATTTATTATTGAAAACTTGTCTATGAAAAATATCAATTATAATAATTAATTTCATTTTAAAATTAAAACAAATAAATAATATTTAATACTCAAATAAAATACACAAATGAATATTAATAACAGCAAAATGTACAAAGATGGCCATAAATATTAAAGCCAAAATTTAGTTTTGAATAAACATGTTTTATATTGGTTTGCAGTGAATTCCGAGCAAATGTTTAGGCAAAAACTGAGACTGGTTTGGTTTTGGTTCGCCTTCTGCTTTCCTTTGTGGCTGCTTCGGATATTAAGGACATTAAATCCACATTATTCATTTCGTTGTTGTTCCTGGCTATGCAAGGACAACAGGCAACAGACAACAGACAACACACAGCAGATAATGACAATCGAAGTTGCGTTTTGCGCTTATTAAAGGCATTTGGGCAGTTCACGTGACCATTGCGTATACGCCCAATTGGCCATTGTGCGATCATCGTAAAATGAGTAATTGCCAGCATGTTTCAACGCATTCACATTAATGAGTGCTTACTGTATGTGTGTGTGTGTGTATATTTTAATATGTGCAGCATTTTTATGTTTAATCATTTTTCGGCGCCTTTTTATTGCTGTTAACATTAAGTTGTTGGCCACAGTAACAACAAACAATTGCAAATTACAAAATCGTGACTAGCGTAAATTTGGCCATTTTGTGTGTAGCCATAAATTTGCCATTTGTTCAAACTTCTTTTTGCACGAGCGTCTTCAGTGTCCAGTTGCCAAGCCAGCCGGAAGATTGTTGTGCGGTTATTAGTTTAAATAGCCAAAAGAAGTTGTTCCTCTTGTATTACTGTTATCTTAAATAGCCGCTAATTTGTTATAAATAGGCATTTGCTTGATTATAGCCGTTAAGCTAAAATTCTACTGGCTCACAGCTGTGGCCAAAAAATATCGCTTTACAGTATTAAAGATTTTATTGTCAGCAGTTTTGCTTTATCTGTTTGTGGAATTGGTCAAAATTGCCAGGGAGTCTGAAACGGTGCTTTTACAATTAAAAAAAAGAGTAAGATTAAAGTAAAATATTAAAAGACTCAGAAAAGATAAAAAATTAATGGCAAATAAATATTAAAAGGCTAAGAAAAAATACATAATTAATTGCAAATAAATTTAAAAGGTTCACACGAGGCATAAAATTAAACACCTTAAATAAAATGAATTAATTTAAAAATATACATTATAATTTACATATAAAATTAATAAATTAAATCAATAATAATATTAATGTTAATGTTTTACTGTTGTCATGTTATTAAATATGCGTTTTGTGTTTACATAAATTCTGTTTTGTATATTGCGTTTAAATTATTTTTGTAAATTTCATTAAGTATATCTCTATATATAATTCTAATCTATTCTTAGTTTTTAAAACATTGCAAAACTTCTTTTGACACAAATAAATGTGCATTAAATATTTAGCTGGTTTTTGCACTCGATGGCAAAAAAAAACAACAACAAGCAATAAGTTCTACCGGTAACTGTGGGCAACGAGAGAAAACCAAATTATAAAAATAAATAAATAGCAATAGACGGTAAATGGAAAGTATAAATATATATCTAGATCTGTCAAGGAGTAAGCAGAATAAAATGGCGAAACGAGCGACGAGAAACTGAAATCGAAACCGGAAATCGAAAGACAGTCGACAGTCGACAGCCAACAGCCAACAGCCAACATCAGACTGAAGAAGCAACACACACACACACACACACACATTGGTTGCAAGAAGAGCAGTAGCAGAGCCTGCTATTTGCCACCGTGTGTTGCATACCCCTTGCCGAGTGCCTTGTTTGTATGTTTTGCACACTTGAATTGCTGCTCATTCAACATTCATTCACATGGGCAAAGAAAGCGCCCGCCTGACAATCCTGACAGTCACGTCAATCGCTGCGGTTTCAGCTGCTGCCACAGCTGCCTCCTCCCCATCCGCCTCATCGATATTCAAATATTTTCCGTTGACAGATTTCACAATTTTCCACTTTCATACCTTTTTTGTTTGCTCAACTGTTGGCTGTTGGCTGTTGGCCATGGCCACAAACACAAGCACACACACACACACAGAAGCAATTTCTTATACTTATTGTTTATTCATTCAGCTCGCAGCTTCTTTACTTATGTCTATCTCTCTCTGCCTTTAACTGTCTATCTCTGTCTCTCGCTTTTACTTTGCATATTTGTTTGTCTATCTGAGTATCTGATGCTGGAGTTGCCACGGCTAAGAGCCCTTTTGGGGCGCACTGCGAATATTGGTAACAAACTGGCTTAGAACAATTGATGTGTAAAACTTTGATTAGGTTTGCGAACTGCGCCCAAAAAGTAGGCACCCCATTTGGGAATTTTGCCTTTTCTCTTTTGGTTGGAGTTAAAATTGCTCGAAGATTTTACAATTGCTTTTTTACTTGAGTTTGAATCAGGTGAAAAGTTTCAGTTTTTAAGGGTTAATATTTTATAAATATATATATATATATATATATATATATATATATATATATATATATATATATATTTATATATATTTAATTTGAAGTGCAACCATTTAAAAAAGAAAGTAGGTGGAAAGGTTCCTATTTATTAAATAGCTAAATGAAATTTTCTGGGCACTTTCAGTGCTCGAAATTTGATTGCAGACAACAAAAAAAAATTAGCCCAAATATATTTAAGCTTACATATAAATTTAATTTCATTGCAGCTTGAAAATCAGCTATAGGCTCAAGTTGTACAGAAAAAACTTAAATTTTTTTTAGTTACAACCATTAATTTGAAGCCTCGCCTTTTACCAGATTCATTCGCTTAACTATCAATTCAATTCCGTAAAAAATGCTAAATGCTCTCGATTAATATAATTTCGCTCAGCTGAAGTTTTGTGTACATTCTTTTTTGTACACTTTCAAGTACATTATCAAATAATTAATTATGAACATACGCTTAAAAATCAATGTGTACAAAAACAATTATATTTCCCAGCGCAATTGTGGAAATTTAAATACCCTTGCTGTGAATTAAGCAATATATAAACTTTTTGCCTTATATCTATCTTTATTTAAATAAACTTTTATACTTTATTAATTTAATATTAATAAATAAATTATTATTAATTTAATCAATAAGTCAACAATCCTTTAACCCTTGACTCAAAAGTGTCTCACCTCTTTTGAAGGGTATGCAAAATGTTCGAATTCAATTACACTCTACAAGCTATTTTAAAATTTTTATTTTTTTTGACTTATTCATCTTTTGCAGATATAAATATGCAGCCTGCTTGTTAACATTTTTCTTCATTAAGTGTCAATAAAAGTAAATTGTACAAAAACAATTGACAAAATGCATATCAGTGTAAATAAAAAAAAAGTATATCAAATAATTTATATTTATGCCAGTCCCAGGTTTTTTTCAATAAATTTTCAATGGATTCTGTCGTTGTTGTTGTTGTTAAACGTTTTTAATTACTTGACGGAAATGATGAATAAATGCGAATATGCATTGAGAATCCATCTCGAAGCGAATGTTAATAATTAATTTATTATGCTGCCCGTTAATGCGCAGCGTATTAACATTAAATTATAACTATATAAGTATAAATGTGTATATACATATTAATAACTCTGTGTGGTATCTGTTGCTGCAACTGCGTCTACTTGTTGTGGTGCCACCAACGTTTAACAATTATTCATTTATGTTGCCAATAACTGTCGACCTGTTTAATTGTTTTCATCGCTTAAGGCTGTTAGTCAGCACTTTTTCTATGGCCCCCAGTTTGTTTAATGTTGGTTTAACGCACTTAAAATTGTTAAAGAAAATATTATAAATAAATAATAGACTCATTAACATATATTCTTATTTTTTGTAGCTTTGGTAAAACTCTTTCTTCACTCAGCGCAATTAATACACATTAAATAAAAATAATCTTAAAATGCAGCTAATAATGACTTTTTCCCAAAGTCCCCTTTAAAGGATACTACATTGGGCAACGGGTTGGCTGGCTGTCAACTCAAGCTGGAACAACATAAGCATATCCTGTTTACCCAATTTCCCGCTCCTTGGCAATATTTTCTAATTTGGATGCTTCGCGCTGAGGGGCTGCCCCCTCAACCAACCATTTACCCATTCCGTCGCTGCTGCACACATATTTGCCGCACATTCCGAAAATATTTTTGTTTTTACTTGCTTGAGCAACAAAAAAAATACATACACACACACACACACACACCCAATCACACACGGAGAATACAAAAAATATAGCAACATGAGAAATGTTTGAAATTCCACGCAAAAGAATGCAACGAGAAACATTTTTTTGGCTAGACATTTGCGTAGCACGAGCAAGTTTGCACAGCTTACAGAGAGGGGAGAGGGGTATGCGTGGAGCACTCCGCCAGAGGAGGAGCATTTGGCAAAGTCCGCGTCAACATGCGGCGAATGGCAGATGGAAGTTGTAGTACGCAAATACAATGACTAAGCACACGAGGCAGAGGGAAATTCCAAAGGACGACAAACAGACAAACAGACAGACAGACAGACGGACAATCAAACCAACCAGAGATAGCGAGAGTGAGACAGAGAGAGAGGGAGCGAGTGGGAGAATCGAGTCTCAACAATATGCATACAATTCAAAGCCACAGATAAAGTTTCATTTTTGCACACTGCTTTTATTTATTTTACTAGTCTCCCAGCAAAGTTTCCTTGACAAAACGTTGTGCAAATGCAACTGCATTGCACACACACACACATGCACACACACATATAAACACACACACACACACACATACAGGCAGGCTTAGATTTGATGTCTCTAGTTTGTAAGTGCAAATAATAATATCCTTAAGGTATTTTGATAAGCATCTAATCTGCAATCCCTGCTAAAGAATTGCAACTGAATTTCATACAAAATGCACCAATTTTATTTAATTGTTTATTGAGTAAAATATTATTTTCATATTCAAAATCCAGCATTGAACATAATAAATAAAAAATGCACCAATTTTATTTAATTGTTTATTGAGTAAAATATTATTTTCATATTCAAAATCCAGCATTGAACATAATAAATAAAAAATGCATAAATTGTATTAAATTGTTTATTGAATACAATATTATTTTCAATATTCAAAAATCGATAGTTTAACATATATTTACAGCTATAAATAACAACAAGCTAAAAGAGAATTTATTGTATCAATATTTTTATTTAAATATATCTTCGTTAGTTAGAAAATATATTCGTTAAAAGATCTGAAATGAAATCAAATCCTTGTTGGCTGAACAAAACGCTTAAAATTTTAGTATTTAATTTTTAATTAAGAGCTGAAGTTTATAGGAATTTTAATTATTTGTCTAAATTTTGAATTATGCATCTTCTATTTACTCAAATATTTATTAGTTATTTATTTTACTAGTAAATTGCTGTAATTAACTATAATAAATCTATCAAAATTGCTGTCATTAAATAAACATATTAAAATTAATTTAGCTCGTTAATATTAACAAAAAACAAATAAAAACTTAATAAATATCTTATTTATTTTTAATTATTTTTAGTTTAACGCTTTATAGATTTTTTAAACTCAACTATAGGAAAATTATAGTAGTTGTTAAAGTTTGTGCAATATTTTCAAAAAAGTGCGACAGTCAAAATAAATTAAAAGTTAAAAAGATAAAAAAGAAATATCGATTTACATTCCGAATATGTGTTCTATGTTTCTGTATTTTTTGCCAGCAATTGTCAAATCCCAAAATAAAATAAATCCCATTCAATGCAACGTACTAAATGCACGGATATTTCCCTTTTGGCCATATAAATTTGGTGGGTGTGTGCAGTTCAATTAACTTTTGGCCAAAAACCACAAAAAACAACAAGCGAAGAAAACAGGCAAAAAAAAAACGTTAACTTTGTAAAATGGTTTTAACTTTCGCATGCCAGCAAGTTTTTAGACAATACACCCACGTAAATGTGGCAGATGAGTGTGTGTGTGTGTGTGACGGTGTGTGTGTGTGATATGTTTGTGTTGTGTGTGTGTGTGTGGTTTTGTTTCTGTTGCTGTTGCTGAATACTCAGCATTGACATGCGATGTGGGCGGCCATTTTGGCCCACAAATTGTGAAAGCCATGCACTATAATTTGTGTACGCCTGCAGACGTATACTTATTGCGCTGACTGTATGATCCACTTCTACTTCTGCACTTGTTAATATTATTGTTGTTGCTAAAATGCGCGTTTAAATGAATTGCAGGTTAAAAGAAACTGCATACAAATATTGTCATGGATATAGACGAATATATATATATATATATATGTATATATGTTCATTTGTATACACACTAGATAATTTTATCAGTTTTATGTACAAATACTTATATTAGTAAGTGTAGATTAACTTTTCTTGTGTGCTGCTGCTTGGAGGTCAATGAAATATGTTGAATGGCTTCAAATTCCACAGCACTGATTGAGCCTGCCAAACCCTTTGGGGCTTCACCTGGAGGGGGTCAATCAATTAACCTGACTCAAAAATGGGCGTGGCTGCATGTGCCGTTGTTTGGCTAAAGTGCGATTTTGATTGATATTTGACATTTATGCGGCACGTTTGTTTTGCTCCTTTCTGCCATTTGCTCAAGTTATTTATTTGCGCAAATTCGAAGGACTAACAGCCGACATGGATACAACTAACACACGAAAACGACTCCTATTCACAGATACACACACACACACACACACACACACCAGCTGGTGTGTACATACAAGTGCTGTGAGCGTGCTTTGGACGTCAACAAACAATTTTCGACATTTCAACATTCATTAATCAAAACGGAAATTATAAGGAGTTGCTTTCCACACACATGAACTAAACAACCAAAACACAAAACAACATTGCCAACAACAAAAACAACAACAGCAACAACAACAACGAGTTGGGTAAATTTAAGAACGTTTGCCAGCTGAAATTTATTTGTAGCATACTTTTGGGTGCGAAATATTAAATCGAAACGAGCCAAAAATAAATGCAAATATAAAAGGTTTAAATGTGGAACAGCAATTGATAAGTGAAAGTGTGCTGAGATTTAAAATAAATTAGCTGAAAATAAGTAAATAACTTTAATTTCAATGGCTTTGAAAACTCGAATTAACTGAGTTAAGTTGTAAGTGTTTCTACGCTTTAAGTCCAAATTAACTTAAGAAATCGGCCTTTTATTTGGGCAAAAAATTATTAATTTTAATTTATTGTCAAGAAATGACTTGTTAGCTGCAAGTTGGCAGAAAAATAACATTTAAGTCAGTTTATCCCATAAATATAATAACAAATAAGGAAAATAAAGAATTTTGTGCCTTGATTAACTAATCAAAAATCGCAGCAAAAAGTTGCAAATAAATTATACATATTTGCGAATAAATTTAATATTTTCTTTTTCTTTTTGCTAACTAAAGCGGAAAACGATGATTACTGCTTTTTATGAATTAATCATTTGACTTGAAAAACGCAGTCTAAAAAAGTTAATAAATAAATTCCCATAAAGCATGTTAAAATAAGCGATTTAATTGGCTTTGATGGAAGTCCGCCTTCAAAAAGTTGAAAATATTTGAAAAATTCATTTGATCGACCCCCAAACACAAATAGACAAATGTTGGCTGTGAAGTAAATTGCAGTTACAGCTAACAGGAATTTATTAATTAAACACGGTTAAATAATATGTTCGGCGCTGCGATGAAGCGATTACCAAATGGTAAATTAACGTCGAAATTAAAAACCGAAACAAAGAGTGGAAAATTGAAAGAGAGAAAGAGAGAGAGAGAGGGGGAGAGGGGGAGAGAAAGAGAGAAATAGAGGGGCACTGCTAGTAAAATTGGTTTCGCAAGGCTGATAGATAGGTCGAAAGTTCCGGCCCGGCCTGACCGCTTGGCCATAATGTTGGCCAAATGCGGCGCAGCAGTAAATATAAACTGGGGCTCAGTGCACACACACAGGGACACACACACACACACAGCGGTCAACAGCGACCCGCCTGGTTTTGTGCCGCACAATTGAAAAACACCACACACACACACGCATACACACTGCACCTACCCCCACCTCCCCTTGCCTTTACAACATAGGCCATTAATAATACGCTTACGCGCTTTTGTCTACCCGAAACTGTGCAACTTGTGCCTCTCAGCACTGTGCCCCATTCGCCGCAGACCGCACAAATGCACCAAAATGAGTGCGTGTGCGTGTGTGTGTGCAGCACTCAAAGTGGTGCACGAGGCAGTTTTTTGCGGCATGTCATGCAATGGACACATATACATAAATACATATAGGCACTAACCCACACACACACACACACACACACACTTACACACGATTTATCGCATTAAGCGCTTTTTTTTCGTGTCTGTTAATAAAATAAAAAAAAATATATCGCAGCAACTACAAAAGACTGCAGCTATAAAGTAAAATCAGTTGCAACTCATATTTAACAGCGAACTTAACCAATAACCAAATATTCGCATTTTTATGGTTAACACAGCTGCCAGCAGAAAACAGATTCAGTTTTAAGCTGCTGCAAATTCTCATTGTTAAAACTGCTCAAAAATGAACATTAGGTAAAAGTAAAATGTTATTCAAAAAGTGCATTACATATGCATTTCTTTTATGTTTTTTTACTTCAATTATTGAGCATTGATGCAGTCAGAATATGGACAAAAACTTGAGTCAAACAGCTGCAAAACCCACAAATTGTGAAACATGCCTTTGGTAGAAGTTTAAGGCTTAAAAAAAAAAAATCAAACACTTTGGCAATAGAAAAAAAATCAGAAATGCATAAAACTGATTAAAGAATTTAAGGATTAAATACAAAAAATAAATACATAAAATATAGAAATTTAAGGCTTTCATTTTCAACAGAAAATAGTCGAGTTTGAATTAAATTATGTAAATAATAATAAAAATTATGCTTTCGAAAGGATGACTTGCAAAAAGCACATATAAATATATTTACTATTATATATATATATATATATATATATACATATATCAGCAATGACTGAAGCACACTTCAAAATTCTGTCGCAATCTAACCAATTTGCTCTTCCATTTGTTTCTATATGCAAAAGTTCGCGTGCAAAACGCCACAAATCGATTTACATGACAGCGAAAAACCAAAAAAAAAAAAGAAAACCGCTTTGGAAAATGTGAAAAATTACAAAGCATAAAAGAGAAATGACAACAACTAAAAGAACAGCAACAACAACAATAAAAAAACGACAACAACAAAAAAAACGACGAACAGCCAAAATGGGGCATTTTTGAGGCGCTGCTTTTCGATTTGTAACAATTATTGGTCGTTACGAGGCGCAAAACAAGCAGCCCAATTTCCTAACACACCCCTAACCCACTAACTACTTGCAACCCCCAACCAACCTCCCCCCAACCCGGTGCTCCTTGAACCCAGCAATTATTGCACATTTTGTGGCATACTTTGCGGCGGGCTGCAAACACGAATGGGCACTTCGAAAAAATCAACCCCCTTTCCCAACCCTTCCACCAACGACGCTAATGTTTTTGAAATAATAACAATAAATATTATTGACATGCAAAAATGCCACAAAATGTCAGAAAATATTTATAACACGCCAGCAGCAACAACAATCAAGCAACAACTGCTCAAATTTGAGTTAATATTTGTATACTTTATTTATATATGTATATATATATATACATATACCCTCGATGCGGACATTATGGATTTGTCACGATATATACAACACGGCTGTCATTAGGTCTAAATAGGTATAAATACGGTTAATCTATCGAAAGCAGAACCGACCAAACATTTGCCTATTTACTTCTCATTCGATTTTTAGCTAATGAAATTTATATAAATCTAATATAAATATATTTAATAAATATCTGCCAGATTAAATAATAAATTAATATTAGACAAATTAAAAATCTTTTAAATAATTGTTCTCTTTATTTTATTAGAACTTATTATATTTAATTTGCACTTTAGTAACTTTTAGAAGTCAATAGAAATCATTATTATTAATATTAATATAACTAATAAAATGATTATTAATTATTAATTCAAAATTTGGACAAGTAAAGAGTATTTAAATTACTTCTATTATTATTTGCTCATAATTTAACCAATTTCACCTATTTATGTAATTATCGCTAATGGATTTTATATCGCGTTTCTGCACTTTTATGAATTTTTAAATGATGTTTCCAATACAAATAAAATACTCAAAAATAAGCTTAAATTTGACCTCATTTTCCAGAGCAGCTCTAATTGAAATGTGTGTTGACATTTTTATGCTTTTTGCTCGAATTTAGTATTGAAATTTAAATTTATTTGCATTTGGTTTGCTGTTTAGGCGTACAATAAAATTAAAAGCGCCAACCGTGGAAATATTCTCGTTGAGTTGCCTCATCTATTTAGTTTTATGGTCGGCTCTATGTGTTTGTATGTGTGTGTGTGTGTGTGTGTGTGTGTGTGAATGTACCCACATGTGTATGTGTGTGGGTGAGTGTGTGTGTGTGCGATAATGTGGCTGGCAGCTGTCTTTATTGTCTTTCTATTTAGAGCTAACCCGTTAACAATGCAATAAATTTTTTATTAAAATCCTCGTATAATAAATTTGTTTGAAATTTGCGCTATTTTAAACGAAGTTCTTTTTGAACGGTTAAAATTGTTTATACTGAAAACTGATATGAAATTTGGTCGATCGAAAATGAGTTTCTCTATGAAAATATAAATATTTTAATACAGCTTTTTTATTTTTTAAGTTATCCCTATGAAATTATCAAATAAACGTGCCATATATTTAAATATTTATTCAGTTTGCTTCAGTTTAAAATTAAGAAAATAAATTTAAATTAAATAAAAAATGTTCAGAGATAAAATCAGATTATTAAATGTTGTATATTTTAAATATTAAACTAAGAAATTGTAATAAAATCTGCTGCACTTATTTAATAAATAAATTGCCAATTGTAAATTAACTGAATTGATTGATTAATCTTTGATTAGATCAAAGAGTGAGAAAAAGTGATTTTCTAAAGAAAAGTTAAATTAAATCCAATTATTTATTATTGTATTGTAAATTGGAAATTTTATTAAAGTCAATAACAACTTACAAATTAATATAAAAATGTTTAGAATAAATGTGCTTTGCTTCACTTAAGTGTGTCTTAAAAATGTTATTGAAATCAATACAAGTAATTATTTTTACAATAGAATAAGATTTTCATTACTTTGAAAATAATAACCTATATATTTTCCAGCTCACTTGCCACTATGCAACCATGAGAAGAAAAAAGAAGCTATTAAATATGGAAAGCGTTTAAGTTGCCTCTATATATGCATATCAATATCGCAGCCTCATTTTCATATACTTATTATTATTCCTTTTGTTCAATATTCAGCCACCCACTTCGCATAATTCCCCGAAGCATTTTCTTTTCTTTTGCCGCCCAGTTTTTCTATTGTTGTTTTTTCTATTTTTTTGTATTTTTAACCCGCGGGACAAACAAAGGCAGATGCAGTTTGTAGTTGTTGTTGTTGTTGTTGTTGTTGCAGCTGCTGTTGCTTATTGTCCTGGTTACTGGTTGCATCATTTTCATCATTTTTGTTTTCCATCTGGTTGGGGCACTTGAAGCGCTTTTCCACTCGAGCAACGAGCTTTTCTTTGGCCGCACTCAAGCGCCGCTTCAATTCGCACTTCACCTGAAGGGTCCCTTCCCTCCCCATTTCCTCCGCTCCCACAACTGTGCCATAAATGACAATCGAAGACTGCAGTTTACACAAAACAGCAATTTACATTTCGCACTTCCTCCTTCCCATCCCCCCCGCCGAATAGTTTCCCAATGCTGAACCGCAATTAAGAAAACGAAGAAGCCCCCAAAAAGCAGGCAAAACATTTAATTTATTTTCTACTTATTTTTTGTTGTGCTTTTTGCATGTGCATTTTTAAGTGTTTTTGTGTTTAATTAAAATACTTTTCGCACTTTCGCTTTGTTGATTGCATATTTTGCCAGCATCTGTCAGCATTTTACTACTGCTGCTGCTGCTTTTTGTGTTTGTTTGTTTGTTTGACTGATTGACTGATTGACGGACTCACCTACTGAAAATGCAGTAATTTTTCCACCAAATGTTTATAACCCAAAACCAGTTTGCTAAAGGGTATATAGGGTATAATTAAATTGGCCAAAATAAAGCATATAAAACTCAAATTTGGAATATAATTTATCAGATAAGGTTTATTTCTTGTATCGATTAATATCTATGCTTCCCGAAAATTGATAAAAAACCAATAAAACCAAAGCAATAAAAACTATCACTAAATATATAAATATAACTGGATATTTTTGTTGAAAAGAGACTTCATTTGTGAAATACAAATTTTATTTTATAGCTAAGTTCCTAAATCCATAGAAATAGATTAACGATAAAAATTAAAAAAAAAAGCCATCAAATTAAGTATATAAATTAAAAAATTCTTTAAATTTTTGGCATTATTTTAAACAACTTTCTATATTTTTAAAAGATTGCTTAAAACTAGCTTCAAATATCAGAAATATGGACTACTTTTCAAGCTAAACAGCAGCGTACAGAGTATCTGCTAGTCGAGTTGCTCCTCTCTTTCTCTGACACACTTCCCTTTTCGCATTTTCAGAGCGCAATTCTGTTGAAAATGATTTGCATTCTTTGTGTACTGAAAGTATTTCAATACAGTTTTTGACGTTTCGTTTTTCGCATTTGTGCAACTTTTAGCTGCAGGTATTTTCATTAGGATTTTATGCTTTTATCTAGTTCCTGTTTGTGACAAGTAACTTTTTTAACTTTTATATCCACATAAATTTTCACATCAAATCTGCTTAAATTTGATTTCAATTTTAGAATAATTTAATAAACACAAATTTTGTGTGTTGGCGGGTTATGAAAATGTGTAGTTATATTTTACTTTCTAATTTAATTGCTTATTATTTATAAAATTCACTTTATATTTTGTGTTTAATTTCAATTAGCTTAATATTCAAATATTTATTTATGTGTATGAGCTTTATATTAATTTGATATTTTATTAAATGGAAACATCTCTATTTTGATAGAACTTATTGAATTTAATGTTTACTGGATTCTTCAAAACAGTAAGAAAGGAAAAATATTACATTTATAATTAATAACGAAAATACTGTTTAGAAATTATTGCTTAATTAATTTATATATTTATAAATTACCTTTCTAAAATAATTCCATTAGGAACTTCAAATTTAGGAGTTTATTTAACAAAATATGTTCAAAAATTTCGACTATTTTATATTTATTTCATATTTAACTACTAAATAAAAAAAGCTCATATTTATAGAACTTATAATAAATTGAATATATCAAAATTATATCAATAATAAATAAACATATTAAAATTCGTAAAAGAAATGTGTCAATATTAAATCAAAACTCCTGTCAGATAATTTTCTTTATTTTACTTAGGACTTTTTCAGCAACCTCCACTTCTTTAAATAAACATTTGTTTTAAGTAATTGCACATAACATTTTGGCCAAGTTGGCCTGCTAATGTGTCCGAAATTTAACTCATTTATATTTGCCACTAATTGAAGCACTCAAATTCAATTGCTTTTGGCCAACACACAAAACATACACAAATACATTAATATCTGGCCATTTCTTCTTTGAGCAATTAATTATAATTAAATTCAAATTGAAATCTGAAACATGCTAAAAATTGATTTAGATTCAAAGCTCTTCGAAATATTTACTAATCAGCTTATGCCTAATATTATTTCCTGCATTTGATGTGGTTTTTTTTAAGCTTAATTCATTTAATTAAATATATTAAAAAAGATTTCAACTTACCGCATATTTAAACTATGTTTGAAAATTGCACTAGTTTCAATTCAATCCTTTTGGTATTAAAACTCAATTTTTAGCACTTGTTTTTTAATTGATTTATGTGGTTTTATTCAAGTTGATTTTGTTAAATTGCACACACATTATTTAATTTAATTTTCTTGGTGTTTTGTTATTGTGTATGAATTTATTTATGTATTTGTTTTATAAATGCTAATTTATTGAATTTTGAATAAAGAATATTTTCTGTGACTTGAAATTGCTGACATAAATAAAAGATGTTGACTGAAATTTGAATTGTTTTCAGCCACTTTTATTACAAACAAAATGCATAAATTATAAATTGACATTTTCCAAGGATAAGTTAATAATTGGCAACAGCATTTAAAATGCAAAACTCTCGACAAAAGCAAAGCTGTCAAAAATCTAACTGAAATGGAATCACAGCTGATGTTGCTGTCAAACTGTAAAACAAGTCGCTGCCAGCAAATTAAATTTAATTTAAAAATAGACTAATTGACTGACTGATTAAACTGACAAAAAAAAAGGATTAAACATACACATTTATAATTTTTTGAAATAAATTTTATATAGACGCGATTTTGGCTTGGGCCAAGTTGTCAAAGTTTGTACGCGCTGCTAAGAATTTGTCGTAGGTCGTCGTCGCACGCGGTTTGGAGTACACTCAGGAGAACTGTCGAACTTTTCGCTTAAATCGTTCGTTTGCAACTGAAAAACTGAAGCGACTGCTGCACACAGCTCGCCCAATTCGCTGCACTCGTTGGAGACGCGAGCGTTGCTAGCCAACAGAGACGTCAACAGCAGCAGCAGGAGCAGCAGGAGCAGCAGCAGCCAAGGGCTTTTCCAATTGGAAACGAACGAAGCTCAGCACAAAAAGCAAATACAAAAACAGAGTTTCTCTGTTGCCGGCAAAAGCCGTTAGACGTATTCGTGATTTTTTGCCGACCCATTCCCAAACTGTTCCGCCCATGCGATTTTAGGAGTGTTAATTCCCATTGCTAACTGTAAATAAACATTTGATAATCAAACTGTTATCCTTTAATAACAGGCTAATAATTTCAATTATAGACTAGCAGTTACAAATTTTCACACATGTTAATTCATAATAAATGGTTTGTTGTGTTTTGGAATTTCGGGAGCGTAGAAATAATGCATTTTACGAATTGCATTCGCACACTTTCTCTCTCTCTCTCTCTCTCGTTATTTTATGGCGCTCAGAATGCTGTTGCATATATGGGAATAACACTGGAAGCGCCAAGCAACTGGAATAGTGACTGCAAGCGAAGACAATTCAGGAATGAACAGTTTACATTCACTTGACAGCAAGCAGCTGTGGAGGGTGCTCGCATGCATAGCGTAGTGCTGCAAAAAATGCGAATTATTTTTAAATACATTTTATTTAATTATGAAATGTGTCGAAGAAATGAAATGAAAATGAAATACACATATTTATAAACAATTGAAAATTATATTAAAGCAAAGACTTGTTTTAATGTATTTATTAAATTTTTTAGCTATTACTAATAACTATTTTAATGTTTTACATTTCTATACATAATACCTAAATATGTCAATTTTATAGCATATTACTTATTGTTAAACAGTAATAGTTTAAGCCGCTTCCAGCCAAAGCTCCCTCTCTCTCTTAAATAAACAAACAGGCGCTCTCTTAAAAGCGTATTGCCATAAAACCGTTGGAAGCTAGTGGTTCCAGTGTTTCGCAAATGCCAAAACGTTTTGTTCAAGCTGCCATAAAATTTCCAGGAGCACCTACGCGGCGCGCTCTCATCACTCTTTTTCGGCAACTGTCTCTCTTTTTGTTTCTCTGTCTCCTTTAAGTGTCCCGTGCTCCACATTTCAAAGCCACAATCTGCTCTGGCAGCTGACACTTTGGCGATGTCATTTCTAACTAACTAACGAAGGCGCTAAGCGGCGATTTACGAGCTGCACGAGCACGAAAAACGAACACGAGCCGTCGAAACGAAATGCGAATGCCCACAACAAAGAGCATAACAACAACAACAGCGATGGCATCTGCAAGTAACGGTGAAAGCAGCTGTGTTTCTAAAAATGAACCTGCCCCAAGAAAATATTTAGTACACGCCAGGGTTAAACCGGCCGGCCTGCAAATAAATTAAAGAGAAACCATATTTTTTGCACCTCATTTGGAAAATGTAACGGTACTCAAAAGAGTGCGCCTAAAGGCAATCAACGTTAACGGTAATCAGTTTTCCATTTTCGAAATGAGCAGCGCTACTTTGTAACCCCCTGCCTTCCCCCTCTGCAACAACACGACACGCACTAACAGACAATGCAACAATCCCCACCCTCCCTTGTACCCTTCTCCAGTCGTTTTTCTGATTTTATGTTCATCCCGCTTCCTTTTGTTCCATTCCATTTCATGGCAACTCACTGCCTGACCAACTCCCCTCCCCACCCCACCCCACATATGGCAACATATCCTCTTCTCCACTTGCCAACAATTCAGGTTGCCCCAATTCAATTGCTCGCAACATGACTAAATCTTTTCGATACACGAAATTTGTTTAGTGGGTTCTGCTTTGGCGCCCCGCGGTTCGTGTGAAACGAAGGGCGTGGCAGGGGAGGCATTAAGGGAAGACCTAAAGGGAAAAACCTGATAAACCGGGCATTGATTACAACTGGCAATTTTTCAGCTTGTTGCACATGTTGCGTGTTGTGTGTTGCATCCATGTTGAGGCATTTCCACCGAGTGTGTGCTAAACTAACAATAAAAACTGGACACAGTGGGTGCTAGAAGGGAATGTACAAATATAAGTTATGATGTATATATAAATATAATTATATATATATATTTATATATATACAAAGTGAAATTCCCAAATTATTAAATTAACTTATTTTCGCAGCCAGTAAAATAAAATTTGATTTTAACATTAATTTAAATTTATTTGAATTGGAAAAAATAAATTAATATACATTTATTTGTATTGATATATCTAAAAATTATATTTATATATTTTATATTTTTAAAGTATTTACTTTATTGGGTTCTTCAAAAATGATTTTCTTGATTTAAAACTTAACAAATAAATTGCTATTTTAATGCAAATATATCATTTATATATGGAAAATAAATAAATTAAAATAATATAATAATACATATAGTTTATATATCTAAAAATTCGCTTAATGAGTAAATGGCTTACCTGTTTACAGGGTATCTGCAAGTCAACCAATTTCAATTAATTCACTTAAACTGACAATTATAATTTTGAGCTCTTCTCTAAATTTCATGATTCCCATTTATAAACTTGGAAATTAAAGGCAATTTTTGGAATAAAGGAAAATGCTTAAATGAAGCAAATAAATTTGCAGTGCAAGACAGTTTTCAAATGAATACACTAATTTTGTTATTCAGAAAGTATTCAAATGAATACATTCATTCAGTTATTCATATTCATTCTAAGATATGCAGCCAATGGGACTATCCAATAAACAACTCCGAATCGATTTCAACTTATCTTTGACTTGGCTTTCTTTGACTTTTGACATTTTGTTCTATTTTAGGAAACTTTCAAAATTTTAAATTGTTCAAAAACACAGCCTTGAAAACAACACCCCAATAAAAATTACTGAAACAATTCAAAAAACAATTTGCAATTTGTTAACAAGAATGAAGATTAAAAGTTCAGAGCCAATCATGGATTGCCATTGCTCCGAGGAGAGCCTTGCCACAGCGGCCACAGAGGCCGTACCGGTTGCCACAGAGGGCACCAAGGATCGCCGCTACACCTGGCTGAATGCCAGCGGTCGCTTGGTGAGCCGAAAGCTAACGGAATACGAGTGCCGACTGGAGGACGATGTGGCAAAGCTTCAAGATGCACTCTTCTCCATCTCATCGCACTATGCAAAAATACAATTTCGATTGCGTCAGATTGCCTCCGCCACGGATTCGGAGCGCAACCGTCTGCTCCGCGAGCTGGAGAGGATCACGTGCCGGGACATCGATGAGCATCGGCACAACAATGAGTTGCCCGTGCTGCTAAATGATTCGCATAGCTTGGGAAATGTTCGCATCAAGCAGCAGCAGATCATCTCACAGCTGAGGGGTCGGCTCAGGGATCTGGTGAGGGTCAGCGATTGCTCTTTCTCTGCCAAATCCGAGCACATCGATCAGCTGCAAGCGGATCCGGTGAGCGCATACCCCGAGCAAAGCAACAATCCAACTCCTCAGGATCGGGGCTATCTGTCAGAGACTTGGCCAATCCAGACGAGTTCCGACGATGCCTCATTCGCAGCGATAAGGAAATCCAAGAGCAAGAAGAAACGACGGAAGGTGCACAAGTCTCCTTGCTGTGCCGCGTCCTGCACAAGATGCAGTGCCTCCAGATGCAGCAAGCCAAGTTATGCGCAGTCTGTTGCCGCTCATCAGGAGCGAAGAGGGCGGATCACGCTGAGCCGGGGCAAACAGGATGTTGGTAAAACAACTCAAGAATCCGAATATGAAATAAATCGAAAGCAAACCACTTTTAATAGAAGCGATAAACCAAAAAGAGATACGAAAAATGAAAACAATCCGAATTTTAATAGCAAAACTAAAGTATTCGAAAATTATTCAAATCAAAATCGAATAATAAATAGAAGCACGAAATCCAAGCGAAATATGGACAATGAAAGTCGAAATCTTCAAGAAAAATCTCAAGAAAGCAATCAGAATATGAAAAGCAAAGCACTCGAAAACAATCTGAAAATTGATAGCAAAACTCAAGAATTCCAAAATGCCAACAATCAAAATACAAGCCAAATCCAAATGAGCAAAAGCCTGAAATCAAAATCAGATAGGAAAAACGAAAACAACCCGAGCAAATCTCAAGAATTCCAAAACCAATGCCATCAGGATAGTTGTATATATTTTAAAAATCCCGATTATGAGGAAGATCAAGATGCGCCTAGAAGAGATAGCAAATTGAAGGACCCAAATCAAATTATGAACGACAAAAGAGAAGTCCCGAAAATGCAAAAAATTCGTTCCCGAATTGTGTTTGAAAACCAAAACTATCAATTAGATGGACCATCAAATCAAACTGCTAAGGAAAGCAAAAACAAGTTCAGCTCAAAATCTAAATTTCCAAAACACTCCCCGATTGGGGTTGTCCTGACCAGTGGACATACCAGCGATGACAGTGCGGAATCGATGACAACATTTCAACGAGTAGCTTGCAAGGGAAAGTGCTCAAAAACTGGCACATTTACAGATAATAAGGATCTGGATCGGCACAAAAAAATACCTAAAAAAAATTTACAATTTTGCGAAAAAACAAGCTGCGAGCAGTTTAATGGAATAGATCCAAAAATGACGCAGAGTAAAAAGGACATGCGAAAGGAAAAAAAATCTTTACGAAATAATTTCCTAGTTTACTCAAATAAATATGGAGCCCAAAATCTGGTCAAGAATGAACGCTTCGTAAAGAACCAAAAATACGTAAAAAACGAGAATTCAAATACAAAGTTAGAATCAAATTCAGGCGACGATTTTACAGACTGTTAATCGGAAGGATTAACTGGAACAGAATAATCTAAAGTTAGTTTAAAACATTCTCAAATCTCAGGATTAGCACTGCATCCGATTTGAGAATGTTTTAGTTTAGCTTTGGATTAAATACTTTCTTTCCATTATTTGTAAGATTTGTCTGATTTGTTTATTTAAATGGATTGTCAAAAAATAAACCCCATAAACTTAATTGTTTTTGTTTAAGATAAAGCATATATTTCCTTAAATTAATATATTTATATAATTATATATCTAAATTAAAACTTACAGATTATTCCTATGAAAACTATGTAATTTAGTAATTGTATGCTTGAATTAGAGAAAAACATTTAATAACACTTTAGTATCCAAAATATATATAATCATATTTTTACTTATAATAAAATAAAATATATATAAAATTTGTTAACTAGCTGAACTTTTTTTAATATTTTAGCAGCCACAATTCAAAAGTAAATAAAGTTCTTGAATCTGTTTCCTTTAAACTATTGCCAAGAACCTCAAAGATATGTGCATAAATAGAAAATTTTATACCTAAATAAATAAATTTTTAATTTAAAAATAAATGAAATATTTCATTTAATAATTAATAAATAATTTAATAAATCAGTTTCGTAATATTTGATATTCTCAAGTTTTAAATGTATTTAAGCTGGTAAAATATAATAAATTAATGAATTGTTATCAATTTCTTTTAATACTCCGACATTCCAAAGATTAAGCGGGTAAAATAATTAGATTAAATGTTTATAAAGAATTTATCTTTCTTAACAACATTCCAAAGCTTAAGCTGTCAATATAAAATAAATAAATACAAAGAATTTGAATTTCCTTCCAACATTCCAAAGTCTAAACTGATTAAGTAATTAAAACAAAAAGAATATTTTTAATTCCTGTTTTTTTCCACCATTACAAAGACAAAGCTCCTGAAATAAAATAAAATAAATACATTAAAAATAGTTCCTTTTTTTCTACAACATTCCAAAGCCAAGGCTATTAAAATAAAATAAAATAAATATTTTACAAATAATTCTCTTTTTCTCTGCAACATTTCAAAGCCACAGTTTCTATATCCATTTAAACGGCTAAAATAAAATAAATATTTACAAAGAATTTGAATTTCTTTCCAAAACTCGAAAGTCAAAGCTACTAAATAAAATAAAATAAATATTTTAAAAATAATTCCTTTTTTCTCCACAACATGCCAAAGCCAAAGCTATTAAAATAAAATAAAATAAATATTTTTCAAATAATTCCCTTTTTCTCTGCAACATTTCAAAGCCACAGATTCTATATCCATTTAAACGGCTAAAATAAAATAAATATTTACAAAGAATTTGAATTTCTTTCCAAAACTCGAAAGTCAAAGCTACTAAATAAAATAAAATAAATATTTTAAAAATAATTCCTTTTTTCTCCACAACATGCCAAAGCCACAGATTCTACATGCATTTGCGCTGCTCCTCTCGCCCGATCCCAAAATGCAGGCAACAGCAAAAAGCGACAACAAATCAAAAATTTTTATTGACTCAAATGCGCTGAGAGTTGTTGGTCTAACCCCGGTGCGATGCTGGCCATGGTCATTGAACCCAAGCCGGGCAGCATCCCTTAAGCGACGCTCTCTCTCGACCAAGGCTAACAATGAGCATAGCCAAGAGGGAACCAGTTTTTATCGCGTTTTGGCAATTTTCCGCGCATGCCTGAAACTAAAATACATCGCAAACATTTTTGCTAGGTAGAGGAACGAATTTTAAGCGTCTAAAAATAAAGGGCCAGATCGTATGGACCGCATTCGAGGGTTGTTTTTGGCATTCTTGGCAGCAGCAGCAGCAGACTCAGATTCTGCCTCAGGCTCATTGTTTGTCCAGGTTTCCCTTAAATGCGTTTCATTCATGAGTGCGCCTGTGCGTCTGGCTCGCTGAGGGCCCTCTTCCTAAGTTGGTCTATATCGTTTTTGGCATGCCCACATCTGGTTACCCCCCTCACCCCGCTCGACGCGACGGTCCGTTCCACTCATCCTTCTCATGCTTGTCCCATGGCGCATGCGCTGCTGCTGGGCTTATCTTTTGTCGCTTTGTCGACTGGTTTTTATGACGCCTTCTGTATTAATGGTCTCTGCCCGACATCTGGCCAAATGTGTGCGTTGTCTCTCTCTCTCTCTCTCTCTCTCTCTCTCAAGCGGGTCAACAAAAGGAGCGGAAGGGGGCAGGGGGTCTACCAGCATTGTACACATGTGTGAGAGATATGCTAATAGTTTTGGCTTGTTTAATTGTCTTTCGCACAGCATTTTCAGATAAATTCAGTTTGTTTGTTGTGTGATTTCGAGCAGAAATAAAAGAAATACAGATATGTAAAAAGAGGGAGATAAAATCTGTTTAATGATGTATTTCAGATGGATGATTAATGATGTCTTATTTTCAATTAGTACTCATTTTGAATATTAATAGTTTTCACAGAAAAAGTCAACATTTATCTCATGTTAATTAAAAGATTGGAAGTGAGATAAATAAAAAAACGATAAGTAAAAATTCTTGAAAATATTCAAAAGCAATCAGCAGTTGATTAAAGATTTTGCAATTTAAAAAACAACAATTATTTTGTTATAAATAAAATATTGTAAATAAAAGAAATGAATAAATATTTTTGAAGATATTTTACAGAGGGAGAATTTAATATTAATGTCAAAAGCAATCAATAGTTGATTAAAGATCATCCTCAAATTTAAGCAAAACTTTTATCTATTGGTAAGTTAAATATTCTGAAATACAGAAATTGGCAGCTAAAGTGATATTTGTAGCCAACAAAGATTAAATATTGATTGATAAGATTTTAATCTTATAGAGAATTAATTATGTACTTTAATCAATCAGCAGTTGATCAAAAGTTGTCTTCAATTTATAAAGAAATAAAAGATATTCGTAGAAATTAAAAAGATATTTCAAAATGTCAGCATTTATCTGCTGTGCCAATAAACATTCCCAGAGTAGTTATAAAATAGAAGCTCAATTCGACATATATTAAAAGATTTATAATTTACAAAATTTAGTTTATTTTAAATGTATTTTATTTAACACTTCTTTCATATGTAGTACTTACAACGCTTTGCAAACGAAACATAAAATGTTTGATGATTAAACTAAAAGCAACTAAAAATAACATATATTTTATATGTATTTGCCACATTCGAATGAACTTAAATAATAAAAGTGCAACAATTCTGTTTGCATTGGCAAGATTTCAAATGTTTTTTTGTTTTTTTTTTTTGGCTCTTTTTAATTGAGTTAAGAGCTAACTTTAAAAAAAAAACGTGGAGATTAACATAATATTTCGAGTTGCTGTTGCATGTGATGAAACGATTGCTAAGATAATATATATATATATAGATATATATATATGTATATATATTCATTTATATTTTATATATTTATAGACCTGTTGCGGTTTTTTTTTCAAAATTGCTCATCCTTTGAGCAAGCTAAAAACAGATTTGAAAAGCCGAAACAGTCTGTTTTTTGGATACATATTTGTAGATCAAGGCTTAAAACTAAATAAACGTTTATAATAATCAACTAAATCTCATAAATGGCTAATATTCTTTGTCTTTGTTGTTGCTGTTGTTGTGTCTTTTCTTTGAGTTTGTGCTTTGTTTTGTTTGTTTGTTTTTGTTTTTTTTTGTTTTTGGGTTTAGCTATATAAAATAAATATATATTTATTTTTGGTACTACTACATTTGTTCATGTTGTTTTATGTTCATTTTTTGTTTTGTTTTTTTTTTGGCATGGCACAAATTTGGCATTCTTTGTGAATTGAGCAATTTTATGGCAAATGTGAAAAATGTGTGTGTTAAAATTAAATGATAATTCTTCGCATGTAAATGGCAAGTTGAAATTTATTCTTTTGCTTTGAGCAGCCGGCATTAATCCAGAATGCGCACTTAACTTAAACGGTACCCGGAACCTGCAACCCAAATCCCTACACCCACCCCGCCCCCCACCCCCCTCAGCCACATCCTCCGTTAGCCACATATTTGATCTATTTGAGCGTCTCGCATTGCTGCATCTGAACAACCAGCAGGAGTATGCGATTCATTAGATTGTCCGCCTCCGAATCCTCCAAGCTGTTCAGCTTGGCCGAGATGAAGCCGCAGAACTTCGAGTTGAGCACCTCGCGGACGGTTTGGGGCGGCGCCAATTCCATGCCACCAACGGCGGCGGCTGCAGCAGCGGCCGCAGCAGCAGCAGCATTCTGTTGCTGCCTCAGATGACGATGCTGCTGGAGCATTTGATCCTCGTAATCATCGCCATCCAGCCCATTGATATCCACATCCATGTCCAGCTCATCGGCCAGTTCACCGTTGCGGCGACGCTTGCGCGGCTGCGTCGTCGACTGGCCACCGCCATCGGCGACGCCGCCGATGCTGCGCGGCGAGTTCGAGTCGAGTATGATGGGATAGGGAAAGTCGGCATCGATCGCCTCCAGCTCCTCGATCTCATCGGAGGCATTGCCCACCTCCTCGTCGCCGTCGCTGCGCAACGAACTCGCATCCAGATCATCGTAGCTCGCCGCCTGATGGGATCCGTGGCCAGCGTTGCTATCGTTGCGCGTGGAACTCACACGGCTATCGTTGTGCTGCTGTGCTGCCTGCGCCAGCGCCAGCGCCTGCTGATGGGCGGGCAGCGGCTGCCCGGGCACTGGGCAACCCATGGCAAGCGCTCTTCCGCCGCCGCCGGCGCTGCCACTGCTGCTGGCACCGCTGCTTGTGCTGCTGCCACCGACAGCGATGCCACCACCACCTCCAACTCCACCGCCGCCAGTCGAGAGATCCAGCTCTGGCTTCACATAGTAATCGCAATAGTAATCATCGCTACTCAAATACAGCGAGGAGCACTTGGACAGGTTCAGCACGGTGCTCGTCGAATCGTTGAAGGATGAGCTCAGTTTCAAGGCTGATCCTTTGCTGACGCTAGGCAAACTGTGATTGTTATTATTGCTGCTGTTGTTGTTGTTGTTGTTGTTATTGTTGTTGTTGTTGTTGTTATTGTTGTTATTATTATTAATTTTGTTGTTGTTGTTGTTGTTGTTGTTGTTGTTGTTGTTGTTGTTGTTGTTCAAATGCTGTGCTAAGGCGCTCAAACTGAGATCACTGGCATGTGAGGAGCCCCTGCGGAAAGAGAGAGGAAAATATGAAAAATTTGTATTAATTTTAAGCAACATTTTGAGAATCACAAGACTTGATTATAGTGTAAATAATATGCAAAATTAGCTATATATTTATATATATATTATAACTATGCTGGGGCTACTTTAAGATAAGAAAAAAATTTGTATTTATTTTAAGTCTTATTTTGAGTAATTAAAATACAAAATAAAATATATATTTTATGCCTATGTGGAGGGTATTCTAATTGTATATTTCGATTTATAATGCATTTATAATAAATATATATTATTGTTCAGATCTACTTTCCAAAATGTCTCATCAAACTTAACTTATATTATTATTTTTTGTAACAGGGATTGAAGGATATAAGGATATATTTTGACTTTCTAATTGTGGAATTGTGGTGCATTGTGTAAAAAGCGTCAAGAAAGGATCAACATAAATAAGTTGAGATGTTGGAAAATTTGATACTGCCTTTCGCAAATAAGGAATTATTGTTTGTTTACTAAATAAATAAACATTATACTATTAATAATAATAATAATAATAATAATAATAATATATTTTATTTCTAAAATGTTAACAAAACTCAAAACTGTTAAAATTGCTTACAAATTATTATTATTTTTATTATTTGAGAGTTGCATTTCCACAAATGTTACAAATTAAATTTCATTTTTCTATATTGATAAAGACGATTTTATGGTTCTTTGCTGAAATGTTTAACGAAATGAGTTTAATTAAAATTGAATTGAAAATGTTTGAATATTGAAGATATATTTGAATGATATAGAAAATAATTAAGGACAGACTCCAGTTCTGAGAGTTCTCATTCAAAGCTGAAGAAACAGTGATAATCTGAAACTAGTCGTCACAAATAAAAATATGATATTATTATTATATAAATTACAAATGTGGCACGTTTCATTTATAAAAACACGACTTCAAAGATAAAACAAAGCCTATTCAAAATATTTCTTTCGATTCGATGATCTTTGACAAAGGCAATGTTGTCAGCTCGACTAAAATGTTGCCCTACCCCCGCCGCTTGCCCCTCTGTTGTAAAATGGAAACTGTTTCCAAAAATAGCACAGAACATGTAGATAAACGCCAACAACCCCAAAATGACAGCCATGAAGAACGTGCTCCGAGACAAACCCCAATAGCAGTATTCGACACAAACTACCAAAAATTCTGCGTTTTTTCCTTTTTGTTTTTATGTTGTTGTTGTTGTTGTTGTTGTTTTTTCTATTTTATGTTGGGCTGCCTGGGTTAGGAGCTCGGGGTTCGGGATTCGTGATTCGGGCTTCGGAGTGTTTGTAGTGAGGGGCTGCTTGGTTTCCTGCGCTACTCAAATTTCAAGCGCATTTTCCACAGCTGCCTGAATGCCTCAAAGATATAGACGTGGCTATTTTTAGAGACCCAGCGACAGACCCTCTCCCAGCCCAGTTCGAAAACCAGGCTGCGTTGCCAGGACAAGGCTCAATCTTGTTGCCCCGGAGCAGGTAGTTGACAATTGGAATTGTAAAATGATATGCGAAGCGAGCGGCATTTTTTTCGGTGTTTTTTCCCTACAATTTTCACATTGGTACCAACTAAATAAAAACTCGGCTAAATGTATTTTTTTTTTTTATTATTTGCTTGTGGTTTCTGCGGTCCGTTTTGAGTTTGGTTTTTGGGCTGTTATTTATATTCGTCTACATTTCTGGAACTTGGTCTTATCAACAATGTTTGCTTCCGTCAATCCCAGTAATGGGCAGTTTGCATTTCTATTTAATGCGTAGTTCAGTTCATTTGTGCCACACTATATATGAGGAATACTAGATTTGTAGGTTTATCAGTACAACTGACTCACGGATGTATTTTAGTTTCCGCTTAGCCGAATTGATAAGCCAAATTACAAAAGACCAGAATTCGAGTTTAGGAAAGTGGTTAACATTTTTACATTAATGCTTTGAATACTTTTACAAAAAATTATTATTGAGAAAACATAAATTTGAATTTGATATAAAATCAATCAACTTAAAGAAGGAATAATCTTGATAAATAAATAAACAATTAATATTTATTAAGCTGTGATAACTGGGTAAATAACAAAAAAAAAAGGATGATTTAAAAATGATTATAAAAAAAAGTATTACTTGCGATTTAAAAATTATTATACAAAAAGCATTACTTGCGATTTAAAAACGATTATAAAAATAAAAATTTGTTATTATGAGTCATAGATAATTAAATATTATATTATTTTTATACTATAACAACATGTTATAAATTAAATCACATGTTTTATCTTTTTAAAGTAGAGTATTTAAATGAGATTTTATTAAGATAGTATTAGAAACCATAATTCCAACGAAATTTAATTTTCTTAACTGATTGATGATTGATCAAGCAAATATTGAAGAACACCCTCAAATTATATCTTGGGCTACAAGCATAAATTACGAAAAATTAAATACACATAAGTGTGAATTGTTTGAGCGCAGTAAATATTATTTTAATAACATTTACGAAATGTGGACGCGACCCATTGCGCAAATTGGGTATACGCCCAGTATTTTTATATACTGTGTTGGGGCCACAAGTGACGCATATGCAAAAAAATAAATAAAATAATAATAATAATATGAAGAAGAATAAAAACAATTCGGGGCAATACGAACTGCCCCTCTGAGATTTTGTATCAAGAATTTCAGATATATTTTTTTGGGGCGCGGCTGGTCAAGCGATTCAGTGTGGAAGTCGCAAATTAGGTGGGGTGTAGGAGGGTGGGAGGGGAGGTGCGTCGCATAACCACAATTTCATCAATTTTTCAGCTCATTTGCTTATTAAATCATAAGCGTGACACAGAACCGAGCACGAAGAGCGAACAACAAAAAAAAACACACACACACAGCTACCCGGCCCTGGTCAGCAGAAAGCAGCAGGCAGCAGGCAGCAAGCAGCAGGCGACGAGGCGGCGATGCGGCGAGCAACCCCGTTGACTGGTCTGTTCGCGCATATTTTTAACCCTGCCTGCTTCGCTTGTTTTGGCATCGCCTGCCTCAATTGCTCACCCATAAGAATAGTACACGCACACACACACACACACACACGCACACATGCGCACTCGCACTCGCCTACTCACTCTCTCACTTGCTCTCTCGCTCAGTCGTGTTGTTTTTGTAATCTACGCTTCGTCTTTTTCTAAACTTGGTCCACACTCGCCGCCGCAATCGCTCAGTGCTCGTCGCCTCGTTCGCTTTGCTGATTGTCATTTTCATATTTGCTCTCATTGCGTTAATTTATCACTCTCTATCGCTCTCTCCTGCTGCCCACTCTTGCGCTCATTATACAAGCGCTCTCTCTCTCTCGCTCTGGCAAGCTCGCTGCATTCGCTCTCTCTCGCTTTGCCAACCACCATCAGGCTAAGGCTAAAGCATTTTGTTGGTTTTTGCAGCTTCCCTCGATTTTGTTTTTGGTTCAAGTGGCGATGCCGACAAGCCGACGACAACAACAACAACAGGAATAACAACGTTGTATAATTTTCGCTCTGGACGAGATCTGTTTTTATGGCTCAAGCCGCTGTCTCGGGCCCGGTCCGTTGTCTGTTATCAGCTCAAAATAATAAATAAAAAAAAAATTTAAATATGTGTGTGTGTGTGTGTGTGCGGGCATGTGTAGAACCGGGGCCGCATTCAACTGTCGAGACTGTGTTGCCTCAGCTCAGCTCTTGCTTATTTGTTGCTGCTGCTGCTGCTGCTGCTGCCGATGTGGGTACAGTCAATTGAAAGGAAATGGCCTTATTTCATATAAAGTACAACACACACATAGAGCGGCGCAGGGGTGGCATGCAGGGGTGGAGGGGGGGTTTTTGCTGCTCCAACACAACGCAGAATCACACAAAAAAAAAAATTATAAGTACTGTCGAGCCCCATTGCCCTGAGCCTGGTCATTTCTTTGTTCGAATTGGTTTTTTCCGTCCAACGGTTTCGAGACTTTTGCAACGCGAACTCGCATATTTTACATATTCATATGCTAGATATATGTGTGTGTCAGTGTGTGTGTGTGTGTGTGTGTGCGTGTATGTGCGTGTGCGTGTGTGTTGGGCAGATGTTTTTATAGAGGCTTAGCTGAGATTTTGTCTGGTATTTACTCATGCAACATGCTGTTGCTGCTTCAGCTTCTGCCCCCTCTATGGAAATTGCCGAGCGATGCAACAACAAGCGATAATGAAGCAAAGGATTCGAGTGCAAAGCGTAATTCAAAATCAAAAATGTACTTTTTACCTATGACTCATCATTTAAGCGGCTGTCAATTGTTAATCTAATTAAGTCTGATAAGGTTTGAACAAAACCAGACTATAAAATCTAAAACCTAAAATAAGCAATCATTTGATTCGTGGTAAAGTGTAAAAGCTTATCTTTTCTTGGTAAAAACCTAGCTCCGGATTTTATTATATTGTCAATATATATAAAATATAATAATACTAACAAAAATCAGACTCAATCATTATTAACAAAAAAAGGAAAAAAAATATATATATATATAATAAAGTATGTAATGCAAAAAGATGAGTTTTATCCTGTCGAAACTTGATCATCTTTTAATATCAGTTGAAACAATTGTTGCAATCAACAGTCATATAAAATATTTCTAAACTGGGAACATAGAATTCGTCATATTTACCAACCCCAACAAATACCCACAAAATGAATCGTCGTGTTAGAGATGCCATGTTTCACTTCACTGCACAACACAATAAGAATCTTTTACATATATATATATATATATATAGCTTTGCCATAAGAATTTTATATGCGCGCCTTCATTGTAAATTGAAAACAAGATCGATTGAGTCATCATCGCCATCAGCTGGGCAAACGTGGCAAAGGAAATGTTCTTTGGCTAGAATTGTAAGTGACTTTTTTGCCCTTTGTACGATGATACGAAACAAACAAAACAAGTAGAAAACAAAACTAAGCAAAAAGTAAGCAAAAATAAAGCACTGAACATTGCACGCATTTAAAAAGCTTGTCTTTCGTCATCGAAGTGTAGCGTGAAAATAGTTAATGGTTAAGGGTTAAAAATGTGTGATTCGTCTGACAGAAAAAAAACACAATATCACACAAAGCAAAGCAAAGCAAAAGCAAAAGCGAAAAGACAAAACCGTTATTCATACTTTGAGACCGATCTTTGCACCTTTCTCTCCCCTCCACCAACACCCTTTGTGATTCTGATTATGACGATTTGTATTTGCTGCTTGCAATTGCGTTTTGTAACGCTTATCGCTCTCTTTGACACTCCTTCACACCACCGCTTCTCTTGTAACATTAGTCAAAAATAACTCAGACAATGAATTAATGATTGGAAAGTGGCCACATTTTTATTTAGGTGGGTGTAAGCTGAGCTTTTCCCCGATAAGACAATGTATTGCGAACAAGGTTTTCAGATTCGTTTCTAGGTTAAATTATTCATTAAACCAATTCGGATGGGATCCATTGCGACCAAATTTTAATTAGGCTGAACCACAACAGCAAAAAATTCCTATAGCTCCACATAAAACCTGAAAATAGAACAGCCGCTGTGGTTTCAGGGGTTACTCTGATTAACCCATAAAAACAATTCCTTCGAATGCAATTTTTTCACTTGGAGATTTCAATGTTAAAATGGTAATAATAACAAAAAATATATCCCTAAAAATAAATTTTAAAATTTAGCCAAACAACTAACTATCAGAGTTGTAATTCTAATTTTGTTATATAAAAATAGGTTGAAAAAACTACTCAATATATTATTATAAATAACAAATCATTCTTCCCTACTAAGAAATATAAATTACTCAAGCCACAAAAATAATCATTAATTAGTTGAAGAAAACAAAATAGTTTGAATGATCTACCCAGAGCACAACTTCCTATTGATATCTGGTTTATAAGATCTAAAGGGTAAACCACATTTAATTATTAACTAGTTTGTATATAAAAAAAAAATTATTTTTTAACCCAATCAAAATCTTAAAATTGATTTAACTAAAACTCTTTAGATATTAAAAACATATTTTTCGCAGATCTTAAAGCAGATTAATATAATTATATTAATATTACTTGATCATCAACTGTTAAAATTTGTAATTTTTTGGTACCAGCCTAATTATAATAATCTCTGCTAGGGATGATCACAATGAATATGTACATATATATAATTAATTATAATTACATATATATAATTATGATAATCTCAATTTGTGAGAGAGGATCGTAAACAATGTAAAAAAAACCGACTTTAGATCAATTGGTTGTTTTGTTTTGTACTTACTTTCTTTCGCGGATGACATCCCTGAGGAAGTCCATTGCTTCATACAAGTTCCACTTCGGCTTGAACCCGCTGACCTGCTTCACATGGCCCAGCTCCCGCCGATAGGATTCGCGCAGCGATTTGAAGGCACGTGCCACACGACGACCGGGCGCATTGAACTCACTGCCAATGTGCTCCCAGGCGCGATTCTTTTCCTCCTCGGCGCCCTTGAAGTTGGGCAGCCGTGAGTCCCACAAAATGGGATTATCGTGCACCATCTGGATAAGTTTGAGCTTGTCGGACGCATTGCGACGCACCACTGTGAAATGGATAAAAAAAAAATAAATAAAAACAACATTGTTGATTTTGTTGTTGTTGTTGTTGTTGCTGTTTTACGCACGCTTTTTGATCTTCTGCGGAGGCGTCGCGATAATGTCGACTTTGGGCTTCATGTCCAAAGCGATGGCAGCAGCTGCGGCGCTCATGTCCTGCAGTGAATTCGTTGTACTTGGCGAGTTGTCCGTTGTGGCGGCAACGGCGACGGGCGCCATTAGAATCTGTTGCAATATTTGTTGATTAATGTTGCTGGTGTTCTTGTTCTGCTTCTAGTTGTTTTTGTTGTTGGCCAGTGTTCACTTTTTCCTCACTTGACCCAAAAGTTCACTTTTCACATTCACATTCACATTAACAATTGCAATTGCTTTTGGCGCGATCATCGGTTGTTTTATTTTTGGGTGGCAACTGCTAACGACGGGGGCTGCTACCCTCTCACGACCAAGTTTAACCAGCAACTAAAAACCAAAACCAAAAAAAAAAATTATAACAACCACTGCGAGCAGTGCCGACGCGACAACGGCAACGGCAACAGCAACGACGTCAGCAGCGCTGTTAGCAGCAAGCCCGCATTTTCGAGGCGAAGCCAAAACCTACAAGAAACGCTCAATGCGACAAAAGCCGCACACTAAATACCCTTAACGACTTGCAATACAAATTATTCTTCTCATAGCTTCAGAAGAGACAACAGAAATAGTATGCTCTATGTTAAAACATAAAAACACAAACACGACTCACACACATACACATGGGCCAAACAAAGACCCAGGCGCAGGCGAAAGAGCCACAAAAATCACGCGCGCTTAACATGCGCGCATTCTCTCTGTCGCTCTCTCTCTGCCTGTCGACTCTCAATGTGTCTTGCTTTGCTCTTCGCTGCCTGGGCCAATACACAACGTGTGTATGCGCGGCGGTATTACCGTTATCGACGCCTGCGCCGCCGTCGCCGAACGATAGCACGATGCGCACACATTGAGCTCAAAGAGCAGTCCGGGCTAGTGGCACGGCTCGGCTCGGCTCGCCTCTGCTCGACTCGACTCGGCTCTCTCGCCTCGGCTGTTGCTGGCATTCAGACGGAAAAACGGCGTTTAATTGCAACAACCGAAAGTAAAAGCGAGCAAAAGAATGAGCGCAAAAAAAGCAGAGCAGAAACTGAGATCAGAACGTCACTCACCAACACACGCACACATACACAAGAATTGAAAAATATACAATATATGTGTAACACAAAAATCCGTTGACGCGTTTGTATCGCTGACGTTTTTCAGTAGTCGTCATCGCTTCCAATTCGCTTTTTGCTGTTGTTCTGTGATGGACAACTGCTTATGTTCCTTAGCGATGCCCTACGCTTAAGCCTGGTGCTATTCTTATGTGGCTTTGCTACACGAATATGCAAATGTAAATGTAGCATAATATAATTATCGAATGGCCTTAGATAGAATGAACAGAAATATAAAATTCTTGACTCAATTATATATGCTTAACTTTTTAAGTGCGAATCTGTAATTAATATTTAATTTATGTAAATGATCATGATTTGGCAACAATTTCTATTAATTAAATTGTATATGTATTATCAAATTAATTAACATATACATATGCAATTTTAACAATATATGGATATAAATAATTATTAAAATAAAATTATTGCGTATAGTGTATTTTGTACGCCCGCCTGTGCTGCCCTTCATTATTTCGATAGCGTTTATTAATCGGCTACTTTTTAGCTCGGCTAGCGGCTCAGATTCTGCTGCGCAGCTCTTGCCCTCTATCTATCTCTATCGCCCTCCCACTATCCACACGCCCTTCTTTTCGACAATTGTAGCACTTATTTCATTTTCCATTTCGTTTCTCTCTGCTGCAGTTTCTGCGGATGGGAATGAGTGGGAATGAGTGGGTCCATGACTGTGTAAATGATTGAGAGAGGAGTGTTGGGGGTGCGCAGCAGATTTGAGCCCGCTTAATATTGATGGTTTTCTCTTCATAGTTTGGTTCGTTGACGCTGCCGTTGGCGTTGGCATCTCTGTCGCTGCCACTGCCTCTGTTCGCTGAGGTCGCGTTCAATTGCGTTTTAGTTGAATTTATTAATATGCCCACTTTGTGTTTTACATTTGCTGCTTCTTCGCTTTAACGTCTGCGCTTTGTTGGCTTGTTTCGCTTGTCGCAGTCGCAGTCGCAGTCGCAGTCAGCAGGCTCTTGTAAAAATTTACAAAAATAAACATTTGGAGCACACATGTTGAGCCTAAAGCGGGATGGGAAGAAGAGCCAACGATAGTTCTCCCGCTCTTCCTCTGTGTGTGTGTCAACGTCTCTTGTTAATGTTAATGCCCAACATTTGTGTCTTGCAACGTTCTTTTTTTTATGAGATAACAACAACGTTGCCTTGGCATTTAAGCCGCTCAAATCTAGTAAATATAATCGACAACTGGCGAAAAAAAAAGAGAGAGAGAACGAGAAACATAAAGAGAGAGAGAGAGAGAAGAATGCTTTTGTCTGTATGTAATTTATGCCTAATGAACTATTTCCGGCCAAGTGTCAATTAATGTATTCTGTGTATTCTGGCCCTCGGCTCGGCCCCATACAACCAGGGCACAAGGGGGCAGCAGCAGCAGCAACCACAACAACAATAACAACAGCAACAACAACAACGTGCCCGCACAAATGTTGTGATGATCATTTCTGGCAAAAATAAGGAGAACAAAACAGAAAACCCCCCTCCCACTCCACCTACTTCTCCTCCATCCCTTGCGGGGGGAGCTGCCGTTTCCGTTGCATTCTTTGCTCTGTTCTTCATCTTCTTCTCCGTCTTGCTCATCCTCCATATTCTGTTCTTGTTTCCTCTTTTGCCATTTGTTTTCAAGCCAAATTGAAAATCTTGCACGAAATTCGTTTTCTCTACTGCTGATTAAATTTTCGTATGTGCGAGATGATTTTTTTCCTTTTTTTTTTTTGTTTTGCCTTTGGGTTTTTTGGTTCTTTTTGCGCCGTTAATTGAACGGCCATAAAAGTGTAGTGTAGTGTTGTCGGACGGAGGGGTGGACAAAGATCGGCTGAGAGAGAGAGAGAATGATGAATTTGGTTTGGAAATGAGGAGACAGTATGCAGATTACCCAAGCGACAAAAGGCAATCGGAATGTGGCAGTTGACGAATGACGTGTTACAACAAAAAATAAAGAATGGAAGTGAATAGGCACAGTGATCTAAGATCAAGATACCTATTTAAAATACGTTTCTATTCTATTTGTTGAATACATTTCGAATCGGAAAACCTATCCACAAATTAACATCCTTAATGTGCTGAGGAAAATGCGGAAAATTTCTTAAAGTATATTTTTATGCACAAAAAAAAAAAAATAAATAAAATAGTATTTAGGAAACAGAGGTTTATTTTTTAAACTTCAACAAATAATGCATTATTCTTGATTTATGTGGTTTTGTAATAACTGTTTATTATAATTAAAGATAACTTAATTTATATATTCTATTAATTATTATTAATTAATTTAAGCCAGTTATTTCTTCGTCTGATCGGGGTTTTCTCAATATGTTAACCCTTTTTGTAATTAAACTGTGACAAAAATTTAATAAATCTTATTTTTGTAATTTAAAAGTAATATTAAATTGTATTATTAACTTAATCTAAACTATTATTAACATTTTATATTTTGTATTTCTGTGTCGAATTACATTAAATAAATAAATAAAAATTGGTTAAATTGTTATGTTTTGAATAGGCCAAGTTGTGAATTGTGGTGTGGATATCGGCTGCATATCGGAAATGGCAGAACTATTTATTTTCTTCCTCAATCGTTTGCTTATCAGGCAAATTAATCACAAAATTCAATGCAAATACCAAAAGTGGCTCTGGGTCTGGGCTGTAAATAAAGCCAATAAATATTGACACAGGTCAGAAACACGAAGATGGTACAAACCAACAGTTGAAACAGGGGAATTTTGTTGTAGATGGCAGAGAAGGTGGGGGGATTGATGGGGATATATATGACGATCGTAACTGTTGCCGTTTTGCCGGTTCTATGGATTCCCGATAAGCCGAAAGCGAACCCTCATTGAAGCCAGCCAAATAACCCAAACTCAAACCCAACCCAACCCAAAAACCAACCCAAGTCAACTCAGCTCAATTCAATCAGGCAATAAAATAAATGTATAAATGGGGAATGTGTTTTGTGTCAATATCTCAGGCAATAAGAAGAGCGGGGGGACGAATGGAGGGTAGGCAGGCCATAATAAGACCAAGTTGAAAACGAATTTCCAACCAATATTTTTGTTGTGTTGATGAAGCAATCGACGCAGGCGCAACATTTGCCAGCAGCAGCAGAGGAAGTAGAAAAGATGGGCAACAAATGCGTTTGTAGGTGAGGGACACGAGGGGGAAGGGGGGGGGGGGCGATTCAAGTAAGCGATTGAGAAGCGTTCGAGCAAATCAAGCAAAACGAGCCCGAAACGCGAAAAATCAGTTGACGTTGTTATTGTTGCTTGCTGCTTTCTGTTGCTGTTGACGTTGAAATATTTAAATTTTGACCCAACCCCAATCCAAATAAATTTGTTGTGGCGTAATGCGTGCAGCTGTGTGTGGCTCTCTCCCTCTCGCTCTCTCTCTCTCTCTCTCTTTCTCTCTCTCTGTCTTTCTCACTCTCTTTTTCAGTTTCAATTTGTGGCTCGGTTTTCCTTCGCGTTGCTGTACTCGCATTTTTCGTCTCTTGGGGTCAAAAATTGTCGCATATCGTTAAGAACCAAAAACAGAAAAAAAACCAAAAAAAAAAAAAAAACAACTCTAGAACGAACCGAAGCAGCGACGCAGTTTTGAAATCGAAATTGGCCATGTGCTTGACGATTCGTAACGGCGCATGGGAAGAGCACGCAAGAGGGACACGCCGATAGCGGAGATGTTGTACTTAACAACAGATCGACAATGAATTAATGCGTGCGGCTTCAGCTTGACACCTTCCCATATCATTTTCCATCATCCATTTCAATTGAATTACATGTCCAAGAATAAATATGTATTTACTTACAGTTATTTACATATCTTCTATGGATTAGTCTATAATCTGCTGTTCAATTTTCTCAATTTTAAATTACAAATTTTCCTGTAATTTCATATTTTATTACATATAATTATTCTAGGATAATTTTGTTATTACTTATTATTTATTTGGCATTTTTGAAAGATTAGATAAAATATCCTCGATTACTGTAAGTCATTGTAAAAAATTACAGGAAAAATTAATAATTTGATTAAAGATTTGTATATATATATCTATACACTTTATATATTGAATATGTATCAAAATGGGTTGTTGCATGAAAAATGATTTATATATATAATAATTATTTTTGTAAAAGAATACAGATTCATTAAGAATTTTATCATTTTGCTAACATATTGAGCAATATTAATCTGACATTTTTAAATCTATTCTAAAGCATTTTTAAACAATTTACTAATATTTCACTTAAATATATATTTATTTATTATTGTTATTATTTTATTAAATTCTTAGCTATAACTTTAAATATTTATTTTACAAAACATTAAAAAAACTATAAGCTATACAAAAAAAAAACAGAGAAAACCGATAAGATGCAATAACTTAGGAAAATTATCATATTATTATAAGTAGTTCTTATTAGTATTATTTGATATGACAAACTAGTTGTAGTCTAGCTGATTATCAATTTTGTAGTAAGATCTGGCAGTAAGTACAGGTTTATTAATTCGACTTTGCAGTTAATAATAATTAATTAAATGCTTAAAGTATTCAATTGCAGTTTAGCCAAGACACGAACCGCGTGCACTTTAACCCATTTGCTCAAATATTGCCAAGGCTTTCAATGGTGTTTGTTGTTGTTGTTGTTGTGTTTGTGGATTGCATGTGTTGCCAATGCATTTAGCTGGCTGTTGCATTTTTAAATTAATAAACAAAATGAGTTGAGTCAGTTGGCAGCCGGCACTTAAGAAGCGCTACATAAAAACATACATATATAGAAAAGCATACATACACATATATAGTGTAATGCTAAGTGTGTGCTAGTGTGTGTGTGTGTGTGTTTGTATCTATGAGATACTTGTATTCATTAGCTTACCCCAGCGGCTGGCAGCACCAATCAAAAACGTTTTGCTGAGCTCTCAGCTCAGTTTATTGCTCATTGTTGTTGCTGTTGTTGTTGTTGTTGTTGTTATTGTTAGCTGGGCCTCAGTTTTGTGTTTGTAATCGCGGTTTGGTGTAGGCCAGCAAGTCTCATGTATATGTATATGTATATATATATATATATAGTATATAGATTTCTGTTGCTGCTATCGCTTATCGTGCAGCGACGTTGATTGTTGTAATTGCCACAAGTTTGTTATTGTTATTGTTGTTGTTGCTGTTGCTGTTGCTGCTGGTGGCCATTGGCCGCGTCAACTGATAATATTTCTCTGGCTCTGACTTTGGCTTCTTTTTTAAGGCCTTTCTCGAATTTTTCACATTTGTATTACAAACGCGAGCGGTTTCCACATTTTGTTCGCTTATCTCTGGAGTCGCTCTTTCATTTGTTGTTAATTACTCAGTGCAGCTTACCTAAGAACAAAAGAAAGAGAAAAAAAAAACTATAGCAAAATCAACAGAATAGTATGAGAGAGGGAGAGAGTGAGTGGGAGAGGGAGAGAACAGCGAAAAGGAGCTTCAACTTTAACCCCATGGCTGGCATTGTTTGTTTTCCTTCTCGGCATGCATTTTCCCACACGTCCGTTGCAAAAATGAGAACAGCAAAAATTTAATTAACAATTTACAGCAACATTTGGGCCACGAAAAAAACACAAGACATTAACAACAAAAGCATATAAATAACAAATTGTATTACACGACTCACATATACCCTGTAATTGTAATAAAAAATATATATAAATTTCATTCACTCTTAATAGAAAATTAGACAAATTTATGTTCAGAATGTATTTTTATGATATAAAATATGGAAAATACTTAAAAACAATAAAAGGAATACAACTTAAATTTATTTAATTAATGCCGACTCATATAAGAAATAAAAAATAGATTAGTTTAAATTTCAAATACTCATTAATCAAATTAAAATACTTTTTCAAAATTCATACGAAATCTTTATAAAAACAAAATAAATTTTATTCACTTTTAATTGAAATAATAATTATTTATTGTGTTTTATGTGTAGTGTGCATTTTGTGTAATTCGAGTTTACTATTAAATTATATATTATTTTTATATTCGTTATTATATTATTATTATTATTATATTAATCTTGTGATACAAACTCGTATAATGAAATCTATCTATATCTTTCTATATCAATATATATCTAAAATCTGATTTCAGATTTGAAGCGTAGTAAATATTATTTATAATAAAATTATGCTGCTGGCAAAACAATAAGTCAACAATATTAAAAATATATATTTTATATATTAATTAATAAGAAATAAAATTTATTATTTACGAGTTAACTTATTGAATGATTCTTGGACATAAGCTACCCACTGCTGTTCGTAGTACAGGGTATACAAATAAGAACAAACCGCTAACGCCAACGAACGTACGATGCGAGTTAGTTAGTTAGGTCGAGTGTTGGCCATGTAACACACCCGGGCTGCCACACCACCCACCCACCCACCCCTCGACAACCAACTGAAGAGCTGAAGAGCCATTCGAAAACTGACAAATGCAACTGCAACAGCAGCAGGAGAAGCAGGAGGAGAAGCAGGAGGAGATGCAGAAGCAGCACTTATCACTCAACAATCGGGGCCAGTTAGGGACCCGCAGCCCGGCAACAACTGGCCGGGCCAAGTAATTACACGAGAACATGCCAAGAAGGCGAGCGCTCATGTGAAATGCTATTGGTTTCGTGGTAGGAGCTGTGGGGGGGGGTCTGTATTGTTGGTTGGGAGGGAGGGGGTATGGGGGAGATGTGTGGGTTGTTTTTCGGTTCTATACACATTTAAATGGGTAACCAAGTTGTTAGTTTAAACAAGCAGCAATCAGGCAACGGAAGAGCTCAGATTTCTTGAACAGCAAATCCCCAAGAAATGTCCTTGTCAAAGCCAAAAGACATGTGGCAAATTATGACATTGACCAAGCCAAAAACAAACACACACACACACAATCACAAGACCCATACAATGGGTTAGTTCTCCCAACGTCCTGGTTATTTTGTAAGTTGTTAGTGCTATTGTTGTTGTTGTTGTTGTTGTTGTTGTTGTTGCCACATGTAAACCAACTGTCATAATCAAGGCAAGCTGCCCGCGGGGAGTTAAGAACAAGAAAACAGCGGCAACATGTGCTATCACTGCTACCAGCTCCTGCCTCCTGGCTCCCAGTTCCCAGCTCCCATCTGCTCCATCATCCCAAAATGGGTTTAATAAAGTAAGCAAAAAAAAAAACTAGTTCAGGCATTTTTTTTTAGTTCATTTTACGCCAAGCAAGTTTTTTTTTCTTACTTAACAACGGCTTGTTCAACTTTCCGATAAACTTGGCTAGTTGTCAAAGGTAGCAGAATAATTAAATCAATAAAAGTTTAAGTTGAGATTTCGAGAAAGTTTTAATTAAGAAACAAATAAAAATAATGTAAAATAATAAAAGTGGCTAATTGAATATTGAACTTCAGCTGACAAATCTAGAATATTGCAGAAATAAAAAAAGATATTTAAAATGGCTTAATTAAAAACTCGACTAAAATTTAAGTGTTTTTTTTAATACATTTAAATTAGTTACTCATAAGTTAGTTTTTTAAGTTAGAATTGATATAATTAACTTGAAATAAAGTGTATTTTATGTGCTGCAACATTTGTGTGGATAAAACTAGGTAATTCAAAGGAAACACAAAACTTTTGCGACCATCCCCTTGAGGGGGGTGGCTGACTTTGGGGAAATAATTTCAGCTCTGTTATTATTGTGTTATTAGAGGCGTTCCATGTTGTTGTTGTTGTTGTTTTTGTAGTTGTTGTGGGTGGCTCTGGGGATGCGAAAGGAACTCGAACTCGAACTGGAACTGCTTTTAAATGTGGCACATTCCTCGTTGTGTCTTCACTTTCGCTGGCGAAATGTGTTTTATTAGAAGGGGGAAATTTTCTTTCTTTTCCATTTCCCATTTTCTTTTTTTTTCTCGTTTCGTGTGTCCAAGTTGTGCGCATTTCTCTTGTTCTTTCATTTGTGTCGACGGTTTTTTCTCTCTTGTCCTAAGTATTATTTTTTTTTTTTTTGCAGTTCTCAGCGTAAACATGCACCCGAAGCGCAATCTAATTAAGTGAAGTGTAGCGGGATGTGTGGGGGGGAGGGGGGCATATGCGAAAGAATGGAGTTGGGGATTGAGGGGCTGAGAGTGTTGCTGATGGACTCCCACAGTGATGAGTGCAGTGCAGTCGCAGCGAGTATCCTTTGGTTCCTTAACTGGGATGCATGACGTCCTGACGTCCTTGTCGTGCTGTTGCATGCAATTTGCTGCTTTGCCGCAAGTGTAGTCACTGCTTCTCTTATTCTTCATCTGCATCTTCTTTTCATCTCTAGTTTTCTCTTTGATTTTCTGGTTTGTCCATTACGCAGTGTAGTCTTTTTTTTTTACTGTGTGTGTGTGTGTGTGTGTGTGTGTGTGTGTGGCTTTATATAGCTTGTTCGAACAACATTTAAATTGGCTAAATGGTTTTCCAACTGGTTTGCAACTTCCCCCCTTTTGACTTCAATTTGTTATCCTCACCAATGTGCAATTTTTGTATTGCTTTTTCGAAATTTTTGTGTGTTTTGCTTTCATTTGCTTTTGTGGCTTGTCAGTTTACTTCTGGGGTGTTTTTGAGATTAGTTTTTATTATGTTGCAATGTTGCATACCGTCTATAAAGTCTATAAATGTTTGATTTTATGCGTTGCACTTAAATGCAATACAAATTTTAAACATTTAGAAATTCTTTTTTTTTTTTGTGAATAATAGATAAAACGCTTTAGAGTTTTAGATAGAAATGTTTGTGGCTAAATCGTTAGCATTTAATGCCTAATAAAAACAATCCAATTAAGGTAACAGCCTTTCCAAGTTATATTTAACTTGTTAACCCGATTGGAATTGTAAATGGTGCCTTTTTTCAAGAAAAACTAATGCAGATAGATAACAAATTGTAAAATATTTAAGCAAATAAATAAGTTAAATTAGATATTTCGCATTTATTTGAAAATGCAGTTAAATTATGAGTTTTTGTATTAAAATCTTTTTTGTTTATCTTGTTATCCAAGTGGAACTATTCAAAAAAGCTTCTTATTTTTCTTTTCTTATTTGTATAAAAATTTATCAAGTTGGATAGAAACAATAGATCAGTTTTTTTTAAGGAAAAGGGTTTTATTTACCAAGTTAGCTCAACCAAAATTAATATAGACTAAAATAGACTTTCTCTCTTGTGTAAATTATACAAATAATTTTGTTCAAAATCTTTGGCATCCCAATTAAGCTAGTTCTGCTTATCAAACTTATAAGAGAAGTTTTCTATAAATGCAATTCTTAAGACAAAACTGATTAAATAATTGTGTAAATTTTAGAATTTGTTTGCCTGTGGTTCAAAAAGATCAAAGTTTAATGTGGTTTTATAGCAGATGCAAATATGCACCTAAAACTGATTTACTTCCTCAAAAACTTTCAAATGTAAATATTCGGTTTAGGTAATTAAAAGTAGATGTATCTTTTCCCACAATTTAAAGTCGTTATATGTTTGAAAGGGTCGATTTCAGTTGAATTATTTCTTCTTGCTTTTTGTTTTTTTTTTCCGGTGTGTCCTTTTTACAAGCCTTTTGTAAAATATTGTCATTATCGTATTAAAAGCGCCTACGGTTAAATGGTCATGTTAAGTTTTACGAGTATTTACAAGCCATAAGAAAAACACGGCCAAGTCCTTTTGCCCTTTTATTCTTTTTTTTTTTGGTTTTTTTATTTTATTTGCAATCGCTTTGTATGCATAATTTATTCATTAATTATATGGACGCCATGCCGGACAACTGCGGCAGCAGCAGCAGCAACAACAACAAAAGCAGCAACAACAAAAGCAACAACAACAAAAACAATGACAACAAAAACAATTGCAACAAAAACAACAACAACAACAACAACAATAGCAATGTCTCTCCAATATAAATAACAACAATGAGCCGAGAGCAATGCACTTTAAATGTAACGATTATAAAAAATACGATGTAAAGAAATTTGCTGCTGACACGCGGCCAACTCTTAAAAATATGCAGCAATTTATGACGTGAGTTTATTTACCGCAAATTATTATAAATCGAATTTTAAGTAGAAACTGCAGGAAAAAAATAAAATATCAAATGAAAAAACGTGCAATAAAAAATGCACGCAAAGCGAAAAATGGAAATAAAAGTGCGTGTAAAAATATGATAAATTACGCATACGCCGTGTGTATCTTTTGTTCACAATGCATCTGTATGCAGTTAATTGCCATTTTTAACAACATTTCGGACTATATGGCATTTTTTTTTTTTTGTTGCATCTTCCCTTTTGTTTCCCATTGGCATCAATATCATCTTAATCATGCCATAATTATGCCCAGAGAATAACTTTAATGATTTGCATTTGGGTTTGGGGATCGCTGAATTTTAAGCTTGGCTTCAATTGACCACTAAAATGGATAATATATGACTTTTGTTGATTTATGTCTACTTGTTGTTTATTAATTGCTTCGAGTTTCGCAATTATATTACTAAGTTAAGAGTTAAGCATTTCACTTTAAGCTTATTCAATTTATGACCTCATCGTTTTTATTAACAAAAAACGCATCCTTTTAAATGCTACCCTTTTAGACCAGGTCCAAAGTGCAGCCTTTTAAATTTTATTATCAATTTAAAAAATTTATCAGTTGATAGCAAAATACATCATTTAATTTTTTAGTTTTATGGGATTACTTGGTAATTAGGATAGTCCAGATGTCTAGGTTTTTTTGGAGCACAACTATTGAGACTTTTTTGGATTATTTGTTAAGCAAAAGTTTTTTTTGTACATGAACACATCTTTCTGCGCTCTTATTTTTAAAAATTTCCTTTGAATTTTTGTCTGTTTGAGTAAATTATTTAATAATAGTTTTAATTTTTCGGGAGAACCATTTTTTTTGCATTTTATCTACGTTGAATTTATTATTAAAATTATTATTTGGTATATTGCATATTTAGTTTACACAAAATAGAAGATGATAATTTGCTGCACTTAAAAGTATTTATAATAAATAAAATTTATACATTTTCTCAAACGCTTTTTCAGCTCTTTTATAAAATACTAGCTTAAAATTCATGACAAGCTTCGAAGCATTTATGGAGCTGATTCCCTTTGACTTTAATCTTGGACACTCGAGTTGACCTTCCGCTTCAGCTATTTACACATTTATTCCTAGCACTGCCATATAAACATAAATAGATATAAAAACTTCTTTTCGATTGTCGGCCATAAATTGTAAATTTAATGTGCCCAAAAGGGTACTCTGTCTCGCTCACACTCACACACACACACACAACTATTCGGACAGTCAGTGAGTTGTCAAACATTTTTATTGACTTTCTACACAAGTCGATTTCAAAAGGAACTCGCCTCCCCCGCACCCCAACCCTACCCCACACAACCACTGCAACAGCTGAGAAATAAACAAAACCAAGATTCAGCAGTGGGAAAATAAACACTTGGCCGAACAACCAAATATCAGATAAATGGCCAAGACCGTTTAAAAATCACAAAACGATATTCGAACTCAAGGTCCTGGACAGATACCTACAAGAAACAGATTAGAAAACTTCAACGGCTGACCAAGTTCTTAAAAACTTTTCTTCTTTTTTGTTGTTGCTGTTGTTGTTGTTGTCAAACTCCCCCAAAAACCCCATCTACACATCATGACAAATCAGTGGCGTCTCCCAAATTGAGTGGGGACTGCGTGCTCGGCAGCCATAAAGTGTGCCGGTTATCGTCCCACTGAACGAGTTGCTATATACCAAATTGACATATGGCGTTGAAGTTTAGTTTAGTTTTTGGTGCCTGGACAACTTGACTAAACTTGCCACACTTGTCGTCCACTTGCCACCACCGTCTGTGCCACCGCCCTCGCGCTGTGTCTTGTCAATGCGAATTTTTTTTTTTTTGTGCTTGTCTATTTTGCTTATTGCAAGGGCCACAAACTTTTTGGCCAAGTTTTCGGTTTTGGCGAGTTTGCTACATGCTATGCAGCTTTATCGACGTTTTAAAGTTTGGCAAGTTCATTTGATGTTTTGCAGCTTAAATCACAACATGTCTGGTTGTAAAAATCTTGAAGGAAACCCGTTCGCGCAGTGGCCATTTAAACGCCGAGCTGTCGAAATTAAATTACACATTTTAACACGTTTGCCAAGGATCTCTTAACACTTTGAGTTGAACGCTATTTGCCATAAAGTCGAAATTCAAGTATTAACAAAAGAACACTCGTATCTCAAGTGTGAAAACAACGAAACTTGGAATGCCCTTAAAGTCTTACAGAATTGGTATTTTTTGAAAGCCAAAAAGTATGCAATTTATTTATTACTTTTAAATTTATCTCATTTAGTAATAAATGTTCAACTTTAAATTAAAAAAGATATACAGATGATAAATAATAATTATTCCCACCTAAAATCTCTGACAAAAATTAGGTATTGAAAGAGTAATTAAAAGTCTTACATAAATGGTATTTTTTGAAAGCCAAAAAGTATGCAATTTTGTTATTACTTTTTAATTTATGCCATTTAATATTAAATGTTTAACTTTAAATTAAAAAAGATATACAGATGAAAAATAATAATTATTCCCACCTAAAATCTCTGACATAAATTAGGTATTGAAGGAGTAATTAAAAGTCTTACATAAATGGTATTTTTTGAAAGCCAAAAAGTATGCAATTTATTTAATACTTTTCAATTTATCTCATTTAATAATAAATGTTCAACTTTAAATTAAAAAAGATATACAGATGAAAAATAATAATTATTCCCACCTAAAATCTCTGATAAAAATTAGGTATTAAAAAAGAGTAATTAAAGACCAAACTGAGTCAGTTGCCGGATATACCCCAAAAATTGTGTACTAAAATCATTTGATGACTGAGAGCGCATCGCACCGGAAATGGAAAAGGAGTAAATGCTGAAATATCTTCCACATATTCGGGTTGCCTTTATCTTGACGACTGGCTGTGTTAGCATTTTATGGCCCAGACACATTGGAATTTGCGCACATTACAAAGAAGGAAGTGTAACTACAACTTCCTCTTGACGTGGCTGCTGCTTTGAAGTGGTTTATACTGATTAGTCCTGTAAATTTGCTTAAAAACGCGCGGTTTTACACACCCAGACACAAACAGGCACACACACACACACACATACACACACACACACATTGGGAGTGGAGAATCGACAGTTGAGTGGAGCAAATGGCAGATAGAAGGACCAAGGACCAAGGATCAAAGAACACACGTCAATAAAAAAATAAAGCTAATAAGAAAACTATAAGTGCAACTCGTGCGTGTCGAAGATACCCTGTAAAAATCTTTGATTTATTGACACAAGACTGATGTAGTTTCGAATGTCAAAGGAATTCTTAAATAATAAAATTAAAATAAAATTCTATAAATGCAAACTTGTTGGAAATTCTTGGAATACTATGCAAATAACTAAAATGCAATTGTTTTAAGGTTTCTAAAATATTGCAAAGATAAATATAATTTAATTAATAATTTACATACAAAATTTAGATTGATTTGTGCGATTAATGCAGTGTAATATATATTTAGATTGTGCTCGTAAGAAGTATTTACTTAATTTCAAAAATAACTCCTTATAAAATAATCTCTTTAGATAGTTTACATATTGCGCTGATAAATATGATTTAATTAATAATTTACAAACAAAATTCAGATTAATTTGAGCGATTAATGAAGTCAAATAGATTCAGATTGTGCTCATAAAAAGTATTTTTGTACTTTCAAAAATAACCTCTTTCGATAGTTTACAGTGTAATTCAACATGAAAATTACAGTTTGAAATTTTCTAGTCTTTCGTGGAAATATGGATGCAGCATTTGGAGGCAGTTGAACGAACGTTGTTTAGTTTATTGCCAACGCGTTTGCTAATTGGCGGTTTTATAGGTTTAGCTTGTAAATGGCTTTGAAATGCTGCCAATGGCCCGAAAACGTGTGGCAGCCGCCAGTCAAACCGCGTTTGCCACCATGATCCACAGCAGTAGAGAAGCAGCAACACCACCACCACCATCACCACCACCTCCACCACCATTTAGCCACCTCCACCCGCATTCGCGCGAGTGGCTAATGATGATTGGCAGCTGTTAAAATGATTAAAGGGTGCACAAAACGAACTACCTCCGAATTTGTTCAGCTCTACGAAATATATATGTATTTGCTGGGAGCCCCGCTGTGTCCCCTAGGGTGTGAACATTTAAAAGTTTTAGTTAAAAATAGCAGCCGACTTTTGAATTAGCTTTACATGTTTAATGAAAGGCAGCCAAAATTGGCCAAACCACGTGAAACTAATTTTGGTCTGTTCCACAGACGCAAATATTCTGCTCCCAATAAAAGTCGTTGTTTTTTTAATAAATGTATAATTTAAGCAAAAATTAAACATTTACTTTGAGCTCTCAGCAAGGCTTCTATCAGCAACATTTAATTTATGTCTCAAATTGGAAGACTCGTCAATTTTCTTCATATCGCACAATTGTGCAATTTAATTGGCCAATTATTACTTTAAAAAAAAACCACAAATATTTTTGCTGAAACAATTTTAGTATAAACAATAAATATTTGTTAAATATATTGACCTTCTGCAGCATTGATTAGCATTTTGCAAACAAAGCAGATATTTTTTCCAGAGTTTCCATCACAAAAATGAAAAGAAAAGAAATGTTTTGCATAAATCGTTCAACAATTTCATTTTTTGATTAGCATTTCCATTTGGCCAAAGTAATAACGATTTGTACTTGCAAAACTCATCGACCCCCTTATCCTCCCCCCTCTACCAGCGGTTCTATATTCTCTGAATATTGCACATAGATGTGGTGGATTGTTATGTATGCAGTTTTTGGGAAACATTCAGTTCGAACAATTGCTGTGGATTCATTTTGCGTGAGAAATTTTCAATTAATATGCGCAATTGCAATCGAGTGCGAGAGTTTTTAGCATATTTCGCATAGAATTTGGGATACCCTGCACACGTTTAAAATGCGAATAGAGAGTTTTATTTTGTACAAATAATAATTACATTTATAGTTGTTAATTGGCTCGTTCTATTTCTGTAGAGAGTGATCGATAATAAATTAATTATAAATATATATTTAAGTACCATATATTAAAACAAACTTTGTAAGTATTATTAAGGAAAATGTATTTCATATTATTTACTTAATAAATCTCAGAAGCAATAATTGTGCAGCATAAGAAAAAGAAAAAATCGGAAAAGATTATTATTAAAGTAATTCAAGCAATTGCTTAGCAAACGAAAAAATAAATCCTTAAAAGAAGTTTATTTTTATTAAAGTAATAATCCAAGGAACAATTGCTTAACGTTTTTAATTTAATATTAAAGTTATATTTATACATATTTATATTTCTAAAATAATCCAACAGCGACTGAAACAGGATATTTGCAAGTCTGGAATTTTATATGAAATATTGTCCCTCTAATTTCTTTTTCAAACAGGGTATTTGCAAGTCTGGCATTGGATATGAATGATTCTCCCTCTGATTTCTTTTTCAATTTTTTGCTTATCATACGCAACTGCAATCCCTTACGTATATGTTTGGAATATTTTTACTTTTCTTTTCTAATTTTTTTTTTTTTTATGTGGTGTGGGGTGGTGGGGGGGGGCAATTGTGTAGTTTATGAAGTCGCCCACTTTGTATTCAAGTGTAAATTGCATTGCAGCTGCGACAAGGGCGGCAATTTTTGGTAGATTTTGCATTTTGAGTGGCAAGAATGGATACAAACAGTTTTGACTAAGGGGTTTTTTTTTTTGGGCCGTGTTGTCGCAGGTGGCGCCACCAGTGCCATATGTGTGAGGACGCCAAGTAGTTTGCAGCACTTGACAGACAACCAACCATCCAACCATCCATCTATTCATCCATCTATCCATCCATCCATCCATCTATCCAAACCATCCATCTAAACCAGGCAGTCAGCTTTACATTCAGACAATTTCTTTGGTTCGTAGTTGTTGATGTGAGGAATTTACAATTCAAAATGCTACAGAATTGTCTTCGGTTCGCGTGCAACATCTATTTGACAGCTGTCAGTTGGGGGACAACTTTTCTTACCGCATTCAGCGAAACATACCAAAAATGGTGGCGGAGCGAGAAAAGGCATAGAAAGTGTGGCAACTTTGTCGCGGCGCATTTGTAAATGCAAATTTTCAATCAAACTCAAGACGTCTTTTGTTGCCACTTGTATCAGCATTTCCACCGAAATCTTGTAGGCTTTACTTTCAACCAATTTTCGCTCTCTCTCTCTCTCTCTCTCTCTCTCTTTCTGCTCTTTTTGTGGGCGTGTTCGCGTTGCCTTTTGCATATGCAACACTTATCAAACGCATGAACAAACGTTCCAAAAGTACAGTTGGTCAAATTGTAAGATTTGTCAGATATTCCATAGGTAATGTTGGTGAATAAATCCGCCATAGCTGCATTAATCTTCAGTAAAAAATATACTCTAAATTATAGTTTTTTTTCTAGATAAAAGCACCTTGAAAAAAGTTTGAATAGTTTTTAATTAATATATAATTATTTAGAAAACATTCTTGTTTTCAGATTGTGCTGCTAAACATTAAATTTATAATAACAAATTAAAAGTTCTTAAATGCAGTTAAAAAAATTATTTCAATTTAAACATTTAATTTATGATTTCAAATTAAAAATTCTTTAATACAAAATAACAAAATTAAAATTTGCTTTGGAATAACTTATGTACAACATTATTTGGTACTGCATGAAATCAAATGTAGTCTCAAAATATCCTATAATAAGTTGTAAATAAATTAATTTATTGCTTTAAAATTTAAGGCGTTTAAAGTATCTTTGCCCCATTGTGGTTAAAGTTCCGGCCACATTTTTTTTTTCTCTGCAACCGCCGTTGGCAACGGAAGTTGTGTTGCATGTTCGACAGTTACAATTTTGCTACGATCTATTTTGTTTTTCATGAATTTGAATTGACTATTTGCTAAAATTGTTGTGTCAACTTAAAGTTGTTTGCGATTTTTGTGGGACATGTAGGAATATGAAACTAGTTGGTTGCTGACACCTCCGTCATTTCGATGGCAAATATCAAAGTTTTTCATGGTTTCCATTTTTTTATGCGCCATCAAAGGTAAGGAGCAATCTCTAAAGGCCCCTCAAAGTAGTTTTACGCAAAGTGCCAGAGAAATGTCAATAAAGATAGACACAAGCCCGTCCAAAGGGGGCGATTCGTAAAGGGGAGAGGACGAAAAAATGGGGTCGAGACGGAGACAATTGAACAGAAAGCAAGGCCAATTGGCTACATTAAAAGCAGAGCTTGTAAAAATATTTTGCTGCCACGGAAGGTCCTCGACAGCGCAGCTCTAGTCGTGGTCTGGTCCCAGGCGTCTCTGCCACAAAAATATCCTTTTATGATTTATCCCAGCGGTGCCAGTTAAAAGTTGCACAAACATGCGGCCAACTATGACTCTCCTCGCTATTATCCAGGGACACTTTTAATAAGATTGTTTGGGCGTGTGCTCGGCAGGACCAGCACAAGGATGTCCATTTATATATATATAGTGAAACCAGCTGGTAAGCAGCTGGTTATTTAAAATTATTTATGTGTCAATTATTGAGGTTTTTCTGTTTTTCTGTTTTTCCAATCGAAAACTCATCCTCCATACAAAAACTTTGCTGCACAAAAAAGTATCAAATATCTGGTTCAAAAAGTTGTGCGGTTTATTTGTGCTTGGCTTAGCCACAATTTACAGTTATTTATATGACTGGTCAGTGGGTCAGTGGGTTTTGGCTACAAAAATGTTTAGCCATAAAAATGAGCGCATAATTATCTGTATATGCAAAGTCATTTAAAGGCAAATTTGGTTATAAAAATATAATTTATTTGAAATGATATGACATATTTAAAAGTAACTGATAGTCGAGAGAGCTCGACCTGATTATGGTTATTTGTTGTATTTAAAGTAATTATTCAATTGAATCACACAATTTTATACTCTATTAACGGAACGAGAATTGGCGGCCAACTATACTTTAATTGGCCCAAAGAGCATCAATTATATATATATATATTGGGTGATCTGCACTTATAGCTCCTCTATTAACCCTAGTTCCTCCTCGAATGCCAGAATCTTTGTTGGGTTGAGGGCTTCTATGTCATACACTCATAACATGCATCCCTAGGATGCTTTCCCTTTTCCTGGATAGGGCCATACATTCTGTTAGAATGAGGACTTCTCCTCACCTTCATAAAACCTGAACTGTTTGTTACTAAAAATAACCAGTTTGAAAAGGTGGCTTTTTAGTCTACAATGTCCTATCAGTAGACCGACAAGTATTCTAAGCCTACACTTAAAAAATTAATATGAAATTGAGGAGCCGTTGGAAAATATTTTCACTATAAAACTATAAAAAATAACCAGTCTTCTATTTCTGTTATATTCTGGATCAGTATCAACAGTTTCAACATGTGTTTGTCTGTCCGTCTGGCTGAACTAAAGATTTCCTCTTTTGAATATAATCTATTGCTCCAGTTAAGCAAATATTGATACATAAAGACATATATAATAGACATAGACACATAACAATATTAATCAACTTTCATTAGAAAGTAAAGTAATGACTTAAAACTGCCATTTGTAAGTTGATTCAATAATATTAATCAAATATATATTTTTAAGATCAGATATGAAAAAAATGTGAACCGGCGGGCGTCAATTAAAAAATATACAAAACAGACGTTTGGTTAAACTTGAAAATTAAACCCAAACATTGCAAAAGTAAAAGTGAAGTGGAGAACAAAAATCGCGAATCATTAAGTGCTGCAACGTGTTGTTGGCAATTGTGGCTCTTGTGGCTGTTGCAGGCGCCATGGCCCAGTTATTGTCAACAGGATGCGGCAAATATGCCACTTTTATGGGCGGCTTCCGCATCCGACCCAGCAGAAGAGCAAAAGAATGTGTGACAGTAAGGGGGTGTGGGGGAGGGGGGTGGGTAAGGAACTGAGCAAGGTAACAAAGCGGATATAGTTGGAAAATTACGGCACAACCTGCGACTCGCTGCATGCCCAGCCAAGTGCGCACAAGACCAAAAGCAAAAAAATAAAGAAAGAGAGAGAGAGGAACAGTTAACAAAGAAAGAGACACAACTATGCAAAAAAAGAAAAAGAAAATGGTAAGTGCCAACGCACTGGCAAAAGTATCTTAGAAGAATGTCGCGCAAATAAGACACAAGTAGTTAATAATTCCACAGAACACTGACATAAATATACCCTATGATTAGGCAAGTGTAAAGAAGAAGATAGATAGAAAATATACAAATATGTAAGAAAATATGTTTGTTAAAATTAGAATTTAGGGATTGTGCGAAAATTGTGTATTTAACACAGCTATAAGCAATAGACAAGTATTAAAAAAATATATATTTGATAGGTGTTTTGGATTGCAGACTAAGAATGAAGTATGACTTAAAAAACTTTGATTTTTAATATTTATTTATTTTCTTCTTATAGAGATTATGTAACACAAGAAAAATTGAATTAACTTTTTGGGTACAGTTGACGTGTGAGACTCGTCATCAATATGATATCAAAGTTATTATTATTATAATCAATCTAATATTAATTTACTATTTTTTCTGAATAATATTTTATATGGGTTATCATTATAAAATAATGTTTGTTTATCTTGATCAATTTTGTATTTACTTACTTGTTTGCCTGAATAGACTTTTATTTTGCTTATGTTTATAAAATATTGCAGTAAAATTAGATACGCTCAAAGTGTTAAAAAATTTAATAAATCTGACTCAAGGGGCTAAAGAAAATTTAAGCCATTGTATTATAATTACTTCATATTTGTATTATCGAAAAACGCAAATGTCTTCAAACCATAAATTGAGTGAAAGTTGCCAAGCCAATTAAAATATATTATTATATTATATTAAGATTATTATTATTATTATTAATTGTATTATTATTATTTATACTATCATTAATATTAATATCATTAAAAATATTATTATTACTATTTTTATTATTACATTTTCTATTGTCTTCGAGCCAGATTGGATGCCATAGCCATCAATACCCAATGTAAGCATATAAAAATGGCATATTAAATATGGCATGAAGGCAGGCGTTTTGGGGCAGGACATGCGCGGCAACTGGTATCAATAGCAACAGTTGCAGTTTGTAGTTTTCAGTTTGGTAGCAGCCGGAAACAGCTGGTGGCAGCTGTTGGTGCCGCATTTTTAAGTTTTACGTGTGGCACGTGCGGCAAACATTGCCCCAACCGAGGCATGCGGCTGCTACTGCTGCTGCTAGATGCAAAACTCTTAGATGCAGATGGAGTTGTAGACTCTACTGACACACGTGTCCCCCCTCATCCCACCAGCTCCTCTTAGCTGGTTGCCGGCTTTGTTTCTACGACTTTCAGACGCGCGTAAAAATAAAGAAAAACTGTCAGGTTTGCTGTGGGCGACCGGGTTGCAACTAGGTGGTGCACTTTAAGCCATCCAGCCTGCCAGCCAAGTTTGAGTTACGGGGCCACATTGTCAACATGCAATCTGCAATCTGAAATCCGCACAGCTGCGTAAGTGCAGCCACCGATGGGAATCCTAAGAGGAGCAACCCTCTGATTGGCCCTACATATCAATGTGGAGCACTGCAGCAGTTGCATCAAACGATTCACTTAGCAATTGGGCTATTTAAAGGCGGCTAAGCAAATTGCCCTAAAGAATTTTAGTTTACTGAACAGCAAAACACATAATTTATTGACTATAAAACTGAGAATACAAATTATATTGTTATTAGAAATATTAAAGCTGCTCAAAAATTGAGCGAATGCTAGGAAATATGTATATAAAATAGTAGCAATAAAAATTAAACAACACACAAAAATATTTGCTAAAAATAAATACCATAGAAGAATAATTTTTTAAGTAGTTCCATGAAATGTTACATAAAATATGAAATTTGCTAAATACTGATAAGAAAAAACACATAATTTTTACTATCACAATTAGTGGTCCGCAAAATACTTTATTTGAAAATAAATATTATAGTTTTAGCGTTTTGGTTTGCCGGCACTTAAATCTCTCTCTAAAGTTAGCTTGAATTACTTTTGAAGTATCGCAACTTTTTTGACTATTTGCCATATTTGACAATTTTGGCATTTTAAATAGTTAAGTGCACTCCTAATAGCGTCTGAGCTGGGCAAATTGCATGCCACAAGAAAGCAGCTCAAGTATGCCACAAAACCAAGAACAAAAGTGCCGTTAAATAAAATTAAAGCAAAAAAAGAAAGAAAAAGCTAAAAAAAAAAAATGTGGGAAGCAAACTTTGAACTTTAAATAAATATTTTTGACTTTAGCATTTATACTCCAAAAAACTAACAACAAAGTTCTTGAAACAAAAAAAAAAAGAGAACATAAAAAATCGACTGGATGCGCTGTGCTTTTAGATACTCTAATTTTTGTATAAGCTTAGCTTAATTTATAATATTTTATATTATAATAAAATTATAATTATATAATCATAAAATAATAAAATTATTAAATAAAATTAAATGTAAGCTTTTGAGTGCTTTACAAAAAAAAATGTGCTCTTTTCTTTTGGAATAACGAAGATGTTTGCATTTTATGAGTAGAGGGTATTTATGGTGCAAGGGCAACTGCAACATGAGCTACTCATGTTCAACAAAATGGTGGTCGCGGGGGTAGTAAAACGCGGTAAAATAATGGGCCCAAAAGCCTTGGCATTACGTTGAGTTGAGTTGAGTTGAGCTTAAGCAGGAGGCAGCTAGAAGCTGGAGCAGGATGTGTGCTCCGCTCAAGGATATGAGCGGGCATTAAGTTTAATGCTCGATGCCTGCAACTGAATTCGGTTCGAAGAGGACGATGAGGATGAGGATGAGGATGACGATGCCGAAGATGTCGAAGAGGAGCAGCTGCGCTGGAATGGCGACATCAACGTTGCCAGAAAATTCTCTCAACTCTGTTGCATTATGAATGGCGCATAATTTAAGCGCATTGCTCAGCTCTAGTCCTGCTCCCGTTTTGGTCCATCAATGTACTTTAATATCTGTCGCCACATCACAAGTGCTCTGGCATTTTTCATCAATTCAGTCTTACTTAATGTGGACTTGAAGTGTGTTTGCAGAACGCTTTAAAATCTCGGCCCAACAACTTGTGCCATTCGGGCTGTCAACGTGTGTCCTGTGTCCTGGTTGTGAGCACATTTTGTTTTGGTCAAGTGTCCTTCGTGCGTGCCATGTCCCTAAAACTCAATCGTTCTGATTTAGTTCACAACTTTGACAGGCCGAAACTTGGCAGTAAGCGTATTTATAAGTGCTTGCAACTTGCAACTTGCAACTCGCACTGCTGCCGAGACGTGCCCAACGACAGCATACATAAAGTGCATAAGTGTTTAAGGAATGTTTGTAATGAGCATATAAGTAAATATATTCCTAAAACTAGGCATTTACAGCCGAGTCAATTAGAGTGGAAATACTTTTCTTTTTTTCTTTGATCAAATTTATTATTGAATTGCGTCAATGAAAGACGAATAGTAAAACTGAACTGTCTTAAAACAAATCAAGTTTAATGCTTACTGAATTTGATTTACTCTTAAATTAATTCCAGCTTATTAAACAAATTATGTGTAAATTTGTTACAAGTTTAAACACATTTCCCAATTATCCTGCTAGGCACTAATTTCATTTGCTGCAACCACAAATCGATTTTCCAACGCAAAAATTTAATTTATTGTGTACGATTTGCATTTGACACAGTCCGAAACTAAGAAAAGAAATATATTAAAAAAAACTGCTTTGAGAATAATACAAAGTTTGTTTGATTATTACTAATATAAAAAATACGTGAACAGGAAGTCAGAGCTCGGCAGCAGTCCATAAAGAGTGTCTACCATGCATCAGTGAAATATGGATATGAATGTGGATATTGATATGGATTTGGATTGCATTGTGTACAATGAAAATCTAATCTATTTTTGATGAATCGCAATTGAGAATTTCAACAATGTAAGCCAGACAAATGCTTCAAAAGCGCTGCCAACTTATTATTGGGCATAGACCAAAAACTCAGCGAATAACAATAAACAATTTTATTCTCTATGCTGAAGAGTAAGTCAAATTTCTAAATAGTTTAAAAATAATATAAAAAAAACAGTAAAAAAAATTAAAAATTAAATTTATTTAAAATTTATCAAAAAGGAATTAAACTGAAGAATTAATTTTTAATATTTTTATATGATTAACAAAATATTGTTAGAGCAATAAAAAGGCTACTTAACTTTGCGAAATGTTTTTCATTTGTAGCATCACTTTTTTATTATTGTATTTTATTTTATTTTATAATGCAATTCAAATCCTCGGCCAATATGTATTCGGGTCCAGTTGTATGCATTGTCCATGGCCACTTTTGCTTATCCATCGATGATGATGATGATGATGATGCTGATGAAGCTGATGAATCACATTTCGTATGCACAAAAACAGTGAGCAGCCATATAGAAATTGTCATCAATAAAATAAATTGTTGTGTGTGTGGGTGTGTGTGTGCGTGTGTGTTTGCATGTCTATTTATTTCCATATCGTATTTTGTTTTTGCTCTTTGATTATTTATTGCAATTGGCCTGGCTATATTAACAGAAAATAAAATAATTGCTTATATATTCATATCAGCCACGAATTCGTATGTTCTCTGCATAAAACATACTCGAATTGGAAGCGAAATTGGCCAATAGAAGTGCATCAATTTAATATGGATTATATTGAGCTCGGACCGGGGGATTGTCAGAGTTATATTAGTGGTCAATCGATATAACTGAACTCCACAGTAATTCAAATTTAAAGTCCTTATTAATTATCAATTTTTATCTTTTTCATTTAAATGGCAAAATTAGATATAAATTGGCAGTAGCAAAACTAGGTGTTTTTTTTTAACATTAAGTTACATTAATCCATCGTAAAGGGTATATCCAAGTCGAATTAATATTGTTGTTAACTCATTAATTTTTTGCCAACTCCATTTACAGTTAGTTTGAGTGTATTGTAATAAATAATAAATGCGTCTAATTGGATTATGCAGCGCACTCCAAAATACTATTGTATAAAATGTAATTCAATAAAAACAATAAATAAAAATATGGTTTGACAGTAAAAATAATTGTGTGTTTGATAGAATTAGAATTGAATATTGCGTGTTCGAATGTTCAAAATGTGATAAACCAAATTATTACCAGAAGTGGGTGAAGAGATTAGTGGGTTCATTATAAGTTTCCTTTAATGGGACAAATTAATAAGAGAAGAGTTAAAAATGAATATGTATTTTGAACAATTATAATAAAAGTATTAAATTAAAGGCAATTCTATTATTCGTGACTACAAATTAGTTTGTCAGAATGTCTTTTATCAATAGAACAAATCTGCAACATCTTTGTTTGTTTTTTTTTGTTTTTGTATGCAAATCTTTTGCGTCAATGGTTTTAGGATAGAATAAAGATTTTGCTAGTTGGCTCTTAGCAAACTTTGGGCATGTTTCCTGCTATTTAAATGCCTGTACATTAATAACAATGGCAAACGCACATGGACACAGATGCAGCCAGTCTTGGCCTGGTTATATGTGTGTTTATAGATGCCTCAGTAAATTAACTGCCTCAGAAGATTGACGATGAGCACTCAACAAGGTACTGGCCAACACAAAATTTACAGCAAAATGCCAAAAACAATGGCCTGAAATCTTGTCGTAAATTTCGTAGGCATGGCCAAAACAATTAAACAATGAAAGTTGGACAGCCAAACGGCTGGGATCCCATACAGAACAGGTGTGACCAGGTACTTTTGCCTATTTACTGGCCTGTCTGCACTTCATCATCAACAGCAACTGCCACTGCAATTACTCAAGACATTTCTATAGTCAACTTGTTGGCCATGATGGCGTTTCTCGATACCCTGTAAATGTTAAGCAATTTGTGTGCTTTCTTCTTAAGTGGCATAATCAGCAGACAGATTGAATCAATTCAAGTCACTTAAGCAAAAAAATTTAATTTAAATGATATTTATATTTATTAAATTTTACTGAATTTTGCATAATAAATCGACATACATTTTAAGTCGATCCATCAATCTAAAGAGTTAAAAACTGTTTAAGTGAGATAAGTATCATTTTTTAGGGATAGTATTAATATTAATTTACGAAATGAGAATGAATAAAAATTCTTTACACAAGAGCTGTACTTTTCTTACAGAATTTTACATCATGGAAACTTCAAATTGTATTCGAAATATCAATCTAAAGAGTTAAAAACTTCCTAAGGAAGATTAGAAAGTTGTTTTTAGTTTTTTATGGATATCATTAATATTATATTATAAAATGAGAATAAAAAAATACTGACACAACAGTTATACTTCTCTTAAGCATTGGGAACACGCTAGTTTTTATATATTATATATATGTATATATTTAATAATTAGATTACAATCTCAAATAAATATTTATTTTTTATATTTATTAAAATTGAATTAAGATTATAATTTTAAATATACACAAAAATGTAATGAAGTTTTAGTAATTTACTATTTTTCACTTTTTTTAAGTTATCACAGGGTATCTGTGAGCTTAGCATTGTTCGTCGCTGTTGTTGTTATTGTTGCCTGTTAGACAAAGGCGCGTGCCAGTTGCCAGTTTGGCTGCAGACGACAACGGCGCCTGCAAGCAGACAACAACAACAACAGCAAAATTATTATTTATAAATTGTGCTTGCTGAGTGAGTTTGTGTATGTGTGTTTGTGTGTGTCTTTCTGCCACAGCACCGAACACCTTAAGAGTCTAGCAATCGCCCATGCTTTTGCTTATCTCTGCCCCATTGTCAGATACAAAATCTTTTGACTTTTGTATTAAGTTTTCAAGAGGGAGCCGACCAGTGTTTTAGATCTTGTTGTTGTCGCTTTTGCCTATTGGCATTTATTGTGTGCGTTCCGGTTTAAGCCCATTGTGCTTGCAGGCCTTTTGTTTGGCAGTTTCAAAAAAACCTGCAAATTATTGCGCCTGCATTGCTTTGGCAGTTCAAGTGCAAAGCACAAACCCAAAAGCAGACAGAGACAGACAGTTAACAGCTGAAAGAGACGGAGCTGCATTTTTTTTAATTAAATCCTAAATGCCTACTATACAAATACATAGTTTGAAATTGCGTCAGGCTGTTTTTTGAATTGTATTCTATTTTTTTTCTTTTTCTTTTTACACGCTTTTTACATTTCAATAAACAATTTTTATTGCTATGCTGCGAGGCATCCACGTTGCTCTACTGTCGCTCAAATAACTGTAATAATATATACGTATAATATATACGTATATATATTATTTTTTTCTGCCGCAAATGTCTAATATTAATATTCTACCATTATTTACTGCCTATTGAAAATGACTCAGAGTTTCTAATAAAGAGATATATAATTCTGATATTAAAAGTTTAAGTTAGTTTAAGTTTAAGTTTATTAAATTTTAACATGAATTTAGAACATTTTTATTATTTATGCAGGATTAAAATTAAGATCAAACAGGTCGGTACAAGTATTATTAAGAGTATAATTTAAAGAACACAATTTTTCACCAATCTCATAGAATTAGATCGCCTTCCTCTCTAACAACTAAACTTACCAAATTTGTGTTTCATATTTAAATTTTTCAGAGAATATTTTCAACTGCAATTTTGCATTTATTTATTTTTTATTTTAATGAAACTTATGTTTTGCCAAGCATAAAAACTAATTTAACTTGCATTCATTAATCAAATTACTTAGATATCAAAAAACTATGCATTACGCTTTTACTAACCAACTAACTGAGAAGGCCAACACTTATCCTACATCTTGGTGCCAAAACACAAGATGAAAAATAAGCTAATGAATGGAAAATGTGTGCTCGGAAAACTTAAGCATTTTGAATTAAGCGTGGCATTTAAAACTCATTTGAGTCGCTTCACATTTGAAGGCCCCAGACATTTGGCATGTGCTATTTAATGGTCTTAGTGTGTGTGTGTGTGTATGGGTGTGTGTGCGTGTGTGTGTATGTGTGTATGTTATTTTTGTTGTTGCAAAAATTTTTATAACGTTATTTCCCAACTGAGTTAAGTAGCAAAGACTCGCACATATTTCTTCATGCCCCATCAACACTTCGCATAATTACGCAAAGTGAACTCTGAAAAAACTGGGGGAAACGGTTGTGCGGGGAGGGGGGGGGGCATAAAAAAGAACTGTAATTAGTGGTGCGAAATTAATGTTATCCTACAGTGTAAAAACATTGAAAATATCCCACGAAAGGCTGTCTCTCTCTGGCCGACTCACTCCAAGGCAGCTCAAAAGTGAAATGAAACACATGCTGATAGTTTTTTAATGTGTGTGTGTGTGCGTGTGCATGTGTGTGTGCGTGTGTGTGAGTCAATTTGTGTGTGTGTGTGTTAGTTATGCAATAGAAGCAGGTGTGTGCAATACCAGCATATCCTCGGCTATTTTTAAGCTACATTCCATCATTTAAGTCCACCCAACGCCAGGTGGCGCCAGCTCAGCGCCAGTCAGGCAAGAAGCTTTGCAAATGCCCGCGCTGCGAGTTGGCTTCATAAAGCGTGCTTTTTGGGTCAACAACTCGACAGCGACTACTCGCATATAGGCACTCGGATTGGGGTTATGGGTTATGGGGCATATTTAGTGGTTGGGTTGAGTTTGGGGTCGGTTCAGGTAGCATTGACGGCCGTTGATAGGGGAACTTTGACTCGCCAGAAAAAAACAACTTTTTTATGAACTGTTAAATTCCCAATTAGTGCTGATTGTTGCGATTTAACTGAAAGCAAATAGCGCGTGTGAGACGCCACTCAATCGTGGAGGAGTGAAAGGTGAGGCATGTGATGTATATGTTGCATATGCTGCAAATGCTGCTGACGTTTGTGAAAACTTTGTTACCAGTTTTGTTGCACTTAGTTGCTGACGAAGATCAAAAGCAATCTCGTTATTTATTTTGTCAGACAGATTTTTGTATTATATTGAAACATTTACCAGCACATGCTCAGATTGGACGATAGTTAAGATATATTTATATATACAAAATGTATGTATTTTCATTTTTTTATTATGACAATTTAACTCTGTTCTTTTCATTTTTTTTTTATTGCATTCCAATTTAAAGTGCATTTTTTGTGTTTTAAAGAATGCAAAGAAGTTGTAATTTTTTTTACTTTTATACAATTCTGAAAACATATTTATAAAGCAAAATTAACAATAAAATAATAAAAAAAACTTTTGTCTGTTTGGTAATCTTATTTAATTGAAGCTCTATTTTAAATTCACTAAACATTTTAGTAAAAAAAGTTGTACATTAAGAAAAGCGAAGATACAAATGCGACACAAATTCACATGTCAGTTGTAAAAAAGTGTTTCTTTAGTTTTTTTTACTGGCAAGCATATTAATTTAAGCAGAAATTTGCTGAATGACTTAAATCCATAATTAATGCACTTCACAATGCCAATTGTCTGATATTTTGAGCTGCATTGTGTCTGCCGACTTTTTTGTTCTTTCATTTTTGCTCTGTTGTTGTTGCATGTTGTTGCATGTGTCAACGCCCATGTTGCAGAGACGGATAGGATAATATAATGGCTGTAGAGCCTTGGACCTTGTGCCTTGGGCCTTGGAACCTCAAGCTTTTTATGGCCATAATGTGTATGCACACGTATCGATGTAGCTGCATCTGTATCTGTATCTGTATCTGTATCTGTATCTGTATCTCAATATAAATGCGATAGCTGCTGCTACTGCTGATGCTGCAACAGGCTTGGCTACCGTCAGCCACCATCAAACACCTCCCCAACTCCAGTTGGCCATGCAGCGTAGTATCTGCCCACAGATGAATGTCTGTTAAATATTTATGAGCATCGAAATGTTGCCTCAATGCATATTATAACAAATGAAACGTCAATTTCATACGAAAAATGCAAACAGCAAACGGAAGCAGGCATCAGGAGCAGGAGCAAGAGCAGAAGCAGGAGCGGGAGCAGTACCAGGAGTAGGACTGGGAGCAGGAGCCGGGCAAGCTCCAAAGACCACTGGTCGCATGAAGAGCTGATTCAGTTCCACTGCGGCCATCATTCGATTCTCGGTCTCTTCATATGTATGTATGGATATATATAGATATATATATATATAGGATATATAGGGGAGAGGGGTGTGGGGAGCAGTTGCACGTGACATGTTTCGTTCGCTTATAGGCAGCTGGAGCCTACGGTCATTTGCACGATGTACGCCTTAGTGCGGCCAGTGGGCGAGTGGGCGTGGCTGGAGGCGCTCGTTTGGTTTCCGCACAATTTCATTATGGATTTTTATGCATCCCCCTTAAGCTATTCGATTCTCCATTTAATGATGTTTGCCTCCAATTGCAGGTTGAGTAAAATAACAAGTTAAGCCAGACAAAAATAACTTAGCTAAAAAATCTAAAGTTTAAATAAATTCAATTTTCTTTTAATCTAATTTGATATTAACACAGAACCTGCAAAACAAATTACCCCAAAATAATGTGTCAAATTAAGTTAATTATAACAAAATGATATTAATGTGAATTGGGATATTCTATTTGATTGTGGAATATTTACCAACATCATCTTTGATTTATCAGTGGAATAATCTTCACTGCGTACAAATAAGGCAGAGGCTATTATTATATATTTTAATTATTATTAAATTATAATTATTAACAAGTTTTGATTTATTTGCACAACAAAAACTCAGTTAATGTTTGCCTCCGAGTGCAGATTGAATAAAACTAGTCAAATCAGACGAAAATAACTTAGCTAAACAATCGAAACTTTCTATCTTAAATTCAATTCAATTAAAATTTTTTTTAACACCCTAATAATGTGTCAAATTAAGTTAATTATAATAAAATAATATTATTATGAAATGAGATATTTTATTTGATTGTGAAATAATAGCAAAAATCATTTATAATTTTTATTTGATTGTGAAATAATAACAACAATCATTTATAATTTATCAGTGGAATAATCTTCAGAATTAAAGCAAAGCTAATATTATCTTATGAAAATTTTGATAAACAAGACATTCAACAACAACTTAAATAAAGTCGACAACTTCAATTCAAGTGGTTTTTCGAACTGTTCCATTTCGCACTTGAGTAGAACTTTCAGTAAACCAGTAAAGCATCAATTTAAGTTGATTTTAATGCGATACGCATTAAATTAATATAACAAAAGTTATGCAACTGCCACGGCCACAAAGCGTTTCAACTTTATGCTAATTAACTGACTGTTTGCTACTCTTTGCCTATAGAGGGAAAATCCTTAACTGAAAGCGTTTAAACGTCATTAGCATTATAATAGCAACGCGACTTTCACTTTGAACGCAAAAGCCAAGCATCCCTCCACCTAGCAAGCCAAGTCCCCCTCTTCTGGGGGAGGGGGTGGTAGTAAATGACCAGTCATTCATCTTCATAGCAGTATCAGTAGTAGCAGCAACAGCAACAATGGCAAAGTCATTTAGCTTTCATTTTAATTGTAATTAAAGCGATTATTAAGGCGCAAGTGTTGAAGATTTGCTTTTCGAGCTGAAACGGGGAATTTTTAACACCGGAAAATTGAGTTGAAATTTTTGGTCAATTTCAATTGGAAGCTATAACTTTAAAAGATTGAGAAAAACCTATGAATATATTGGGTAAAGGAAATTTATACTAAAATGTTTGTAAATATTCTATATATTATTTAAATATTTAATATTCCTATTGATATTAATTTTTGTAATTATTCTATATTTTGTATAATAATTATTTTATAAATATTTAATATTTCTATTGATATTAATTATTTTTAGTTATTATATATTTTGTATAATAATTTGTACTTTATTTAAATATTTTGAATTATCTATTATTTAAATTATTTTGGGCTGGGACAACAGGGCAACTGCTAGTCGACCGTTTCTTGTTGGTTATTTTTAATTTCGCAGCTCTTAAATTTTTGCGCTTAATCTCTGCTACCTGCAACTAGCTGGCAGCTTATTTTCAATTTAAAAAGTCGCAGCAACTTATTCTATTTGCCCTACTCGACTTTGCCAAGACAGCCTAAAGGCTTTTGTGCTTTACGTATGGGGTTGTGTACGGGGGTTGGGGTTTGGGGGAATGGAGATGAAGGTGCGTTAGAGAAAAACTGTTTCTTGTTGGCTTTTACGAAAAAGATTTGTGTCTTGTTGGCAGGCTCCTGCCCCACACACACACACACAAATAAAAAGTTTCAGGTTTTTTGTTATTTCGAAACTTTTGAGCTACTTGCAGTTGCTCGAGTGGGTGCCAAGGCATAGAACTGAGTTAACTTTGGTAGTTTACTTTCATTGAATTTAAATTGATTTGCTCTTATTCAGAGTGTGGGTAGTTACAAAGAAAAAAGCACTGAGTATCAAATGTGTTTACACACAGAGCTACAAAGGCAAATAAAATCTGTTAAGTGTGTGTATGGAAAACAAAATCAATTCAAAAACAATGCGGCCAAAAGAAAGGGAAGGGAATACTTTGACTTTCTAAAGAGATTTGCTACCTATCTAAATCAATCTTAATATCTATTTAATAAAACATATATATTTTTAATTTATATTTTAATCTGTTGATTTTATTGAATTTTAAAATAGTTGACTGATTAACTTTCGCTTTACATTGGTTGTTATTAATTTAAGCTAATTGTTTACACATTTCTTATAATATAAAACTCACCTATTTTATTCGTATTACATACTTATCTATTTTACATATTCACGCTTCATATTTTGTAGTTCACTTGAGCAGATTGAATTATTTAAAATTAGAAACTATATCATATATTTATTGATACATTATCATTTCTCTTCTATGGCACTAATACAGACTCATTTAAATGCTAAACATTTAGCTACTCCTTGAAGCGATTGCTACAGTCCAAAACGCCACTGAAACGATACAGAAATTTAATGAAAAATTAGCAATCAAGTTAAAAAAAATGATAGAAATTGGAACATCAAATTTGATGAAATTTGTTATCGAATGTCAGTCATAAAGCCTTAATTAATTTTATGCACAGCCAAAAGAAAAAAAAAACACCTATTAAAATACCATAGATCAGTTTTAATGGCTGTTCGTCTAATTAAAACGACTCACACAAAATATTAGCCATAAAAAGTTTTATGGCTACAAAGAGCGGCTGTAAAACGTATCCAGGCAATTAGCCGACATGCAGGCCAAGAACAAAAAAAAAAAAAAGATAGAAAAAGAAACGGCAAAATGAAGAGGAACACAGAATGAAAAGCAAATATTATTATGGATGGGAAAACCCCTGTGGATGACAAGTGGTAAAAATGTATAGAGCCGTTGCTGCCACTGCCACTGCCACTGCCGCAGCCACAGCAGCCATCACCAGCACTGACAACATTCGAACACTTGCCTAAATAACTCGCAGGCTCATTTTCCCCTCTGCTTTTTATTCATCTTGTTTCTTTTTAGTTCATCTTTTTTTTTCATCTGACATTGAACTGGTAATATATGGGCACAACTAACCACTTGCATGACACGCTGGGGTGGGAGAGCTAGGGAGGGGCTTTACCCTAATGAAAGTTGCAACACTGCAGATGAAGGCGCCCCAGTTAGGAATTATGTGCTACTAAATATGCCGTACTTAAAATCAAACTCATAAATTGTGCGTATTTTGAATAAGTTTTATAGCTGCGATTATTAGATTATCTAAATCTGATTATCTAAATGGGATTATAGATAATCTAAATCTGATTATCTAAATGGGATTATTAGATTATCTAAATCCAAATCGATTAGCATACTTAAGTATATTAATCTCTTTCGGAATCTTTTTAAAGATTTTAATAAATATAAAAAAACTATATATAAAATAATATATATACAAATTTATGTGTAAAATATGTTAGGCAAGTCATCTTTAATAACCTAAACATTTTATAAACATTTGATTATCAGCTGGAAAATGTTCACAAATCTATCTAAACTAAAATAAAACTCTTACTTATTTATTAACTTCTCCTGTAAAAGATACTAGTTTTTATATAAATTTTGTAATTGACTTTAATTTTTCTTGCAACAAATATTAAATATAGTAAAATAAAATATATATGCAAACATTATAGAAGCATAATCTGCCATGATAACTTCTTTTCAATAGTTGGGTGTAATAAATAAAAAACTAATGTTTTTTTGTAAATAACTATAACAATGTTCAAAATATAATATTTTGGATGAAATTATATCTGATTTGCCAATTTATATTTATTTTATTAATATTTAAATTATGAGTATTAATACTCATTAAAATCATATGTAAATATACCCAAATTGGATATAGTTTTGAGAACAGGGTATTGAAAAAGGCAAAAGTGAAGAGCAAAGAATAACACACACCACACACTTGACAAATGTGTGTGTGTGTGTATGTGTAACTGTGTCCTTGCAGCTTAGCAAAATAAAAAAAACAAAAAGAACCACAGCTGCTCAAAAAGGAGCAGGAGATGAAGATGCGGAGAGTAGATACTAGCTAGAAGTACTCAAGTATGTGTGTGTGTGCTGTGGATTTTACGCACTGCTAAATAAGCAATTTGCAAAATGTCCAAACCAATAACATAACAAATGACAGTGGCTCCAGCAGCGATGCGGTTAGCTGACTGGATAACTGGCTGACTTGGCCTGGCTTGGCTTGGATTGGGTTCGACTAGGTTTTGGAAACGTGGCAGATGCAGCTGCAGTTGATGCCGTTGCTCAAGCTGCAGCTACCATAGCTTGGGATAGCTAATGAAAATAAAGGTTAAGGCAGCAGCAGAGCTAGTGTGAAACTTTTGCTTGTCAGCTCCGAGTGAGACTGACAAATATTTGGCTTGATTGCATTGCTTTTGGCCACCATCTCTCCGCCTGTTAAGCCAAGCCAAGGTGGTTTATTCAAATGCCGCCGCACGTTGCCAACTCGACTCTCAAAGCGTTTTGCCCCTAAGGGTCGTGGTTGGCCACAAAGGGGCGAAGCCACAAAAGAACAAACGCAAAAAAAAAAACAGTGTATAAAAATTGGATGGCATTTTGCAGGTGTCAGTCATTGACACATTTGAGTTGGGAGTTGGTAATGCAAATATAAAACTGCAAAAAATACAAAAAAAAAAACACAAATACAATTTTAAAGCATTTAATTTAAAAAGTATGTTTTTAAATGTTGACATATTGTTTTCATGTCTAATAAAATTACTATTCAAAAATAAGAAATTTTACTACTTGAAACTTAATCAAAATAAGTGTGCAAAATACTCAGAAAACATGTCGTTATTTCAACAGCTTTTGGTTATTTTTGTTTACCATTTTATTTTATTCACATATTTTTTAGGTCGATTTATCAGTGATATTTTGTGTGTAAAAAATATGCAAGCAATTTGGTAAATATGCGCCAAACTTGCCTGGCAATTTGCAGAGTGTATGTCAATTGCTGCCAAAAAGTCTGTCAAGTTGGTTTTGCTCTTAAATGACTATTTTATGTTGTGGTTTCTATATATTTTACAAGAAGACACCAAAAATGCCAAAGTTTTTCCCGAACATGGACAGCTCTCTCAAGCGAAAATCTCATTAATTGACAAACGCACCGCAACGAGACAATGGTCAAGAGCCTTCATAATGGCAATCCTTTAACGTGCCGCATGCCAGCGCCTAAAAGCACACTTTGAATATTTAAAGTGCAACCCACAAAGGGTCCCACAGCATTTAGGAGGGGTCCTATGACAACGTCGTTCACAACGTCGACAACGTTGACATCGACAACGGCAACGGCATCAACACAACCGCAAAACATCAAACTGCGTTTTGCAGCAGCGGCAGCCGCATCTGGGAAATCGTTCCATGGAAGTCAGCCCAAACTGAGATCTCTGGATATGGACAGGCTTGGGGTTATGCAGGCTAAACGCAAAGCCGTATAATTTACAGCTCACCTCAGTCGTCTGGGATTTTGAAGGTGGAGCAGTCTCAACCAGACAGTAAGCACAGTGTGGCAAAACAGAAATTTCCTAAGTAGTTGGTTAAAAGGAAATTTAAATTTTTTGATATAATAATGCAAAAAAAAAAAATATTACTTCATTTAAATCAATACTTTTTTAAATTAAAAAAATGTATTGGCATCGATAGTTTTTCGAATTTAAGCCCATTTTTATATCTGCCACTTTGCTGTTTATTCAAACATTAAACATTCAAATTAATTGCACGTTGCACTGTGCAAAGGAATGAGCAGGGCTTGCCCAATGATGCATTTGACAGCGGCGACGATGGGGGCGTGTCTAAACACCTACACCGTTGATAATGGGGCAGCGTCTGTTTATGAATGCAACGCTGACCAGCGGCGGGCAAGTTGAAAATGGCAATCACAATGACAATGATGACGTTGATGATGACGATGATGATGATGATGATGACAGCACGCATAATTGGTGCTGTGCATCTTGAAGTCATGCGTCGTTTAGGTGAGGCCCGGTTATCAGATGGTCCAACAGACGTGCCGGAAATCAACTTAACACAACCGCAAAAGCGCAATCTCCCCCACAATGCAGCCCAATCCAAAAGTTGGATTTTTGTTTCTCTTTTCAGCATTTTTTTCTTTCTTTTTTTTTTGGGTTTTGTGTGTGTGTTGCCATTTTGGATAATTGGTGTGTCCATGTTGGCCATTGCCTCAATGACTGCTCCCCGGCTGCACATTAGGTTGAACTCTGGCATTCCCCCTGCCCCTCGCACAAAATTGACTTAACGACTCCATCAGCGCATTGGGCACCCAATCCCTGCACCCGACGCTGTGGCGACATCCACTGCGCACCCAGTTGCATTTGAAGACTGGAGTCAGTTGCTCCCTGTGGTCCCATAATGATGTGGTGTGCGCTTTCATATGTTTCCAGCTATTTTGCATGTGCGAAACATTTTCAATGCATTTGCCAGACTTGTTTTATTGCCAGTTGGCGCCTTGAAGTATGCAATCCAAAAAGCCAACAATAATCAATAATAAAAAACAAACACTTTTAAAACAATTTCAAAATGCATCAAGCAGACGAATAAATTAAGATTTTCTTTAAAACTCAATTGAGTGCAAAAACACAATTTAAAATTAAGTTATTTTCCACTTGAATAAATTGTAATCATACAGAAAATAGTTCAATTTTATTGCAATAATATATATACCAAAATATTATTCATTTAATCAATTGGCACAAATAACAGTAAACTATTTTTGTTTATTAACAAATCGATTGTTCATATGTAGCTTCAAGCAGCTATTCAACTCCACAATGGATCAATGAATTAAAACTTTGTTAAGAGGAAAGCAAGCTAAATTTCAAACAAAAATGTAGCCATTTAATGATAAAGACAAACACAAAAAAACAAAGCATCTTTGGCCAACAGAAGATGAAATACTCTTTTAAAAAATGAGAAATATATAATAAAAATAAATATATATGATGCAGATTCAAAAACGCAATTATTATTTCATTTAAATTCAGAATAAACTTCTAAAATTACCTATTTAAAATTGAGACTATTAACTCAACGAGTTGATATTAATTACTCTTTTAAAAAATGAGGTATATAAAATAAAATAAGTAAAATAATATGATTTGGATTAAAAAGCAACTCCACAATAAATATTTATTTATTTAAATTCAGATTAAACTATTTAAATTTGCCCAAATTAATAGTTTCATAGAGTTCAGATAAGCTGAAGGATATAGCTAAATCATACCCTAACCCATCAAATGGCAAACAAATTGAAGAATTGAAAAATATTAAAAACAAACAAAGAGTGAAAAGCCTACAACAATATTTCGGAAGTGCACAATGTTCTCCTTCTTTTTTTTTTGACTTTTTGGCTACTAATCAAAGTAAATAGCTAAAGAGAAAATAAATATTTAATTACCACTCAGCAAGAGCACTTGTAAATGTTTTGCATTGGGGTGGCCCGAAATTTCGTAGTCTGCAATCAGCTCTGGGGAATTTCGAAAGCCCCTTTTTCAGTTGTTCTTTGCATTTCATTAGGGAAATGCATAAACTGTTCAGCCTACTGCCCGCTTATCCTTCCTACCCCTTTCTACGCTCCTCCTCCTCTTCCTCCACTTCCTCCTCTTTTTCCATGTTTTTTGTTTATTTTTTTTTTGTTGTTGTTGAAGTCAAGCTGAGCATCTCAAGAACTGTTGCATACCTGCAGGCGCACCTGCTCTTCTACTCCTCTGCCCTGTGCCCAGTGCTTTGATTCGAGTTTGTACTGTTGTTGGCTGCCGGCTGGAGTGTTGTCAGGATTTGATTGAATCAAAGTATAACTTCTCCTGACAGTTAATGTAATTAGTCTGGCAGTTTGTTTGAGCCTTGCCTGCATTTTAAATTGCCTGTGCTCAGCAAATGGACAGCAAATGGCATATTCGAATTTGAGCAGAAAAAGTCACATAAATCACATATACGATTCGACACTCAATATAAGTTTACACATATCACATATCAATTTACAAGTGTTTATTTTTCAAATATATAGAAATAATAATAAAATAAGAATCAAGAAACTGCATTTTAATTTATTATTCAGTGCTGTTTACAGGGCATCAATTCGTCCATTATTCAAGACTAGCCAATGCTGACTTGTTAGTTGTAATTAATTGTGTATCAACCAAATAAAATGACAACCAAATGGCCAAAAATATTTCAAAGTTCGCATTCTGTAGTCAAGTGAACCAATTGAGAGAAGTTGTTCTCTGGTTAAATTGAAAACGCATTTGCCAATTTATAAATATTCTGCACTTTTATTTCAATTGATTTCGATGCATTTCGTTTCGCATTTATGTAGATATATTTTGTATGGTTTCGCTCGTCTGAAAGCCACAAAATAGCAGCAAATATTATTTAACTTGCTATTCGGGTTTCATGGCAATCAATTTCTGTGGCTATCTGTCAAATTTACCATTAATGGTATTCCATGCCAACGATTTGTGTACAATTATTTTTAATTGTTGTGCTTAGGATGAGTTTTAGTTAGTTGACTTTCATTTCAATGCACACACAATAAATTCATTTTAATCATCTCACAAAAGGTATGTCAATTAAATTTAAACTATCCAACATTTCATTTAGTAATACTAATTATTTGATTCTCGTGTATGAAAAAGTGGCTTTTGCTGTCAATGCCATTTTTTTTTAAGTGGCTTAACAAATAAAACTTTTAATTAACAAGCAGCATCATTTGCAAACTAAGCGTCAGTAAATATTTAAACTTATCCTTTGAACTATAAAATGAAAACTACAAAAAGTTATTCCTTTGGCATTGGTTGGCAAAAGTCAAAAATGCTTAAGACTGATTGTCAAAAGCGAAAAAAAAAGCTGCAAAGACTCTTTCGAGTGTTTGTCGCCCAAAAGCTAATGATCGCAATTTTAATGAAAAACTTAAACAACTTTACCCAGTTTGCCAGTTTGGCAGGCAGCATCTGCTCGACGGCAATCAAAGTTATTAATTTATGAAAATTCGCAAAAATCTCAAGCATTTTTTTTGGGCTTTAGAATTTGCTTGTAAAGTTGTGCGCACATCCGAAAGGTAAACTTGCATAAAATCTGCTGCAATAAATTTTTGCAGACGCAGATGGACGCCGTTGTGTGGATAAAGCGCCATTTTTAGTGTCCGCCATTGCCCAGCAAAATGGCGCCAACTAATGTAATTTTTACGCCCGATTGATGTGGCATAAAGTATGCATTCAGCATGCAAAATATAAAAACTATGCCAATGATACCAGCTTAAAATGCTAATCAAGCCAATAATCACGCAATTAAATATAGAAAATATATAAATCAAACTGAAAGTCAGTGCAGAAAATTTGGATAATTTCCAGCTTTAAGCGCACTTTGGTAGGAAAAGCTTTTTCTAATCATTTTAGTCGAAGACAAAAAAAATTGTGCTAAGAAAAAATATAACTCTCAAAATGGTAAAGAATTGGAATATTAATTTTAAGTGTAAAACTAATATAATTATTCAGTTAGTATTAAATCTCAGTATGGAAAACTAGATAAATTAGTGGAAATAAAAAACTTATTAAATAAATTTTAACAGTTTATTTGATAACTTAAATAACATTTGGTTTTAAGCTGTTTCAGCCAGTTTCAGGCAAAGTCAATGCAACTTGCGAAGGTAACTTAAATTAATCGCTGGCAAAGAAGCTGACAAATCTATTTCTAAAATGATTTTATTGGCAGTCGATTTATGTGTTTTTTTTCTACTTATTTTGTGGTCATAGTTTAAGGCTGAGACTGTTGCCAGTTTTATGATTGCAGCGCACGTCGAAGACGGTGCACGTCATCAATTCTTTTGACATGTCCTGCGGCCATTAATGCTGCGTCAAGGAAGAAGACGACAACGTTGCCACCACATTGAGTGTGTGTGTTAAATGTGTGTGTGTGTGTGTTTGTGTGTGTGTGTGTGTGCGTTTCCGCTGCCTTTCCTTTGGCTTTTCCCTATGGCTGCGTCTCAAATTAACCTGATACCCAGCGACTGCTTTACGTATGCTGTCAAATTGTCCCAAGCGCAGACGGAAGCATTCCCCAATCATCAACCCACTCAGCATGGAGCATGGAGCAGAGCAGAGCAGAGCAGAGGAAGCGAAAGCAGCAACGGAAGTGAATCGCAGGCGCCTCCTGCTCATTAAAAATGCAATACTGCTTAAAGTACTCCATGAATAAACCCAATCCAATCCCTTCACTGCTCATTGTATAAAATGTCCCTACTAATGCCTGTCAATATTGATGCTCGTCCTTTTGTGCTCACTCGATTGACTAGTTGCCGTCTCAGATTTGTGCTCATCTTATTCCTGCATTTAATTATCGTATGAAGCCTGATGTGGTGGACATGTCTGCAACTGTTGCAAGTAGCTTCTGTGTCTTATCTAGTTTAACAAGTAAGTATTTGTTGCCTCACATGCAATTATAATTATGTTGACTTCCTTACAGTTTCATGTTAAGATTCAATTCAATATTTATATAACAATACAAATTTGTTCAAGATTAGCCCAAAAACCGACACAAAGTCCAAATTGCAAGAGGTTTAATCAGTATTAAAAGCTATTTGGTTAAGTAAATATTCCACATTTTAGTCAACTTGCATTTATACTATTTACAGAATGAACGAAAAGCCAGCTAAATTTCAATATTTCACAATATAACATATAATTGAATACTGAACATTAAAATAACTTCTGCTTAGACTTATAAAAAATGTACGAATATATGCTCAAATATACAGTGCCTCAGAAAATTAAGCCCACATACGTTTCAACTAAATACACTTCATAACTATTGGTAAAATCAATTTGAAAGTTTTTGTAAAAATCAACATAAAATTAAAAAGTTGAAAACTGCAAATAGCAAATCAAAAGCCAAGCAAAGCAAACACAGACAAAAATCAGTAAAGTTTTCAAATGTTTTAAAACGTTTCCAAAAAAAAAAAAAACAATACAAAACGACTGCAACATATTAATCAAATAAATGCGCTTTTATGATGGCTAAAAAGTTGAGGCAGACAGCGAGTGGAATTGATGGGGCAGACACAGTTTGATGCCAGCAGTTTTTGGAGTCTGTTTAGACAAAAGTGGCAAAATCCATTAAACTTTTACGACCATTGTAAACATTAAGTTGCATATGCAATTTTATGTGAAAAAGGGCTAAAAGCCGCTGGCTATGCAACAATTTCCTAACTTGGCCGCCATTTCAAACTTGCCACCGTATTTTGTCGCGTTTATCCCAACGCCTTTGACATTGTAACCAACACTGATTTCATTTCTTTTTCTTCCCCCATTTCGATGCCAGTAAATTGTATCAAATCTTTAGAAAAAAAATGTTGAACCAGGAAATGTAACATTTATTTACTGTTATTTCCGCACAATCAAGTACCAAGCAAGAGAGAGAGAGAAAATAGAGAGAAAGATAGGAAATATCTGGTGTTAAGCACAGTGGATTTAGAAATCCGAAATTAAGTTTGCTATAAATCTTAAAAGCTGCCTTAAGAATTTATAGTTCTGATAGATAATTTTTTTTTATCATAAGACTAAAAGATCTTAACTTTTTTTAAGTGTACAAAAATATGTACTCTTCAAGAAATACAAATTGCTTGATTAACTATTTTAAGTTGGGTTTTAATTGTCAATTTTAAATGTGTATATATTTAATTTAATACATATGCATATAAAAAAATTATTGGTTATTTTGATTTACTTTAAATTTTAATATTTGCACTGGAAGTTGTCATTTTATGAATTAGTAGAAAAAGCTCAAAGATTATCTTATTATTTCTCATGATACTTTGTATTTTATTTTTATAGCCAATTAAAATTTTATGTACTACAAAATTCAAAAATTTTCAAAATAAAATGTTTTGATTGCTTGTTAGAAAATTAGTTTTTTTGTATTTGTATAATCATTGGACTGCTAATGTCAATTTGTTTGTACTGTTTTATAGCTAGCGGTTTTATCGCCACTCCCCCCCTCATCGTATACCCCATATCCTTTTATGCTCGTTAGCGTTATACGCATTTTTTATGCATTCGTTTTTTGAATCAAAGTTTCGCTACTGTTTGCCCTATCAGCGATGCGCTGCATTTCATATAACGATAATTTATGGCAAATTTATAATGTTGTAAGTGCCAACAAACTTGCTGAAACTATCCATAAAAGGCCATGTACACTCTCACATACACACACACACACACACACAAACACACACAGACTCAAAAGTCACCCACTGCGCTCTCCAAGTTCAGGCTGAGCTCGTAAAGCTGTTGCCATGAATACAAGCGTAGAAAGAAGCGGAGGCGACGGGGTGTTGGAGATTGGGAATGTGCATAGTTGACGGAAGACCCACATCGGCATCTAAAGGGCACACACACACACACATATACCCACACCGACACACACACCCAACTGCACCAGAAGCGTTGCTGCATAAATATTACAAAATCGTAAATACACACGCCCAAAAACTTGAATTTGTTTCTGTGTGTACAATGTGTGTGTAGTGTGTGTAATGTGTGTGCCGTGTGTGTAGCTTAGTGCAAAGTCATTCGCACAGCAGCAGATACAATTTGCAAATAGAACTTAAGATGCACACATTATTTGGGCCTGCCCAAGTTGAGTTTAGTTTCGAAAATTTAAGCAAGAAAAAAAATTGAATTTAATATAGAAAAATGGCCAGCAAAGTATTCCTAATATTTTTATTAGATTGACTTTAACATCACTTCGAAAGCTCTAAATGAAATTACCTTGAAGACTGCATACAAATTTTGCTATTTGGGAATATGACACAAAAAATAAAGTAAAATCTGAATTACCAGTAAAAATTTAAACAATATAAAATACTTTTTTAATAAACTTTGGCTGTAGAATTGATTCAGACAATTTAAAAAAAAAATAATAAAATGATTGACAAAAAATCTAATTATGCTGGTAATATTTTTCATTTAACTTATGAGCCTTGAAATATTCTAATAAAAATGTCTATTTATATTATAATGAAATAGTTTTTAGTGCTGTTCGCTTTTAATACCAACACATTCACTTACTGTTGGCCAATTTCGAATTAGGCTCGTTGCTGCCAGTAAAGTGCAATGTGTGAAATTTATGGACCTCTGATTCCCTATTGCTTTTTGTGTGTGCGCCAGTTTTGGACTGTTATTCTTTTAATACTCTTGTTGAGGATATTTCCAGTTTGCTGAAACATGTGTTAAACACTTCTACGAATATATAACGTAAATATATGCTTAGTAACTTATTTTACATTTATTTATATGCAAACTATTTAAACAATTTTGTATCTTTGTAAAACTTGGCTTTTCTGCTGCTTAATCGAATCAGTAAATCTGCCACGAAAACGATTTGCCAAAAAATTGGTTCATATATGAAAACTTGGACACAGTAAAGTCCTCGATATCAGACTACTAAATTATATAGTTAATATTGGAATACTCGATTGAAAGATGAGTTCTTAATAAAAATATCTTTGTCCCAGTATGGAGAATCAAAATGATTTTTAAATATTACATTATTATTATTATTTTTATAATGTAATATTTATTCTATTTTATTAGTATTATATATATTATTATATACAGTTTTAATAGAGGTGTGTTTTTAAATTATTAGTAACATTTATTTGCATCCTTTTTAACTGCTAATCCTAACCAAATTAACCCAATATGTGGATTATAATAACTTTTAAATATTATATTGTTAAATAATATATAGTATTAATAAAAGCAATTAGTATATTTTTAAAAATTAAATAATTACTAAAATTTAGTTGCCTTCTGTTTTAACTCCTGTCTGCAAGGGTATTCAATCTTCGGTGTGGCTAAAAGATTAATTTATTTTTGCTTACTTCTGCCGGTCATTGTCCGACTTTAAATGTGTTGTATTTCGGACACTTGGCACTTGCTACATGGCTTCTGGTGTTTTTTTTATTTATGCGTGAAATGCTTTCAAATTTTCGGATAACTTGCAGTGCTTTGTTTAGTCGGATATGTTGCATGTGTCTGTTGTGGCAGTGTCTATGTGTGTGTGTGTGTATTTCTGAGTGTGTCATTTTGTTTCTCTGTCTGTGCGTCTGCTCCAACTTCAGCGTTCGGAAATTAAAACTTTTATGGTCTTGGCATGTTATGTGTGTTGCACAACAACAACAACTAAAACAACTAAAACAACAACAACAAAAACAATAAATATATGCTGCATATATGCATTTAAAAATATATTGTAGTTACTTGCAACGATTTCAAGTAGCTGCCGCACAAATTGGTCAATGTAATAAATTTTGGGGCAGTTTTGTGTGCTTAATTTGGGCCGAATAGAAAAATAAAAAATTTATAGAATCATTAAAAAAATGTGATTTAAGTGGGTTGCTTAATAGAAAATTTGAGGTTATTTTATTTTTGTATGTTAATATAATTAAAGTAAATTATTACTAATTAACAGATATTTCATTATAGAAAACAAATAAAATTATTTATTTATTGCTAAACATTCTCATTAATAAAATATTATATTTAATAATATATATTTTATTTCACTTACCCATCGCTCGATGGGATTAAATCCTTTCGATTCGCCTCACTTTTCGGCAATTAGCAGCAGAATCTTGTTCATCAGCTCGTTGGCAACGGTTTCGTGCAGTGTATTCAGTCGGGCGGCAAGAAAGTCACCAAATTTAATATAGAGCAGCTCCCGCGGACTCGTCTGGTGACGTGTGCTGGCTCCACCCACTGCCGTGAAACTGCTGCCAGGCGAGAGACGACCAGCGGTGCCCAACATGTCCACAGCAATGTTGGGCGGACATTGAGCAGCCTGTCGCCTAACGGCATCATTATCCGTATCAATATCATTATCATCATCGTCGTCATCATCGTCATATTCCAGATCATCGTCATCGTCATCCAAGTCGCCGGCATCCACATCGATTAGCTCGTTGTTCGAATTGATAATCAAATGTGGCGATGGTGTGGCATAAAGCCCCGCCACACCGCCCACTTTGGATGCGACCTGGAGACGCGCCCTCAGCAGCTGTTTCGTCGGCGCTCGACTGGTGGCCAATTTGGCGCTTGACTTGCGCAACGCCGACCGACTGCTCTCCTCGTCCTGCGAGTCCGGCTCGTCCTTGATATAAATGGAGGGGGAACTGCTGCAGGAACGCGAACTGCTGCAAAGCTGCACGCGGCCTGGCAATGTGGCCGCGGGCGCAGGCGCCACAGCTGCCACGGCGAGTGGCAACACAATTGTGGGCGTCGTCTTCTGCAGCGTGGTAAGCGTCACATCCGGCTGCAGTTGGAGTGCCTGCAAATGTTGTGCCTGCTGCTGCAGTCCAACGGGCAATTGACTGATGTTTGGCAGGATTACTGGCTGGATGACTGGCGATGCAATTGCTATCCCACTGGGTTTATTTGATGCCTGATTGTTGGGATTGTTCGGATCGCTGGGCGCAAAATATTGATACTCATCATGGGCTACACTATTGTTGTTGTTGTTGTTGTTATTGCTATTGGAATTGTTGTTGTTGTTGCTAGCATTGTTGTTGTTGTTGTTGCTGCTGGGAATATTGTTGGTGTTGTTGTTGTGGTTACTAGGATTCGGATCCATTCCGATGTTCTTAATGCGCTCCCGAGATCTGTAAGGAAAAAATTAATATTCATAAATATCTTTGTAAAAATAGCTTAAAATATTTTTAACTGTTGACATAATTTTTTATAAATTATTTAAAATAAATTTTTCTCTTCTTCAAATTTAATTTAAATGTCTACCTTTATCTTAACTTCTATTTTTGAGATTTAACTATTGATAAAACAACAAAAAATTACTGAATGTGTTTTAAAAAAAACTTTTCTGAATAATAAATAATATTTAATAAGTTAATCAAACTATAGGTTTTTCTTTGAGACAAATTTTGAACAATATTAAACATAATTAGTTAGTTATAATTTAATAATAAGCTGAGTTGATTCTATTTTAATATTATTTTTATTTATAAGAAAGAAAGTCTTTAAAATAAATAATTATTTGCTTATTTAAAAAAATAACGTAAAATACATATTTATCTAAATATATAATATATAAAATCTATGGATTTTACTTAAATATGGGAAAATTAAAAGTTGTTCGATCAAAATTATGGTTTTAATATTTAGGAAATTACCACAAAATGTGTTTATAAATTTGTTGAATTATTAGATTTATTAAATATGCAAAAGGCAATCTTTGAGTCTGAATAATAATTTATTAGAAAATGTGTTTATAAATATGTTGTTTTATTTAATTTATTAATTATTCAAAAGGCAATCTCTGAGCCTAGTTTCTATAATTAGATTATTTAAAAGTAACTAAAAAATATATAAGAAGAAAGGATAATAAAATTCTAGCTACTCAGTTCCAAAACATTAATTGAAATTTTAAACACACAAAATTATTATGTTATTATTATTATCATAATATTATTATTATATTATCATTATTATATTATTATTATTATATTATTATTATTATATAATTATTATTATATTATTATTATTATATTATTATAATTATTATTATTTCTTACTTGCGCTCCCGGATGACCTCCTTGAGAAAGGCCATGGCATCGTAGTACTCCCACTTGGACTTGAAACGTGTGGTGCCCAGCATCTTCTCGTGGTTGAGCTCCCGCCGGAAGATCTCCCGCAGGGAGGTGAAGGTGCGCTGCACCCGCTCCCCATTCACATTGAACAAGCGTCCCAATTCGTTCCATTTGACGGCCTTCTTTTTGTCGGAGCGTTTGTAGTGCGGCAGGCGGCAATCCCACAAGATGGGATTCTGTCGAACTAGCTCGATGAGTCGGCGCTTTTCGATGTTGTGCCGCGAAAAGGCCATGGCCAAAACAGCACTCTCTCTCTTTCTCTCTTAATGTGCTCTTGCTGTTGCCTCTTTTGCTACCAACCACTACCAAATGCGCACTGCGCATGTCATTCTTGTGGTTGTGTGTGTGTGTTGGCCTGCTTCAGATGCTGCGCAAGCTGTGTGAAATGAGAAAATCGTTAATATTATTTGTTGCCTGTTCTTGCTTTGATGGTCATCAGGCCGAAAAGTATGCAATGTTTCGGACACTTCTTACTTGGCTGGGGGAAGGTGTTTGAGGCTTGGAGGACTAATGCTTGGTGCTTGGGGCAAATTTTATTCATTGTTTGTGAGTCGAGTTCAATGAACTCACTGCCTGCGTATCAATCTGCGATTGGGGGCTGATTTTGAGGCACGTCAGATATGCAAATGGAATTTTATTACACATTTTATGAATAGGTGGTTAATGGGCTCAATCAACTGTGAATCAGCTCATGAAAATAGTAGAATGAAAGATAACTGCAAAGCTGTAGCCAATTGTTAAGGTGTATCTTACCAATTATAGCAAAATAATGCCAAATTTGAATGGCTAACTTTAACTAACTTTAAAGAATCTTCTTCAAAGATGTGCGAATAAATTTCTTGGCTCAGATTTCAATGCAAATCTATATTTTTCATTTATTTATTAAATACTTAAGAAGTATTTGTTTAAATAAATAAATAGTTTAAACCAGAAAAAAACGAATCCAAAATATCAAAACCAATTTGAATTAAATTTGGTTAGTCACAAATATGAATGTGAATCGATAAATAAAAATTGCATGTTTACCAATTTGAGGTGAACGGTAATGATGAATCGTCATATATATACACATATGTGTATATATAAAAATATGTGTAAATATGTGTATATTCTTATGTAGTCGTACTTTTCACAAACAAAGCACAATTATAAGTTAGACAAACAAAATGGTTAAAATAAACATTATCAATGCTGTGATTCCGCATTCCAAGAATTGAAGCACTGCGGTCCAGAATGTGTAGGCAAATATATACGGATGTATGTACGTATATATGTAGTTATACACACACATGAACAAGTGTACATTACCAAAAGTAATGCTGTACCATTTGATAACCTATGAGTAAGAAGCTAAACGAGAGATTTCTAAACCGCATATTTTGATTACAGGCAACTCAACCATCAATATTAGTACTAACTAGAGATTGGTAAGGTACCCAAGATGTGTCATATATATATATAAATATTGGTGTTTGTAAGGCCTTCGCTTTTGAACAAATTTTTTTATTATCGCTTAGGGATTTGAATTCTGAATAATTCTAAGAAACATTTTAGAGCAATCTTTATCGTTGTTTGAACAGACCTTAACAGAAACTATAAAGCCTAATTTAATTAATTCTTAATTAATTTAATCAATAACTGTACACCGAAAATCGATGAGAATTTATTTAAAATATAAACAGATAAGAAAGGTTAATCATTAAGATCGAATAATTAACACAGATTTAGCCAAGCAAAAAGTATTTGGATACCAAGTAGGTGATTCAATAGATAATTTGGCAACACTATAAAATGTTAATATTAATGCTTAACATAATTTTAATATCTTTCAGCTGCCTTAAGCATATAACAAATTGAAGCATTGTAATTTATTTTAAAATCCTTTTGCTTAAAATTCTCAAAAAGTAATTCACAGTTTTTAGTCTGTGTAAAAATGTTGTTAACAAAATGTGTTGGGAACTTGCCATACTTACCAATCCTTTAAGTTGCTTTCTTTCCTTTTAACACTCTTTGTCGCACTCTATTGCTATCTCTCTCTCTCTCTCTCTCTCTCACTCGCATTAGTTGTCTTACACAGCTTACGTAACAGTTTTTGATGCTAATTTAGCTCTCAATTTGTGATGCGTTTTTGCTGCGCTGCTTTTATTTGCCAATTTCTTGTTTGAACTGATTTTCAATTGTGTGCTTGCTGCAATCCACACACACACACACACACACACATATATATATATATAAATATATACACGTGCATGTATATACATATATAAGCACGCTAAAAATAGTCAGAAAACTACGCAAGATTTACCGATAATATACCAAAATAATAACAAAAAAAACACTTTTGCACTTGCTTAAATTACAATTTAATTTGCCGACAAAAATGTTTATACAAAATTCAAGAATCTTTTCTTATTGCAAATTTAATTATCTTTTATCATTTAATTCAATTTTTGAGATTTTTTTCTGCGGTTTTCTGTGTGTTTCTTGTAGTTAATACATTTGGCGCACAACACTCAACTAATACAACATTTTTTTGTAGTTTCGTTTAATTTTGCTGCCGTGTTGCTTGTTACTGTTGTTGTTGCTGTTGCTGTTGGGGATGTTGTTGTTGTTGTCTTTATTAACAATATGAGCAGCACGTTGAGAATTTATTTCAATTTATTTCAATTAACAACAAAACGTTGCTTGCTATTATTGTTGTTGTTCGCCTTTGCTCGTTTGCTACGCTGTTTGCTGCCACTTGTCGCAGTGTTAGTAGATTGTTGCTGTTGTTGTGTGTTGTATGAAGGCTATGCAACAACTATTTGCCACCACAAAAATCTGTAAACGATGCGAGCGCAAAATGTACCACAAAATGCACAAACACATTTACGAAATGCGCTGGCTATGTGTGTGTGTGTGTGTGTGTGTGTGTGTGTGTGTTGTATACACACACAAATAAGCGGGCGGACGACGCGAGAGCAGCAATAACATAAACTACACACATGCACACATACACATACACACAGGCTAAGCACAATTCCAAGCTCAATTGATATTCGTATATTATTAAATTGAATTGTTTATTATACAGTTATGTGTACAGATGCGCATGTGTATTTTGCAGCTGATAATGTATTTTGTTGCCACTTCTTGGCAGCACCAGCAGCCGTTCGTTGTTCGTCGCTGTTTTTCACAACTTGCCCCACAAAACCAACTGTAAGCAGCGAACTTAAATTTTCTTGCAAATTGGCGGCGCAGCAGCCGCATGCTGAGCGCACACAAGCTACACATTGAGAGAGAGAGAGAGCCGCTGCTGCCGCTCTGCCTGCACTGCGCTCTGCCAACAATTTTTGCTGTTATATGCAATAAGAGAGAGCGAGAACGAGAGAGGGAGAGAGATATATGCCAAGGGAGAATATTCTGCCATTGTGTTGATTGCCGTCGACCCACGCGTTGTTTTGTTGGGGGCTGCGCTCGGCTCTCTTAGTTGTTCTAACATGCTGATGCTGATGCGGATGCTGCTCATGTTATTGTTCGAACGTTGTCGGGAATAGAGGAAGAGCGAGCTTTCTGCTGCTGTAAACAATTGGGGGAACTTAATCGTTGGCTGTTGCCAATCAGCACAGCATCGTGCTATCATCAACTTCAAAGAGAGCTGCACAAATAACAGATTTGGCAGCGCCTGCAAAGTTATCCAGCTGAATTCAAGGTCATTGCAAAGCACAAATCGTAAATCGTGGTTGGTGTAAACTTTTTGTTAGAAAAGTTAATCTTTTTTTTATTTTTTTGATTTCAGTTGTAAACTTATCGCTTGTTATTTATATTTTTTCTAAATTTAAATTTAATTCAAAATGGAATTTTTAACTTAATCTGTGTTTTTTGTGTCGACTGAGTTTAGTTGTCATAAAATAAACAATTAAATATCATTTTCAGATAAATGTTGTTAAAAGAATTATCATTGCTGTCATTCAAATCACCATGTTTATATTAAATAAAACCATATTTTCTTTCAAGATTACGATAGTGAAAAATTATGTGATATCAAATGACTGAAACAAATATGAGATTTTTCTTTGTTCCCCTTCAAGATAAGCAGATCATTTCATCACAAAAATCGAACAAATAAAAGAAAAACAAATAAATGTATAAGAATTACATAATTACCTCTACACACATTTTTTTTTTTTTTTGTTTATCTTTATGCTGGCTATAGATTCACATCATATCTGCGAACAATACAGAAGAGACTTCAATAGAACGGATAATAATAACGCTTGCTTATCAATAAAATGCTTAAGCAAAAAAGCAAATAAACAAGAAACCGAAAACTACAGCCAAAGGGGCGAGCACCCACAGAAGAAGAAGAACAACAACAAACAAACAAATGCGAGTGCTGGCAAAATAAACAAAAGAAAATCGATAATGCCCAAGATTGGCAAGAGCAGCAGCAGCAGCAACTACAGCATCAGCAGCAACAGCTCGTCGCAGTGCACAAAAACAAAAACAAAGCAACAAGCAGCGAACTCAGATTAAGAGAGTGAGAGAGGAGAGAGATAGAGAGAGCGCAACGCACCAAAGAGAGTGGCACTTGGTAAACGTATAGAGTGCGAGCAAGGGTTGTGTTTGCCCTTGGATGCTGTGCACAATGCATTGGTAGCAAGGCGCTGAGAGTAGTCGTAGTCGATTGGCAGAGACCAAAGCTTACCGTTAACAATGGGCATATTGTGGGAGCGCACGAATGCTCTACTCTCTTGGCTGCTCCGCTTGTTGTTGTTGTCAGTAGCTGACATTTAACAATGCGAACAAATACAAACAAAGCGAGGCACACGCATATAAACGTACACTCGCACACACGCACACAAAGGCAAATATTCAATTTGCCGCCTGCTACTGCCTGCAATCAACTTTATTACTCGCTGCCGCAGTTGTTATTTACTTTTTGCTTCTGTCGTCGCCGTCGTCTCGGTTGGTCATCTGAATGATAAGCTACGTTACTGTGGCAGCAGCGCATCAACGTCAACGCTGACGTCGTCGTCGTCGTCGTCGTAGTCAGCATTCGTATTTATCAATCGTTCTGTGGGCCATTGCAGGCATATTTGCCTGCCCATCATTTTATACCCTCCATTCGCATTGTTAGACTTATCAACTTGAACATGTGTGTGCATGTTTGTGTGTGGGCATGCTGATGCTGATGAGGCGGCCAGCGCTCGACACACGGTCCAATATTTGAATGAGATTAATTAACAACAATGTAAACCGTTGCATTCCAAGCACATATTTTGATTTGCTGTCGTTTTCACAGTTTTTGGATGAACATAAATAATTTTCTTTTTTTAACTAATAGCCAAATTTATAACTGGCTTTTCAATGGATTTCTGCACTTTATTTACTCATTTATTGTCATCGTTTAGAAACATCAAAGCTTCGATGCTAACTAAATGATTTGCTCTTTTTGAGGCAACATTTTGAAAGCAAGTTGATTTTTTCATATTTAGTGGCACTCATTTGAATCGAAGTTGGCCTAGCCTGGGCCAATTAGCAGCGATTGGGTCGCCTGCGAAATAGCAAAAACAACATCATCAAGGTAAAACTAGTCAAAAGTCAAACACAAGTTGAGGAAAGCTAAAACTTTGCTCCAATGCAAAAAGTTTGTGTTGCCTGAAAACTGGTGAATAATTTAATAATAACGTTCATTTGCCCATTTTTTTCTCTACTCTCCTTTCCTCTCTGGAATGGAAACCTCTCTAAGTGCTGAGCGTTTTTTTCTTTTCAATTACGTATCTACCATTTGCTGGCAAATTGAGGTGAAGTATTTAAAGGCAAATCGGCTTGAAGCTTGACTCATAAGCCCGACTGCGAAGCACACAATTTTTGATTGTTCCCCAGTTCCCCAGTTCTCCAGCATTTTTGTTATCTTTCTGTCAGAGACTTTACTGCACACACACTGCTCATCCCCTCCCCACGCTTTTGCCCGTGTCAATAGATTCGCTTTGTCGCAGCTGTTTGCCGTCTGTTTCCATTAAAAATCCATTTAAATATTATCTGTTGCGATTTCGATTCGCTTTTTCCACACATCGATAGTCGCACATCGCAGCGGAGTCGCCTCCGTTTTGCATCCGTTTGTCATTTGGCCAAATGACGAAACATCAGCAGAAGTTGGAGCAAGATAACTGCAGAGATTGGCGCATTTAATGAGCTATATTCATAATTATTATTTGGGCTTAATAAATGCCGATAAATGCTGATAATTTACTTAAGCTGACTGTTTGCTAGTTGTCTTTAAAATTGGTGAATTTTTGTCCATATTTCAATTACACAAATGCAATAATGGCTGGCCTCAAGCAAATTAGCTGTAAATTGTTTCACTCAAACAATTTCAATAAATTGTTTATGTTGCCGTCTCTTAATTTTCTATATCTCCATCTCTCTCGCACATTGCCCTCCAGTCAAGCGTTGAAATTGCTTCATAAATGATACCTGACAATTGTAATACAAATACACAATACAAACTTACCAACTAGCTCGAAATTAAATCGTATTTTTAGTTGAACTTTTAAAGTTTTAAAAACATTTTATTGTATATAAATTTCTTCATAGTTGACTTTATAATTTTCTCAAAAAACATTAAACATTTAAATTATTTAAATATATTTACTCAAACTTGTACTTTGGTTCGTTAAAGTATATTATATATATATAATATATACCTTATTAAAATGTCTTAAAAATATATACCTGATTCTGCTTAATTAAATGTGTTAAATATTTATTTTAATTAATTAATGAAACATTCAATTGACTTAAAACGAAAGCCTTTGTTTTAGCAAAAAGAATAAATATAAATTTCCAAGAAACACAATAAATATTTGCATAGAATGGGCTCATTTCACAGACTTGCCACACACAAATGAGCACGATGAACCTGTTAGAAAATGAATATTCATAGGGACTCCGTCAGGTTCAGCCTGGCAACGTTTTCGGGCCGCTGCTTTACGAAGTCAAGCGCTCAATTATAAAACTTTATACATTTTTTTTGGTTCACAGAATGTTTTTTATTTACCTTTTTTCGTCGGTTCACCGACGTCCATGGCCAATATTGAAAGAAAGAAAGACCGTGGAAGAGAATGGGAGAGAGCGGCATAGAAGACGCCCAAGCAATGTCTGCCATATTGTAATATACCGTTATATTATTATTTTTTTTTCTTATATATTTTGCGCTGCAAAAGCAACGATGGAAAACAAAGAAATCCAAACGTTGTGCAAATAAATGCAAAATAATATTACAAAAAGTTGACCGAAAACTAACGAAAGATGGCTGATAGGGAGAGAGTGGTGGAGGGAGGGGGGAAGTGGGAAGGGAAGCATTGAGGATGTGGAGGCAACTCCGTCCGAGTCTGGTGCTCAGCTGGTGCGCCTAAAAGCACACACTTCATTTCTAAATAGAATTTCGCAATTTGCCAAAAGTTTTCTCCATTTTTTTCATTCCCAATTTTTTTTATTCTCTTTTCACTATTCGCAGTTTTCCATTCGCTGTGCCCCGTGGCCATTACTTGTCCATTGATTTCAATTCCACTTTTTGCTCATTGGCTTCTTTTGTATGCACTTTTTATTTCTTAGCTGCCTCCTCCTTCTCCTCCTCCTCGTCTCTACTGCGGTCGCCCCCTTCTTTGGTATTTTAATGTGCAATTTAGCAAAAATTTCATTTTGATTTGATTTTTGAGCACCACAAATAGACAACTCCACTCGCTTTATGATCATTACAGTAATAATAATGATGTTAATGTTAATGGACAACTAAAAAAAAGAGCATAAAATCTCTCCAGCCAAATTTGATTTCTTAATAAAATAATGCAAATTTATTTAATATGTTTTGATGCATTTTGCGCTGCCAGTATAAGAGAATTTATCAGCGAGTTAAAATATTAACAGTAAATAAATATATAAAAGTTAACTTATTTTATAATTAAATTTAGCTCAAACTAATGATTTTATATACAAAATTCGTTATGATGTTTAATTTATATATATATTTTTTAACATATAAATAATTTTTGTTATATATTTTTAAATATTAAAATGACATTTGCTAATTTTCTCTGTTTAAATTTAATTCAGAAAATTAACAAAAGCAAAATGTCTTAATAAATATTCTGCTTGATTTATTATATGTTTATCATTCGTATATTGCTATTTATTATATTAAATAAATAATATTCTGTATTAAATGTGATGGTTATAAAATCAATTAAATTGATGACAATCTAATTATACAAACAAAAAAAACAACATAGGTATTTTTCTTTTCGAATAAACTTTATTATTCCTTATGCTTTGTGGTGGGAACATGTGAGAAACTAAGTATATTAATTAAGGGACATGAGATAGGGTCGAGGGCTAGCCAAGCAAATGGAAACTAGACAATTGTAAACTTCTCCAAGCCGTGGCTGGGCACACTCTGTGTACTATCAGGATCAATTTGGTTCAATAGGCCTAAGTTCGGGAATCGGTGGCTTAATTACGGTAACGGTAACGGATGCGACGCACGGTCTTGTAGCGGTAGCCATCATTGCCAACCTCGGTGGCCTCGGCGGGCACATCGACGGATTTCACTTCAGCGGATTCAGCGGCGACTGGGAGCTCTGCGGGTGGCAGATATTCAACGTTGGTTGCCTCAGCGGCGGCAGCATCCTCAGCAGCGTCAGCCTCACGACGATGGCGACGGAGCTTGAGCCTACGCACGGTCTTGTAACGGTAACCATCGGCGCCCAGGACGGTCTTCAGCTCGGGGGCAAGCCCAACATCAACGGGGGGCAGATACTCGTTGTTGGGCTCTGCAATCTCGGAGACATCGCGACGATGACGGGCACGGAACTTGAGCTTGCGGACGGTCTTGTAACGGTAACCATCATCGGCAACCTTAGTTTCGGCAACCTCGGCACCCTCAACGGGCGGCAGATATTCCTGGTTTGGTGGCAGATACTCCTGGCTGGGCACCTCGCGGCGATGACGCAACTTCAAGCGGCGCACCGTCTTGTAACGATAACCATCCTCCGACAATGCGGCAGCCTCAGCCTCACCAACGGGTGGCAAGTACTCGGCGGAGGGATCCTGCACGGCGGCATCCAACGATTGAGCTGCGGCAAAGGCGACCAGGCAAAGGGAGAGGGCGCCAAGGAAGAGTTTCTGCAATGAGAAATTAAGAAATTAAATTTGAGAGATTATTAAAAAACATATACTAAAACTTAAATTGCTTCTTAAATTGATACTTTTTAGTTTACTTTGAATTTGATTTAGTGTACAAAAATGTTTATCATTTTTTTTACAAGTGGTATTTTTTTTTAATTTTAAATCTTCTTTGGAAATAGCTTTTATGTGTTGAATAAATTTATTTAAATACTTTGCTGTACTGAATAATTTTTTTTAAATATTTAAATATTTTTTTAGTACATTTACCATGCTTTAGATTTAGTTCTTTCGTATTAGCAAACTAGGCAAACTGACGAAAGATGTTACTTTGTCGTAGGTATTGAACCCAATGATGCCTAGGTCCAATTTGCATTGCGTATTTATAGCGAAAATCTGGAAATCAGCACAAAATCTGGTTTTCATTACCAGTCAAAAATATATTAATAAAAAACAAAAAAAAAACCACATATGAAATATTGGCTACATATTTCAAGTGCGCATCAAAGTTTAAAGATGACGACAGGCCAACTTGGGCGCTATTAACCACTTTACAAATGGCTATGACGAACCCGGCGACGAAGAGCTAACCGAAAAAATTCGTGTTTAAAAGTCCGCCTCCAACTTAGTTGGCCACGCACTTGAGCACCATACATCTTGGATCAGGTTTTCGCATTTGAAGTGTTTTGTATCGTACTCGAACACTTCAAATAAACGTTTTGTTCGTTACAATTGTTGGTAATAAATTGACTACCGTTTTTATTTTGGCTTATTCAACATAAACAATGTATAAGAAATGCTAGTTTTTTTTTATATATTTTATTATTTTATTATATTTTATTATTTTTTAAGAGACATTATTTGAATTGTTAACATATTCTGTGCACTCATTTAACATGTTTTTTTTTCTCAAGTACCTCATTAGAACACTTGAAGCATTCTCTGGCCTTGAATAATTCTACAAATTCTGATTTTTTGACTTATCGGCAAATTTGTTTCCTGCTTTGAGCTGGCTCTTGAGACTATAATTATTATTATAATTACTATTATTCAATCTTTGAAGTTGCGCATTATTTTGTAAGCAATTTGTTGTCTTTACTTGAATGTAATTCAAATGCGGCTTACAATGTTAATTCAAATTCAAATGCGTCTTACAAATAATTACCAAGCTATAATTTTAATTTAAATTCAAATGCGTATTACAAATTCTTACATCGATCTTTGTGGCCACAAAGTTTGTTCTTTAAATCTTCACAAATTTGGCAAGTATTCAAGTGGTTTTCTTTTTTTTGATTTGCTATTTATGGCGATTTATTTATAAAGTAATTTTAAGAATTTATTTTTGGTCATAAGTGCGCCTCACGAAGTCTTCAAATATGTAAGAGTCTTTTGCTGTGAATTTTATTTGGATTATTCTTAAAGTTTTTTAACTATATACAATAGATTAAATTTAATCATTATATTAATTTTTTAATTTAGTTATTTATTATCATATATATTATTTATTTTATTTAGTTTTAAGATGTATTTCATTAATATATAAATATATCTTATGCGTCTAATTTAATTAAATTAATTAACTTAAACATCAAAAGCACTTGAAAACACAATTATAAATTTTTTTAATAAGTCATATATTTTTGTTAAACGTTTTAATTTAAAATGTAAGCAATTTTTATGCTAAATGAAATATATAAATGATTTTTATATAGTTTGTAAGAGAAAAATGAGTAAAATAATAAATAAACACATCTAATAATAATAATATTATAATATAATAATTTAACTGAGATATTTCTCAATATAATTTGCATTTAATATTACGAAAATTTAAATTAAAACTTTAAGTCCATATATTCTATGTTTTTCACTTAGCTTTCCAAACTCTTGAAGTGATTTATGGTCAGCAAGTGGATTTCCTTGTTTAACTTTATTTCAGCTCAGTTTCAACACTCTGAAATATTGATTGCAATTTATGAGTTCGGTGGGAGCAGTCATAAAAATGCGATCAGCACTTGGCAAACACAGACAGCAGGCAAATACAAATGACAGCAATTATATTAGTAATAATGATAATAATAATAATAACAATAACAGCAATAACAATAAACGCAATAATATGCAGCTGACCAAAAGTGATGCATTAAACAGAACCAGAGTCATTTAATTGGCCACGCCCACTGTCCATGTTTCGATTGTTTGATAAGGCAAAATTGTTTACACTCTGCATAAGGACAATGGCTATCCGACAATCAAGCGGGCAGGCACAAGGACGAGGAGGGTGGGGGGGGTTCTACACCTTACCAGGATATGCTCTGCATTAAAATGAAATTAAATGGATGCGCTGGCAATTTCTGTACTTGTATTGTTATTATTGCTGTTGTTATTGTTGTTTTTGTTGATACTGTCATTGTTGCAACAAGCGTTGCTGCTGTTGCATATTTTATAAAAGGCACAAGTGTGTGGCACAATGTGTGTACAGACGCAGGGTGCATTCTGTTTTCAGGTTTATTTTTTTTTAATTTTTTTTTTTTGTAGAATGGTAACCATTTAAATCGCATTTTGCAACGTGGAAGTTGCCAACCAAATAGGCCGTCTGTCAGGTCGGATACGTAATATCTGTGCAACAACAACAACAACAACAATAGCAATAACAAATACAGCGGCAGTAATAAATCGACAGTAAATCCATATAAAATATAGACAGGGTAAAGTGTTGTTGTTTTTATTGTATCTCCATTGTAAATACTCAACATGCTAAAAATAAAAGTATTTTAGCAAATATTAAAAACTTGTCATCCTAACCTCACAGTTTGGAAACACACAAGCATTTTGTGGATATTAAAAAAATGCTGTATAACTTTTATAGAATTTTAACTTTTTTTGTATTATTTGCATATATTTTATATTATTATTAAATGTTAAATTCTTTATCATCCTCTTAATTCTTTTCTTTTTACTTAGCTAACTATTTTTGGGCTGATTTGGATTATTTTAATTTTCCTTGCCATAAATAATCCCAGATTTATTAACTCCATTATTTTATTTTTTCTCTCGTTTTTAACTTAATTGCTGCATTTTAATTTTATATAATTTTTAAGTATCAATCTTCAACTCAATAAATATTTTAAATTTGTGTATAAATATGCCAAATATTTATCTATTTATCAAGTAAATATTATTTGAATAATTTAATACATCGCCACAAACAATTAGGCCTTAAGGCAGTTTCGAATCAAGTACGCATTAGTTGATGCCACCTGTGGTTGGGGTAAGCAATGCAAATAACTGTAACATTGCTGCACTTTCAAATCTCGTCTTTCTCTCGCTCGTTTGCGATAGCTTTCACACTCTCTCTCCCTTTCCCTTTCCCGCCTGCGCCTTCGATTGCTGCATGGCTTACCGTTATCTGCTTATGCTCAATTGTTGCTTTTTGCGTATGTGTGTGTGTGTGTGTAAGTGTGCTTGGCTGTGTGTGTTTTCACTGATGCCTTTGACTTGCAAGCATGATAATGTGTCATTATATTAAAAGCTTTGCAAATACGCCATCTGCCGGGCAGAAGTTCAACTCCCTGGGCAGCTGTGCAGCTCGGCTTGCAAATTTCATTAGCGTTTCAGCATTTGTGCCCTGAGTTGTTGTTGTTGTTGTTGTTGTTGACGCTGCGTGTTGCCCATAAAACTAAGACGCCATTGGGAATTTGCTTAACTACCAAAGCCTGCACATACACACTCAAGTGTGTGTGTGTGTGTGTGTGTGTGTGTGGGTGTATAGCGTGTGTAGCCTTCAAGTGCAGCCTCAAAGTAGGCAATTAATTTGTTAATTGCCATGTATATTGTTGGCCAAATTGATGGCATTTGACATCATTGTGAGCCAAATACGTTTGAGCCTGGCTTCAAGCAAATTAGGTTTTCGCGCGGTCAACACAAACGTATAATTCATTAAGCTGCACTTATGGCTTATATGGAGTATATATATTTAATTTCTTTCAAAGACAATATTTAATAATATATCAATTGCAATGAAAATCATATTTAAATCAGCGACATTTAAAATAAATCTTAATTAGCAAGAAATATATATAAAATTGCAGGTTTTATTGCTTTTATTATATGTATTAAAAATAAATCTTAATTAGCAAGACATATATATATAAAATTGCAGTTTTTGTTATATGTATTAAAAATAAATCTTAATTAGCAAGAAAAATATATAAAATTGCAGTTTGTATAGCTTTTATTATGTGTATTTTCATCAATGTTCACGAAGCGTTTCAGCTTAACGATAAATTGTTATAAATTTAATGTCAATTTTGAAGTTTTTAGAAGGACAGCTAATTAAAATTTATTTATTAACAAAATTAACAATTTACTTTTAGTAACGGCTGTCTAAATAGACAAATTAAATAATGAAAACGCATATATATATATATATATATATATATATATATAATTATATATCAATAGGGATTTGCATATCAGATTTGGTAAAATTGATTCATTGAGGCGTTCAACCAAATACATAATTCGCACTGTTGCACAACTTACACCTTTTCATAATTATAACAATGAATATCACATAAGGGATGTAGTGGAGGGGGGGGGGATTATTTTATTAATATATCAAAAGGACATCAAATAGCTTTGATGGAATATTTCATGCAAAATTGCAAAGCTATTTAAATAAAGGCTTCTAATTAACTTTGAATTCCCCAAACTTAAACGATTTGTAATGCAATAAAAAATGTATGTTGCCAAGTCAATTCTATATTTTGAAAATAAAATAGTTATGTATATACAAAAAAATGCTTGACCTAGTTTGGTAAGTCGAAGCAGAACAAATGTTGATGGTGCTTATATTTTGTTATCATTTTGGTAATTGTATATTTTGTGATATCGATTTTGGGAATTTTAAAAAAAAAAGAAGATTATTATTCAAACTAGGTTATATTTTCTTAGTTTTTCTACAGCTGATTGTGCATAACTCAATTAACTTATTATTCTATAAATCTTAACTGACTTTTGGTTGCACCTTAAAAAAATCACAATATTCCAAGTCGATTTGTCGTTGCATGTCCATAAATGTCATGTGCAGTTCATATAACACCTGTCAACATCATTATCATCGACATCCGCAACTGGCCCCAAAAAAACATTCGCATACACATCCGCACCCGCATCCCGCATCCGCTGGATACGCTGGTCTCATCAGGAACATCATTACGACCGCCACATGACATGGTTCAGGAGTTTTTTTCCGCTCGTTTAGCATATGTTGAAAATGTTCGCATAATGGTCCCTTAATCCCCAGTCCGGATTGTTGAACCTTCCCCTTTCTACACCCCCCTGGTGCTGCTCCCCTGTTGCCGTTGATGACCACTCGACGACAGTTTTTGCCACTGGTCTGCTGTCAAATAATATTTATATACTATTCACATATTGCGCGGATTATTTTCTTAATTGATGGTGATCGGCCTATTATACGAGTATGTAAACAACATTTAACCTCCATCTATCCCCCCCCCCCCGGCTCCTTTCCATTCTCCCCTCGTCCACTCATCACCCACATTATCGCTCTCAAGCTGTGCGTTGTATTTAAAATTAAATTTTTATAACTTTTTCCAGCTGTGGTTGCAAAATTTGCAACATACTAAAAGTTAATTTGATTTTGTTGACCGCATGTAAAATTTTTGAACTTTCCGACTTTCACAAATTTGCGGCCGAAATAGATAGAACCAAGGCAAAGGGGGGGTTAACTGGGTTCCAATGTGATCAAGCAGAGGGAATTGTGGGCATGGCAATCATTAGAAATTTTTGCAACCTTTAATTTATTTGTCCTTGCCTTTGGCCAATATAACAAACGGTATTTTTAGAGAGAACAACCAATTTCGACATATTTTATTTAGAATGAGTTAAATTGTTAATGAAAGAGCGGAAAATTAATTTAATAATATCGAATTAAAATGCTTTATTATATTTTAATTAATTAGTTTACGCATAATTCATTTCAGTTACCAATAAACTCCATTTAAAGTCAGATTTTATTTAAATTCACTTTGTTAGTAAAACAATCTATATAAATACGATAAATATCTGAATTAACATATATAGTCATAGTATTTTCAATAACATCAATTTTATTTAAAGCTTCTTTTATTTATGGCAAACACATAAAAAGTATTTTGGTGCATTTAAGATGATGGCCACTTGGAAAACATTGGCTAAAATGAATTTCGCATCGAGTTGAGCTCAGGAAATTGTGTGTTTTGGTGCGTGACCAGTTGCATTTTACAGGATTAAGCACTTAACGGCAATTTCAGGCACGCATTTTAAATTAATTATGCGTTATTTATAAATAAATGAAAATGCACACGCAATGAGCTCACAGCGCGTAAAATTATGTGTGTTTTCCAACATCAAAATTGTCCACCTTCGCCCCACCCCACCTCCCCCCCCCCCCAACTTAGCTGCTGTTTGGCGCACTTACATTGAAACTGATGCCACATGAGGATGCAGCCAGAGGATTTGATGTTGAAAACCGCAGGACGAACATGTTGCGCTTAAAATACTTTGCTAATTTTTCGCTAATATTTACCAGGTGGCTGTTCTGCTGAAGCTCTGCCATGTTGTTGCAATTTGTTGTTGTTGTTGTTGCCTGGTCGTTGTTGGTTTGTCTGCCTGTCGGAAATAACAAATATTTAAACGTATTTAATTAAAACTCACAAATGAAACCACAACGCGCATCGAGCGCTCAGTTCTCAGCATACAACTGCTGCTGTTCACTCTACGAACACCGTTTACAGTACGTTTTATGCTAACACACACATACACACAGACACACATTTGTACATAAACGCGGCTCAAATTATTGTTTATTTATTTACAGCTACAGTCACGTGTATATTTCTATTTGTCTGTGTGCGGTCTTCTAAAGCGTTTTTGGTTTCGCGTTGTGGCCCTGATACACTGCAAGTACTTTACTCACCCAACAAACAAACAAACATAAAACTATTTTTTGTTTTTACCACCTGCCTAAAATTTAATTCAACATAATACTTGTTCAATAGCAAAAATAACAATTGTTTTCAAAAAAGAGAAACTAACAAATTCGGTGCCGAATAAATTTGTTACTTGGCATTTTCGATATTGCATACTTTGAGGCTGGCGATTTTATTGTTTGTTCGCATGTGTTGTGCAAAAAACATTGCCTACTTTTGAGAGCACATTGTAATTTGATGCTGACTCACATTACGCATTCGTCATGTTGGTCAAGCAGCTGTTTTTTTTTTAAATATATTATTCGTGAATACTTGTTATTGAGATCCATCAAAATAGTAATTAATTAAAATATCTTTAAGTTAGCCTCTTAAAAAAGCTTAGCTGCTAAATTTAATAGCAGCCAACTTAAAGAATTTTTTTGTTAAATGACAGCGTGTGAAAAATTGAATTTATTCGCAGATGTGCGCACAGAAAATATAAACAAACAAAAAAAAAGTCCAAATTACACTACACTGCAAGAAACACAGTAGCAGCGCCTTCAGCATTTGATATTCTTTTCAAATTGCATAAATGAATGCAGAACAAAAAAGGACGCGGCCAAAAGGAAAGACACTCAAAACGCTTTTATTTTCTCAGTGGCGCTTTGTTGACCATTTGCCTTCAGTTCACATGCATATGTGTTTGTGTATGTGTCCGTGTGTGTGTGTGTGTGTGAGTGTTTGCATTATCCCTGAAACGTTTAACTGGCTTTTTGGCTCCAGTTTGGGCTTTTGACTTGCTTCTGTTATTTACCCTACTGCGTTTTAGTTTTGTAGCTCCTTTGAAGCATTCAAAGAGTGGCCAAATCCAGCTTATTTGCCATTTAACTAAGCTGGTTAGCCAAACTAACCGGAGCTGGGAGTCGAAGCGAATGCAGCTGCCAAGAACTAGCAGCACAATTTTTTATTAGACAGATATTCTGTTTAATGCGGGTCTAGCTATTTGGACAACTCAAAGGTTGTAATTAACAAAATTGTTGACTAATCGACAATCGCATTTTTAAATGATTTAAAATCGTATATAAAATTGGTTTAAAATGTACAAAAAGCCAAATTGAAATATGAGCTCAAAATACAGTTTTTGCCAGCTTACATTATGGCAAGTTGAAGATAATAATTCTCTCTTAATTTTTTATTTTTTTTTTTTATATATGGTTTACTTGTCATTTTTATTTTGCTGTTTTCGTCACGTATTATTCAGAGTCTTTATCATTTAACAATGTTGCCGATCAATCCGAAAGATAAGATTACCCGCATCATGTGGGATACACAATCCAATATATACTTCGTTAATATATAAATTATTACGATATGATCGATTTGATAAGGCTTAATCTGGCTCATGTGACTAATTGCATATGGAATAATACAATCAATTTGTTCTGTTCTGGTACAACAATTTGTTTTATTTAACTAATAGTAATTGTGGAAAATTCGTTTCTGTGTAATTTAGCTAAAATAGTTCTGGGAAAGTTTGTTTACTCAACTTATCAGCTAAATATCTTAAATACAAATGTGACATTATTAATATTATGAGACAAATTGCGTTCACATAACGACAAACAAGAATTGTGACAAAAATATATATATATACAAAAATAGATGCAAAACATTAAAACACTATATACATATATATATATATCTGTATATATATATATATTTACAAATATCACAATATGTGCAGAAACGAAAGGCAGCAAATTTGGAGAAATATGTAAATATATAAAATGAGTCTCTGACATAGTTTAAAAGTTGAATTATAAAAAAGAATATCAAAAACGAATATATTATTATAAATTCTAAATTTTAGCGGCCTTTTGGGAAAGTCGTGTGTGTCTACAATTTCAGGCGCATAAAAATAACAAATCCTTTGGGAAGTACAAAGGACATTAAAAAGGACTCATTTAATTTTTATGCGCAATCTATTCATCTCTCTCACAAACACATGCAAGCTAAACTCAAGATATCTATGAACTTATTAGATAAGTGTGTGGTGCGTGGCGGGGAGGGGGTAGGGGGTTATATAAAAATCGGTTAACTAACTAACCAACAAATTAAGCTGACTTCACTTGGGACCCTCTAACTGAATTGCAATATTCCTTTTGACAATAAGTTTTCGATTTGATTTAAAACTGGCAATAGAAAAATCGTAAAGTGGTCTTATTGGTATTAACTGGGCATATTAAAAAGGAACAGTTAAATGGAATATTAAATCAGTTAAAAGTCAGCTGTGAAAACAGCTTATCTATACAAGACAACTTATAATACTTTTCCACTTTTTCCGACTAGCCGAAGAGTCGAAGTTAAAGTTTCTCCGAATACTCAAATGTTGGCTGCGCGGCTTTGACACCATTCTCCGCCTTCCAGTCCGGCTCGAAGGCGCGATTCTCGTGTTGCTCGGAGAGATCAGGATTCTGTGTGGCATTTCTTGCTAACTCGGCATGATTGCGAATTCTCGAAATTTGTGTTGATTTGCGAATGCCATAGGTGAAGTATATGATATAGCCAAGGGCCAACCAGATGAGGAAACGTATCCAGGTGTCCAGGTCCAGCTGGAACATCAGATACAAGTTGACGAACACACTCAAACAGGGCACAAACGGCACCAGGGGCACTTTGAAGGTTAACTCTACGGTCGAAACGGGTTGCATGGCAATGCTAATGCATATACAGATGAGGACAAATCCAACAAGACTCAGTGACACATAGCGGGCGGTCGAGTCCGCGTCCGAGTCCGTGTCAAAGACCTGCATGAAGATGCACCAAACTATGCAGAACATGAAGAAGATGACGATGCCAATTTTGGTTATGGCCGAGGTCATCGTATTGGGCTCCTTGTAAGCACTGCAGAAGAGCTGACGGATGACATGGGGCGCACGCAGCGAGATCACTTTGGTCATCTGCTCATCCTGGTAGCGCAGCACCAGCACACAGATGGCCACAATCGTGTAGGCGAGCAGTGTGCCAATGGACATCATGTCCACCAACTGATTTAGATTGAAGAGCAACGCCATAACTGCAGCAAAGAGACCAGAGACAATTGTGGCCAGCAGCGGTGTCTTTGTATACGAATGCACCGTGGACAGTTTCTTGAAGAGAATGCCATCGTTGCCCATCGCATACAGGATGCGTGGCAGCGGAAACATGGCGCCCAACAGGCTGGTGCAGAGCGCAAAGACGGCACCAATTGTCACAATCCATTTGATCGTATACCATTCGACGGCATCGAAGGCGGCGGGGAATGGTGCGTCCGGATTCTGTGCATAATACGGCACCATCATGGTCAGCACGGTGGAGATACCAAAGTACGACAGAAAGATGATGATCAATGACACCACAATGGCCAAGGGAATGTTTCGCTTGGGATTGATGGCCTCCTCGCCGGTCGTCGCAATGCAATCGAAACCAACGAAGCCAAAGAAGCACTTGGCTGCGCCAGCCATCACACCGGCAATGCCAAACGGCATGAAGCCACCAGTTCCAAAATGTTCGGGTACTTGGTCGGCGGGAATGCGCCAATTTTGTGGATCGGCTGTGAATTAACAATTGTAAAATAATTAAAATAATTTTAAAAAAATGCAAATTAATTAATAATTACCTTTCATGCCACCAGCAATGAGCACCAAGGCGATGGTGGCCAGGTTGACGCAGGTGAAGATGTTGTTCATGAAACTGGACTCTTTGGCACCGAAGGCCAACAGGCAGGCCAGCAGGAGAATCATGCCAAAGGACAAGAAATCGGGATAGTCGCCCAGAAAGCTAACATTGATGGGCATCGTCGAGTTGAGGGTCCTCGACATGCTGTTGTCAATCAGCGAGTCAAAGTAACCACTCAGGCCACGCGCCACCGAAGCGGTGCCAATCACATACTCCAGTATCAAATTCCAGCCAATGGTGAAGGCCACAAACTCACCAATGGTCACATAACTGTAAACATAGGCGCTGCCCGCCTTGGGCACCCGAGCCGCAAACTCTGCATAACAAATGCCGGCAAAGGCCGACGCAATGGCAGCTATCAGAAATGATAGAGTCACCGCTGGACCAGCCACATCATAGGCCACCTGCCCGGCCAGCACATAGACGCCAAGACCCAATGTACTGCCCACTCCCAGCGCCGTCAGATCAAACAGATTCAGCACACGGGCCAGCTGCGATTCACTCTCGTTGACATCGTCCGTCTTACGGCGGGTTAAAGCATTCCAGATTTTGGCCATAACTGCAAATTTAGAAAATTATGAAACATTTTTTTTATTTAATATTTAAAACGTTTTCTTTACTTTTTTTTCATTTCACTTTAATCTAAATTCTTAGGAATAAAAGTTTTGCATTAAATAAGAGTTTTTCATTGATACAAACTTAATGGTAAATTGGAGTAAAAAATACACCAAAAAGTACAATCAATTAAAATAAAAATTCAATTTAATTATAAATTATTATAATTAATACATTTTAAATTAAAAAATTAAAAATTTAATGAAATATATTTTAAGATTAAAAATAATGGCAATTTAATTTAAATTTTAATTCATATATGTTATGATTTATTAAAATCATAGGTTTTAAAATTTTTCTACATTTTAAAATCGATTTTTTTTTAGTTTCACTATCCGTTTAATTTTAATGTATATTTATTTATTAATGTATATTTCTTTTACTTTTCAAAACTCGCAGAAAAATAAAAATCACTTCACCTGAAGAAATATCAAGCATAAAATATAAGATTTAATTTGAGGTCACCTGCCAAAAAATATAGTTATTGTTTTACTTTAGTCTCAAGAACGGAACTTATAAAACTTATTTTTAATTATTACCCATAGTAAATATGAATCTTTAAAATGATTATCTGTTTTATTGTTTCGTGCAATTAATCAAAATTTATTTTGTGTTTATAGTAAAACACTATGTAAAATAATATTTCCTCAAGTGTCACTTATGAAATTGAAAACAACAGTTTCTAAGGCAATATAATATGTCAATAAGTATTTTTACTCCTTTCTGTATTAAAACAAAAAATATGAAGTTTTAGCTGTATAAAAGTGCAGCAATTGCTAATCTTTTAGAACTATTGAAAACATAAATCTAAACTGATCGTTTAGACATTGTCCAGGTCATGCATATCTTATCTTATCCCTCGAGAGCCCTCAAATAGATGTCGATAAGCTGAAGGCAGCTGCATTTTTTATTTTATTTATTTCAACTTGTGTCAATCGAGTTGTATCGCAACAAGTTATTTTAATGGGCCAACTCAATATGATTTGTCATGGCAAGCACGGCTGAAACAACACAACTACACACCCAATTATACACACACACACACACAATAACACAAACTTATTGAGACAGAGACAGAGCGATTAGATAAACTTCAAACTCAGAGTTAATTCAAGTCTTGTCGATTATCTCGCTTCGTGTCGGCCTCTTAGAATATTCAATTTGTTTGCATAGCAATTTCAGTATTTGAATTTTTATTTTGTGTGATTAATTAAAGAAAATAACAAAGCAACGCAAATAATTGTTGCTTTTACATTTGCTTTGTCTCAGCGCATTCACTTCAGTTGTTGATTTGAAAGGCATAAATAATTCACTAACTTTATATAATAACCAAGTTATACAATGAAGATTTATTGTTTACATTGTAAGTGGGTTCTCTGGAAATAAAAACCAGTTTACTAAGCGGAAAATCTAACTTTATTGAATTAATCATATAAACATGTAAATAAACTATTAAATAAAAATACATATCGAAAATCTTTTGAGTTTAAATTGTTGAAGTGCCACAAAGCAAATCCCATTTAAAAGCAGCCAAGCAACAGCTGAATTTAGGAAAATCCCTAGCCATAAATTGCTATAAAATTGTTGAAAATTTATTTTGGTCAGCTTCACTTGTGAAATGTCATGTTCAATTATTCTAGGAATTTATATAGCACGCGCCGTTATCTAATCGAAGTTACTCGCTGTTTTGCGGATTAACCCATAGTAGTTTTGAATTTAGGTTTTATGCCTATAGAACCCGGCTATAAAACTGTCCAAATTAAAAATGACTAAGCTTTCCTATTTTATGTTTCGTTTCTGTTTTATGGTTATTTATCCCCTATATATTAATATATTGCTTTCCATGGAACTCAACTGATAAGTAATCAATAACAAGTCATTTTCGAATTTTGGCATATGCACAAAAAATTTTATGGTAGCGCCATTTCCGCATTTCAGCCAACTCATATTGATCGATGTATGATTAATGGACGCATCTTAAATTGTACTTCCCACGCAATCCAGTGCGAAGGTCAACCTATTTTATAGGTCAACATTTATAGTTTTATTATAGACTAGCGTTGAGCATACAAATTAGGAGAGATCAAGTCAGTTAAAACAAGCTTTACAAATGCTCATCACGTGCCATACAAGGGCAAGTCCAAAACTGTAGAATTAACCAATTTTATAACGCCATAAATCACTTTATAAATCAGCTGACTGAGGAAGTAAATACAAATATAGATAAATTAAGATTTTGCGTACAAAAGTTAACTTTAAAATTACACTTAATAACATAATTTAATAATAAATCTATATTCGAACTTGAAAATAATCGCATGTAATCAAATAAATAAATCGCAAGCAGTTAAAAAAATTGTTACTTTTACTCTAATCGAACGAAGATAATAATCGAAATTGTTCATGAATTCAAGTACGTTGATAAGTTCGTTGGTGTTGCATATAAATATAAATACATATAAATACTTTTACTTAATATTATCTCCTCTGTGATTGCATTTTCATAAACCATAAGCCAGTTAAGTAAATCGGCTCAACAACTTAGAGAAACATGTTTCAAATGCCAAAGGGGTATAAATATATATATATATATATGAATATATATATATACATATATATACATATACATATATATAATATATACATGAATATATATATTTTTTTTAATTAATGCACTAAAAGTGATCTTGCAATAAATTATGCATGCTTAACTTTAACAACTACTGCGTTCCGTAAAATGCAAATTTAAATAACTGCCTACAAGCATTATCAGACTTTTTATTATGCTTTAATTGTTTAAAATACTATATAGTTGATAGAAAATGAGTCATAGATATTTCCATTAGAATTCTAAATAATTTCATATCAAACTGAGTTCTTTAATGTTAAATAAAATATTAGATACTTTCATTAGAATCAAAATAATTCCATATCAAACTAAATTTTTTTTACAAAACAAGAAATATCTCTCCACAAACACACACTTTCATTTAGTATTCCTTATTTCAACCACTTACAGTTTATCTTATTTACTAATTTAATATTTATCTTATATTAATCTTTTGCTTAAAGTTCTTTTATGCTTATATTATCTAAACAACATTTTGAAAATATTTCACATACTTGTTTTGTGTTTTTGCTGTTTCTTTCAGGGCCAAAAAAATAACGCAAGTGTGTACTTCCACTTGAAGTACAAAATTGACAACGACTGAAGTCTTCCAGTAAAAGTTGGTAACGTTTTGTTTTTTTCTCACTCTTTTTTTTTATTTATTTTTTTTCATTCGAGCACAAATTGACGAGACTTATACGAATGTATTTAACGTATTCAACGACCGCGCGCGACGCGCTCCAAAGTCGTTCTGATCGTGCGGCGTTGGCGCTGAAGCGCTTAAAGCGTTTTGCCCTGCCTGCCGGCTACTAATAATAACACAATAACAACAATAACAACATTAACCACAACAAGCAGCAAGCAGCAGCAATAACAAGCTACCAGCAACAAAAACAACAACAAAAATTTGTTAACAACTTTTTCTAAACGAATGCGAACCGAATGTTGCTCAGTTAAAGCATTTCTATCCATCGCTGGATTTCCGGTTCAAACCGATTTGTCTGCATTAAATTTGTCCAAGATTTGTTGTTAACATGCGCCCCTCCAACAATTTGTTGAACTCAGCCAGTTAAGATAAGTTCTGTAGATTAAATATGGCCATATAACTGACATTTGACGTCACAAGCGATTAGCTTTATAGGGCAGAAACGGCTTTATCAACTGAAAAGCTTTTAATGAATAGAAGTCTCCTTGAAATGAATTTTAAGGTTTATAAATAAAATAATAAAAAAAAAATAGATATATATATATAAATGAATTGCTTGGCAGCTATAGCTTTTAGCGAACATATGTTTAGGGTATTTCCCAGTCGAGTTCACAGTTGACTTCTATGTGGAACCCGCAGTCGTCTGGCACTCGTGCCACAGATTAGCCGAATGGTTTTGATACTGGTTGCATACTATCTGGAATATATACGTTAACAGCTTGTTAAGTACATTGTCTGACCACTTAACTGGCACTTGTAAACGCTTCTCATATGAAAAGCTAGACACGTCCGCCCATCTTTCAGTCCCAACCCATCTGCAATCGACGAACTTAAGTAAATTGTGAAAGTAAAACACGTAAAATAATATATAGAATGGGCACTATTGACAGCTGTTGGTAGTTAAGTCGATTTTTTTTTACTATTATGAATTAACCTTGACACAGTTACTCGTTGGAGGGAGTAAAGAGTGGGTGGAAGACGCACTTCAGATCATATAAACAGATATCAGAAACAATGGGAAAAATCCCCATTGAGTAACTCTATTATTTTTTAAAATAATCTTTAAGTTTTTTAACTATTATTTTAAATGCACTAAAGCCAACTTAAGATCTGATGTTTTACAAAAAGCAGAAAGACTTACGAAATAAAAATTTTATGTTTTATATATTTTTATTATTTCACAATTATTTATAAATATATATATATATATATATATATAAATTAAATATAAATTTAAATAAAATAAATAAGGTTGCTAAACTTAACCTTATATCAATCAGAACTAAATAGAAGATAACAGCATGCAGAATAATAATATTTTCAGTAAAAAAGGTAAAAACCTAAATAACAAAATTTGCAACGAACATCGGTAATTTTCCATTGGCAGTTTTGGCACTCAAATTACAACTGTAGACAGTATGGCGAAATTGGTAATCATCACAAACAACAACACGAGAGAACAACACGTCAACAGCAACCAGTTAACATCAACTTGACCAACCGATGGCTCTAAAAAAGACTCCAGACTGGCAGACCTCGAGCAAGATCAATGACTTGTCGCATTTGTTTGGGGTTTGTTTTGAAACAATGTTGAGCTTCAAATGTTAAAAATACCACAAAAAAACAAATGCAATGCAACACGCCGCAAAAACTAGAAATAAAAATTTAATTTGCCAAAGCGAGTTTTTTGACCTAAGTTAAGTTGACAAGCCTAGTTAGCGTTTAATGACTTCAAATGAAATTGAGAACCCAACCGAACTGATCCGACTCCGCTCAGCTCAGTGCAAAACCAAAACCAAATCAATCCAATCCGATCCAACCACATTAAGCAATCACTATTTGAGTTTCTAGTTAAGCACTTCGTCGATTCAATTCACAGCTCGAAGAGATCTTTTGACGTCATCAACAGGTCGGCAACGGGTGGGGGCACCAAGTAAGCCAGGGACGTCATAGATACAAATTACCAATGAGGCAAATTACCATATCGAGTTTGCTTGCTAATTAATTAATTCAATTGTCTGCAAATATTTACAGCAATCATTGTCACCTTTTTACTACATTTGCCAATAATTTGTTTGCTTCTTAAGTTTTGTTGACACCTTTACAAAGTGCTAACTATTTTTGATTGCCAGTTGATATTATTATCAATTAAGTTAGGTAAATATAAATATAAATATAATTATCTTCGAAATTTCGTTTAAAAAATATTTGTATTGCAAAGTTGACATTTATTATTAACATATATCTTTTTTACGTTTAATTTATGAATCATTGAAGCAGGTTTTTTTAAATCTATTTTTTAAGACTGTCTGAAGCAGTTAATTGTCAATAATATGGTGAAATTTAGCAATTTTCCAATGATTTCATAGTGTTATACAATTATTTATATGTCTAGAAACTGAAGCCTTTTTTATGATCCCCCCACTTGGACGACTTATTTTTGTCTGAGCACCGAAAGAATTAACTTCTTATAGATGTAGACTATATGACTTTTAGAATGCGCAAATGATGATGATACATATATTAAAAGCTTCAAAGCTAACACGCGTTAGCCAAGTGCAAAGTCGGCCTCGGGCCCATAAACGTTGATTCCCTTTATGGCCAATGCAATTAAGGTAGGCACCATTCATCTATGAGGCATTTGCTGCCAGACTTGCAGATAAGACTCAGATTTCAGCTGTGTATGTGTGTGTGGTTGTGTGTGTGTATATTGGCGAACATAATTTTCATGTTGAGTCGACGACTTTATAGCATTAATTTCGCAATTGGCCTGCTTGGTTATCTTAAACTCAGCCCATGCGGTGACATTATATGGCAATAAGTCTGTGTTATTATTTGGAATGCAAAGACACATTTGCAATGGTCTTGTTTGGATAAAAATTGAAGTACTTTCTTTTCCCTCAAATAAAGGGGTGTCTTCGATCTTCGTCAGGGAAGGGTTTGCTTATTAAATGACACACTTAAAAGACTTTTAATAACTATAAAAATAAATAAATAAATATTAGTTCAATATTTTTTATCAAGTGTCTGCACAATAATTAGTGCTATTTTCACACCCCCATCTTGATTGAGCCACTGCTATCTAAGCATATAAAATTTATGATCTGCTTTATATACGCGTTTTGTGGCAAATATTTACAGAGTTTCGACAAGAGCGGCTCGTGATGACAATTTATAATTCTTAGTGATAGTTGGCACTATATTTGAAGACTTGCACTTTAAAATGGTGGAAAACTGATTTGTAATATGTTTGAATTAGATTAGATTTCCCTTTTTTATCTTGTGACTGCCATCATTTAACTTTTTCTTAACTCAAATTTTAAGAATTAATGGAATTAATTGATAAGCTAACATTAGAATTATTACTTAAAACAGTTTTCTGAGGGCAAATCTTAAAAAGGGCGTTTATGTGGGCCCGTCAAGAAACAATGAATTTGGCAATGATGATGAAAATAATACCCTGTTTTAAATTCAAGAATATAGTGTTCATTCAAGGATCTTGGACACATTGATAACCCAATAGGACCAAGTGGAAAAAGTTCTCATCTTTCCGCTCGAGAACATCTCGCAGCGAAGTTGTGCGAAATAATGAGCTGCAATGAGATCTCAGAGAGATAATGACAATTAATGCAGTGGGTTTTACTTTAAGCCATCGTAAAGGTTATTTTAGGTTGCATTAAGATAAGAATACTAAAAATTGACAAAAGAAAAAATAAGTTTATATTTGTTTGCGGTGCATTCTATCCAAGTCATATAATTATTTACTTTCGAAAGCTCGAGAATAACGTCAAGTTCAAATTAGGGAGCTTATTTTTCCAATGGAATTCTGTTATCTGATACAACTCTTCTACATTAACTCTTATACATAGTGTACACTATCCAAACTAATATCAGATAAAGATATGGAAAATTAAATATTAATGTTTTTACCATAAGATATAAGATATAAGTTAGATGATATTGTTATCTAATAATGCTATTGATATAGCTAATATTTTAAGTTTAGATTCTCTTCTTTATAAATGCGATTTATTTAAAAACTCGAATTTATAGTATAATAATAAAACAGTTTTATGCTGAACATTTTATTCGCAATTAGATATAAGTTAGAAGTTATAGTAATTGAACATTAATTAATGCTTTTGATATTTTAAGCTTTGTAACTGCTAAGTTATAATTGAATTTTAGATTGTCTTCTTTATAAATTGACTTGTTTAATAGATATATATATGTTTCAATTATTAAGGGATTTATGAGAGCTATGTGAAGAACCTTATAAATTAGTATCTCATACTCTCTCTATAATACGAAAATATATTCTTACTTTTATACATATAGTACAGCTTAATAATAGCAATGCAACTCTGTTTAAATTGGAAAAATACAGTGATTTTATCTCTGCTTCTAATAATTAAATCTTGTACTACTAAAAACACAATATTTTTCGCTCTAAATACCCATTAGTCACTGAACTCTGACTGACTACGCCAAAACAAATAAAAAAAATATCACAATATATATATATACTATATATATACTATACTACATATATATATATATTTGCTTTGTTATTTTTGGAAAGTTTAAATTATGTTGAAGAGTAGAGTGTGGACATTTTCGTTACAATATATATATATATAAATTCATAAAAAGAAAAAAACCCAAATTGAAAAGAAAAAAATGCCAAACACAGATTCGTTGTTCAACTGGTGGATGTGGATGTGTATGTGGATGCGGTGCAGTTTACAACAACGACTTGTATTTAAATGCGGCTTTTTGAGTGCTCAGTGTGGCTTGCAAATTGTTTGTGACTCTGAAGCACCGTATGCTGTGCATTACCACATTTAGTCGTATTAATGGCTAGAGAAATGAACGGTGCTTTTCCACTGCCTACGACTGCTATGGAAGCATTCTTGACATTTGCATGCCGACTGCGAATAAGTCAAAGGCTCTGGCAAGGGTTACTCAAGCGAGATAATTACGACAAAATGTTTCTCAACTGGAAACAAAAAAAAAAAAAACAAAATAGCCAAACAAAAATTTTCATAAAGTATTCTGTAGTTGGTATAATGAGCTCTCCTGTTTACCTGTCTTCTGACATTTTTCTAGCTAATTTTTCCATTAGACTGTTTTGTCCACTTCAAACTAAAAGGTTTCGCTTTTTTTTTTCCATTTTTTAATAATGTATTTTATAAGGAAAGTGCAATTGTCATTTGTTTATTACTCATATCAATTACAATTGCGAAATCAAAAATTTGACTTCAGTTGAAGTTTAATATATTTTTATTATTTAATTGGGCTTCTGAGTTCCATTCTTCCAAGAAGACCGTTTCTAACAAATTTTTGCAAACGTACTAAATCAGCGTAATTTGATAAGGATAAATACTACAATGTTTCACACTACTGTAGTGTAATAAAAAAATAATTAATCAGCAGACCAATTTGACAGGAGATATACATATATACATATAGTTTGTATGTATTCCAGTTTTTATTGGAATAGCATAAGATAAATGTCCTCGAACTGTACTCGTGTCTAAATAAATATCAAATATAATCACGTCAAGATAATTAATTCGATTACTTTAATCAGTGTTAACATTTTGAATTTGAACTATTTTGTTGTCAGGTGGTCTTAAGTGGTTCACTTTCAATAAACACTTTGCAATTGAGTGAGAGACTTATACCTTTATCAAAATAGAAAACCCTGTATACCAACATAATCTCTAAATAATTGTAAAAAGAAAACGAAACGCTAAATTGAGTGCCTTTTTTCAATAAGCAAACACTCAAAACAGAAGAGAGTGAAAAATGATTTACTAAGCTTGGCAAAGGGGTTTTTAGTTATTTAAGCAAAACACTCGAAACTCGAAACAGCACAAATTTCAAACACGCGACGTCCCCAAATATATAATAAAGAATGAATAAACATTTTGTCCATAAAAAGCACAAAATGACACCTTTATATAAAAAATAACAAAAAAAAAATAAAAATAAAAAAGAAAGTAGTAAAATATTAAGTAGAGATAGAAAATATGCGTCTAGTTGAAGTGCAAATACTCTCACAGAAACTTTACTCTAAAAACTATATAAAAAATCTAGAGAAGTGTCTTAGACAAGTGCAGAGCCAAAATAGATGAGACTCAATTAGCAACCACAAAAAACTACTTTTAATAATGTTTGCTTGATTATAATTTACATTTAACATTTATAACTTTACCTATTTGTATTTCGTTTATTTTAAACACAGTTTATTAAGTTATCACAAAATGCTTCGATTTATTTACAATTTAGAGCGAAATGCACTCCACGATAACTTTGCGGCAATATTTTCACAAATTGTTATGCACTTTTATTATATACTTAAAAAAAAACACACACACTGAAAGCGCCACCCGGATTTGTAAAGTGACAAACTGAAAACAAAAAGGAAACAATTCGAGGCGTATATTTACTTATTGAATTAACTTAACATTCACGTTTCTTTTAATTGTATTTCATACATTCGCACACTTTGCCCCGTTTCTTTTGTGCCGGATTAAGTAAAACCCAATTGATGCGAAATTAAATGCAAAATATTATTAACATGCCAAATTAACAAACCGAACTTGTTTAACAGTTCGCGAGAAAAGTTAAAAAGACGGACGAAAACACGAAGCCAAACATAACCGTTAAAACACAAAAGAGAAGAAACAAGAACAACCTCAAGACAGAAAACGTTGATTGTTTTGTATATTTAACCTCAAAGCTACCCTTTAATTTTATCTTTTCACTGACAGTAAGTCTGAAGACTAAAAATATTTGGTTTACGTGTGCTACTTTTTTCAATTATAAAGCTCTTTATAAATTGCCATTTAATTGCTCCATTAAAGTTTCACTTTTAATTATTAAGAACACTCACATATTTACAGGGTATTAGCAGCAGTTCAAAGCTGCTAAAATGAATTAATTTTCAGAATTTTACCAATGTTGCCAGATTATAAATAATGAAGCCTTCAGCAAAGGTAAACGTGATATTATCAAATTTTATTGACAGCTATATAAAATGCATTCCAATTCGCCAAACAAAGTGTAGAAATGTCACAAATAATAAATAAATAAATGTACTAATATAGCAAATAAATAAATATAACTATCAAAATGTACACCTTTTCTACAAAGATGATTGACTTATTTATACAATTTAGATATTTGTTAGATAAGAATAAGTATAATCGGTCTTTTATGTTGTGTATTGTCTAAGTGAATTATAATTGCAATTGCGTGCATTTAAATTTTAAATACAATTCGCTTGGTTTCTACACGATTTCTATGGAAGATTGAAGTAGCCACGCTTCAAGGTAAACAAGTTAAAGTTTACAGGTAACTAATCTAACTTGTGCTATACAATTTGTTGGCTAAGAAAAAACTTGAAAATATCCCATGTAAAAAATAGTTTCTTGACCAACTGGCCAACGCTCAAAAATCTTTAACTTAAATGTTTAAACCTACATAGTCAATTGTATATTTAGGAGATATTATCTGACTACAGAGTATATAACCAAATAGCTTAACATTTTTTATACTTTTATTTCCCACACATTATAAAATTAGCAATGAACCAAAAGGTAATTTAAAATAATTGTGTTTGTATGTAAAATTATTAGTATTAATTAATTGCATTTAATATTACTAAACAAATAAAAAAGAAATATATGCATTTATGGCATTAATTGTCAATGTGGGAATGTGGAGAAAGGGGTCTTTTAGGCCTATGGGATCGGATTTCAATTACAACGGAAATTATTTGCCATCTGTTTGCTGTTTGCTTTGATAAATGTAACAATTTCCCATTCTTTGCTTGCTATTGTGATAAATATATCATATGTCAGAAAATATATATTTATTAATAACATGGCAAGCATGTTATTAAAAAGGAAAAACTGATACAAAAAACAAATATTACCAACAAATTAAATTAATTAACAAAAAAGATATCAAGTCAATGGACATGTCTAAAAAAAAATCCATATAATGAAAAAAATGGTATTCACTAATTGTAGACTCACACAGAGTATTGAAGTGACTAACTGAAGATAATTTAAAGTAGTTAAAATTGACACTATAATAATATTAATAATAAATAAAAATAATAAGTGTTTCACACAAATAGAAATTTTTTATTTCCTGTTCCCCTTGACTTTTCCCACATGAACATCGCAGAATTCCCATTCACCAATAAGCCATTCATAAATTGAGGAAACAATATAACTCTTGGCTACCTCAATTTATTATCGGCTCAAAATGCTAATCAATATTTTATTGGATTCCACACCGTTTATTGTTTGTGTTGGGCTCGCTAAATAATTTATTTAGTGAAATTATATATATTTAAAAGAGGCCCAGCCCTAAAAGTAAGTGCTAACAAGTCTGACATGCTTCAGTCCGTTAATAATATATATTTTTCATGCACGAGCCTTCAAAATTTATATTATAAACAATTTGTTCAACAAAAATCTTGCTTACATTTATAAGGCTTGGCATTAACTGGCTTATGTTTACTTTAGTTTTATCAATATATAAATTAAATGTAAATTATAAAAATTGTTAAGAGCTCTTTCAATTAAGAAAGCATTTTCTTACTATTGAATTTTAATTATCAATATATAAGAAATAAAATGACATTTTAACTAATAATTTGATCCGTTTTTTAACTAACTTTATAAATTTGTAGTTAGAAATAAAATTATGTGTTTTTTCTATAAGCTTTTAACAACAATAATTAAATATATCAATATATATGTGTGCGTTCTAGTAAACATATGCTGAATAATTGTCATAGTGATATATTTTATAGAAACACGCCCACCAACTAATCAGTTGCTATAAATTACACAATTTTCGGCCTATTAATATGCATTGCCTATTTGCATGAAACTTGTTCAAATAACTTCAGTATGTTGTTGAACTGGTTCTGTGGGATGAACAAAATATTTCGTAGCCAAACATGCCAAAAATACTTTGGTTTACCCCCCTAGGAACCTATACTCCCTTGGAGCCTTTATAATTTTTAGACAACTCCTCGCAGATGCCTCAACAAATAACTTAACGAGTGATTAGCAGCCCAAAAACTTTACAGCATCAAAACTTGCTTTGGTTGCGTGGCTGCTAAATTATACAGCACATTTCAGAGCATAAATTATTAGAACATTTTTGGATGACTTTCGGCACCCCCGGGCCAGGCTAATGAAAACGCTGTCTACACATATTCATCATCACAAAATTGCCTATGCAATTTTCCCCTAATGATGGCAAAACTTTAAATAAGTCCCAAAACAAGCCCATGAAAATTTATTCTAAGCAATTAGATTCGCATTAATTGCTGGCAATTGTTGGTATATCGCTTGGTATACCGCTTACACTCACAGAAAAATGCTGAACTATTTTTTCACAATTAAATTATTTATTACTATTATAATAAAAACTAAACTTAAAAGTAAAACGAACACTTTTTTCTAAAAGGGTTCACTCAACACTTGTCAACAGAAAACAAACAAATGCACATTCACATGTAAAGAACATGTCAATGTGACTGACTTAATTACAGTGTATTTTTTATCTGAACTACAGATGCATATCAGAGACAGGTGCGGCTGCCCAGACGCGGAAGAGATACGACTATATTTAGAACTAGCACATTGTGCTAAAATTCCAACAATTAGAATATAACTAAACTGACTGGCTAGTTAAGTGCGAATTGTGGCTATTTATTCAGCCACTAAATGCAGATCTGACTGATTGCGACAATGACACATTTTGGATTGGGGTGCATTGGGGCAAGGGCAACAATGGAAAGTGTCTGCCATTGTCAGGGTCTGTATAACTCATAGAAAACAGCTAATAAGCAAATACAAAATGAGTTATTCGTACAAATCTGATTATTCATAAACAGGTTTGTGTTATTACTGAAAGTGCTCAAAAGTCAGGCGCCAAGTTTTTGTATCCATTTTGATTGAATAATATTTTGATTAACAATAAAATAATAAAAGGCTGTTTACAGACTTTTTTCAATGAGATTATTGAATTTCTCTTACATATTATACAAAATGAGTCACTTTCATATATTATAAATAAGAATTTGCAATTAAGTTTTTAGGGGTTATTGAAAGCAATAAATAAGGCAATGCAAATTGCAAACAACGAATTTTACAAAGCAAATTTTGAGCATTTACAGAAATAATTTTAGTTATTATTTATTCATTAATTGTATTATAATTATTATGACTCTTACCACAATAAGAATACAAAAATATGCCACATAATATCAGCATAAACATTTTCAAATTATATATTTTATATGATTCTTTGTTTGATTTATTTATATTGAAATCCGTATTGTTATTGTTATTTGAGTAATTGTTATATATGAATGAATTTCGGTTTTATTTGGTCAAAACCAGTTGACAACTCATTTCAGGCTGTGTCATCAACGTTCAGTTATGGCCATAAAATTGTATGCCAACAAAGCCATAAAGCCCAATAAATTTTATTTGTGCTTTACAACATTTGCATACTCTAGCTAAAAAAAAAATGTTGTTTAGAAATCCTTGTTTTTAAATTAAAATCATTGTTAATTATTTTGTAGTCTGAAAATAGATAATTTTAAGCTGAAGTTCTTAAACTTATTCTAAACCGATTTAATAATAAATTATATTTATAGGCAAAAAAAATTTTCAATTTGCCGAGTGATCAATTAAGAACTAAAAATTGTACACAGCTACGAGTATATTATATTTAAATATTACTGTTGGATGATAATATCGATTTGGAATTTTAAACACATGCAAAACGCAAAAATATAATAAAACAAGTTTTTTTTTTGAAACGCGACCGAGTGCGGCAATTGTGGGCGTTGAACTCGCGAGAGCCGCAAAACAAATTAAAAAACCGAGTACATATGTGAAGGCAACTGACAAGAATTAACTGTGAATGACAACAACTACAATATCAATATATAACAGTTAGCAACCAACCTATAGCATAATTAGGTAATTGTAGTGACATAATATAAATGTATCTAAACTTGTCGTAGCTGCAATGCGCAGCAATTCCCATTCAAAAGATGAACAAATAAATCGTAATAAATTGGCAAACTAACTAAAATCCAAATTTATAATCTGAAACTGCAAAATAATTCAGGATTGATTTTCTGATGAATTTTTAGTTAATAAATAAAGTAAAACTATTATTACTTTTTTGAATGTGCATTTTTTTAACACAAATACTTAATATATGCGTGAGTTGAAAACGATTGTAAGTTAGACATATTTTTTTTAATTCCGATATAAATACATATATATTTCAAACAAAAACTTAGTGGCAACAATCTATGTGCATATTAAATGCAACTTATACTCTTAAGTTAATTAAGTCTACACATATACATTTTTTTTTTTTAATAATGCATGCAATACGCCGAAATCGGATGAGATTCCAAGATATGACATTAGATTACATATTATATTCAACGCGCTGCTTCGAGGTGGAGGGCAGCATAGTTTTTGCCTGCTGTTGGTGCTGATTGTCGACGGTTGATTTGCCGCCCTGCTTTTGGTAGACCAAACCGGCAACGCCTGGAATGGTGTTGCAGCCAACGCAGGCATGTAGCGTCTCATGGATGAATATATCACAATCGATGCAAAAGAATTGCTTGCAGTAGCCGCACTTGAACACACTCTTGTCCGTCAACCCGTTAAGCACTTTGATGCAGGCATAGCATTTGCGCAGACTGCCGCAATCGGGGGCCGCCGGTGGCACCGACTCAAATGGCAGCTCCTCAAAGTTGGGCACAGGAAACAGATGGTGATAGGAGCGTGCCAGATGCGGTGCGGAGACGAGAGTCAGTCCACAGCACTGGCATTCGACGGGCAGTTCACAGTACTTGCTGTTGCATTGAGGACAATGATGACCGGTCGTGGACAGTTCGCTGGGCTCATCGAGATTCTCGATGTGACACATGCACATGGAGAGCGGTTCATCCTTGCCTTCGACCTCGTTCTTGCTGTGCGGAAAGCCCATGCGAATCAGTGAATTGTCCTGCGTCTTTGCAGCCGGTGGCGGATCTACCTGCGACAACAGCTGATCGCGATAATGGGAATCATCTAGCACAGCACCAAAGGTGCCCATCGTTTGTTGCGTCAGATAACGACAAATATGGATTTCTGCGGATAACGATATTACAGAGCAGCGTATGCGCTCCTTCTTCAGCTCGTCAATAGTCTGATTAATATCCACGGGATCACAGGTTGTCAGTGAGCCCATTATGATGACAATTTCACGCGACGCATGCGAAGGAACCACCTTAAGTGTCTTCAACGCTAAATCCAGGCCATTTTGCAGCGATGGTTCGCTGGTCAGCGACACATTGGCCATGCTTCAATTCGAAATATAAATAATCATTAATACATACATATATATGGAAGTCATCTCTTGGGTGTTTGATATCTACTCACCCGGCCAGTGCCTTCAGATGCACACGAGATGTGCCCGTCAATTCGGTTATTTTTTCCGCACGCTTTGCCTTTAGCGCTATGATGCCAAGTTGACTGATAGGATTCTGATCGAAGAACTCCTCAATAAAGATCTCCAGCAGTTTGAGGGTGCAGAGCAAACGGGTGGGCTTTAAATCGGGCACGCTCATCGCCTCGGAACAATCGAGCACGATGAACAAGTGCCGCATCATTCCCAAACGATTCTGTTTCGTCTTCTCCGCCTGTCGCTTCCGTTTCGCCTTTTGTATGAGCTCGGCAATGGCACCGTCCAGCAGTCCATCGTCATCCTCCTTGATGGCTTCCCTGCGAAAGTAAATTGACCAATTATAGAAAAAAACAATAATATAAACTGGCGTGGGTTACCATGTTTTCTCATAGCCCGTCTCCCAGCGATACTCCTTTTGATTGTCATGCTCATCGTCAGCCATTATAACTGTTTAATTTATTGTAATAAATAAACTATTTATTGAAATTCATCTGCATGCAGAAAAAGCCGGCAAACAAAACAGTGTGCACACAAATCAGAGTGGAAAAAACCATGCAGCTGTAGAGTTGCCATATTTGCCACTGTACCTTAAGATGACAACTAACCAAATTATATTATTAATAATTGAATGATTAAAATATATTTAAATGATATGAATTTTAAAAAATTACGTAAAATTATTACTTATGTCCATTAAATTAATTTACTGGCTAGAGACCAGTGCTGCCACATTGATTAAAGAAATACACCACGCCACATCATTGGTTAAGAGAGTGCTACAAAACGCGTGCGAACGGAAAACGGCGCTACTGCATTGTTTGGGCATACATCACTTATCTAAAATATCAAAGACTGCATAGTTATGTGAGGATTCCAACTAAAGTGTATTTAAAGTCACTAATATTAAAATAATCAATTATAATAATAAAGACAAAACACTACTGAGTATTTAATCTCGAATTTATCGATGTGGTGCTTATATACATATATATAAAGTAGTGCACACGAAAGTCACCATAGCCATGGCCATTAAAAAGAACTGGCAACTTTGTGCAGTTGTACAAAGTTTTTTAGCATTCAGAGTTGGCGCGCGTGCAATTGTGAACAGTTCTGCGCAATTTAGAGAATAAAAAGAGTTCAATTAAAATTAGTTTTTGTTAAAATAATAATAACTGGTTACTCTCCATATTTGCGGTCAAAACACATTCGTATATGAAGGTGTGTTAAATAATCGAAAGCAGCTAAGCACATAGAAAGCTTGTGAAAAATGCATACACAAATTTGCAACGAACAGAAAAAAAGAAGAAAAAGGCGGTCACACAAGCAACATGAGCAATGTTATTTACTAAATGCTTCTTAAGATGAACTTAAAAACTTAATGAAATCCTTGAACTAAAAATATCGTGGGTGTCTCTCTGTGTATGTATATACACATCATACATATACTTTTTAATAGTTTATACTTTGCAGTGTTCGGCTTATTTGCCTAAAAAATGGCGGCTAGCCGCAGATAAGAAATAATTTAAAAGACTTGACGGCTGCTCTGTGTGAAAAGTGTATCATAGTGTTTAACGCTAACTGAGTGTTTTTGGTGTTTTGTCATTTGCATTTTTCGCGCCCGGTTTGCTATGTTTTATGCGTTTGCTTTTAGTGCGCACGTTCGCTGCATTTTTGTTGGCCATCACGCTTTGTGCTCGCCTTTCTTGCCTAGGCGCTGTGCTGTATGCTCTGCAGTCATTTAGATACGTCTACAAAATTCACCACATATGGTTGCCAGTTGTTAACGTTGCCACCTCGTTGCATAAACACACCACGGCACTGTACTTTTTTTTTATTCGCGTGTGTGTGTGTTTATGCGCGTATTCTTTACGGTTTTTATTTGTTTTTAAATTGTATAAAAAAAAATCTAATTGTGTATATTTTATATTAAAGTTAAAACGGTGGTTTTGTGTATAATGTTGGCACAGGAGATTGCACCGACTGAAATAGGCAAACACGAAAAAATAATAAGAGGCAAGTGGTCGAAATTAAATGAAAAAAAAATGAAGAAATTTAAACAATTTCTATTGCTACTTAGTTGCTCAAGAGGATTTAGCCAATATGGATGTACTTGTTTGTGGCCGCTGTTTGCGTGCCTTCAACTTTGTCGAGGAGTTCCAGGGCCATAAGGAGGACGATGCATGCGAAAAGGAAAACTCGAATCTAAAGGATTCGCTCGACACGAAACCAACAATTTGGGCATTTACGCTGTGGAAGGCGACACAGCTGCACACGCGCAGGGAGAGCAACTCCTCAAATTCGTGGGCACTTTATCAGCACTGGGTGAAGCTGGAGGAGAGCGTGAGAGAGCCATGGATTGTAGCTGGCAGGACAATACAGTCTTTTGGCAAAATTGGACACGGTCCGCTACAGGATATGCCTGTGCGCATTACCAAAACTGTTGTCAATCCAAACAACAATAATAATAACAACAACAGCACTGCAAACAGCAACAACACATCCTGCGGTGTTCAACCTACAAGAAGTAAGATTTTTTTCATTAATATATTTTAATGTTATTCTCAATTTGCACAAAATGTAATACTATTTTTCGCCCATGAAGGATCTCCACCTGGCAAACAGTCGACGACTGTTTCACAACTAAAGGACACGGAAAATGAGCGGCCCAGATCCAAACCGGGCACACCAACACCCACTTCCGGCACCGTGGGAAATTTCAGTGGCATTGTGAAGAACAATAATCGTATTGCCATACGTTTCGATCCAAAAACTGAGGAACGCACCGAGGAACCTGTTGAAAGTATTGTGGCGAAACGGTTTAATCCACGCCGTAAGACGCATGAATATCTGGTTAAATGGACCGATCGATCGCACAATGAGAACACATGGGAGGTGATGGCCAATTTAGAGCGTGTACCGTATTATCTGCAGATTTTTGAGAAGCAGCTGGCACGCCAGAAGCTTAAGCGTGAGAAGAGCCTCGATGCTCTCAAGCGGATGCAAGAGAAACCGTCATCTGCTGTTGCTAGCAAAACGAACTCTGCGCCCAATAGTCCGCAATCGTCAGCGGCCATTTCACCGAATCCGACAGGCATTGGCTCATCGCGTCCGTCGCGCACTTCGAAGACAAAGGCGATGGATCAATTCAAGCAATGGGTCAATGAGAGTAGCACCTTTGAGGGCTCCACATCGCCATCGTCGGCCAATGAGGATGAGTCTGCCACGGAACAGGAATGGTCGTCTGCCCCTTCGACCATGAAACGCAAATTGAATCATGCTGACTCGAGTGCCGAGGTCGGCAATCTTAATGCCTCCAATGATTCCATGGAACTCGAAGATCTCGAAGAGGATTTAATACCATCGCACACCGTGAAACGTTTAAAAAACGGCGGAAGTTCCGTGCAGCTGAATAAGCCGAAAATACAAACGTCAATGCAAGCAACGCCTTCGCGCATCAATGGCAATTCATTGTCGAATTCCATCTTGGGCGAAAAAAAAACAAAAATGGGTGATATAATCTACACGGATGATATCACCAGTTCGGGCGTCTTCCGCAAGCCCGAAATGCCTAATACTACACAAACAGTAAGTAACATCTGAACTAAAAACTAAAATAATACTTATAACCGCATCTCTGTCTTCAGAAGCGTCAGAAAATCGAGAGTCCTGTGCGTTATTTGACCTTGTCTGAAATTGTTAACAATAGCCGAGGCATTTTCCGCATGGAAAAAACTGAAACCACCAGCGCAATTTCGACAGCTCCCAAGATTGGCAGCTCCTCGTCTCTAAGCAACACAACCACATCATCGGTTAATGCGCCGGCTGCAAAGCGTATGCCTGCAGCTCGAGGCCCAGCCAACAATTTGCCGGTGACTGTGGGTCAACGTACGCATCTGTTGCGCGCACCTGGACAAATAGCGCAACTGCAACGTCGACCAATGGCCAGCAGCACTAGCAATCCAAATGCACTGCGACAGGGACAGATGCCCGCACGAACCGGAGCACGCATGCTGGTCACGCGCGCTAATACGCCTCAGCAACAGCAGCCGCAGAGGCAAGTTGTTGGTGGTAAAGCTGTGACACCCGAACAAAAGATATTGCAGTTATCAAAGAGTGGGGATCTCAAGGTGACGCGCAAAGTGATGACTCGCGAGGATCTGCTAGCACAGCGTACGGCGCAGGTGCGTCAACAGCGTCAACAACAAGCTCAGGCGATGCAACAACAGCAACAACAACAGCAGCAGCAACAGCAACAACAGCTGCAACAGCAGCAAATGCAAACCAAGAAAACGCAACAGCTGACGACGCTGATGAGGCAACAAAGACAGCTGAATGCAACGGCGCAAGCTAAGCCTCAGCACATTCAAATTGAGATGGAAGTGGAGCAGGAAGAACTTACGCAGCATCAGGCCCAGTTGTGCCCGATCACTGGCAAACTGATCGGTCAGGAGGAGACACAACTGCAGATGGAGCAGGAACAGCATGAAGAGCAGCAGCGCGAACAGCTCGAGGCTGCCGCTCAGGCGCTGCTGGGCGGCGATCAGCAGGTGCTCACCAATGAGGATGGCTCCGCGTTGCTGGTACGCGGTGAAGATGGCACCGTCTATCAGGTCGCTGGAAAGAATGCCGAAGGCCAGACAATACTCGTCACCCAAGGTCCTGATGGTGAACAACAGTTTGCGTATGTTGCCGCCGCCGAGGGTGAGGATCAGGATGTACTCACACTGGACAATGCCGTTGCCGAGGCTGTTGCCGCCGTTGGCCAGCAAAACGATCCAACGGCCGATGGTGGTGGTGAGCACATCTTGGTCAATATGACTGAGGAGGAGCTCGCCCAGCATCAGGCTGCTCTGCTGCAACAGCACCAACAGCAGCAACAGGAAGCAGCGCCAGCGGGCAGTACACCGCCCACGGCTCAAATACACATCACAACATCGGATGGCGACGGCACCGAGGCACAAATACCCGCCGAAGTGGTCCAAGCAGATCTACCATCGCCGGGTAAGCAAAAGATTACAAATTTATAAATTCTTAGGTACAAATTATAAATTAACATTTGTTCGCCTATTTGCAATTGCAGGTGGAACGCGTCGCGTTGTTTTGCTGCTGCAGGATGGCACATTTATGATGACTGATATGGCGGACGATCAGTTCAAGACGCTAAATATCCAGACGTAAATAAATACAAAGTATCTATCCTTAACTTCTAGACATATAACATGTGTAGGTTATGAAGCATTAGTATGATATATATATATATATATATAAATATATAAATATATGTATATATATATATATATAATAAATAAAAAAAAAAATTTATATATATATATATATATACATATATATATCGGCCCGTTCATTACAAAGGAAAAAGCACACAGACAGGAAGCCACTTAGACTTTAAACATGAAGCATTAACCTAAATCCCTTAGCTCTGAGATCCCATTATGCCAATCAATCATATCGCACCTCTTGAGCATTCGCATTCCTCCCATTTGCTCGACAGTTATATATATATATATATATATATATATATAATTAATATTTTTTTATTCCATTTTTATCCCCAAAAAAATATCAATACAAGCAGGCAGAATTACCGAGTACTTTTAGAGAGTAAATATTATTCGATCTGTTTCTGACTTATATGAATAATTGTCGAAAGCTATGCCAATTTAGTTACTTGGCGAAGGGGGCGGCAAATCCATGCGAGAATTTAAATGTATGTAATGCTGACAAAAACGGCAACAAAAAAAAAAAAACAAGGATTCGCATTAAAAAAAACTTACCTACAACAAATTACTTGTAATTGTAAGAATTAAAACAAAAGAATGATAAAATGCAAATGCTAAACTATTCTTGTCTAAAATTAAATTACTTAAAATAATTTATGATGTAATTCTTTATTCTAGGCAAGAACTAAATGCCGCTGATGCATTTTAAAGAACAGTTAAACAGAAAAGAACAAAGAACAGAACTCACAGCAAAACATTAAAAACACAGCCAAACACAACACACCCATACACACATACACAAGACACACAGCAGGAGCAAACTTAGGCATATAACTATTATTACATGTAAAACTATGATTATTGTGTAATGTACATTATTTAAGTATATTTTAAAATTGAATGAACTAAAAGCAAATAACACCGCTATGTTTACTAATTTTAAAATTTGAGCGTAAGTCAAGATGAAAACAACAAAAAAAATGCCACAAAAAAATCAATAGTTATAAAAAAAAATATAAACGAATATATAAATCGCAATTTAAATTAAAATAAAACGAGAAATTCATGCGATTTCAATGGACTTTGGAAACAAACCCAATGTAAATGTTTTTCTGAAAGATTTATTGGGTTTGCGACATAAATTTTCCCTCTGCAAGCGTAAAAATTTAAATACACAATTTTCTGGTAACATTAAAGGGATCTCCTTTATTTTGATTTGCTACCAAACTGCAAAATTAAATTAAATTTGATGATTATCCAGTTATAAATAATTCAAATCAATGGAGTTCTAATGACTTCTGAAACTTTGCTATGAAAAATCCGACTGTATCCAAGTTCGGCACACGATTCTCAGCACTTGGACCAAAACGCTGAAGCAGTGCACACTGCTCAGCACTCAGTTCAGGGTGTTGTGGGTAACCAGGAGCACCCAACTTGGGTGTTGCTTCCACCAGACGCAGCTGAGGGAACTTGCGCAGTGTCCACGCCACCAGTTGCTCACATTCCGCCTCGGTGACGGTGCAAGTGCTGTAGACAAGCATGCCGCCGGGTCGCAACAGTGGCACTGCCTGTGCCATTAGGTTGCGCTGAATGTGTGGATAGGATTGCAGCACCTTTGTCTGGTTCACATTGCAACAGAGCTGCGGCCGATTGCCCAGACCGCTGCAGGGCGCATCCACCAGAATGCGATCAAAGCTGCCAGAAGCAAACGGAGGAGGACCACTTAAAGGGTCATTACCGTCGGCGTGCCATGACTTGGTGGCATCAAATTGATGTGTCTCAATACAACTGTAGTTGGCCAGCTTCGATTGCATTGCACGCAAACGATTCGCCGAGTTATCCAGTGCCACAATGGTGCCCACATCACCCATCAGCTCGGCCATATGCGTTGTCTTGTTGCCCGGCGCAGCGCACATGTCCAGTATGCGTTCACCCGGTTGTGGTCCCAACACTCGAACACACACAATAGACGGTAGGTTCTGGAGCAGCGCATTCCCATCGCTCATATCGCCTATCGTGGGCACACCACTAATATTTCGCTGCATATGCACGGCGATCCCAGTGGGTTGCGACTGTGCTGTGTTTTTGTACAATTGATGGCGTTGCATTTGCACTTTTCCAACGCCCAGAAAGATCTTCTCATCGCACTCATAGCGCGTTGCTGTACCCCGTTTGCATTTTGCGGGCAGATCCGCATACACATTCACCAGCTCCTGCAGTTGTGTGTTCGATTCCATTGCGAGAACGCCGGGTGCAAAAATGTGTGCGCCACGCAACACTGCCGCACCACAGCTGGTGTCTACAATGACTTGCTTAAGGTGGTCATCCACTGAAATTGCATCAGTTTCAACATCGAGTGGAGCTATGCACAACATTTCAGGAAGTTCGATTAGTCCATAAACGTTGGGTGCTTTTTGACCATATTGCGCTCTCAATTTGGCCAGCAATTGGGCTTTGTAGTCCGCTACGCTGATGCGTAGAGTGTTGATGCGATATGTTGTAATTTGTGGTGTCTGGCAAAGCCATTGCAATAGTTGGCGCAATGCTGTAGACTGATACAAAAACACAAAAAATATAAATTTAAAACACAGTGTTGTAACACCATAATCAAAAAAAATATTCATGCCAATGTTTCCCTATTGAATGCAAAAAAGTTATCGAAATATCATACAATCTTTATCTGCTGCTTATTAATAAGTTTTTGCATTTGATTTTTCAAATTGTTTGTTATTCAATTGATGACTCACGTTTGCTTTGAGAATTTCATTTTCCAGCAGCAATGCTTTGCCATAAAACGGTGTCTTCGGATAAAACATTTTGCCAATCGATTTTTTAACATGTAGCGTGTTGTGACGGTTGTGCCTAGCATCTCTAAATTCAACACACCGGCCTCGCTTGTGGACAAGACGTGGCAGCACATGAGAGTGTCGTATGCGAAATCACCATAGTATACTGTAGTGGTGCTGGTCTAACACACGTCCTCGATTAGCTTTGAGCTCATGCTCGGCATTGGTGAGTTTGCAGTTTTTTCAAAGGCAAGTGTATTCTCGGTCAAGTTTTACTTCGCTCTGTGATTTCTCACATTTCCAAGCAGAAATTTATAAAATTTCTGCTCAAGTTGATGTGCATTTGATTCAATTATTTGGTGCGTATCGAATTTAGATGTAGTTTTGGGTGCCAATTGTGCAAAACGGTGTAATTTTAGAAAAAGCTGGTAGCACTTCGTTTTATTGGTACTGAAAATGCTGCCTCAGAAATGTGGGAAATGTCGCTGTATTAGTGTATTAATTATGACACATACATCTGTCGGGGGGGACCTGACGATGGGAGTACTATGCTATCAGATGCACGAAAATCAAGCTATCGTCCGCGATAAAAAATGGCATCTATTTGCGTTTCACAAATGATTTGCCTTCTAAATGACCGTTGTTTCAAAATGTGAAGGCAATAACATTTATATATGCCTATTATTTGTTATTTATTGCAATATGCGTTCCAACGATAGTCACTCTTGTACTTATATCGATAGACGCTATCGAAGACAACTCTCATCACCAACTTGTACGTTCTTCTTCGCCGTCGGTTTGGTAGCAGAAAATTTAGTCAAAGGAAAATTTACAAAAAGAGCTGCAGAGAAAACGGTAAATAATGAGTGCAAAGTGCAATTATGATAATTTTGTTGGTCAGACAATGTCCAAAGTGCAAACAAAACAAAAAATTCGTTTGAAAACGAAAAAAACAAGACTACCGCTGCAAGTGAAAAAAAGCATACGTCGCCGTCATCATTTCTTAGTACTCATACAAAGGCAGCCTCACACATATGCACACACACACACACACACATGCACTCACAAAAGTAGAAATTGCATAGGGCTGTCTAATGTGTGCGTGGGCTTGTAGTTTATTAATTTTCGTGCGCAAACAAAGGAAACCACATAAAGCAAAAATTGCAAAAGCGAATTTAAATATCTTTATAGCGTTGTTTTTGTGTTTTATCTCTTAGTTCAAATGTGAGCGATTTTAAACGTACACGTCTTTAGGCAACCCTAAATTCTCATGTGCGTATGTGTGTGTGTTTATGTGTATTGGAATTGTGTGTAACATACGCAGGGTGTTGCTGCTACAGCTAATGTGGTGGCATATAAAAAGTTGCTACGTGTAGTTTTTTCATTTTCATCCACACATTTTTTTTAGACATTACAATTTCTGCGCATTTGATTTTTATTAAAAAATATATGATCTTAGTTTTCATGTCGTGTGCTGTGAATTTTTATTTGCACAACACTGACGAATCCAGTACTGTCTAATAGCTGTTGTTGCAGTGTAGAAAGAGCCGCGTTTCCGTTATTTTTTTACGAAATCAATTAAAATTTCGATTGAATTGAATTGCATGTTGAAGTACATTTGCAATATTTAAACTTGTGTGTGATTGTTTTTAACAATAAATCGCGTATGCCAACGATATTGAAAGCAGTCTGAGCTTGCTGCTGCTGCTGACTCATCATAGATTTTTGTTTTGAGCACTGGTCGAGTCACCCTGTTAGCATTTGCACTGATAAATCGAACAAAATAAATCCATATTCACTATAATCATTTACGCACTCTGCCTTAACACTTATCTTTTTTGTTTCTTTAATGAGGCAGCTAAATATACTAAACACACATGCACCAATTGCACGCATTGTCACATAAAAAATCAATATCTTATCAGTAGCTGCGTCAAGCGAGCTGTGCCGGCCGCATTGAAGACTCAAGTCAAAGTTAATTTTGGCAATTACGTGTTTAGAGCTGTGAATAGACTTTCGCAAAGGTTTTTTTTTGTTGTTTAGGCAATTTCTACACTTTCTCGCTTGATTGAAGTAATTTGGTAGCTGGAATTCTACAGCTATATATAAGTTTAATGCGAGATTTCATAATTTCATGTTTTCGTTTCTGGTCTTCAAATTTCTCATAGCTTATGAGTTAATCACATGAGCTTATCTCCTTTGTCGACGAAATTTAAATAAAAGCCGTCTACCAGCGAAACCTAAACAACGTTCGACTAAAACTTCAGTTCCAGTTCTCTTATATTATTTGTAATTTAAGTTAGTTCCTTTGCTTGTGAGTCTCAATGAGTGGTTGTTTTTTTTGTCTTAAATCCATATGCCATTGGCAGTTAATCGAATTAAGTAAGGCAAACGAAACTAATTTTTGTGTTTTCTTTTTTATTGAATTTGAATTAATTACAGTGTCTTCGAATCGCAAGAACACAAATCCCAAAAGGAGTTGCATATTAACAGCAGTTGCAACTCGGATTTGAACTTGCTTATAATTCCCTCATAGCAAGAAGCATATACAGTAACAATAAACATAAAATAGCTTCACCACATTGAAAATTGACGAGAACAAGAAGAAACAGCAACCAGCAACATGGGAAATGTATTCGCGAATCTATTCAAAGGCCTCTTCGGTAAAAAGGAAATGAGAATATTGATGGTCGGTTTGGATGCCGCTGGTAAAACCACAATTCTGTACAAACTCAAATTAGGCGAAATTGTTACAACGATACCTACCATTGGTGAGTCTGTCATAATTCATATAAATTTCAATAATACATATAATATATGCTTTCAGGTTTCAATGTGGAGACTGTAGAATACAAGAATATTAGCTTTACAGTGTGGGATGTGGGCGGCCAAGACAAAATTCGTCCATTGTGGAGGCATTACTTCCAAAACACACAAGTACGTCACGCAAAAGGCATTATAAATTGCTTAACATGCATAGAATATATATAGATGATGTTAACAACTTGTAATGATTACTTATGATTATTCAAAGTTAATTTTTGTTTCAAGACGGGACTGATATTAATTCGATCTGTACTCCTTATCATCAGCTCTTAATTTTTAAGCCGAAATTAATATGGTTCATTCTTTTGCAGGGTCTTATCTTCGTCGTTGATAGCAATGACAGGGAGCGTATCGGTGAGGCGAGGGAGGAATTGATGCGTATGCTGGCCGAGGATGAGCTCAGAGATGCAGTCTTACTAATATTCGCTAACAAACAGGTACGCAATTAAATTCGGAAAACAAGAAATTATGAAAACCCGATCTCAAACGAACTAGTTGACTATGCAAACATACGTGCTTACGCATATGTATTTTATTCCGATGTTGTTAGCGTTGAAAAAAAATGCATTGCGCAAGCACGTGAAACGAACGTTCGCCTCAAGTTCTCAATGGCAATGATAAGAAAAACATATAAAGGTTGTTTTATTTGGCGATAAGAGAGCCTTGAATATGCACTCTCGCTAATTATTGATCTCTTAAAGTATGTGTTTTCAATCTCTCCTATCTTATCTTATTTAACAACAACAGGATCTGCCAAATGCAATGAATGCTGCCGAAATCACCGACAAGTTGGGCTTGCACTCACTCAGAAACCGCAATTGGTATATACAGGCGACGTGTGCAACAAGCGGCGATGGACTCTATGAGGGACTCGATTGGTTGTCCAATCAGTTAAAGAATGCTAATCGCTAAATTAACTACAGCAGCAGCAGCAACAACAACCACAAAAACAAAAGAATTATTACACACTAACTTTGATTTCAAACGCAAAGCAGCAAAATCTTCAACAACAAAAAACAAAAAACGGCAACAACAACAGACAACGGCATCATATATGTGGGAAATATTAAGAATAACAACAAGAAGAAAATCATCTACTACTACAAACAAAACAAGAAGAACAACAAAGGCGAATTTTTGGCTCTGCGCATTTCCATTTTCCAACAAATACACGCAAAGTCGCCGCGCATAATTTAAATTTGTTTAAGAATCGCAAACAAACACCACACCACAACACTTTTAAAACCAGCATCAGCATATAAAAGAACGCTATGATTTAATTTAAATTTATATTATATATATATAATTATTGGATGTTTAAAAAATGCAAAAACGAGTATAAAAAAAGAACCCAACCACCACAGCAACAAACAAAAAAAAGTATATGGTATAAAATTGTCTTTTTAAGTTATTTTTGCCCTACCCCCTCATCAATATATATTTCTTTTTAATTTTATAAATATAAAAGTAATAATAATGAGAAAAACAAAACTGTAATTGTAATTGCTCTTTAAAAATACAAGAAAAAACCAATTTAATTTTGTTCGTTTGTGTCCGTCGCTTGGCAGTAAAACTAAAACACATCCAAAAGAAACAATATGAAAACGGAACATACTATTTGTAAAGGTAATTATAAATAAAATTTTAATAAACCAAACTTGAGCCACAATTAATACGGAGCCAGATCTGATTAACTATTCATTTGAATTTGAGCGATTATCGACTGGGCAATGTTGAACTCTGTCATTGTTTTACCAATACTACTTTTATTCAAAATTCAGAGTTGCTTTTGTCGATAACGATAGACACCACGTTTTTATATATTGTGTGGTATGTGCATTAAGTGAGCTCATTCATGTATTGGCGTCATTTGTCCACCTTTTTCGTGCGATGCAGAAAAAATACAGATATGCCATCGCCGCGTGGCTACAATCTGATAGTGAAACAGGTAATATATAAAGGGACGCGATAGTGTTTTATATATTTAAATAGTAACTTTAAATTTTTGGTTTATTTGATCATGGATAAAATTATAGAGCACATTGCATTATTGCCTTTTATCACAAGTGGGTTTCCAAAGTACGTTTTTAATCGTTCCCTATCATTCTATTTTTGGTTACTTATCGTGCACAATTTGTCCGACTGGTGTTCTGCGACGAGCATAACATTTTTGCAATCATTTATTTATTGTTTAAAGGAATAGTTAATTTTGAAAATTAATTTTTCGATCTTCACTTCATATTTAATTTGGCCTTGTTTGGTGAGCGTCCTTAATCATATTATTGATAATTTGTATACGTGCGTCAAGGCTATATTCGGGCGAAATAAATTTAAAACTGCCTGGATACGGAGCCATATTTGAATGTTACTTTTGCTTTTCGTCGAATAGATTGGCGATTTTATGATTCATTCGTTCTATTAGTTTCTGGGGATTGTCCACACGAGCCACCTGCAAAGATTAATAATTATTAAATGTTTATAGCAATTGCATTCATCAGCACAAACTTCATAATTCTGCGATACGTAAATGCCCGTGTAAACTCCAGCCCCAAATGTTAGCTGCAAACAGAAATGGTTAAAAGAGTTGTTTGATAAATTATTTTGTCTGCTCACCATTGAAAAGACTATAACGCGCCCGCCTGTCCACAACGGTTTGGGCGGACATGGAGGCAATGCATCAAACGGTTGTTGACATCCACTGGGGCATGTTGATTGACCTCGTTTGACCAATTGCAACCCCAATCCAAGCAGTTTCATATTTGTAAAAGTTAAAAGTAATGTTGTTTCGAAAAATAAATTAAAAGACTGTATTACGATTGGAAAACTGAGCAGACAACCGACATTTTACACCAAGCCTAATAGACTTTTTCAAAAATACATTGCGTATGGTGTAGTGTCACTAAGCATCCAATATCTTTGTACATTTACAGCTTGGTGATTCAGTTTCATAGAAACTGGTCAGTTTTACAATGGAAACTCGATGCATTGCAAATAAATACATTATTAAACGTGTATTGTCTTTAATCAATATGCTATTGGCAGTTAAGCGAATTAAGCCATAAGCCAAACGAAACTAAATTTTTATTTTTTTTCTTGTGTTGTTTTTTATTATATTAAAATTGATTGCTTTGAATCGCAAGCACACAAATCCAAAGAGGAGTTGTATATTAACAGCAGTTGCAACTCTGATTTAAACTGGTTTATAATTTCCTTATAGCGAGAAGAAGCAGTAGCAGTAACAATAATAACATTGACAAGAAAAAGAAGAAGAAACAGCAACCAGCAAAATGGGAAATGTATTGGCGAATCTATTCTACAGCCTCTTCGGTAAAAAGGAAATCAGAATATTGATGGTCGGTTTTGATGGCGCTGGTAAAACAACAATTCTGTACAAACTAAAATTAGGCGAAATTGTTAAAACGATACCTACCATTGGTAAGTCTGTCAAAATTATATAAATTGCTAATAATACATTTACATACAATATTTGCAGGTTATAATGTGGAGACTGTAGAATACAATAATATTAGTTTTACAGTGTAGGATATTGGCGGCCTTTCCGAAATTCGTCCATTGTGGAGAATTTGCTTGCAATACTCACAAGTACGAACATTGTGGAGGCATTACTTCCAGAACACACAAGTACGTACCGCAAAAGGCATTATAAATAGCTTAGCATTTATAAAATATATATATATATATATATGATGTTAACAACTTGTAATGATTACTTATGATTATTCAAAGTTAATTTTTGTTTCAAGACGGGACTGATATTAATCCGATCCTTTTTCCTATCTTTAGCTCTAGTCTTTTAAGCCAAATTAATATTCGTCTGTCCTGTGTATGCTTTTAGTTTCTTATCTTCGCCGTTGATAGCAATGACAGAGAGCGCACCAATGAGTCGAGGGAGGAATTAATGTGCATGCTGGCCGAGTATAACAAAAGAGATGCAATCTTACTAATACTCGCCAACAAACAGGTATGATATGAATTGGAAAACAAATGATGGAAACCTAGTTTCATCATATAAAATATTAACTATAAGGAGAATAGAACAGTTAGAAGATGGCACGTCCGACATTTTAAACCGTACATATTGCTGATCAGGATCAACAGTCGGATCGATCAAGTTTTCGTATACTACGATGAGATTATGTTTATTTTATTTTAATCAATAAATACCTTACGTAAAACTTAAAACAGGAACTTTTATAAATAATATTTAAAATCCCTTGATATAGTTATAATCAAACATGTTTACTTAATAAGAGCCTTTAAATGTGTTTTTTTTTTATCTCTTAACAATTAACTTCAGGATCTGCCTAACGCAATGAATGCAGACGAAATCACCGAACCCTTTGGTTTAAATTCACTGCAAGTCCGTGTTTGGCACATACAAACGGTATGTGCATTTAGCGGCGATGGGCTCTACGAGGGACTCGATTGGTTGTCCAATCAGTAAAATAATTCTTTTAATTTTATAAATCTTAAAGTAATAAGAATGTGATAAACAAAAATATAATTGTAATTGCTCTCTAAGAGCAAAGAGGAGTTTATATAATATTTATAAATAATATTTAGAAAACAAATATTTGTTGAGTGATTAATAATTTGAGCGATTATCGACTAGGATAAAAGATAACAACTTGAGAAGCTTGACTAGATTTAGATCCTTAGATTTACCAACACAGTACCGGCATTCGTTTAGCCAAAGTTTCAGAGTTGCTTTTGACGATTACGATAACATTAACATTAACATTTTCATTTTGCTGCTGGTGCCATTTTATAAGAAATTGTTCAATTAAATTAACACACAACTAAATTAAAACACAACCAAAATGTCAGCCAAGCAAAGCTCCAAGAGGGCGCTGGATTTTAGTGTTCAGCAAATGAACCTATTATTCGGGTTAATTTTCCACCTTTTTGTTGAGATGCAGCAAAAATACAGAATCAGGAATTTATTGATAAAATACGTATTATCATCTTTTATAACAATTGGGTTGTTAAAACAAACAAATGTTTTAATGATTTCTATGCATTGCACGGTTGATGACAAATAATTTGGTAGCTGACATTATACAGCTATATATAAGTTAAATGCGAGATTTCACAATTTCATGATTTCGTTTCTGGTCTTTCAAATTACTCATTGCTTGTGAGTTAAACACGTCAGCTTAGTTCCGATGTCGACGCAGTATAAATAAAAACAGTCATTGTGTCATTTACCGGCGAAACCTAAACGTTAGCACCAGTCCTCCAAATGATTTGCAGTTCAAGTCAATTGCTTGTAAGTCTCAATGCAGTTGCAGCTCGGATTTGAACTTGTTTATAATTCCCTCATATCAAGAAGAAACAGTAGCAGTAATAATAAACATCAAATAGCTTATCCACATTGAACTTTGACAAGAAGAAACAACAGCAATCAGCAACATGGGAAATGTATTCACGAATCTATTCAATGGCCTCTTCGGTAAAAAGGAAATGAGAATATTGATGGTCGGTTTGGATGCCGCTGGTAAAACCACAATTCTGTTCAAACTCAAATTAGGCGAAATTGTTACAACGATACCTACCATTGGTGAGTCTGTCATAATTCATATAAATTTTAATAATACATATAATATATGCTTTCAGGTTTCAATGTGGAGACTAGAATACAAGAATATTAGCTTTACAGTGTGGGATGTGGGCGGCCAAGACAGAATTCGTCCATTGTGGAGATATTACTTCCAAAACACACAAGTACGTCAAGAAACGGGCATTATAAAAAGCTTAACATATATAGAATATATATAGATGATGTTAACAACTTGTAATGAATACTTATGATTATTCAAAGTTAATTTTTGTTTCAAGACGGGACTGATATATATATATCATTATATTATATCAACAGCTCTTATTGTTGTAAGCCGAAATTAATATGGTTCATTGTTTTGCAGGGTCTTATCTTCGTCGTTGATAGCAATGACAGGCAGCGTATCGGTGAGGCGAGAGAGGAATTAATGCGCATGCTGCCCGAGGATGAGCTCAGAGATGCAGTCTTACTAATATTCGCCAACAAACAGGTACGCAATTAAATTCGGAAAAAGTGATGATGAAAACTCGATCTCAAAAGAACGCATATGTATTAAGTTCCGATGTTGTCAGCGTTGGAATAAACTTAGTTTCAATGCCGCTGATACGAAAAACCTAAAAATGTTTTTTTTATTTGGCGGTAAGAGAGCCTTTAAAATGCACTCTCGCTACTTAATGATCTTTTAATGTATGTGTTTTTAATCTCTCATATCTTATCTTATTTAACAACAGGATCTGCCAAATGCAATGACTGCGGCCGAAATCACCGACAAGTTGGGCTTGCACTCACTTAGAAACCGCAATTGGTATATACAGGCGACGTGTGCAACAAGCGGCGATGGACTCTACGACGGATTCGATTGGTTGTCCAATCAGTTAAAGAATGCTAATCGTTAAATGAACTACAGCAGTAGCAAAAACAACCACAAAAACAAAAAACAGGAAAGGAACAACTTGGATTTCTTTTAATTTTATTAATATAAAAGTAATAATAATATGATAAACAAATATACAAGTGTAATTGGACTTTAAATTATAGGTGTTTATAAATAAAATTTAAATAAGAAAAACTTGTTGAGCAACTTATAATTTTTGCGATTATCGACTATAATAAAAGCCGATAACAATTTGAGACGGTGGAATATTCCCCAGATTTACCAACACTGTACCGGCACTAATTAAGTATCAGAGTTGCTTTTGCCGATAACGATAACATCAACATTTTCATTTGCTGCTGGTGCTAATTTATGAGCAATTTTTCAATTAAATTAACAAAAAACTGAATAAAAACACAGCCAAAATGTCGACCAAGCAAAACTCCAAGAAATCCAAGTGGGCGCTGGATTTTAGCATTAGGTATGTGCAGCGAATAAACCTATTATTGGGATTAGTTTTTCAGTTTCCTTGTGATGCAGCAAAAATGCAGATATGCCCTCGCCGCCGGGCTACAATCCGACGGCGCTTGTGAATCAAACGGAAGTTGTGCGTGACCAGCGTTTGGTAATTAAGAAATCGTGGGATCTGGCCCTGACACCGTTGAAACAAGTAAGCTACACATGGATGCCTTTCGATACCTACAGTAACCTTTGTAATTGCTTGATTTCAGATACCAATGAATCTATTTATCATGTACATGTCGGGCAATTCAATATCCATCTTTCCTATAATGATGGTGGGTATGATGCTGATCCGTCCTATAAAGGCGATGTTCACAACTCAAGTCACCTCAAAAATGGCCGAGGGCGCACAGGGCACCGGTCAGCGTATCATCTATATTCTGGGAAATCTGGCGAATGTTGCATTAGCGCTATATAAGTGCCACAGCATGGGTCTGCTTCCTACGCACGCCTCCGACTGGCTTGCATTTGTGGAGCCTCAAACGCGCTTAGAATATTATGGCGGTGGTGTTTCATTTATTTAGATAATAACTTTAAATTTTGCTTTATTTGATCATAGGTAATTTTGTTTTAACACAGAAAAACTAAATATATACATTGTCAACGCAACACGTCTCTTTTAATCGTCCATAATCTTTTTCGCTTCCTTTTTGATATCGTGCACAATTTGTTCGACAGGTGTTCTGTGAATAGTGTAAAATTTATTGAAATTATCCATTTATTGTAAAACTATTCTCCATCATTTAGAATTGTTAATTTTGCATATGAAGTCGAAATTATGTGAAATTTAATGAGCATATTAGATAGGCCGTAAATTGATTGATCGAACTTTGTTTCATCTCCCATTTGGCCTTCTTTTAAGTCCATTCTAACCATTTATTGATAATTTTGTAAAAATTTGTCTAAGTTACATTCGGCAGCATAAAAGTAAGTAGCCAAATATGAAAGTTACTTTTTCTTTCCGTCGATTAGCTCGCTCAGTTTTTCAGTCATTTGCTCCAACAATTTTTTGGGATCATCTACACGAGGCACCTGCAAAGAAAAGTAACAATATTTTAATATTTATTACAATTGCATTCTGTTAATACATACTTCATAATTTTGCGTCACGTAGATACCCGTGTAAACTCCGGCTCCAAAAGTTAGCTGCAAATAGAAATGATATCAAACAAAAATTAAAAGAGTTGCTTTCATTTGTATTTGTATTTGGTCTGCTGACCATACAGAGAAACTGTTTAGGAGGATAAGGCAACAATGCATCGCAGAAATGGGGATCTTGTTTCAGCAATTGCATTCTCAATCCTAGCAGTTTAATATTTAATAATAATAATTTTTGTTGTTTCTAAAAAAAATATTGAATGACAAGCCGAACCGCTACAGACATTTCAGGCCAAGTCTAGAATTTTAAAATGTAAGAAACATGTAATACATATGTTTTATGCTTAGCTGAACATAATTTGCAGTAATTCCTGTGTTTGTAGCAAGTTTAAAGTTTTTTTTGCATATAATTTGCATAAACTGTTGGTATTTCTTTGCCTGCCAAATAACATGGCAATAACAAGAACCACAGAAGCAGTATTAAATCATCGCCATAAAAAGAAATGCGGCATTTTGCTGTTCGGTGATTCGCAATGATATGCAAACTGCTGTAAGAGCTGTCTAGAGGACATAATTTCACAAAATTACATTTGGTATTTCGTTACTTACCAAAAATTTCAGCATTGTCCAAATGTTAGAATCACTTTTTTTACCCGCACGCTCCAGTATGAGATCTAAAACAGCAACTGCGTTGGAAAAAATGTCAAAACGGACCGCACGAGCTCGGGCTGTGTTGCGAATGTTTGTGCGTGTGTGTGTGTAATGAGAGAGAGAGCGTAAGAAAAACAGCTGGCGGACTATGTTTTGTATGTATATGTTTTGTGTATGTATTTGAGCGTTTGATGCTTTTGTGTGTTATCTAATCGCAAAGCAAAGATATTTAAATTCAGTTTCACAAAAGTTCGTTAACAGCTCTATGTTGTTAGGCAGTAAGTCTTTTTTGTGGAATCGTATTTTTGCAATTGATTGAATTTAATTCACTTTTTTTATTCTGTTGAATTGACACATGCAAATAGAAGGTATTTTGGTTGGCTAGCACGACGAACGAGTAATGTGTAAATTGCGAGAATAAATCTAACCAAAATGTCTATATCTGTGTGTATGTTGTGAGTATGAATGTAAATGTAAATTAATGCTATTTTGGCCAAAATACAATAATATTTTGAATTTGCTTATACGTTTAGTGAAATTCATTTTTGAACGCGCGCCAGAGAGTAGTGGCACAGTATAACGCGTTTCACAACACTTCAACTCGTTTGTTTAGCTGCTTTGCAAATGAAAAATTTTCGATATTGTTTAATCAACTGGTGTTTATTAGCTTTACAACATTATTTAAAATCAAATTGCACATTTAACAAGGACGCAATTACACATACAAGGGGTTACACACAATTACAAGTACATAATAAAATATTTAATATTCTACACCAAAACCGCAGGTCTTGTCTTCATATAAATAAATGCCACTATCTGAAACAGATTTAAAATAATTAAAAAGCTTAGCTCATCTTGGCATTTACTGACCATCATGGCAATGGCGCCTAGTGCCGGCAGAACAATAGTTCCAATTTTCGCTTGATTCTGAGCATTCTCCAATTTGCGCTCCTTTTTTTGCTTACGCGTTTCCTTAACACTGCCCTTTAGCTGACGCATTTTCTAAAAACATACATTTTATTAAACCAAATATTTACTAAATTTTCTAACTTACGTTTTGAGATTAAAAGACAAAAAAGTGCTGATGTGTCTAGTTATGTACTTCTAGAATATGCAAATGGAGCAAAGCAAAGCGCTTCAGCCGTTTAGTTTGACAACGACAGCTTTGTCAACAAGTAGTCTTTGTATTGTTGTTAGCTCTTCTTCGTCTTTGCTCTCGTCGCTATCCGATTAAGAAAGTCGTGGTTGTTGTTGCTATTTTGCCTGTTATTCCATCTGTGAGAAAGGTAAATCAAGAAGGTTGCGTGAGTTGCGGTACAACCAACTGAGCTAATAAGACCACTTTACAACTCTGATGTATACTGTTTGTAAATGGATATTAATCCACACGACTGAGTAAAATTTTATTGAAAGTTGATATCAAAGACAGTAAATTAGTTGTTTTTATTTGATAACATAATACTTTAAATTCTAAAATTTGATGACGTGACGTCATGCGCTGACCGGCAGTTGGCGGCAAGAGCATGTCGTGAATAAGCGAGTAACAGTGCTGCCACATCAGTAAAAAAGTATAATTAGTTCAGTGTTGTTAAAACCTAATGATTTAGCCGCGCGATTTAAACAAAAACTTTAAAACAGATAGAATAAAAAGTATCAAAATAAAATATTATTAAATTTTTAAGAAATCCATTTAGAATTTCAAGTCATGCTATTAATAGCAGCCTGTTGATGTTATTTTTTAATTTAAGCCTGCGACTACAGCTGCTTACTTTTCATTTTCGTCTACTCTGATGTTGAAAATACAAGTTTTCCAATACAAAAACAAACGCACACAGCCACACACAAAAACACGTTGAGTGATTTTTACACTGATACTGCACGCTACATTAACTTTGCTAAATTTAATGTAATTTTCAACGAGTAAATAATGGCAAAAGGGGTAGCAATTTCGACCACAAAGCTTTTTTTTCAATTCGATTGCAACATACTTTGTCATAATATATATAATATGCCATTAGTTAATCACTTGGCTACAGAGCATCTGCTGGTCGGGCAGTCTCGACTGGAGTCCAGTTTGTTTTCTTTTCCTTTTTGCTCAAAGCACTCATCACATGTGCCGCCCACATGTTAGCTTTGTGCCATGACTGTTTCGTGTTTTTTCTCTTTCTTTCCCATATGCATATATATATTTTCTGTTTTATTCTTTTTGTTTAGTTTTTGAGCATTTTGCTAAGCTTTGTTGGCAGAGCTCCAAGAGGCAGTGAACCAGATATGCCCGCTGCTAACTGTTGCACCTTCACCTTTAAATGCGATTTTCAAAATGTATGAGCAGTTCCAAATGGACTTAAGGGCTATATATATATACGTATATAAGCTAGTGGAGAAAAGGGCGGTGCAGCTGTCACTGCTTGGGTTTCCTGTGGATGCCCCTTTCCACCCCCGGTCGTCCGTCAACATTTCAATCTGTTTGGGGAGTTGCTTCTTTCTTACGCTAATTGACAGCATTCCTCTTGGCTGCTGCATCAAGAGTAGAAAATGAAGCAATAATAATGCAAAATGACCGCCTGAAAACCGTTGCAAATCATTTGAGACGCACGCCCAAGTTTGTGCATCGATAATGAAGCATTCATTGGAGCCAGTTGACCAGGCCAAGCCAAGCCAAGCCATGCCACTGACTAACCAAAACATTTTGGCATCCTCTAAGTTCGTCCATTACCATAAACGGCAACCCGATCAATTTGGACACGGATTATTGGCAACTATTTAGTTGGCCACGCAGACAAAACAGACAGACAGACTGGCTGGCAGGCAGGCAGGCAGATAGGCAGACAGGTAGCCAGGCAGACAGGCAGTTGGCTAAAATGGCCCAAAGCTGCCACTTGTCCAAGTCGTCAGGCTGCCGTAAATTGAGCTTTGAATTCGTCTCTCTTCTCACCCCGCACTCTCTTACAATATTCCATTCCCGCCCGCTGATTTGGCCTGAATGTGTATGGTGCATGTCGAAAATGCATGTTTCCTGATCTCTGCGCTCCGCTTCTATTACGACTAGTTCGGACTTAAAGTTAACATGATTTTCGACTTGTTCGTTAGTCGCTATTTCGAGTGTTGAGCGCGTGACACGAAAATAATCCTAAAGCTGTATTCGATAGATGAGGACTATAGTCTTTCTCTAATAAATATTTCAAATATTTAGGTACTACATAAATTTAGTTATTTTTTACTATCTAAATTTTAATTTTATGTAACACAATATTTAAAAAAAGGGGAATGATATACTTTTTTTTAAATATTGTGTTACTTTATTTTAGTTGAATTTATTTCCAAGTTTTCACGTTGTTATTCAGTTTTTCCCCACATTGTTTAATTTTATGTTATTTCAATTTAATTTCATATAAATGTATTTAAAAATTTTTTTAAATCAAAACACAGAATTTTTCAAAATGAATTAAGATACATCTTTTAACAAGATAAAAACGGAAACAGCATTGAAGCCTGTCGGAATGCTTAAATTTATTTTATTATTTATTAAGCATTAAAAGAGTAATCGCTTAATCAGCCTAAAAAAAATATAGCAAAAGTATTTAATTTTTTTTTCCTGAATATATTTTAACTGTCGATATAAATGTGATAAATATGGTTTATGTATTTTTGGGTTTTCTTTTTTTAAATTTGTTTAATAGAATTTGATCTGCACGAAATCAGCTCTAGCTGCAGGAATTGGTAACTGCGACAGCTAGCCAACTTTGTTTGGTCGTTGATTGGCCGCTCGAAATGTCCGCGTGTCCAGCTGTCCAAGTCTGTTTGACCGTCCGACTCCTTGACTGACTTAGCTAAACTCCTTATTTTGATTGCCAAGTTGTAAAATGATGGATTACCGAGTTGGGATTTATTTCTTGTTACGGTCATAATAGATTATCTTTGCTCACTCATTGTCAGACCGTTGAGCCTTCGAGACGCGTTCGCATCTTCTTTCGACAAATGCTCGTTAGGCTGACCATGGAATTGCCTACCGTTTTTTAAGCAGCTTTCCAACCGTCTTCAGAGGCGCACTCAAATCAACCATGATGATAAAGGTGCTTTCTGCTGCAGCTTAATCACTCAAGTCAACATAAATAATTGGAATTGACTGGGTTCGGGATGGTGGACGGTGGCGAATTCTGCATAATAAGATTACAAAGATTAAATTTAACGATAGATGCAATAAAATTATACTTGCAACTAATTAACCAAATGATTAATCCAAGCATTTAAAACAAAATGTATTTCTTAATATTTTAAATCATAAATCAGAAATGTTAGAAATATATTTGAAACCATTAGTTCATATATTGAATTATTGTAGTTGAATTGAATAGTTAAATTAAATACAAAAATAGAGCAAAAGAGCAAAGGATTTTGTGAAAACATATTCGATCAAGTCGTTAGAACTTTATTAATTATACTAGATTAATGATTTTTGAATGTTTTTACCGAATTTAGAAGATTTAAGTTTATATTTTGAGCTAAAAAAAACTTTAAGGGCAGCCTAAAACATTGATTACAAAATATGTGGGTAAAGTAAGGTGATTTATATATTTCTAGCCAAAGTAGGCGGCATAATATTGAGGAGCGGCCAAATAGGCAGCAGAGGTAGCAGCTGGGGTAGCAACTGGGGTAGCTGGGGCAGCAACGGAGGCAACTGGAGCAGCTGGTGCCACTGCCTGTGGTGCTGCGATAAACTTGGCAAATGTAGTTGGCTGCACAAAGCTCACAGCGCCTGCAGGATAATACACAATGGACGGATGCTGTACGGGTACGAGGGGTGCTGGAGGAGCAACGGGTGCTGGAGCTGCTGGTGCTAACTTGGGCACCTCCACCTCCTCGGCGGCATCGTCAATGTCCTCCTGTGTTTCGCTGTTGTCCACCAAACGAGCGGGTTTCGCCTGGAGACGGGCAGGAGCTGACGCTGGCAATGGAACGGGAATGGGAGCGGCAGCTCCAGCTGCAACGGGTGCTTCATATAGCTGCTGTGGAGCAGCGTAACTCATCGCTGGCTGTGCAATCTGCTCCAGGTTCTGTGACCCTGGCTGGTAATTGTAACCCGACTGCTGCGGCTGCAGCTGCTGCTGCTGCTGTCGCTGGAACTGTTGCTGTGGATAGCGACGACGCTGTTGCTGCTGCTGCTGTGCATCCGCCTGCGACAGGCTCAACAGGCAACCGAGCAGCACGACGATAAGAACTGGACTGAGCTGCATTGTTGTGACTGACTGAGTGACCGACTGGGACGCCACTCGGTTTTATATGTGTTCGTGCCTTGGCATCTGCTTAAGATGCCAAACGCGTGCCAAAAAAATAATGGGATTGGTGAGCCGAGGAGGGGTTGATGGAGGGCACCTGCAACGACCTCAACGGGCAGCAAAACAAAATTGACATTGACCCCAAAAAGCATCCACCAAACTGAAATTGTTGCATTTGCATTTTGCATTTGAGCGATGCTTCGCTCATAACCCAAATCCAAAACAAAACGATCTAAACAAGAAACAAACTGCTCGACTTACAAGTGCCCTGTAAACTTACTAATTACATCTATTAAGTAGTCAATAGAAATAATCATCGATATATAGATAGATCACAATATAATAGATATAGTCAAAATATATTCTTTATTTAAATAAATATGTCTTTATATATCTTTATATCTTTAAATAAAATAATATTCTAAGTTTGAACTTGAAGAAAGTTTGTTTTCTTTAAGTCTTTAAAAGAATACTTTATAGATATTAGATTAGAGATCTTAATTTGATCATTTGAAATTATTATTAATGTTGGAGCGAAAATCCTTTCCCCGCGTCAGGGAATAAGAAAATTAAAACTGAGTCGCACCAGCGTACTTTGTGTACTCAAACAAAGTTTATTCAAGACTGTTTAATTAACATAAAAACTATCGATCATATGGGATTTAACATACTTATGTTACTGATGCACGGTTGCATTGAATGTAAATTAACATTATTTTCAACAATTAACTTCACATATTACATTCCAAAAAAAAGAAGATTTTTGAATCAAGATTTAAATTTAATTAAGACACACATTTTTCTTTGCCTTGAATTTTTTTCAATCATAAATTGGATGTGTCTGACTACAGGGTATTTCAGTGCTTGATCCACCTGCTCTGAGTGCTGGTCATTGTACGCATCGTGTGCTTGTCATCAATATGCAGCCGATGTTCTAACATTTTATTGGGCTTTTTATTTCGCTTTTTCTCTTTCTGTAGTTGGCCAGTTGCCCACGTGTTGCTGTGGAGCTGCTTTTGCTGCTTTTGGTGTTTTGGTCAATCAATAGATTGGAATACATTTATGTGGCATTTGTGGTGCGACTTGCAGGCTAGTCACGTACAATGTAACACTATAAATTACGCTATCTGACATGGGGCACATATAGTGGTGTCCACTCCGTTGGTCAGTCAAAATGCAGGTGACAAAATGTATAATGACAAACCATATCACAAATTACCGAATAATCAACTGCCAACTACAAACGATCGGGAATTTTGAGGTGTTATCTCATACCATTTAAAATATATAAATATAAATATTATTATAATTGTTATGGTTAAGATTAACCCAAAGATTTTAGTGTCACTAATTTATTGAAATTGTCGTTTAGTTTGCTGTGAAGAGATTTCTGTGCCAAACTCAACGCTTTTAGTTATGGTTTTGTTCATAATTCAATTACACTTTAAAAATTAACCAATATTAATCAAGTCATAAGACTGTTAATTGAATTTTCTGTTAATACCCATCAAATTAATCCTGGCAAAATAATCGATTAATTATGTAATTTCTTAAAGAATCTGCATAAATTCAACATAAGTAATTCTGGAATCGCCTCCAGGTTTATTACTTGCCCCAGCAAGCCTTTGAAAAATGCTCAATAAATTCAAATACAAAGTGGAAAGCTTAGCAGTGCCATAAAGATGCGACTTTTAGCACAATATTTACAACGGTTCCAATAAAAATGATTAAACGAATTGTTGCAATTAATTTATTCAATTATATTCGCCACTTACCAATGGTAGTCAGCTTAGGGCCAATATACAATTTATGGCTTATACCCTTGCAGTGATTTATATATAGCCATGTCGTTAAGTTTGTATAAACATCGATTCCAATCGATTTTCTTTTTACCTACAAGGGAAATAGTTCTGAGATATAACCTTCTAATTAGAATACCTAAATTTATTATATTATTTATTAACTGTAAGAATTATATAAATTGAAGAAAGTAATATTAGCTGGCACCAAAACTTATTTGTTTGAACAAATCATTATTGTTGTTGGTTTATTTTAATGAAGAGTTCACTGTATATTTTCCCAAAATTTATTAAAGTTTGTCTTAATTCCACGATTTTTATTACATGTGTACAAAAAACACTAATGTTGCATTTTCTGGTATTACTGTTATCAATAAAGTTTAAATATTTTAAATGATGAATTCATATAATTTAATTTTTAAAAAACTTCAACATTTCTAATGTTTTGTAATAATAACAAAAAAATAAAAAATCTTTCTACTTATTTTTTATTAATTTCTTTTCGTATGTTTAGAAACTTTTTGTATAAACAAGAAAAACTTTCCAGACTTCGGATTTTAGCAGGGTATCTGCTAGTCGCGCTGTCTCGACTTGAGCATTCTAGTTTGCTTTTATTGCTCAACGAAAAGCAATTCGTATTCACACAGATGGAACACACAGATGGAACATTGGGGCCCAGTAGTCAGTGTCCAGTGGCCAGTGGCCAGTGGCCAGAGGCCCGTGGTCACTTTATGGCCCACAAGTGAAAATGCAGATTTGACGCTTTAATGCCGCACAGTAATTATCATTTAGCATGTGCCACACCCTAATGACATTAAAGCCAACCATTTCTATGGCGAAACTGTAGTTTGTTTTAATGAACTCTCTGTTTCTCTAGTCCCAACTATCGCTAGTCATATTTGCAAATTATGCTTTGCAAGAAGTTCATTTGCTTCCTGGTTATGATTAAGCAAGTGGCTAATGTTTTTATAACCAATTATTAACAATAAATACGACCTTAAAGCATTGTTTATCGGATTAAAAAAAGTAAGTTTATCATCACAAAACAAAAATTAATTATTACATGCGTTTCTATCTTATTTTTTTCAATCAAGAAACCTTGAAAAATAATTTTTTTATTAGAAGTACGACATAATTTTTTTTTTTGGCTAAAAAGTAAAATAAAATTTAAATTATAATAGAGAATAATAATTATGTTTTTATACCAAAATTAGAATTAATTTTTATACATTTACACAATTAATGATGATTAATGATATGTTCTTTGATAGTTTGAATTTCTCTTTTAATGAAGTATTCTAATTGCTAACAGTTTGTTGTGTATTTTTCATGTGCAATTAGTCCAGAAATGGTAGCAAGCTCTAATCTTGGCAACATGCATCACAAGTGCCACAATCATTTGCAGCAATTGGCAAACAAAAATAGAAAAGCAGAAGAAATGGAGGAAAATTTGCATTTTCATGAATTGCTGGTGGGTTCTTGGAAACGTGCATTCGTATCTATTGCACAGAACTGGGCATCATATTTCAAAGAGACAGTCACGGCCAATGGATCGAGCCGAGCGTCTCTATAGAGAGTCTCTCATGGGTTCCCGGCCTAAACAGTGGCTCGCTGCGGGAATTATGTAGATTATGGTTGCAGTTATTGCAAGTTGCAGTTGGCAGTTGGAGCGTGTTTTGCGGTGCGTTTTACAATTAATTTTCGACCAAGTTTGCTGTTAGCCAGGCCAAAACCAGACCGGATTGGTTTACGCGAAATAGTTTCTCTAATGTTCACCCGGTTTTTTTTTTTTTTTGCCTTAGTTTTACATGTGATTTATTTTTGCTTTTAGTGTCTTTTATTTTATGATTTATAAGAACTGCGATGGCTCCGTTCCTGGCTTCTGCTAGGTGGGTTTTTTTTGCGTCCGGTTCTACGTATTTCTTTTCCTCAGGCCTCGGCTTGGTCTATGGCTTTGGCTTTGGTGATTTTTCATTTTTTTTCATCGTAGATCAAAATTAAGTGATTTTAATGATGAAATTTATTGGCACATTTATTTGCTCATGATTTTGAGCAAACTATCTGCCAACTGGAACTTCAAGAGACATGTACATTTTGGCCCGGGGGCGCAATGCCAATAAATATGTTCAACATGTGACAGATTATATTTGGAAGATAAACGATCTTCTACATTGTACGTGCACACTGAAAGAAATGGGCAACATTAATAAAAATAGAGTCTGATTTTTAATACTAAAAGCATCACTAATGAAAACGATACTGGAAAGCGAAATTAACTAATTGAAATTTAATTCTGGAACCGTAATGCACAATTTTCCAAGGAGAGAACCTAATAAGTCAAATTTTTTTCCATTAATTTTTTGACAACAATTAATTTACAGTCTTATTAATTTTTAAGAGAACAGTTAAATTCGTAACATAAAAGAATAAGTCAAATCCATTCTTAATTTTGCATATGCCATTATAGAGTAATGAATATATATTTATAAGTTTTTTTTTCTCATATTATAAGCAAACCATATTATTATTAATTGTAGTAAGAATTGGATAAGGAACCCTTCCCATTGGTGTCTGTTAATAATCATATTAATTACCAACATGCATGTTCTTTCCCTTTGACTGCACTCTGACGCATTTGTTATAAATGTGAATTTATTTCATTATTCATTCTGCAATTTAAATAATAAAAAAACACAACGCTTTTGCTTAAATAAATAAATACACCCACAAACAGCAATGACCAAAATTGCATTTGGTTAAATAAATGTTTCATAATGTTTGCGCGTCAATTTGGTTTAATTATGAATGGGGGTTTGTACACCATATAAATAATTAATTACAAAGGGCGGCTACAAAAAGCGGATATTGCAATTAAATTAAAATGCAAATACGCAAAATTTGCATACATTAATACAACAATAGTAATAATTAATTACCTTATTTGGCTTAAACAAAAATGTACATAATGAGATAAATGTGCAAGGATAAAAGAGAGATTATTACACGAATAGAAAATTCCCTTTTCGGCTGTTTTATAATTAAATTATACCTTTTCTAACACACAAACTATCTGCTCTTGTAGGCATTATTATCATATAGTAATTTAATTCGTTTACCTATACAAAATATATATGTGTGACAACAATCTATTTTTTTTTTTTTAAATAAATTTCATTAAAATATATTCATAAAATATATTGTGCTATCTAAAACAACTGTGCTTATTTTAATTAGCTAATCTAAACTAATAGAAATTCATTTCCCAGCAAATAATGCTGTTTGAAGTAAAATTAAATATTATTGGCATTTCGCATGACTTGCAATATGTTGTACCACTAATTATGCACATAATGAGCACTTTTTTTTAAATGATATTTAACGCATTCCGCATATCATCATTTGGACAATGTATATATATGAAAATGTGATGACTTTTTTATATTGTAAATGTTTACTGCTATTAATTACCATGCAACAAAGTGCAAAACTAGGCAAAAATAAAAAACGTTAACATTCTAAAGCCTGGCCATAAAGAGTCTTCAGCTCTTATCATTATCAGTCTTCATTATCTTTGGCATTCTTCAAGCGACTGTCTTAGTCGGCTAGTAAGTCATTCAATCAATCATTATCTTTCTGGGAATGAGTGTTCGATTTCTAAACTTCACTTTTTTGCCGAGATAAAGTTAAGTCTTAAGGAATTGCTTGGTTTTGTTAAAGAGTTGGTTAAGCGCGTCCTCCATATTAAGTATATCTAATTAATGTGTCATTTGCGTTTAAAAGTGGAATAACCTGTCCTTTTTCTTCTTCATTTCTTGGCTGCTGGTCAGCTAATCAAATAAAATGTGTAATGAAAGCGTCAGAATCTGGTTTACGTAGCCAGCCGGAAAATCCACTTGAAAATTTAATGAAAGCCACAAAAAACATTTAAATGCAAAAATGCATGCGAAAAATTAATACACTGTAATTAGTGAATTAAATGACATGTTTATTGATTTATTTATTTATTGTCAACTAAAGTCAGTTTACAAAAGTAAAAATTGAATTAAAGCATATTTAAATGAAATTTATAATTATATTTCAATTAAAAGAAAAAATATTTAAAAGATTTCTGTAGTCAATACAAATTTGTATTTATATATATATATAAAAATAGGAATTCAAATGCAATGTATTTATTTACAAAATATATTCGTACATCGAACTAAATATACCAAAGAATATATAATAGTATTATGTACATTTATAAATATTTTCAAAAGAATATGTGTATATATATATATTATTTATGAGCAGTTACACATTTGTGAACTATTGAAAATACTCCAAAGCTATAAGCTCGATGAAAGAGCTCAGATTGATTTTTTTTTTAAATGCCTGCACTAATACTTATACGTTCTCCAACACATGTACACATACAGTAAATGCTCTTAACTTTTTTATTTCCTTTTTGTATTCTTTGATGCAACAAAAACAAACATAATACTTACAGACATTAAGAAAAAATGGCAATTTCAGTTTGCTTCCATTGAAGTGCAGCAAAATAACTATGCTGAAAAGGCAACGGGAGAGCAAAGAAATGTAAAAAAATGTCTTTTGCACAACTTTACAGATTATTCTTTAGGTATTTCTGCTTTCTTAGATATTTACAAATTTTAATTGGCATTTACAGAACTTAGAACAAAAAAAATATTCAAACTATTGTAGTATTTTAAGCAAAAGAAGTTCAAACAAATTTCTAAAATTCTAAAAATTTATTGAAACGCATCTGGTAAGGGTATTCAAAATTCCGAAAATTGTTTGTGTTTCCAGCCCGCAAAAACCGCAATCGGTTTTTATTTGCTTAAATGAGTTTCGCTTTTGAGAGTTGCAGACGAAATAAAAAGAAACTACCAATTCCTGGCGCGTCATGTGAATTACGAGTTTTGTATTTAACTAACCTTGAAACAATTTTTGTTTGCCAACCAAAAATTTCAACACCCTCCCCCCCCTGCCTTGTCCACATCTTTTCCAGGTGTTCAATTCGTGGAGTTTATTTGCCCGAAAGTTGCATTCAATGCGGAGTTTGCCAGCCTGTCCAAAGCTGATATTTGATACATGGCGGAACAACAGCAAACGGGCAACCTGTTGCCAGATTTGTTGCATGTTGTTGCAGGCAATCAACAGCTAACAGCAACAGCTAACAGCAACAACATCAACTTGTTGTTTGTCGCCAACTGTTGTCTGTTGTTTGTTGTTTGTTGCTTTTGCCCACGTGGTGTCATGAACCCGCCATTCGTATTTGGTGAAAACCCGACATGGCATTTTAGAGTTCGAGTGAAATTTGATGTTGTGGAAAGTCGTGGGACGATTTTCTCACGATTGCAGACGATCGGCGATTCGGCTAGAAATTAGCCAAAATGTCAGAGCGATATCAGAAAAAATGTGGGCGATAGTAATTCAAGGAGTTACCAGAAGATATCCCCTAGCCAGGTCTGCTCTAAGCTAATCAAATATATTATACCAAAAATAACAAATAACTGTTAAATGTCTCAGAATTCAGATTAAGGTTTATTTTTTCGTTCAGTTTAATTCTGCTTTTCAAATTGATTAACGCTTATTCATTTAATTTACATTTAATATCTCATATTTTACTTGATATTTTTAATTGTTTGCTGGAGTTAAAGAATCATTAAAATCTCGCTAAAATATATTCTGACTGATAAAAAACCCCTATAAATTGTATTAAAATTAACTTCGTAAACATTTTATTTTCTATAAATATATCAATACTTTGTATTTTATATTGCATATTATACCAAATAAAAAAACCTGGAAGATCAGATCAAAATATTAAAACTAAAATTTTGTATATGCAAGAAATGATCCGTAGACTTTTTATATTTGAAGAATTTTAAAGATTCCTTTGATGAAATTCTGTGTTCACTTTTCCATTGAAAAGGTAAGATGCTTCGTTAAAAAAATTAAAATAATATTATTTTTTATTACTCATAATTAAATATAATATAATATGATAATTAAAACCGAGAGTGAGAGAGGGGAGGCGAGTGGCGTTGCCCTTTTCCAAGTTAAGAGCTAATTCTTACCCTAAGTTGAGTTGTTGGTAAGGCGACAAAAAGTGGCGCATCGCAGGTGGTGCAAAGAGGCAAATGGGCGAACAACACCAAACACAAAACGCAATGTGGCTTTTAATTAAGAAAAGTGCAACAGAATAAAAATGACGATTGGATGACGATGACGCTGACGAAATGCAGTAAACCGGAAACAAGAAATGCAAGGAAACCGAACCAAAAGAGGTGGCTAGGAGGGGTCGGTCTTGGCACGAGTTCAGTTGCTTGGATTACTTGGCCTGGTGGGTTGCTTGGTCTCAAATAACAAAGCTGTTTGTGAAGCAAGCGAATGACAAACCAAAAGCCGCACTCCCTGTGGCAACACTTGAGTTAACACGAGGGACACGTGTCATGCATGCCATGAGGCCTGCCAAGTGGCTAATTAGGGTTCAACGGGGTTGGACCCTTAATATCAACCAGCGCCACTTACACTGTAACCAAATTGGTTATTCATTTGATCCAAAACCAGTACTGAAATTGATTCATCAAATTAATTTGAAGATTTTATTTTTATTTATTTATAGTATTTGGACTTTCAGTGATTAACTGTTTAAGGAACTTCATAAAAAAAGTATTTTAGTTTAATAAAAATATAAATTTAAGTTAAATTTAAAAAAATAAAATAGTACAAAATTTGTATGGCAATTATTAACCTTTTTATTAAATTTTAATAGAAATAATTTATAAAAAATTGAAATAAATAAAATAACGAATATTTCATATTCATAACAGTCCAGAGAAATAATAAGTTAAAAGATCCGTTAGTTTCGAGCAGTGTATGTGCTATTTATAAACACAATTAGCTGCAAATAAATCAAATTCAATGCCCATGGAGAATGAGAATGAGACTGAGTCTGAGTCTGGGGTTGATTATTCTTTATTTAAATTGTTGCTGGCGTGATGATAATTCAACTATTGATACAATTATGTAAAACAGAATTCCAGGTAATTTTGCAATTATCGCATGTTGAAAGTCTTGCAAATTCCAGCAACTTGTTATGGAATCCCCATATTGAGAAATTGTTTTTAGGCACGCAAGTGTTTTATATTCATTCACCTCCCCAGACACCCCACTCGTTCCGGCTGGCTAATTGAAAAACTGCGTGCTTTGTGCCCCTCCCCCCCTCAACCCATTTACAAATGTTTGTTGCTTGCAACAAACCTGATGTGGATGTGTGTGGTCTTATCATTGACAGCCGTTGTCTGTGCCTCCAACTGACACCTAACACCAGGCCATTTGTGAATGTTTGCTTCGACTCTTACCAATTCCCAACCAGACTTATCGCCTCCTGTCATTTTCGTTGATGCAACACTACGAAATTCGCTTTGACAACATTTGTCAGCGAATTGAAATAGTTGCTCGGATGGGTTGTTTAATTTTGCTAAAAAGCCTGATTTGTTGGCAGATTAAAGTTTGTATCAAGTTGCGCCAAAAACCACATTTTCGATAAGCATCGCTAAAAGTCTGCTAAGTCCTTTCGTACTTATCAAATTGCAATGGAATGCAAATAGCATATTAAATTATTATTATTCGAGATAATTTGAGTTTTTTTTATCCAATTTTGTAGCTTAATCTTGTACAACAGAGATCAAAACTCAGATTGGCCGATTTCTGGATGTCCCTTAAAGAAATGTATGCAACTAAAAGATCGCCTCTTGGAATAGTCTTCTCTGGTTTTCTGCTTAGTCTATATATATATAATATATAATAAAAATGGACAGTCCAAGCTACAACGACACCACCAACCGGATACACTAAGAAAACGGAGGCTATTAAATATGCGAATAATCACAATTGGACGCGCCAATAATCAGCAAACTTTTGTCCACACTGACTGCTAGGGCAGCGGGGCAGGTGAATGGTTTGTGGGTTTGGGCCTGGTAAGGCAAGTGGCTGGTAATGATCACAGCTGAGCTGCGTCATTGAGGGACTGCAATTGCAGTGCTCGTCACGTACGCCCGGCCAGAAGAGGAACAACAAAAGGCTGCCAGGCAGGTGATCGGACCTTAGATCTTAGACCAGAGATGACGATCGACAATTGAGCGCTAATTATTGCCTGGCTGCATCTCTGTGCTGTGGCCAGCGTGTGTCAAAGGCATTCCTGTGAGGCGTGAATTGAATTCCCCCAGCGAATGATGAATGGGATCCAGGGGCAGTGGCTCGACACTCGACTAACTACTTCATCTTGCTGCGGATTTGATTTATAGCGCTTTCGACTGCATTCAACTATGTGCGCACAATGAATTGCAGGAATGCATTGGTCGGAGTCCACGCAGCTCGGAGTTATCTCTGTGCCGCTGCGGCGATTAAGTGGTTAGCTCATTAGCCACAACAATGTGTTGGTATTTGGGTTACCTCTTCTCTCACATTCCTGCCGACTCACGCCCCTAACGGGGTAACGATCTGAACTTTATGGCCAAAGGGAAATTATACTCAGGGTCGCTGTCAAAGAAATGTCCATTCTAGTTAATTATCTTTGAGTTAAGTACTAACACCAGGCCTAATGGCTCCACTCAACTAGGAAGGTCGACAGTGCGCCTGGAACCCTGCTGTTAAATATATTAGTTAGTTTTTTTCCTTTGCTAGCTGATTGGTTAAATTACGAATAAGAGTTGGAGAGTCATTCAGGACCTCAATTGTCGTAGTATTCACTTGTTCACCTGTGATTTATCATTTCTTATAGTAGTAAAACTTCAAAAGCGACTTTGTGGAATCCAACACTTTTGGACACCTAACTCGGGCGTCTTACGTCCATAGATGTCATCATACGGACGACCCTTGACTGCACCAAGCGCTCCATTCTGACAATCGCCATCAGTGCAAGCAGCTTCGTCTGGCGCAGCTATGCGGCATACACCGCAATGTTTACGTGTCACAAATAAAAACGATTGCTTGTTTAACACAACTAGTTGTTGGTTTATGGATTGAGTGACGCATCGCGACGAATCATAAAGACCCTGTCTTCTTCTCAATATATGTCCTTCGATGTAGCAGCAGCATGCTAAAGCTGTTCGCTGCAAAGTTGCAAATGTGGCACGTGTAAGATGGCGTTGGTCTTTTCTCTAAGTCATGTGGCCCAAAAGGCACGATGTGCATCGAGGATGCGCATTGATTTAAGTGCTTGATTAATACAAGCTTAAATTATAATTAATATAATATAATTTATGAAAAAATATTTATAATAATCCACACAAAAACGCTTACGGCTTTGTCAACTTTTTTTCTTCTTTTTTCGACTTGACGCGCCAAATAAATTCACCAGAAAACCTTGCACTATGTTTTGTCAAACATCAATGGGCACACACACATACATACATACTTTTTAAGTGTTGACTATTAGCATAAACATATCACTGAAAGCACCAACCATTTTCGTGATCAGCTTTGATGGGCACGCGCCGAAAAGAGACAAACAGAATAATTCTCTGACGCAAAGCAGCAAAATAAAGATGATAAGTGTTGGTCAGCAGAATATTTTCATCCAAAAAAATTGTGACGTCATATGATCTAAATTCTGTACAATGCTGCTTGGAATATATATATTTTCTAAGATATAAAGATTGTTAGTGCTTAAAGGTTATTTTAATTGCATAAATCAAGTGATTAATATTAACATAAATTAATATTTAATCAATTTCAATTTAATTATATACTTGTAAACTAATTCTACGCCATTCACCAGTCAAACGCCAGATATAAACTATTCTCCCAACAGAATCTTCACTGTATAAATTGACAATCTGTTAAAAACAAGAATAAAGCCGAACAACAGAAAAGGACTAAGTTAGTTAGTTGTGCTTGATTATCTGGCAAATGGGCATCGATCTATCAAGCGGCCTGTCTTGTGGCAGTGGACGAGGCAAACTGTTGAGATGCAGCTCCATCAAATTGGCGACAAATGCTGTTGGCCAGTCAATGCAGACTGTTAACACTCTATCAATATCTTTCGGATAGGCAGCACATGCAGCAGCTCTAGCATCATCAGCAGCAGCAGCTTCGACTTAGGAGGCGGTTTGGTTGACTGAACGGCATCAAAGCGAATCGCCGCCGTCAGATAATAAAACAGACAAAAACAACAGCATCAAAAAAATTGCAGGTGCCAATGAAGAGTCCAGCGATGAGGAGACGACATCCAGCAGCCGCAGGTATTCGAACTTCAGTCTTCAGTGGATTGCTTCGTCTTTGGATCTTCGTCTCGGCAAGATCAGAGTCGGAGCGTGGCTAAGATAGTGGATCACCGTTTGGCTCCACCTTTTTGTTGCTGTGGCCTGCCGCCAGCGTTTCTCCGCTTAATTGACGCCTTGATTTGCAGCCGATTCGTTGCAGCACGTTTTATAGATATTATTTTCTCTTCTTATTTTCGGACCTCTCTTTTTATTAATAATATATGTAGATGTATGTATATTCATTGGCATATGTTTAAAACTATTTTTATGTACCTATTTTTTCTTTCTTCTTTTTTTCGGCCCTCTCTCTTTATTAATAATATATGTAGATTTATTAGCTTATTTTTATTCAAGTGCTTGTCCAATCTTCGCAGCTATTTTTGATTTGTTTTTCTTTATTATATCTCTTTTCATTTTATTTTATCAGCTGGCTAACCCAATTAAGCGTTTTTTTTTGCATTATTAATAAAGTTGTCGTTGTTGTTAGTTTTGTCCAAATTTATATGTGTTAAAGCTTTGCTGTTCTACAACTGGCAGTCGTGGCCGAGCGGTTAAGGCGTCTGACTAGAAATCAGATTCCCTCTGGGAGCGTAGGTTCGAATCCTACCGGCTGCGGAGAATTGTGAATTCTTTTTTTTATTTTTTTTCATTTTATCTGCTTTATGCTACTTTCAAAATTCTCAAATATCTCAATATTTGTGTTAAAAATACCATTTGTTATGTCATTTGAATGTAAAACTATTGAGATATTTGCATTCTTTTAAGAAAATCTCAATAAGAAAAACTATTTAAAGAAAATATAAAATGCAGTTGTAATATATATATTTTTTTTTATTTATAATTACCAATTGTTAATTACTCATTTCAAATTTTATTAATTTTATTTAGACTCTAGTTTCATTAGTCAATCTTAAAAGGTTTCCTTATCAATATTTATTATAATTACTATTTATTTTTAAAGATTATAAAACTGATTACAAACTTTTTTTTATGAAATGGTTTTTTATTCATCCACTTACGTATTTATTATTATTTTCTATGAAATTCCCTCCATTTAGTTCGTCTAAAATTACTCTGTTAACTTTTCAAATGTATCTTTTGCGCTTCAATCAAAAGTTGCCTGCCACGGCACGTCGCACGTTGCACGTAGCACAAGCCATTTGTGGCTATTTAGGCTGCCATCAGTTTGAGGATAACAATCTGCGAGTAATCTATAATTGGGCTCATTAGCATTTGGCATTTAAATAAATTGATTAACCTATCAAAGTCAATCACTGTCAGTGGTCCAATTGGACTTCTGGCCAAGATCAAGACCAATAGCAAGACCAGGTCTGCATCCCAGTCCAGTGCCCGGTGCCTGTTATGTAATTACACGCTGGAATCGCAATGCTGCTGCTGCTGCTGCTGCTGCTGCTGCTGCTCAAGTGGCAAGATGTCCGAGGCGAAGGCATGTTGCCAACGCATGCTGCTGCTGCACAATAATCAACGGTGGTAGGCAGCCGAGCAGGCTCTAATTAAAAATAACAGAAAAATATAGGTTACACCTCGACAGAGACCATGAGCAAAGCCTCAGAAGAATCAAGAGAATGTGCATGGGAAGATGGCCAGCAAGAGATGGGAAACATTTTCATCAAACCAAATACGCAGCGGGGGGCAAGGGCGGCCACATAAGGAGGAGGAGGCACATGCAGCGTCTGTGGGCTGGGCAAGTGGCACTTATCATGCATGCGCCAAGTGAAAAAGGCAGCAAAAAACAGCAACACACACACACACACACACACGCACACACATGCACACACACGCACACACATGCACATAAAAATTAATGGCCTGTAATTACGTGCTGCAGTTGCACGAAGCCAGACGTTGCAACACTGCAAAGGGATTGCAATGGTATGCCCCAAACCGAGACGATAACGATAATGATGACGCTGACGGTGATGATGACGTCGTCTGCAGTTCCATGTCCATTGTCTTATATAGAAAATTAAAGCCTAAATTTGCTTGTGCAAAATTTACGATGTGTTTACAATGCCTCAAATTATTGGTTGCGCTAATGCGTTGCAACAACGCGAACTTCAGTTACTTCGTTTACCCTCATTTGCCTGCCTGCCTGCCTGCCTGCCTGCTCCGCATCCGTTCTGCTCAAGAACATTTCCGTCTCATCCATGTATTTATTGGTCAAGTGCGGAAGCCCATCAAGTCCCATCAAATTTCCATAAATATTTGATAGCAGCATTTAAAAAAAACAATAAACAACACTTAATTTAAGCACAACGAATATTAAATACATTTTACTGGTCTGGCTTTGAACTGATTGAAAGTTGTGTTTTTCGATTGCTTTAGAGACATTTATATATGTCTATAATATTTCCAAGATAAACGTTCTTTTCTAGTTGTTCTTTTCGACTGATTATTCCTTTAGCAGTTCAAGTCTTCAATCAAGTTTCATTAAGATTGCTTTTAAGCCAGGTTAGTTCTTATCAAATAGTTATTAAAAATCTAATATACGTATTGAAGCTGATCAAGAATATAGATATATGTGAACATACCTTAAGGGTACAGCCACGCATTAGACAATTGTGAAAACAAAATTAAAATACCATCTACAAGGATATCAAATTATTTCAAATTGAATTCTACTTGTTTAATAAATTGTCTTCAGTCTGAATAAGAAATTCCCACCAAACAAATATTTGGTGGTTTTACAAAAGTAGTTTCAATTTCCATACATTTTATATATGCAATTTTGACATAGAGTGTATTAATTTAATTTCAGAAAAATTACTTAGAATGAGAAAAAAGCTGATCAATGCTTCTCAGAGTTTAGCTACAAATTTCGAGTTAAGTAGACTGTGCAGAATTCAAAACTTCAGAATACAAATTTTAATTTTAGTTAGGAACAATTTGGTTTATCATCTTGGAAAACGAAATGTGAAAATTTATAAAACCAAACATGGATGCAGAACTTAATCAAATGAACGATATAAAAGCATATCCATTAAAGAATTCCAAGAAACAAATGCAGATCAAACCGGAGTTTCTTGATCAGGGTTCTATGTCCAAGCAAATGCAACAAAGAGGCATATTAATAGAGGTATTCAGTTTCCTTTACAAAAAATGAGAATTTATTAACCAAATTTAAGTTGCAGGAAGAAATCATGGAGATAATTGAAGACTGCAAGCCGAAAAAACAAACTGGAGAAACTGTGAAGAAAACGAGAGATAAATTAGAGGAAGAATTCAATTTAGATGCCAAGGATGTCCCCACAAAGGGTATACTAATAGAGGTTTGTTTAAACATAATCAAATATTATAATCAAATTATATATATAAAAAAGTGCAATTCCAGAAGGGCATTAAAAATTGCTTCAATAATCAGGCCGATCAAAAAGTGGATGAACATCAAGAAACAGAATTTTTTGAGAGCATGGAAAAATTAATAGAGAAACTGAGAGAGGAATACTTTCTGCAATTGAGTTCAGATATTAAATCAACTAATATTAAGGAAGTTCACATGGAAGAGGATCCAATCGAGTCCCCAACTTATGCTGAAGAAATATTACAAAAGAAAATGGATTCCCCAATCGAAATGGCGACAATTATCGAAGATATAAATCACTTTTCGAAACGTTTAGAGATTAATACCGATAATATTGATTGGCAGCAGTTTCGTTCCAATTTATTAAAGATCCATGCACACTATATACGTGAACATGAGGAGACGCCGATGATACCTAAATCTATGCCAGAAAAATTTGACTTGATGGAACCAATAAATAAACTCGCCGTACAATCAAAGGCACTCAGCACTCATATTGATTGTATAGAAAATAAAATCGACAATTTGAGTCTGAATGTGGAAGATTTCCTCAAAAGGTACAATCAAACGCTGCTGGAAAGTGAGAAAGCTTCCAGGGATATTATGGAACTGCAGCTGTTGCGTGAAACGATTGGACGGAAACTCACCCAAATGGAAATGGAGTTGCACTCATTCAAAGCACGAGCAATGCGTCAGGAAGAGGTACGTCCATGGAAATGAGGCTAATTTGTGAAAATTATGGGTTGCTCCAAGAAGTCGCTGGTTGGTGTCGTAATGCCATCCAGTTAAAGTTTATTCGTGGAAATCAACTGGTCAACCCAGCTCGACTCGAATTGCCATTATAATCCCCATTCCACGTGTAGTAATTACTCTGATAATGACCATCTTGTTATAGCCATTTGCATACGTATGTAATTATGTCGTTTTATAAAATCATAAAACGTGTGGCAAGCTCCAAATCGAAGTGTGTCTCACAGCGACAACTGCAACCAATAAATTTTTAAGTGTCTCTATTATGTGTTAATTGAATCTGGGAACAAGTCTGAAGTGCTTTAGAGGAAAGACCTGGTCGGAGCGGGGCTTACCACAAGATCAGCTCCTGAATTAACAGTTTGGCTTGCCGATCTTAGAATTTTCGATAAGAAAAATTTACTATTTTAGTTAACAAAATCTGTGTTTCTTTTTCGCCCTGAATAATAATATTTATAAATTTTAGGGCTAAGTCAGTACAATTGTTTTTTTTTATCCTTTCAATATTGGATTATTAGATTTGCCTAATCGTGAGATTATGTTCCAAACTTGAAGTCTCAAACTACAGTAGTCTCTGAGATCGACAAATGGACAGACAAACAATGCTAATAAAGATTATATATATTTTATGGGATTAAAGATAGCTGCTTCTGTCTGTCTCATAGTTTTTTACAAATTCAATTTAACTTTTTTACTATTTTTTTAATGGTATAAAAATATTGCCTTTCTGTTGTTGCTTCTGCACTTTCAGATTTCCAATAATCTTTAACTATTTTAAATATTTTTCTATATCTCAGTTGCCCGTTTAGGTTTAATACTAGATGAACATTTTTCGCATCCAGTCAGTCGTTATTTATTTGCTCAATATAAAATACCTAAAAATTGTTTCAAATTGTTGTGTGTTTATTTTATTTTATTCTGTCTTTTTTGTCTCGTCTTTTCTGAATGAATCTGCCATGCAACAATTGCTTCAACATGCCCCCAGAAGTAAGCTCAAATTTTGTGCGTGAAATCTTGGGCAACTCCAGCATCACATTGCCCAGGAGCAGCAACAGCAGCAGCAGCATCAGCAGCAGCATCAGCAGCAGCAGTCTTGTCAATGCAACACATCACATACGAGAAAAGTTCAAGCCACTCCGCGTGGCACAACCCAGCAGGCATGTTCCACCAAAGAGACGTGGCACAAACGACTATCGTCGCTATCACAAGACAGTCGAAGCTATTGTCGACTTTGAGAGCGTGTTGCAAGTGCCCCAAGCGACAGCGGAATCTTCTCAGCTGAAACATGGCCAACACAGTGCGTCAGCAGAGCAACTGGAAGATGTCTGTCGAATATAATGTGAAGTGGTCTGAATCCAAAATCTTTGCTCGTATTGTGTTATGGGATTGGATGACGGTGTTTTTTTTTTAGAAGAGATTCCAGATATTATATCATCAGATTACCATATTGAAAGCGAATCATTTGAGGCAGTAGATTGTGTAAATGTTCTATAGAACTTGTTATAATTTGAGTAAATAAATGACATAGACAAAAAATACTGCACTAAGATGTAATTAGAAACATTTATATAATATAATATAATTATAATATAATATAATATAATTTATAGTTTAATTTATTAGCTTAAGCAGAATTTGCTCCTAGCTTAAGTTTCCACAGAACTACCTAGACTCAATTTTTTCCTATCAATCTATTAAGCCTTTTAGCCCTTTCTTATTAGCAATTTAAACAAGCTTCTTAAAGGTTCAAATCTTTATGTTTGTTTCTTAAAAGCAAATGAATTTCATTAATGCAACGGGCCAAATTCTTTGGAACGATCAAATCTGTCGTTTTACTATTAAAAGGGTGAAAAGAGGAAGTTGAAAGAGATCAGCACAAAGCGTGGCAAGGAAATAAGTGAGTATTCATGGCATTCACGTGGCATCCATTCAAATTATGCCTTGGGGCAAGTACGCTGCTTGAGATAAGAGTGTCCCCTAAAAAATGAAGAAATAATGGAATAAAGCTTTCCATTAGATAATCAAAATTGCTTGCATTCAAGTCTAGAAGTGGCATTCAAGAAATTCTCAACACGTTTGCACAGAAACAAGTTTCCACCTCAAAGCCAAGCAAAGTGTATTTTAATCCCTTTTTTTTTGTGATTATTTGGCTCAGCACTCGCTAAAAAGCGACAATAACAAAAATACAAAAAAAAACCCGTCTACTACGTAAGTATGCAAAATACTACACGGAAACTGTGAATCAGGCACCTCCAACAAAATAAACAATAAACAAAACCAAATTGCAGCAAGAACAACAAAAACCGAAATAAGGTGAAATACAATAAAGAAATAAATATAAAAAAAAACTGCATTCCAAAAACTCAGTCAAATGTAAAAAATGAAAAAATTCAGCTCACAAACACAAGACATACTTCAAAACACAAAAAATAAAAAAAAAAACAGAAAAAAGAGGAAAAAAAGCGCAGTAAGAAATCCGGTTTCGTTTTCAACCAGAACGAGAGTTGTGAGTTTTTGGAAGGTTGCGAGTAATTCTGCGCTTGCCCATAAAACGGTCCGCAGGATGAATGCAGCCAGCAAATTCACTGACAGCTCAGCGGATGAGCGTTTGTCGACGGAGACGGGGCTGCTATAGGGGGGGAGGAGAACTGTTTGCTGAAGTGCTGTTATGAAGAGGGCTAACCAAACGAAGTTGGCCAAAAAAAAAGTGCAAAAGGCACCAGCAAAACTCTCTGATAAATTGCAGGAGACGAACTTGAAATTTAGATTTCGAGAGCAACCGCAAAACGTTGCCAGAAGCGAGCGACGTTGACGTCGAAGTCGCTGTCGATGTTGACGGCGGCGTCGGCGCTGGCAGAGACACTGCACGCGAGCGAACGAGTTGAGAGCATTTTAGCATTATGACTGCAGCTTGGGGGCGTTTTTGCATGTATTGGTGAGCGACCAAGAGAGAGAGTGAGCTAGAGTGAGATAGAGAGAGATAGAGAGCGAACGAGAATCAGCTCGTTGGAGCAGCGGCTGCTGCGTCAGTGAAGTTTCTCTTATGCACACAAAAATACAGACATACTCACACATAGACAAATGTTATTGCAGTTTTTATTGCCGTTGTTAATGCCTGCCTGCCTGCCTGTTCGTGCTCGTGTGTGTGAGTATGTGTAAAGGGTTGACTGATTCCGTCTGTGAATGTGTGTTTTTTTTATTGCATTGGTAGTAGTTGCAGCGCCAAGCTTGTGTCAGTGTGTGTGAGCATTTTATTGATTTTTATGTGAGCATAAAAGTATCGCATGCTTTTAAGTTTTTGGCAATGATAAAAAGTGGGGTAGAGCTGTGCATCGATTCTAAAATAGTCCCCGTCACGTCACATAACTTTAACTAAAAAATAAGTTTTAAGCTAGTAGAATAGTTGGCAAGTTTTTCGAAATGTAAAGTTTATCAGGAGCAAAAGTTGTCTGCATAATTTGACAGTTGCCTTACACTATTTTTATCACCCACTCTCTCACCCACTCGCTCACTCTCTCTCTCGCTCTTTTTCTCAGCTGTCCAACAGTTCTGTAATATATATTCTTTTGCTGCACATACAAAAGCTGCTCTGCACATAGCTGCAGTGCTCTCTCTCTGTCTCCCTCTCTCTTTCTTTGTTTCCCTTTTTTCACCCACGCACAATGAAAACGCATTTTAATCAGAGTTTATGAAATTAAAAGCAGGAATATATTCTTGATAAAAGTTTTTAGTTTTTTATTTATTATCTGTTAACCAAACTAAAATGATAAATTTATGTTTCCCAATTCTGTACCAACACAGCACTCATTTTTTACAGTGTACATAAAAACGCTACCTTAATCCATGCCAATTGTCGGAGATAGTAAGTTGACTAAGCGAACTTTTGCAACGCGCAGACACTGCAACCTTTTGGCCCACAAATCCCACCACGTTCCACTCGCCACTGCCACTTAACTGACCAACTTAACCCAACCAAAGCGAAACAGTGAGCGACACGCAGCCAAAACGCCAATAAATAGCCCATGGTGCAAATGCAAAATACAAGCAAAAGCAAAAATGCAACAAAAAAAAAAACAATATGCTAAAAACTCAAAGATGCACACCAAACGAAGTTCGAGGTCATTGCATTCCTCGCACACACAAAACTCACACACACACACACACAACTTCACTTGTATGTGCAACAATAAAACAACAAATGAATAGCAGCGCCACTCGCAACACTCGCCGCAGCTCATCTCTGCCAACCAACATTGGGGGAAGCTAAAAAAGTTCAAGTCAAAATTGCAAATAAAGTAAATGGAAATGACTAAAAAAGTGAAATCCACAAAAAACGACCACGGCTGCAACAACAACAACAACAACAACGACAACAACAACAGCTTCAGTTTGTAGAGCTTTTGTTGTAGTTGTCTTTGCTGTTATTTTTTGTTCTTGCTGTTGTTTTTGTTGCAGTGTTCGCTCTGCTGCTGCTGCTGCCTGTGGGGGAGTCGGCGACGCAGCGGCTGCCATTTGGCACAAAAGAAACACAAGTCGTGAAAAAAACTTTGTGTTCGCTGAATGACACTCAAAACAAGTACGAATTATTTTTTTTTTCTTGGCAGTGCTCGACTAGCCATTCATCCTGCATAGAAAAAAGGCTAAACTAGGAATTCACACACAAATTAATATACATATATTTATATATTTATAATATTTAGATAAATATTCAAATAAGTTTTTCACAGCTCACTGAATAAAAACTTAATCCCGACGGTATTCGAAATATATAAAATTATATTAAATTTAAAAGACACACTTCATTTAAACCCATTGAAAACATAAATAAATTTAAAAAAATAGTAAAAAAAAAGTAAACAAGCATAAATTAAATAATTATATTAATTAACTTCCTAAATGCAATATTAACAATTTTGAATAGATTCTTTGCAATTTTTTCTTTCCCTTACTTAACAACAAGAGAAATATGTTTTAAATAAATTCTATTTTAGTTATAAAAAGACGTAAAAAAAACCATCTTTATTTTTAATTAAAGACATATACTCTCGAGACCGTCCTGTTTCATTATTGTTGTTACTACAGGGTATCAAAAGGCCCAAGCAGCAAAACAGCAAACCGAAAAGATTGATGATACCGCTCAAGGATACCTCGCTCTGTGCTTATGCTGAACAAATGAGCAACAACATCAATAAAAACAAGTATGAATGCTGTAGTCGAGTGAGATCGACTGCCATATGCCCAGCTGTTAAATATATTACAGTCTAATTATTCACAAGTACTAACTATTCCTATTTTCGACTATATCTATATCTGTATATAAAAGCCTCTCCCTTTAAAATTGTGACTTTTATTGCCATCGTAAATCGAAATATATCGATATTCAGGGCATAGCAAACGCCACGCCCACTTTTCTGTCATAAACTGCTAAGACCTATTCCACCCACAGTTTTATAGCCATTTAATGGCAAATGGTAAATGCAGCATTAAAATGCCGGTTATTAATGTAACTAAAGTTTTGTGACTCTTGCTGAACCAAAACTTCGGAAGATATGGGTTTTCGGAATTTTACGGGTAGAAAGTGGGCGCAACCTATAATTTACTACTACTAAACTTTCAAAATATTATGATAATTAGATTATTAAAATCTATTACCCAATTTTACAAACTCTAAGTTTAAAATTGAGAATATATGTGTTGCCTGCGAGTAAAATTAAACTTGCGAAACTTGGTTTAAGAATATATATATAAATATTGGGAAACTCGTAGAAAAGAATTATAAAATAGGAATTGTTTTAATGAAAATGTTAAGTAAGACAAAGATAGTACTAGGAATATATAAATTGATGGCTTAAGATTATTGGTATTTAAATTACGATTATAATTCGGTTTACCAATAATTCTGCAGCTCTTATTTTTACCTAAAGCCAGACTACAGAAGAAAATCTATTTTTTTGGGTAAGGGAATTTGATTACTTTTAATATCAAATAATAAAAATTAAATAATAATATAGTTGATACAGAAAATAATCATTATTTGATAGGTTTTTTCTTTTGATAAAATAAAATTGGAATTACATTTTTATTGGCCATAGAACAAAGTCGATATTAACTTTTACGACAGACGCCATTAAGCCAAAAGACAAGGTTTTTTTTTATTTGGTTTTGTTTTTTTTTTTCGCAGAACCAGCAGCAAAAATGTTGAAACAAAAAAGTGTGGAACAACAGCAATTTAAGCTGTTACAACTCTTTGCTATCATTGTTGCATGCATCTGCTGCTGCTGCCACCATGTGTGGTAGTTGGGCCCGCCTTGAGTCTGCTACCAGTCTCAGTTTCATTATTGCCCCCACACACACACGCACACACACACACACACACTCACACACATTGATTTTAATGACTAAGCGTCGCCTTTGCAGCTACTGCATAACGACCAGAGGCAGTCACGTTGCCCCCCTGCAACCCCCCAGATAACACCTACCAAAATACCCCCAAGCTCCACAAGCATGTTGATTGTTTTTAACGAGCCTGCGACTTTAGGCCTGTTTACTCTCCCCTTTCCCCTTGGCTTGCCCCGCTCCCAGCCACTTTGCCTTTTGTGGCACAGAGGCGCACACAGGAAAACAGTTCAAAAGCGTTGCCTGCGTAGGCGTAAACGCTACAACTGTACTACCCCCGCCATTTCCTTAGCCGTGTCCCTCGTCCCTTGTGCCTGGCAGTGATAACTGGTCAGTCAGGCACATTCCAACTGCCATTTTCCCAAGCTGCCAACTGACTGACTCACTTAATGACTGAGCGGCAAAGCGTGCCCCAAAACGGCAGCAGTTACTCCTCCTATTGCCACTTCCCTTCCCATCCCCTCCCCCCCCCCTCGCTTCTCTCTACCCACTGTGCGGTAGGGGCTTAATGACGCATGGCTGCGAATTTTACATTCAGTTCGTGTTTAGTTTTGTGGTTTTTGCCTTTTCGCCCGTTTTCAACTGCAGACAAAGCCAGTTGGCACAAAAACAAAAACTGAATCCAAAAACAGAGATTTTTTCATTTTTTTTGCATACTTTTTAAGTTTTTTATTTGTTTAAGCATGGGTAGAATGGAGGTTTTTGAACTTATGGGTACATCTTTAGCACTTATAGGTATACTTCTTGAAATTTTAGAAAAATTAGTAAAAATTAAAGTGTGTATTTTATATAGATAGTAATAATATCTACTTGCCATCTGAGGGCTCTAAAAATTTCAAAAGCATCTGATATTATTTTCAGAAACTATTTTACTTCTAATTCTAAAAAGATGTAAAACACTTTAAACAATTTGATTTAATTTCTGGCAAACTTGCAACAATTAACCCATGTCCCATGATGATTACAGGGTATGTTCCAGTTGTGCAATGTCGCTGCTTCAGCTGATTTTATTCATTCTTTTTTCGTGAGATTCTGTTTTATGAATTTGCGCGTGAATTGTTTTCATTTTGATGAATGCGTCGCTTCGAGTTGGCATAAAAAAGCGCAAGTGATTTCCAAGTGGTGCACAAAGGGGAGGTGGGAAGCAGAGTGGGTGAGGGGTACATTAAAGGAGGAGGGGGACGGGGGGGTCTATAGGCAACTACTACTTGATAATTGTAAGCCACAAGTCTTTCATATTGTTGCATGCTAAGTAGCAACGAATACAAACTCGAACACACACCCCACACACACATACACTCAACACACACACACACACACACACACACAGCTATTGCTCAGACAGAGACGCCGTTTTATTGCTTGGCATGGAGCCCGAGCCCGGGACAAGGTCTCTAATATGTGGATATGGGTCGTCATCGTCGTCAGAGTCAACGAGTTGCCGTCGTCGTCATTTGCATCTCGCTGCCAATGTGTGTGTGTTATGTGTGTGTGTGTGTGGAAGTGTGTGTATATTTTTCTTATTTCTTGGCATTTCTGTTTTGTTGCGCACATTCCTGTTTTGTTATTTTCAAGCAAACTCTGCCCTTTGCTGCCCTGCCCCAATGTCAAAGCGCAGCACTCGCATCTTTATGCCACGGTCAAGGGCAAGTGACGTCGCTGCTGCTGCTGTTGAAGAGTGAAGGGGAGTGAGGGGGAATGAAGGGGAGCAGCAGTGGAGCAGCATAGTAGTGGATCATTGCGGGAGCTGGCAGCGCTATTTGTGTGCCTCAACTTAGAAATTGCGCACAGTTTAAAGAGATACAATTTATTTTATTGCAAACAATTATTAAAAGCAGCTTAAAACTGAATTTTAGCCATAAATCCACATTTTGTCGAATTCGAATCCCTTTTTTAGTCTTACTAATCTTACAATTACTAATCCTTCCTCAGTAGTTGGGACATTCATTTTTTTCTAAGATAACGCTTTGATATCAATTTTAGATTCCTTTTTTGTATTCTTTCAGCAGCCAGTTTTGGGAAATTTAAATTTGAACAATTCGCTGGTTTTCCGATTTAGTTACTGAATTCAATTTATCAAAATACGTCAGATTACATCGGATGGGTATCGTGACTCCATTCTTGAAAAGACATCGAAATTTATTGCGAGCGTACAAAAGATTTTTGGAATAATTTATAGAGCAACTTTGTATTTACTGTTTGAATTTTTAGAGAATTATTGTAACGGTTAGAACTGTTAAAAGCTTCATTAATGCAAACTGTGATAAGTAGTAGTAGATCTGTGGCAGATACAAAATCCTGTTATTCCTTGTATGCAACATTTGCTTGTCTCTAATTAGAAACGGAAATGCCACAAAGATTTTATTGATTAGCCAACGAGACAAAATGACAAAACAAGATTTCAGCTTTTGGTGACATCGACATTTGGTAATTAAAATTAATTTTCGTTCGAGAAAAAAATTGTATACTCTAAAGGGGTGAGGGAGGGAGGGAGTTTTTGGTGTTGGGGGAGGGTGGAGGGTGGAGAAGGAGAGGAGGTGGCTAACTATCGAACTATCAACGATCAACTGCAGTCAAGTCGGTCAGGCCGTGAAATCTAGTTTTCCCAGTTCGGAATGATAAATGGCGTCTGGTTAGCGTAGCGCCAAAAGAGAAACAAGTTCACTAACAGCCAATTGGTGCGTAAACTCCCCCCCTCCCCCACCCTCTGTTCTTCCCCCGCATTACAGCATTTACTTTAGTGCATAAATATTATGAATACCCTGCATATCCGTACGTCTATTGGGTAAGGAAAGTAGTTTCTCTTGGGAGTCTATGAGTTGACTTGAAAGAATATATTTTGACTTTAACTTTGATTAAAAAATAAAGAATTTAGCTTAATTTAGTGAGTTTAATTTTAATATAGAGAAATATTTAAGTATAATAATTAATTTAGATTTAAGTACATAATTTGTTCATCAACTGCCTACTTTTTGTGGTAAAAAGTTTTATGCAGTTTAAATAAAATAAAATCTTTGTATACTAACAGTGTCAATAAATTATTTTAAATGTAGCTACAAAAACTGTTCAACTGTTAATAATTATTGCTACTTAAATAAGATATTTAATTAATTGCGAGTACGAATTTTATGCATTACTTAAAAATAACAAAGTTCTTCATTTAAAAATATAAATTTTCAAATCTGATGTTAAATTTACTTAATTTAACTTCAAAAAATACTCAATTAATTATGATGTGCTATAAAAATAATATTATTGACATACTAATAAATTTTCTGAATTTCCAATGGGTATCCGTTAGTTTGGCACACTCGTTTCGTAATTTCTATTGCTACCTGGTTTGGCTACGTGTTGTATTTCAATTAGAGCCAAAGTCGTCCTCAACTGCAGTTAGCAACAAAGTATCTGGCAATGTATGTTTTCGCTATTATCATTTAAATTTATGTTATGGTACTGCGTACATTTGTTACGGCCCACTCTCTACGGCACTGCGCCCAGTCTGCCAGTCTCCCAGTCTCCCAGTCTTCCAGTCTACCAGTCTCCTAGTCTTCCAGTCTGCCAGTCTTCCAGTCTGCCAGTCTTCCAGTCTGCCAGTCTTCCAGTCTGCCAGTCTTCCAGTCTGCCAGTCTTTGAGCCTGCCATCTCTGTGGCATGCCATACGATTATGGCCAGCATTGGCTAATTTGTTAGGAGTCGCAGGCGATGCAGTCGACCAGATAAAATGCAACCCGGTCTGCGGGCATTCAATGAAAATTAACTAGGGACAAATTGTTGATCGTGCACACAGTTTGCTCCACAAGATCTCTGAGGAGCATTGGACGGCATTGTACGCTTAACGGCTGCCCCGAGATTGGGGGCTGTGCCCAGTGTGTCCAATGTGGCTTAAACTTATCATTTGGACTTGTTTGCTGGCCAAATTATAGCACCGCACTGACATTATTTGTGTTGGCCTGCAGCAATAGTTGGCAAATGATTTACTTAATTAACGTATCCCCATTCCAGCGAATGTGTTTATAGCAATCGCTTCCAATTGCAGTATTCCAATTGAGAATATTGTTTTTTGAGCATTTTATCTAGTAAACATTTTAACGCCAAGTTTTTGTCTCGAGGCTAAACTAATAAATTTTAAATCAGTTTATAAAAGAATGGAATTAATTTAGACCAAATCGGGGGAAAAAATGGTTTATTATATTAGCAAACATTTGCAGCACTGAGAAATGAATTCTCAAATTTAATTCATTTATTATTATTAATTATTATTAAAACAAATAAAATAAACTTATTTTTCCCGTTAAGCATGAAAATGTTACTCAAAATTTATTTATATATATTTAAAACTCATTTCTTGCTTTTGATATTTTGTACAATCAAAAGCAAATCCTTGAGAATTTCGGCATGTTTATAATATTCTGTTTTAATGTTGATTTTTAAAAGCTAATATTGTATGAAAAAATATTATTTTCCTTGCGACCAGCCTGTTGCAAGTTGTTGCATTGGCTTTTTGTCAGCTTTATTTTAAATTTTTTGGTTTTTTTGGTATGATGCATCAACATCCCCTTTATTGCTGGTGTTTGTTTGGAGACTGGCTTTTGCTCTTTTAATAAATGAAAATGTTTTTAATTAATATGCTTCAATATGTCGAGTGTGGCACTTTACTTGCTGCTGCAACAGCACAACACAGCACAGACGCCCACACTCCCCCCCCCCAGCCAACAGAGCTTCCTCTGCTACTCGCCCCAGCCACCATACTTGCCGCTTTTTCTCTTGATTATGCAGGGCAAGCAACGTGGTTGCATGTGGCGGCGGCGCCTCCGTTTTTATTGTTTCATATTTATTCGTATAAGCCCGTTGGCTAAATTTTCAATATTTTATACTCATGCATATATGTATGTGTGTGCATGCATGTGTGTGTTTGTGTAAATACAAATGTACAATAAGGATTTCGCTGAAGCATGCAACAAAATAAATATATGTACCCGCATCCCTTTTCATTTGCAGAAGCTGCCTTTGTCAAGCTTTTACAGCCCACAGTTATGTTGACGTAGCTGTTGTTGTTGCTGTTGTTGTTGCACTTGCTTTGTGGACAGCGGCGATTTTTTGTTGCTTTTGTTTTCTTGTTCTCAATTATTCAATGCGTACGAACGAACGAACACAACAGCCGCATTGTCTATGTGTGTGTGTGTTTATTTATAGCAGCATTGCATTTGTTTTTCTTTGTTTTGCTTTGCTTTGCTTTGCTGTGCTGTTGTGTTTGTGTGCGTGCATCTTACTTATTAGGTGCGTAGGCTGCTTAGCTTGTCCATTTATGACCATTACATATAATTTGCTTGGATATATATTGAGGTTTTTGACTGCTTAACTCAACCATCCCATATTGTCTAGTGGTTAGGATACCCGGCTCTCACCCGGGAGGCCCGGGTTCAATTCCCGGTATGGGAAAGATCTTTGAGTCTTCTTTTTTACTTATTTTATTTTTTACGAATTAATTTTGAAGTAACAATTTAATTTTCAGAACGGAATTGTGCCACATACGAATGTAATTAAAGGCACAATAGATCAACTATTGTCGTAGGCTGCTTTTTGGTTAAAATCTGAATTAAAGTTGATATACTTCCCTATAGTAGGTTAAAAATGTCTTATAAGCTGGTAAAGATTCAACGACTATAGAAAAACATTTATCTTTATAGTCTTTTGCAGAAGACGACTTAGAATGCTTTTATAATATTACCCAATCCTAAGTTTTAAAATTTTAAATTAGTTGCTAAATTTCAATATTAATTTGGTACTTAATTTATAATTAAAATTCAACACAAACGATCAATATTAAAATTAATTAAACATTAAAATAGGGAATGGCTACTAAATTACTAACAAACACAATAAAAAACTTGAAATTTATTATAAATGGACCGGGAAATAGAATTGAAATCTTATTTATGTTGCACAACTATATAAATTAACTCGGATTATATAGATATTCATACATATAGACAATTTGAAGAGCTTTGAGCTACTGCAATGCCTGTCAACTCTTGGAACTCTGTGTGATGAATGACTTACCATTTCCACTGGATGAGCTGCTGCTAATTCAGCACTCATCTGCAGACGCTGCCAACACTCCGCACTCCAAAGACTTTTTTGATAGCTTCGACCTGGGCTGATGGCTAAGAGAAAATAAAGTGCTGCACAGCAGCTATGGCCAAATGCAGTCATTTATCAATATTAATAAGCTTCGTCCTTTTGTGTGTTAGACAATCTGAAGTTGCTAGCCATATTTTACTCATATTTATTCTGTCGACTTCATTGAACATGCTGCACGCCCCCCCCCCCAGACCTTTTTTTACACACAACACGGCAATCTCTCATTTCCGTAAAGGGTTTTTTTTCCTGTTGCTTTTTTTTTTGTTATTTTTCTCCGCAGCAAGCATTGAATTTATTCGAAACAAACCGCAAACTTCATTTATAAAATGCCCATCCAGGGTTTGCAGGGCTCGAACCACCCAAAAATGTGCATGTGCCAGGCAATTTTATTTAAAAATGCAAAAGGCTTTATTGTTGTTGTTGTTGTTGTTGTTGTTGTTTTTATTGTTGTTATTATTGCAATTGACTGCTGACTACAACATGCATTAAAATTGCCAATCGTCTCTGTGCGGTTGAATTGCTGACAACCTGGCTACATGGCCAGTTCCACACCTGATGCAGCGCACCCACACTCCGCCACTGCCCCAGCATCAACACCCACCACCCACCTTACCACCTGCTTGGCAGTGCCTGCTGCATGCTGCATGCTGCATGCTGCCCGCTGCTATTGGAGAAGGACATGAAAAAGGCACTTTTCCCCAGCTCACTTTGAAATATCAAAAGGCGACTGACGGCTTTAACAGGGGTAGTCCCGGAAGCACACACCAATACACACACACACACACATACACAGCCAACTACACTTGTCAAAAACTAAAAAAAACATCTATAAAGTTTATCTTTGCCAACTGATTTTCTTTTTGTCTAAATAAATATTACAACAAATTAAAATCAGTTTTAAATATTTTGCAATTTATAAACAAATTTCTTGCAGTGTAGCAGCTCGTTTTTCGCTTGCATTTTCGACTGCACCTTTTGTCTGTTGCATTTTGGTCGTTTTTTTTTTTTCGGCCATGCTGGCGAGAGGCGTGGCATTTGGTCGTTTGGGTGGCTTTGGGTGGCTTCGTCGACGCTGCTGCAGCCTTGCATTCGCATTCTGCTCTGCTGCCCGCTTGCTGCCTCTTGATTGTGCCCCTGTGACTACAGCTCGGGCGGGCGCATTTGCATTTTTTATACTTACAGTTTATGCAGCATGTAAATACATATATATACGCGTGTATATATGTGCAATCAGCTAGCTCTATCTCGCTCTCCCTCACTTGCGCTGCAACTGCAGCTGACTATTGCTATCCCTGCCACGCTTTGGTGCATCCATAAAAATCGATAACGACAAAATTCTGCGAAAAATGCACTTCATGTTGCCATTGTTGATGTGGGTTTTTTTTTTGTTTTTTTGTTTTTGTCTGCTACTCATATACCTCAAATATATATATATATATATATAGTAAATAGTATATATGTGTATATAAGGATAAGACCTTATCGCATGCCACTCGCAGCTGCACCCAAGCCACCTGCAGTTTAGCACTCGACACTGAAAGAGATTGCACTTTGGATTTCAAGTAATTTAATTCAATCAGACCTTGGGCATATTTCGATGGCATCCATTGTGGATTGGGAATTGGGGCTACAATTTGCCTTCCTTCTTTTTTTTTGTGTCTTTCAAAAGTTTTTATGCAGTCAATTTGCTGACGTGGCAACAACCACCCCATATTGTCTAGTGGTTAGGATACCCGGCTCTCAGCCGGGAGGACCGGGTTCAATTCCCGGTATAGGAAAAGAGTCAGCTAATTGCGGCGTTTGCTTTTTACTTTTTTTTGTGCTGAAAATAACCAAATGAAAATATCTCTCCAAATTCCCGTGTTCTCCACGCCCCACTTTAATGAGAATTTTTGCCCGAAATAATTCTTTTTTTTATATTGTGTGCAAATTCAATAGGGTTTGCCACATATAAATAGAATATCAATGTTTAACCATTATATGTGGCTGAGCTGTTGAAGATATTTCGAATATTTTAATATGCTTACAAAAATAATATATATGAGTATCTTAAACCAATGACTTTGGAGTTATAGGTATTGCTATTATTGACTTTGAATAAATTTATTGTTTAACAACTGAAACTATATATATTACGAAAAAATTGTGATTGTGGCTGCCTGATTTTTAAAGACTGCCTAATATATAATATATAAAAATAGATAAAAAGTATTATTTTATTCTCTTTTATAAAAAGATCGCAGTTCTCTTTAAAATAGTGATCCCAAAATATTTGCATCAAACTTCAGATAAATTAGGTTCAAATCAAAGCATGATTATCCCTCCCATATTGTCTAGTGGTTAGGATACCCGGCTCTCACCCGGGAGGCCCGGGTTCAATTCCCGGTATGGGAAGCTTATGGCTTTGACCAACTTTTTATTTTTCTCTAATCTAAGGAGCATTTTATGACCAAAATCACGAGTAATCCTAAAGGTATTTTATGTGCAAGGATTGGCAGAAACTTCTTTAACTTTAATCGGCATTTGTTAAATATATATTTGCAGATAATTAAAATTTTCAGAAACTATCTTATCAATCTTTTTGCCTTTCAACTTTAATCTGTGTGCTATTGGGCATTAATTGGCAGCACAATTGACCCAACTGTAATGAATCTTGATTGGGAGATCCCAGAGGCAAATGATGGCCCACCGAAACACCTGTGAGCTGTATTCAGTTGTAGTTAATCCAATTAGTGGACGATATTACCCATTAGCTGTATCCTTAACCAGGCGACTGGCAAATGTGAATGCGAATGTAATTCGAATGGAAGTAAATTCGATTGGCTGCAACTTTTGGCCAGGCCTGGTCTGGTCTGGGCTGGGCTAGGGGTATTTATGTCTAGGTAGGTGCCCGAGTCTAACGAACATTTAATTGAATTATTCAAGCATTCAGTCATAGGCAAATTAAATGAAAGCAACTCGAAAATAATTTTTTGTTAACCGGAACAGAATTAAACCGCATTGCATAAACAGCCCCAGCAGATATGCCACATAAAGCCACCCATGTACAACACACCACACACAACACATATAAAATTCTCAATCCTGAACTGACCGAGGCATTCTGCTCTTGTTCATTTACCCACTCCACACATACGTACACACATACATATATATATACACATAACGCACTTAAAGCCCATGTCCATTATACTCACACATCGTCCCCAGTCACCGAACACCTCAGCCCACCAATGTCTGGGCGACCTCTTCTCTACTCCCAGTTATCCCTGATGCGTTTTATTGCACTGGACGCTGCTGTTATCTCTATCTCTCTCTCTCTCTCTCTCTCTCTCCCTCTCTCACTCAGACCCAGTGTCTCTATCTCTCTGTCTCATAGCGAAAACAGAGAAAAATAAACACAGGCTTGTATTAATGAAAAATATCGTACATCGAATTCGCATCATTAAAAATAAACCCTGAAAAGCAAAAAATTAAAAACCCAAAAAATTCGCATATGTGAAAAATGGTGAACATGTTTTAAGGGTTGCAATTTTTTGCGCCAAATAAAAGTAAAACATTCGAGAGTTTTTTGTACGAAAATCAATTTGGCCTTTTTTTGTTGTGTGGCAACAATGCGAATACATATGCATATATATATATATATATATATATATATATAGATATATACATATATGGCCACTGTGCTGCCTGTTTTTTTTTTGTCAGAACAAAAAGTCGTTTGTTGCATTTATCCAGTGTGCGGAACGGAGTCCAAAACTATTGTCGACTTTTTATAGGGGGCTAGTTTTAAGCAAAAATACTTTTTTTAATAAATCTGTTAGATTAATGCAAAATTAAATTAAATAGGAACAAAATAATCTTTGTCAGAAGTGGGATTCGAACCCACGCCTACAGAGTAGACTGCGACCTGAACGCAGCGCCTTAGACCACTCGGCCATCCTGACACGTTTACTTACACTGACCAAATGCGCCAAAAGAACTTTGAATAAAGCTGTAAAGTGAATCTTCTTTGGCGTAAATGTAAATAAATTCTATTTATAGATCGCACAGAATCTAATTTGATTTGGCGATTGAAAATACTTTGCTGCAACTGAATTCCAAATTGGAATATGAGGAGCAAATTATTGAAAATTAATTTAATATTCATATATAATATATATACATATAAATTTCATTTACTATTCAGCAATGCTAAATTGCAAAATGTAATTGTAGTTAATCAATTTAATTTGTATATTTAATAGTTATTAGATCTTCACACAATTGTAGAAATATATAAGAAAATAAAACTAAGCTAAGAAAATAAATCTATTTTTTTTACAAACGAAATTTTCCTGTGTCAAAACACTTTTCAGATAAAGTCCACTTATTTCCTATGCCCCACGGATATTATTTTGAACTACACCATTGTCTGCCATATTTACATTTGCACACAATAACTAAATACCTACATACATATGTACATACATACATCGGTGCAACATTAAAAATTAAAAAAACAATGTTTTACATGAGGCAACATATTTTGGGTGGACTGCACTGCAAGGCGCTGCAGCAGTGGCAGCTGCATCTGAGGCAGCCCCTTATGCGGTGGCATGCTTCATCAGCATTGACGTACAGTTGCAAGAGGCAGTCGTGAGCAAAATAAGTAACATATAAAACAAATATATTAATTGTTAATTTCGTGCATCAACACGAAAGCTCGATTAATTAACTTTATTACTGTATGCTGTGTATTTAAGAAAGACATGCTTCTTATTGGTCATATGCCACAAAATGTAGCGCATCCAATTTTTTACACTTGCTAAAAAAAATAAACAAAAATGTGTAAAACGAAAAAAAACGTTTATCAAGAATATATATTTAAATGTCAACCCATATACCATTTACTCTGCCCTCATAGCATATGTACCTAGTTATATACAGTTGACTCCTATATAGAGTTATATACAAATAAATATATATGTATACTATGTACTCATCCGGGAATTCTGACTGCCTTTGGGGTTCATTTGTTGCGTTGTGCGTAGCCCAAACCAGCCACAATCAAAACGAACTTTTGTCCAGCTAAATAAAATTGCATAAAAAACTGTACTTATTATAATAAATGCCTAAATAAAGACTTTTTCGAATAATTTTGCAGCTTTAGTTTTAATTATTTTACATTAAATTTATATGTGTATATATCATTTATATTTAGTATTTCTTCATAATAATTCTGTTGGTTTTTAACCAATATTTAATTCTTAATCTGATTGATTTTTTTCCTGGTTTTTCCTTAATCCACAGAATTAATGCTTTCTTATTATTTTTATAATTTAAAGTTGAATAGTAAATTTGATTCCAAATTTGAATCAATTGAATTTATGCTTCACTATTTGCATTTTTACTGTTTATATAAATATAAATATAAAGCTACATATATAAAATAAAATATATATTTTTTAAAACCTACACAATCAATTTAAAAAGTTAAATAAAACCACATATTCTATGCTGATTAAGTATTGTCAGCCAGATGTTAATTTCACTCAAATCAATTTGCATTCAAAGCCATAAAAATGCATTTATAAACAGATACAAAAATAAATACTAAATATATATTGAAATATGCGGGTTGATTGCATTTTGCATAATGTACAATTCCATATATAAAGATACATTTTATGTATATGAAGTTTTTAATATATAAGTGTTATATATAAAGGTAAAAAATAGCTGGAATGGCGTACGCAAAATGACAATAAAATCAAGTAAAAGCGCAGCCACAAACGAACAAATAAAATGAAATAAAATAAATAAATTGCAACAACAACAATATTAAACAAAAACAACAACAACTGCAAACATGCGTTTGGTTGTCCCGCCCACAAGAAAGGCGGTTGGGTTGCATTTTGGTTGGTGGACTTTTGGCTCTTTGTACGTGCAACAGCAACGCGAAATATAATAATAAATTGCATTATAATTTCCTTTTTTATGGCCAAAAGGTGCAGCAGCAGTAAACATATTTTTATTCGGCCAACCAGTGCAAGAAAATCATTTACCTAAAAATATCTTATTTATAATATAATATTTAAAAATTAAATAGCTGGCAAGCTGTTTTTAAATTTGTTTTATTTAATAATTTGTGTATAAAGTATATATTTAAAGTATATATTTAAAGTATATATTTAAAGTATATATTTATATTCTTGATCACAATCAAAAGTCACGTCGATTTAGCCAAGATTGTTGTAGTTAGATAAATTTTATTTAAATAATAATAATAATAAATTCGTTCGTTATTTAAAATCAATGCAGATCGATTATCTTTCAATTAATTAATATATTTTATTACTATATAATAGTCGAAAGTAGATTATTTTATTTATAAAAATGTTACAATCATAATATAAAAGTAATAAAAAATGTTTTAACTCAGAAGTTCATTTTTCATCAGGCAAAAGCAATTTATTTGTAATTGCGGAAGAGGCAAAATTTATTAAACATAACCAAATTGTTCTTCTGATCATTCCAATATTATATAGTAATCTGATCCTGCTAGCGCCGTCTTTGAAGAAAATATATCAAAAGATATAAGCCAAGCTTCAACAAGATAATTAATAAAAACAAGAAAATTTATCGTTATTATTTGAGCCAACTTGTTGCCAGTTAAAATGCCAACAATTTTCGAAACTCGACTGTGAATGAAGCAGCAGAAAAATGCGAGCAGAGAAAAATGCCACATAAGCGCATCTAAAAAACGAATTAAAAAAAAGCGGCGTGCTGTTGTTGTTGCAACAAATGAGAGGCATGCGCGCAGCAGGATTCGCCAGGAGTAGCTGCCCTCTGCTGGTTAACGGAATGGGCTGTGGCAATTAATGCGTTGCAGCCACTGCCGCTGCCGCTGCCACTGCTGCTGTTGCGTATGCTGATTATGTCGATGACGTTGCAACAAAAAAAGTAATCGTATAAATTAACATGCAAAAGAAATCCAAAAAAAAAAAAATAACAAAAATAACAAATTTCATTTTGCGTATGCGTGAAAATTACAGCGCGTGGAGAGTTTTGTCGCTGATGCATTAATAGCGCTGCTAATTATTGACAGCATGAGTGGGTAGGCAGAGAGGGAGGGGGGATGCGTGGTCAGCACATCAATCCGCACACAGACGCACACACAATGCCACAGAGCCACCCAGTTTTGTGGTTTGTTGCAACTGCTGCTGCAGCGAAAATGCGTTGTCTCATAATGAGCTGATGTTGTTGTTGCTGTTGTTGCTGTTGTTGTTGTTGCGATGCAGCATTTGTTGCAGTGTCGCGTTACGCAAAAAATCAGTTTCGAAAATGCTTTGTCAACAGCAACACACATTCAAAATTTTCGGTTTAGTCGCATAAGTTTTATTTTCATCTAATTTCTTTGGTATCGCATTACAATTTTGGCAACGTAACCCGAATCCAACAAAAAGCATAAAAAAAGCACTCGAAAAACAGCGTGAAAAGTGAGTGCAACAAAATTACGCATACGCCATGTGGCCTCTAAATCGTTATCAGCCAGAGCTAAGCCTAACTGTGTGTGCATGTGTGAGTGTGTGTGTGTCTGTATTTGTGTGTTTGTGCATTTGGCAAATGCCACCCCTAATTACAGAGCCTAAGCCCAATGAACAGCAACAGCAACAACAACAGCAGCAAATTCCCCCCCACACCCCTATTTTGCCCACTCTATTTCTCTATTACGCTGACGTCGACGTCGTTTTGTGGTTTTTGCCTTTGGCCCTTTTTTCTGTGTGTGTGCGTGTGTTTGTTTGTGTGTTGACTTTTAGTTAGCTGAGCGCTCAGCGCTCAGCGCTCAGCGCTCAGACAAACTGATTACCAAAATTAGTTTAGAAAACTCCGCACACGCGTTCGAAACAAACCAAAAATTTGTTCGGTTCTTTTTGCTTCAAATCTGACCATCAAAAAAACAAAAACGTCAACCAAAAAATATTAACCATTAACGAAAAATGCAATTGGAGTTGTGCAAACGCGTCTTAGAATCTACACAAATTTTTCATTGAGTTTTTGGAATACCTTTGGGTTTGCTATTCACGAAAATTGAATTATGGTATGCAAATATATAAAAAAAAGCAGAAATTAAATAAAAAATTGAATTGAAACTGTATTGTATATGAAATTAAGTACTCCAAACTTATGTGCGTTTTTTAGTAGCTTACAAAAACTGAATGTCCAAAAATAAAGAAATTTATTTTATATCTGAAAAATAATAGTCTTCTATATACACTCCTCGCCAGCTGAATAGGACACCACTTAAATTTATGCTGGAGATTTACTTATTTTTGCTTAACCGATATATATATATAATATTAATTATATAAAAAAAAATGCTTAACCTAAACTAAATATTTAAATATTTTGGATAGCCATGAAAATAAAATGAAATATTTTACATAATCATTTCCCATTGGAAGTATATATTAAAATTGGCTTTAATTTTGTTTAAATGTGTATTATATGTATTTAAAAACTTGGCCATTTACAAAACTCAATTGCAAGTGGGCAACTATTATTTTTTTTATCAGAATAGCTGTTATTTTTTTCTTATAGTTTTCTTTTTTTGATTTGGGGTTTATAATATTTAACATTTAATTCTTTACGACAGTTTCTTACAAAAACAGTTCTTATACTAGTTTCAACTATTATTATTGAACTTTTATTTTTATTTAATCTTTAACATCTATGAAGTTAGATAAGTTTGTTAAAATTAAAAATCATAAGTAACTTATACTTATAGACTTATTATTATATGAAATCAGAAAACATTAATTTCGTACATAATTTTTTAAATACCAGTAAATTTTGCCAATTCAAATCACGAATATTTTTTTTTAAATATAATTTGTTATCCTTAAAACATTTAAAATATAGAATAGAATAAAAATATATAATTTTTTATAATATATAGTATAGAAAATAAAAAAATTAAACGTTTTTTACTTTTTAAACTAGAGAATAATATTTTTAATGTATGATTCCTTATGTTAAATTTTCTAATTAAAAGTTTTTCCAACAATAAGAAGAACTTTTCGCTTGAAATAGACGCACACTTTAATTTTCATTAGAAAATTGTTGCTCTGCGCCTCTTGTGTGTGTGTGTGCGTGTGTGTGTGTGTATTCTAAACGACCCCTAAGGAATATAAGAGGTAAGTGAAGAGGGAGAGTGGTATATGTGCGGTTTTGTTAACCATTTTGTGATCTATTTTATTCGCAACCGAGAGTTTTTGGCGCTCGTTTCTGGCGTTTGTGTGTCGCGCGACGGCGACGAGGGCAACGACGGAAAGACTCGTCTTGAATGAAAGTCAAAGTAAAAAGCGGCAAACAGAAAAACCTAAACAAAACATAAAACGCCACCACGAAAACGGCGACGTGACGGGAAAGGACGCAACTAGAAAAACAGAGAGCGCCAAAAACTTTGTGATAAGGCCAAAGAGAGAGAGAGAGAGCGTGAGGCTCGTCAACAGATGGGTAAGAGGGGGTGATGAAGAGGGGAGGTAACATATTCGAAGAAAGCAAAGCAAAACAACAAACAGTAAACAACAACAGTTTTACCCGCCGGTAGAAAAAGACCAGGGAAAAGAAACAACGACAACGAGAAATGCAGCGCGCAAAATGAAAATGCCGCGAGACGATGAAATGGATAGGGGAGGGGAAGGGAATAAGGAGGACGAGTGTGAACACTCGTCAAAGGGGAGGGGGTTCAGTAGGCTAAAGGGCGTGAGTCAGGTGCTGATGCTGTTTGCTGCTGCTGCTGTTACTGCTACGGAAACTTCTGCTGCTGCTACTGCTGCTGCTACTGTTCTGCCGGGTTGAATGCACGCTGCGTGCAAAAGAGAGGCCAGCTGTTCTTCGAGCGCGAGTGAAATAGCAGTAGCTGCGCCTACTCTTAGCCCATACTCTCTCTCGCTCTCCCTCGCATTGCAATGCGCATGAGCTTTGACTCTGAGATGCTGCAGTCGCAGAGAGACAGAGAAAAAGATACAGATAGAGAAAGGTGGGGGAGGCGGTATTGGAATCTGTTTCGTTGGTAGGTGTATGGAGTGGGGGTGGGTGCTGTTGGTGTTGTGTTGCAGGTGCATTTATTTATTTATTTCGATTCATTTCCGCTTTTGTGTGAGCTAAATGAAAACTCATTTCCTTTTGATGTCACTCTTTGTTTTTGTTTATCCCCCACGACCCCCCAGTACATTAACTGTCAGACTGCAACATAGGTGAGTGTGTGTGTAAGGGAGACAGAGTGACCAAAGGCTCTCTCTTACACACGTTCTCTCTACCGCTCTCTGCTCTCGTTATAATGCACCAAAGTGACATAAGGCGGCTGTAAATTAAGCAACAACAACTGTAAACTGTCGCCCTTTACATACATATGTAAGCATATACATATGCAACCACATACAGTTGCTGGCACATAGAGTTATTTACCGTTATGTGCATATGCTGCCCAGCTGCCAAAGATGGGTTGGAGGAAGGGGAACAGACGCAGTCGCTGTCTGCCACCCAAAATCAGCGTGTGTGGTGTGGGGTGTTGAATTGTGTGGTCAAAGCTAAATGACCAAAGCTTCCATTCTCAGACCTCAGCTTGATGATGATGAGAGAAATTTCACGTGTTCACGTATGTGTTACATTAAATGAAAAGCTCTTTCATACCCAATTACAATTATGGTAAACGCATCCTCACACACACATGTAAACAATGCTCATTGTATATATGTCCGAAATACATACCTAAGAATTTGCATACACACAAATACATATATGAACTTAATGGCTCTTTGTGAACTTAGCCGCTGGCTCATTGAGATGCTCTTTGATGGCGTCAATGTGAAAAATCTATGGAAAATGCCTAAAAATTTGTTTCAACTAAAACGGATTCAATTGCAAAAAGAAAATTTCTCTGATGGGCAGATGATCCCATAAAAGGAAGCAATTATTTTTTATAGTTTCCAATTCCTAATAATTTACCTTTAATATGACTTGCCTATTATTTTATAGAACAACACTAATCAATATTTTCAATAGATTAATATCTAAATACATCTTCACTTTTTTAATTGGTATCTTATAAAACTTATTTAATAAAAAAAATCTATAGAACATTCAACATTAATTTTCATATTCATTTCATTTATATTTATATAAATTTTAATATGTAATTCATTATTTATTATATATTTATTTGTTGAGCTTCAATCTGGAATTATAAAGTAATTTAAAAATTAAATATTATGTATATTATTATTTAAGTCCTGCATCGTGGAAAATTAATTTAAATATTTCTTACCGATTACTTTATAGTCCAACACTAATGAAAACATTCAACATAAGATCCATAATTAAAATGAGTAAAAACTTAAAAATATGATGTTTTTTGGTTTGTTACTCTAGGCATTCAATTCAAATTTATGTAAATGAAGTCATTTAAAGTTTTTTGGTAGACAACAGTTTGCAAAAAGCAAACGATTTGGGAATTCCCATTTCTACACACACACACACACATATATATATATATATATATATATATGCATGTACATGTTTGTGTATAAAGCTAATTCATATTTATTGCCGTTCTATTTCTATGTTGTTGTTGTTGTGCTTTCGGTTCTGTCTGCGCGCCCGGTTTATTAAGCTGCCCCCCAACTTCTCCACATCCCACTACATACACACATTGAGAGCATATGCTCTGCTGCTGCCGCCCCCGCTCGAATGTTGTTGTTGTCTGGAGTGGCAAAAATTTACATAGGCAAAGTCAGAAGAGCACGAAAATCATAAAACCGGATCGAAGCAACACACACAAAACACAAAACAAAGCGTCAAGCTCTCTAACCGGCACACACACACAGTTAAAGCTCACCCACATATACACGCTCATTGGCAAAGATAACAAAACAAAACCGGCTTTTTGTATTTTGTTGGCGACCCAATATTTCGTTTTATATTTCCTTTTTTTTCCTACTTAATTTTTTTTGCAAAAATGCAAACAGAAATACTAAAGTGGTGGGGGGAGAGCGAGGACAGCAATAAGATAAGACAAAGGGCGCCTTATCACAGCTGTTTATAAATGCAAAATATACACAGGCAATAAACAGTTATAAATAAACACACACATATAGACGAATGCATTTATGTAATGCATTTAGAAAAGCTTGTTCTTAACCTATACCACGCAAAGCAATTGTGATAACAAAAACACAATTAAATGGCGCTCTCTTTCACTTCCTTCATCTTTCTCTTCCGCTCCTTGTCTGTGTGTCACTCGCCGCCTTTTTGAATGCCGAGGCCAAGAGGTAATCGCTCGAGAAGAGCACAGAAAAGCAGAATAACAACAAAAAACAAAGCCAGAAACAAATGCCAATGCACGCAAAAGTTTCACTATATACATACATATATACAAGTACAGTAAGTACTGTATATATGTATGTTTGTAGCCTGCTCAACTATTTGAAGTAGTCTTTTTATTTGCATTACTCTTCACTGCGCATACAGTGTGCGAGTGTGTGTGTGTGTGGGTGAAGTGCTTTTGTCTTGCTTCTATTTCTGGTCTCGTCTATTTGCGAAAAATTTCTCTGCATGATAAACGAGAGCACACAGCTGAGAGTCAGTTAGGCAGCGAGAGAAGGAAAAAACGAGAGAGAGGGAGAGCGAGTGATTTAGAGAGTGGGAGCTTTGGTGTTGTGCTTTGTTGCCAGTTTTCGTTGACTTTTTGTATTTTTTTTGTACCGGCTCACAAAAACTAAACAGCCGGCAAATGTTTTTCTGTGTGCAACTCACACACACATACAAATGTATCTATATGCATATTCTCCGCTCTCCTTCTAAGCATGTTTGTTACTGTATTTGTTGTGCTTTAACATTGGCGCCAAATATTTGGCACTGTTGCCACATTTCATTGCTTAGAATGTATAAATAGTTATGACGTATTAATTAAAGTTGAGAACGTCTCCCGCTCTCTCGCTCTCCCCCTCTTTCTCCTTTTCTCGTTCAGTTGTTCATTTCTTCCCACCACAAATTGCCATCCTCAAGAATCTCCTCGCAATTCTGATTCCCTTTTAAGCCCTCATTATTGTTATTTTGCTCCGATTGAGATACTTGTATCTCTGAGATACAATTCCAGGATTTGAATTCGTCATCAGTTTTGGGTTTCTCATTTCTTAGTTTCCTCAGTTCCGGTCGAACGTAGTTTTTCCCCTTGTTCAAACTTAGGCAAAATAGATTGACTTCAATCATGGCCTCGACGTCGGTTAGCAAGGATCCGATCCTGTCTCGCCTCTTCAGTATGTCCAGCAACTTCATTCGCAAACTTTTGAAGCGACGCATTATTTCCACATCGTCGCATTTTTCCATTTCCATGTTTCTCGATGCTGACAAATTTCGATTGGAATTGAATTGAATTGAACAGAAACTGACAAATTTAAAATATATTTGAAAATATTTTGAAAAATACGTTGTAGTTATAAGTTTTCGGGAAGAATAGATTATTTTTACTGAGATTACTAAGTAGTTACTTAAATTTCAATCTGAAATCGATCGGTAAACTTTAAATACAATTCCCAAAGGTGTCTGGTAAATCGATAACATCAATAATTGTAGAGCGATAAATGACAATATCTCTTACAAGTTTTAGGGCTGCAAAAACTGGCAACGGATGCATATAGAACCCAGCCTAGTAGCTAAAGTTAAAAAAGTCAATAAACCTCTTCTTAAACATTATTTCTTGTTTCCATTTAAAAATGGGTAAGAAGCGAATGAAGCCAGATATAAGTTACCATATGCTAATCTTTAAACCTATATTGGAAACATAAAAGCTGTGAAGGAAACTGAAACTTTATATTGACCAATATCATTACACCCCACTAAATTCGATCTTATTAAAAACTTAATATATTTGCTTATTTTTCTTAGTGAATATTTGTCTTATAAATTACACGATTCTTATCAGCGCTTTGGGAGGTGTTGGTGGAGGGCGGGGATCTTTAATCATGTCTCATGGGGCAATTGTTGTGCCCCTTGTTGTTGGTGCAATCATGGGGCTTCCATAGGTCTTCCATAGGCTGCGATTATCAGCAGTAAAAAGTGCACAAACATGATTATTTATAAGCAGATTAATAATATAAAAAATATAGTAATTCAAATCAAGTTGAAACAAGAAGACGAATAAGAATTAAGGAATTTTTTTTAGTATTTTATTTCACTTGAAATTTAATCTCAGAATTTGTTGTCCTTTATCCTTTGGTCGATCCTTTAGCCTCCAAATTTTCCAATCTTTCCAGTATGCTTTGCTGTAAATATAGAATATGTTGCAGCTTAAAATCAGCCGATTTCAACGTTAACTGTAAATTAGATCCTTGGTCCCTCTCACTTGGATCATCTATTTCTATCAAATCGGGCGATTTTTAACCCTTGCATATTGTATAGGATTTATATTTACATAGATTTCTTGGAGATTTAATAGATTTAATAGAATCTTTGATAATATCTGGATTTATATTCTGTTGCGACATTGTATTAAGTTTACTTTTTTTAATTTTAATTTGCATTAATATTTTCGACTAGATTTATTGACTAGTTTTCTCTTTCGTTATTGAAAAGCTAGCTGTGTTTTTTTCTTTAGAATTCTTGTAAATGTGTTGAAAGTTAATTTTTATTTTATTCTATTATTATAAAATCGTTTAATAAAAACATAATCGAAAGTAAAGCAACTTGATTTTACTATTAATTATTTTTCTTTTTTGATTTTTTTAAAATTTAAGTCCAAAAATGATTGTTGGAATCAATTCAGATTAAGAAAATGTATAAAACTGGAAATATATAAACCTGGAAAATGCAAATTAAGAAGTATATTCTATAAAAATATTTGAAAAATCATTTTATGCTATAAGACTGAGCAAATATCAGAATTAAAATTGTTTCAGGCCAAGTATAGTAATTAAAAATAAATATCATAAATTATTTTTTTCACGTTTTCTTTTATACTGATAAATTCGATTTATAATTATTTAAGTTAAACTACAACAATTGAAAAATATATGTAATATAATAAGTATAATTTCGGTAAATATTGATAATTATATACCTAAGTATAAATTTACATAAGCTAGTTGCATACATAAATATTTTCGATCAATTCAATAAATGTATCTAAGCCATTGGAGTTGCCAACTAGAGTGGGTCTCTTGCAATCGAAGCATAACTTCAACTTCAACATTTAGCACGTGGCGTGTCAACAATTTAAGAGGAACACCGCCCAAACCACAACCCAGATCAAAACCAACCCAAACCCACACAACCATCACTTGATTTTACCCAGTTCTAAGCTTGGCAATTTTCAAATCGTAACACTTTCACGCGATGTGCTCCAAAAGGAGCAACGCGAGAAGACAAACCACGGGCTATGACGCTCTGGTCAGACAACAGACCTGTCGCAATTGCATACACACACACACGCACACACCAATGCACACAGACACGCAGCGCTGTTAACGTTAACCCTTCTCTGCTACTGGCCACCATCGAGCCACCCAAATTACCAACAACTTCAGCTTCAAACTGGCAGCAAAGACACGCGACGTCGACAGCGACGCGTACGTCGGCAGCGGCAGTCGCGCGACAAGCACGCACAGAGAGATCCACACACAGCCTCATGCATGTATGCATATATATACGTATACACTTATGCACACACCTCCAAGTTGCTTTTTTGCAAACTTTTTTGCGTCGACGCTTTTTGTTTGCTTTGTTTGCCATTACGCTCTCTCTCACACACACACACACACACATACAGTCTTGGCGCTCTTGCTTCTCTGTGAGTACCTGCCAGAGGCTGTGTGTGTGTATGGCTAGTGGGGGGCTGCAGCAGCAGCAATAGCAGCGTCGTCGTCGTCATCATCGTCTTTTTGCGTTCGCCTCGTTTCATTTCGTTTCGTTTTTGAGGTCTGAGCGCGCGCGTCTGTAAAAAGCTCTTTCAAAGTCGCTGTCGTTGTCGCTGACGTTGTTGCCGCCCCCAACACACCCCCGCCAATGTATCATTTTTTTTGTTCGTATTCTCGTATTGTATTTTATACATTTCTTTTGCTCTCTCAGTTTTTTTGCGGTCGTCGTTGGCGTCGCTGCCGCTGCTGACGTTTGCTGCTCTGCTTGGCTTGGCTTCGTTCGTTTTCATGGGGTTCTTGAGCGTATGCAAAAGATTTTTGCACATATTCATCTTTTTGGCCGTTTTCGGTGCGTTTCGTTGAGCGCGCGTCGCGCTCACATTTTTCACTGCTTAAGTTTTTCGCGCTAAAAGAAATTGTTGTATTTCGCCTGTGTGTTTTGTGTGCTCCGTTTCTTTGCATCTACTTCTGTGTTGTCTGTACCTTCTTTTCAATTCCGCTTGCTGCCCATGCCAAGTTGCTTACGTTTCTTACGTCTCTTGCGTTTCTTACGTCGTTCGCAAAAGATGCCGATACATCAGCCTCACAAATACAGCTAAGGCTCCAGATACAGATACAAACGGAGAATATTTCCTACATTTGTCTTGCTGTATTTCCATTTGTATTGTTTAATGTGTGTTTTGTGATTCCTTCGTTTGTCTTGCAAAAAAATTGTAAAATTGCCAACCTAAAAAGATTCTAAGATTATTTGTTGTGTATGTTTGCAAGGATATTCAAAGTGGAAAATGTAGAAGTATTTTACACTATTTAACAAAGAACTGCGAAAATTGTTCTGGCAAACTGTCATGAAAAACATATAATAATATAAATTGTGTGCATTTTATAAAAACCTCAAAAACATACAAAAAAGTTTATGTTAAAAGAAAACTATGAATTGTGAGAAATAAGAATTTTAAAATTATACAAGGAAGGACTAATAACAATATTAATATTATAAATGCAAAGTGTTTGAGAAATTCATTTGCAGATAAAAATAGACAATGCCTTTTGTGAGAAATTACAATATTATTCTTAAAAATGCAAAAGTGTATGAAATAATTGAAAAATTAATAAGTTAAAAATATATATTGCTAAATGCCACAGCTGATAAAATCAAGAAACAAAATAAATATAACTAATCAATTTAAGTAATATAAATGTTTAAATAACGAATACTTGATTAGCTGTGCAAAATCAACAATCACATTTTCAGCTCAATCAAATACTTGATTAACTGCAAACAAATTGTAACCAAAAAAAATAAGAGAAAAAGCTTTTTATTGCAAACAAAATGTTAACGAAAATGTGCTACACGAATTGCTGCAACATATTGTGAGAGACTGCTAAAAATAAGTACAGAAAACAGTTTCAACTAAATGACAAACTATATATATATATAAATATATATAAATATGTGTGTGAGTGTGTGTGTTAGTAATTGAGTATCTATCTATTCATGGGGAGTATTCACCATCGATGCGGTTCGGCAATTTTTTGAACTTTTCCTTACATATATGTGAATGTTTGCAAATGTAAATGCATATGTAAATGTGCTCTGTGCCTGTTAGATAGATGTAGATACATAAGTATCTTTGTATTTACGCGGGTTTGCTTCGTGCAGTTTGGCCGGCGCCGCTGCACTCGCCGGTGGCAGAGAGCGTCAACGTCGCTTTGTTTGTTGGCCTTAGATTTTTAATTTTCCTCTAAGTCAAGACACAACCCAAAAATATCACCTTTCCCTCATCCTTCTTTCCATCGTCAATCGCTTCCAGCGGCGCTATGAACTTGAAAGTTTTGTTTTTTCATTTAGGTTTTTTGCATTTGCATTTCTCCGTTAGTTTTTGTTGTTTTGTTGTTGCTGTCTATTGCGTTGTCCTGCCATCGTGCTTTTGCTCTCCCTCCCTCTCTCTGTCACCCACTCTCTTTATGCTTTTTAAGCTCTCTCGCGCTTCGAGCTTAGACAATGCGTTTGTTTATGCAAGCAGCACAGTGTCTGGGGTTAGGTTCGTGTTTATTGTGTTTAGCTTAAATGGCAGAGAGTGTGTGTGCGGGCGGGGGAAAGGATGGCGGCGAATGAGTGGGAGATTGTCTGCGTTTGTAGTTTGTGTGCGTGTGTGTGTGTGTGTGTTTGTGAACAGATGGTTCAAAATGTTTTGAAGAACTTATTGCTATCGGTAGCGATAACGATAACATGCGATTCTATTGAAATGCAATGCAAATAATATTAATAATGACTATTGATATTATTTATGTGCATTCTGTTTGCCGTCGGCCCAATGAGCTCTCGAATAATTGCCGACGGCAGTTTTTCTTGTTCAGCGTGTTTAATTTAATATGCTTACAACAGAAAAATTCTATTTGAAGGAGTTGAACAGAAAAAATTTTTTAAAGCTGTATTCCTAAGTAAAATATTTTTGTAATTTTCGCTAATCGTTTTACATTTTCTTCATATCACAGGTGCTTTTTGACTGTTTGGAACATTTTTAAAGATTACGTTAAAACGTTGTTGATACTTATTAAAATATTGTTTTGTTAATTAAAATAATAATAATAATAAAGAAGAATTAAATAATACTAAGACAAGTCATCATAATAACAATTACAAATGTAATAATAACGAATATAACAATTAATAAAAAATAAAAACAACTTATGTGCAATCAGTTATTACTTTTTTAATTTATTCAAAATATTCTATCAATTAATTTGTATATAATTTATAAAATACAATTTTCTACTACGACTACAACAACAACAAAACATCAACAAATGGAAAATAGTTCAACGAAAAAAGGAGCAACAAATTAAAGTTAACTTTCAGTTGTAAGCGAAAACCAAAAGTGATTTTTAGTTAGTTTCTCAAAATTTAACAAACAAAATTCACAACAAAATTTGGAATACAACTACAACAACAACAACAACAACAACAACTACTACACAATAACTACAACCACAAAAACAACAAGCAAACAACCAACCGACAACAAAAATAACAGCAACAATAAGAAGCAACAACAATTACAAATAATAATATTACTAAACACTGAACGAAAAGATAATCGTAATAAAAAAGGAACACAATAATAGCAAGCGAATTGTAACCATAAAAGTAAATAACTAAAAGTAACTGTAACCGAAATACAAAATAATAAAACAAATATCAAAGCGCAACAAAAACAAAACAAAAGGAAATAAAACCAAACGGAAACATAGCCAATAAACCAATCCAACAATACAACAAATACAACAACAAAGCAACAACAGAAATAGCAACAAATCGAAACGATACCGAAATAGCCTTAAATAAAAACCAAAAACCTTACAAAAGCCCCAATAACAAAACACGATAGCCCGATAAAAACCGATAGACACACAACAACAGAATCAACAACAACAACAACAACCGCAACAGGATAAAATAGTAAAAGCAACAGTAACAGTAAAAACAAAAATAGAAAATAGCAACAAAATACCGAAAAACAGAATCAGCAGCAGCAGCAGAAGTGAAAAATCAAAAATATAAAAAAATCAAAAGGAAAATTCTAAAGCCAAAAGCAAAAACCGATAACAAAACTCTAAAACAAAAAAAGAAATAGCCAAAATTTGTTAAATTTTTATTTTGTGTCTAACAAAAAAGCAAAGATAAACGATTAAAAAAAAAAAAACAAAATCAAATTGAACTTTTGTGTTACGGTTTCAATTTTCGTCTTTTCGTCTTTAAATTTATGTTCGTAAAAAGAAAATGTTCTGAAAAAAGTCTTGGAGCAAGCCATAAAAAGCTGAAAACAATTTTAAAAACTTTGATGAAAACAAAAAAAGGTGAACAATTTAAGCGATCGAACAAAGAACAAGAACAAGGAAAATAAGAAGAAGAAGAATAAGCTGAAAGAGCATAAACATTTCGTGAGTGTGTGTTTAAGGCGAAGAGAAAGAGTAAAGCGTGAAGAGTAAAGCATAAAGAGCAAAGAGGAGCTAAACAAATATGTATTTTGTGCCAACGTTGCACAAAGCCCAGTTAGTGTGTGTGTTTTTTGGCTGAGGAAACAGCACGAAACAGTTTGAGACACATTGCGATTATAAATATATCATTATATATGTATATCTATCAAGTATAATACGAAAACAAAAACAAAAAAAAAAAACAAAAATTTAAGTAAAGGCAAAAATATTCATATCGTGGCAAAAAGCAAAAACCTAAGAAAACTAACAAAGAAAAAAAAAACAATTATAAAATGTAAAACCATTTTCAAAAAACAAAAAAACAAACAAAATCAATTTCGTACACAAATAAATTAAATAATTATTCGTAGTGCCGAAAGCTAATAAAATAAAAACCATTCAGATAATACAAAAAACAAAATCACAAAAAATTTAAAAACAAACGTTTTAAGCTATACATTAAATTATATTACATTAATGATAAATAACAACACTCAACAATCAAATGGAATTCACAAAACAACAAAAAGTATATTTGAGAATTTAAAGCGAACAAGTTTTTGGGCCCAACAAAAATTATTAACATTCCCCACGGAAATCGCATCGAGTAATTTTCAACATCACTTGGATAATAACAAACAAAAAAAATATTTATATATATCAGCTACACTCAATTTTGGATTCACAATTTGGTAAGTGACTAATAAAATTACTTTATGGTTTAATAAAAATATGCATTAAAAACTTCAGTAAAAAAACCAAGATTGAATATAAATTTGTTAACGATTATCCTTCCATCTGTTGTCCTTTTGCCGAGACGATCCTACAGACTAAAAACGTATACGTAATGTATATCAAGTCTAACTATATTCCTTGCCATAATCCAGATTTTCTATAAAAACTTCAGCAAGATCGATTTAGAAATTTATTTTTAATATCTCAGAAGTGTATGGGTTATGGATAGGTTAAGAATTTGGACTAGTGTAACAATAATTCTCAAGTTCCATAATGCATACCAAAAAACCTAGCTAGAAATCATGCAAGTATTGCAAGTATTACTTTTCTAATGTTTTAGTATTTTTTTTGTTGCTAGTTTTACTTATATTTCTTACATTTACACTAATATTTTTATCTCGAAAATGTTAATTTTACAAGCCAGATATTTTTCATATGTTTTGTTAGTATTTTCTATTTAAACATTACTTATTAATTTATAACAATTAAAATCAGATATTAACAGTATGTCTTTAGGCAGCTTAGAGCTCATTTTATGAACTTCCCAAGAAATTTAACTCATTTTGTGATTTTGCGTAGACCCATTAAAGTGTGAAAAACTTGTCAAGACAAAAACTTCATAAGTCAGGTGTTTTTTTTGCGCAGTGCTTAAATCCATTGTTATGTTAATGTCATAAAATGTAAAGTTGGACATGGCAGAAACGGATTTGCATTACACTTTACATTATTACACATGTGTGCGTGCGAAAATGCCCAAAAAAAAAGGAACAAGAAGAAGAAGTACAGACTGAAGCAAAGGCAGGGAAATACGCATGGCGAGTGCGTGAGTGAGATGGGGCGTTGGTCAACGCATTGTGCGAGAGAGATGGCGACAATGCGCGCCAAAAAGCATGCAATAAAAAGTCTGCTTAACGCAGCAGCCACCCAACAAATGGCTTCGCATTATATAACAGCCGCACTTAAATATATACACATATATACACATATATATATATATATGTACATATATATATAAGTGCATGTGTGTGTGTGCTCATCTATATGCAAATTGCATTTACGCGCAAAAAATTAATTATTGAAAAAATTGCGCGGACAGGCGAAGAAGCAAAAGAATTCAGAAGGGGTGAAATAAAAAAAATGGCTACCAAACCCAAACCAAACCAAAGCATCCCCTCCCTCAACACTTTTGGAGCTGAAAACATAAAAATGCCAGTGGGCATGCCTGGTCAATGGGTAGGCTGGGTGTGTGGGGAGTTTTGGGGGTGGTGAACAGGCCGCTGTTGCTGTTGCGGCTGCCAATTGAAAATCGAAGTACAAAAGTCGAAAGGATGAGCAGCCCACAAAGCAAAAAATACAACAAAAAAAAAAAAACGTACAGAATAACAGAAGCAACAAAAAAATAAAAAATAATGAAAAGCATTACACATATTTTTAAATGAATTGAAATAAAATTTTGTACATAAAAATGTGCGAGAGAATGAAATGAATTACGTATGCGGGTGTTCGGCTATTTGTATTTGCGAGTGTGCGAGTGTGCCAGTGTGTGTGTGTGTGTGTGTGCACATAAAAGTACAGTTGACACCATACAATTTTAACAGCAAATGGCAGCAGCAGCCAGGCAGAAGGGTAGACGTACTTTGGCAAAGGGATGGGTCGAGTTGGTCAGTCAGCATCCGCTTGACATGACAGAGCATCGAGTGTGGACCCAGCTGTGTGTATGCGAGTGTGTGTGAGTGTGTATCTGTGTGTGTGTGTCAAAGAGACAGCACTGCAGTCAGTATTAACACTCTTGACACTTCCTTGCCCTTACTCCTGTTGCAAATAGCTGCAATTTTAAATGTTTGTTGTCTGCTCCAAACGAACGCAATTATATTGCCCTAGGTGTGTGTGTGTGGGTGTGTGTGTGTGTAGGTGCTTATGTGTGTGTCTGACTTGATAACAGATATCATTATACTTCTGTCAGTTATTTTAACCATCTGATTTTAAGAACCATGTTCATATTAAGGCACTATTTGATTTGTTAACATTTCCCATTTAATCATGTCTGGTGTTTGTAGGGCAAATTAATCTTGTAACGTATTTTTTTTTAAATTAATAATTATACATTTACTACTAATCATATTATTTCTATTTCATATCGGTAACAGTATTGTCAAATATTCACTTGAGTTTAGAAATTAAAAATAAAGATGTATATAAACTGAAGCATTTATAGCAGATGAATAAGATGAAAATCGAATTATTTTCATATAGTATTGTTAGTTTTTATAGAGTATTTACATAAATTCTAATCCAAAATCATGTTTTCAATTTTGAATGTAGAATTGTAGAAAGTAGAATCTACACTTTTTATTTATTTACTGGGGATACTTACTAACCTATTAAGGGTTTATATTTATCTATTGTCTATAATCATTGTTATCAACATAATTTTCTGCTAGTTAGGAACTTTTTTTTCTAAATATCACATATGAAGTGTATATTCGTTTTAATAACTAAAAGTGTATTAATTCTTTATCAATAATAACACTAATTATTGCAAATTGAATAAATTCTTGCAATCCATTCCACATTTGTCAAATCAAATTAACTAATCTCTATTGATAAAATATTTCTAAAAAATCCTAAGTGTGTTCGCTGGAGTTTGTTACGTGTGTGTCATTAATGACAAGTTTAGTTTTTTACTGATTTTTGCTCGCTCTTTGCGCTTTGTTGTTTGCAGTTTTTTTTTTTTATTTCCGCTGCGTGTGCAGTTGGCAACAGCAGCTGCCAAAAAAGCAAACCACCCACTTGGCCAGCGAACTGCATTGAAATTGCAGCACATTTTTTTTGTATTTTTTAGCAATTTCTTTTAATTTTCTTTTTTTGTTCATTTCCTTTTATTTCGGTTGCATTCTTTTTCATGCCATTTCGTTAATTTTATTGCAGCAGCTGCGCAATTCTCATTAAATTTTTTTTATTTTCTTAATTTTTTGCAGTGTCATTGAATGCATTACATGTATAAAGCGAAGTGTAGAGCAAACGTGACATATCATTACCCACAACTAAATGCCTAGAGCGAGAGGAAGGGGGTTGCAGAGGGGCATTCAGTTTTTTGTCTATAACATCAGAAAACATTGTAAAATTAATTTTCAGCGAAGGTTTTTAATTTTTTTTTTTTTTCTATGTCACAGCTGGCTAAATTGGGGTAAAGATGTGGGAAGAGGGGTTGCTGGGTGGGTGGGCGTGGCAGATGTGTGTAAGCAACTGTCGTTGGTTTTTTGAAGTAGATGCTGTAGGTAATAAAAATTTAGAAATGAGTATTTCCTGTGTTTTGGTATTAAAAATGTGTGTAAATCAATTAAGCTGCTTAGAAATTTAAAAAAAAAAAACTTCTGATGTTTATGATGGCATTAGTATTGAAGAATATATCTATATATATATATGTACATATATATATATATTTTTTTTTTAAATAGCAGAGCTAAAAAATACTTATATTCAATATGAATTTACAATTTTTTTGAGCCCAATTTTTTTTCATTCCTAATAAACCTTCTAAAAATTTGTTTTCAACCCTCAACCCAATTTTTTATTTATTTCTTCAATTATATTTATAAAAATCGATAAGTAATTTTATAATTTTAATTGGATTATATTTTGTAACAATTTTTTTTCAGAATTTTCTGAATATATTTATGAAAAATATATATAAACTCAGTTAAAACCTGGTTTCCAATTTTATTTAGAATTTTGGCTTTTTATGTCCTTTGATAATTATTTTTTTTTGGCACATCTCTTTAATGTTGAGTCCGATTAATTACGTGGCACAGCCACAAAATGGGGAAGGGTAATTGAGATGTGGCTACCTTGCCCCGCCCTGCCCTGAGGCACGTACCACAACTCATATTTCGCTGGATTCTTTTTCTGTTTGTTGTTGTTGTTGTTGCTTTTGTTGCTGTCAACTTCAAAAGCATTTCGGGCACATATTTTTTTTTTAGCCGTTGCCACTGCTGCAAAGTTGAATGCACCCAAACACGACAAAGCGACAAAATACGTAAGTGTAGTGGAAATTTTTTAGTACCAACTGGTTGCATTAACAGTATTCAGTTAGCTGCGTGCGGCGTGCTGCATGCCCCACTGTGCGATTTGGTGGCTTGTCAAGTGGCAACAAATCGCAGGCAAGGCTAACGACAGATAGCAGTAGCTACCAGTTGCCACCCCTCCTCGAGGTTGACTTGCCACCAGGTTGCACAGTTATTTTCATTTGGGGCAGGTAAGGGTGGGGATACAGCTATGTCTGCCTGCATAACGCGCACATTTTTGCTTTTGTGTTTTGACATTCCACACGTACAACTAGAAGGACTCAAAGGATATGCTTGTTGTTTGGTTTTATTTCCTTTCATGACTTTCACTTCTGCATTCTGCCACAGATTTAGCTACACACACACACACACACACACACACACACACACATTTCTTTCCAGATGTGTGTCTTTGCATGAGTTACATGTGTTGCATAATATTTTAATTGCTCGGCAAATTTGAATAACTAACATAACTTGTTAACTTAATGAGCTTCTTTATGAGCAACTACAGTTTTTGTGTAGTTGCAACTTGGTGTGGAAGAACTTCATTATAATACGCTAGAGAATTATGTGAAATAAATGTTGCAGCAACTGCTGTGTTGAATAAGTATAGAAATAGATTCTTTACTTCTTTCAATATTTAAAATTCTGTAAAACCACTTTTGACGAGGATGCAATGCTGAATACATAGTTAGATGCACTGATTCTTTACTATATCTGTCATTATTTTTTTTAGCATCTCTCTAAACTAATCTAAACTGTTTAAAAGGAGTCTCTTTATGCTTATAATTTATATACTAAATCAAATAAGTTGGTTTAAGTATTCCTACTCGATATTTGATCGAACCAGCTTAAAGTCAGCTTAATCTTATTTTAAAAATAAATTAGTTGTTATAAATTGTACAATTTAGTTTTGTACCAAACTAGTTGAATATTTTGTAAATCTTTCTTACATTAAATTAAATCCTTTGCTATAATTATTGCAACTCGATATTTGATCGACATTTTTGTACAAATTTAATTTTTTTAAAAATAAAAATTTGTAAGTATGGTAAATATATTTTTACAAGCAACTGGCCACGCCTACTGCGAAAGGGCTTCAACTAAACAGAGCAAAAGAAAACGTTTAAAAATAGCTTATTTTTGTTTGTTTAACAAACGAGAAAAGGAAAGAGGAGCAAGGAGGGGTGCGAGGAGAGAAAGTAGGAAAGAACTACAGAGCTGCCCAATGCATGTCAACAGCCTATCAAAAAGCCGCTTCGCAAACGCTGGCGTATGCGTAATATATATATATACATACATTATATATATATGGACATATATATATATATATATATGTATATATATACATATATCCATATGCATACGCCTCGTGGGCTGCTGCACTTTGTGTCGATCTCAATGCGAATTCTTTTATAATGGCACGGGCTACTTGAAGGGTGAAGGGGGTGGTCGGCATTGTGTGTCCAGGGATTGGGAGTTGTTTTCACATGTCGACGGTTGCCATGCAATAAAAAATCCTTTTCGTTCGACAAAAATAAAAAAAAGGGACGTAAAAAACACATACGAAAAGGTGGCGAACAAACATATAACGATATTAAAGTATGCTCAGCTACATTATATATATATATATATATATATATATATGTATATATATTTATATATTTTTGTGCGGATGTGTTAGTGGCATATTTCAGGAACGCTTTTAGCCAGGTCTTTGATATATGAGCTTTGTTTGAGCAAATTACCCTTGCCTGTTAACTCTTTATTTTCCCCCGGCTTAGGCACATTTATTAAATCAAATATTATTATGGCCTTAAGTAGGGGGCTAAAATTGTGGTTTATTTTAGATGGCCTCAAGCGTTTTTGGCTTACAGTTTTAGCAGTGACTTAAAACCGCTAAATATAATGCAAATTAATGCGATATTTGTAAATTTACCACAAGAAAAGCTGAATATTTATGAGAATACAAAAACATGTCAAATTAGTGTTGGCAAGCTCTTAAGAAAATTATTGAAAATAAGTCTTAATTACAGAATTCTTCACATTCCTTCATTAAATATATATATTAAAAAGAAATAAATTTTCAATCCATTTATAAATTTAATAGTTTAAATATCTTACACAATTCACTACTCGGCAATAGTAAGCAAATATGCATTATTCTTTTGCAACTTAAAAATCGCATTTAAATAAAAATATTTTTGTATTTATGTGTATAATCTGACTCTCGCCACAATAAGAACAATGGTTGCAACAAGAACAACAACAACCAACGTCCCGCATAAGTGCACTTTTTGCCAACCTGCCCCGAAAACGAAATAAAAACCCAACAACTAAATTTTTTTTTAGTGCCTGCGTCACTTTGTGAAGGCGCACAATGGGGCAGACACAACAACACGAGAGCACACTAAAAAGCGTGCATTTTATGGCTGGGGGCAGTGCAGGCAGTGGAGTAGGAGGAGGAGAAGGAGAGGATGTCGTTGTGGGAGTGGCAGGGAATAAACCGTACCGTTGGCAAAGCGGCAATAAAAAAAATGTAAAACTGCAACTGCAACTTGCTGCATTACAACTTTGTAAGCACCTCGTTCCATTTAAAATTTCCCCTCGAGTCGCATACTTTTTGTTGCACTGCCTTTGATTTTACACAAAAAAAGGTGTGTTTGGGAATGCCTAAATTTGAGACTCTAAAAAAAGTACAGTAGCCAAAAGCTAAGCAAAAAATAGGTAAAACATATCAAAGCAAATGAATTTTGCGCCCAGTTCCGATTCGCTTAAGTTTGATTCCCTGTCAAGAAATAAAAAAATGTCGCATTTATTTTAACGGTTTCAGTCTTGTTTCATACGAATTTAAATAATTCTTTTAATTTAAAAGTAAAGCTCAAAGCTTTCAAACATAATTGAAGTCTTCAAAAGCTTGTGTAAGCGTTCCAGCTATAGCTGTAAGTAGAGCTTTTGGCTTAAGCCTGTGCTTGCAAAGCTTGTTGCACAATTTACAGTTACATCTTTCTTTTCAATTCAGAGACTCTTTTTTTTGTCTGATCAGCTAAGGAGGGTTATGTGTTAATATTTTTGTTTTTTGTTTTTTTGACCATTTGCGACCTATTAGCAGCTTGTCGAACGAGTCTAATGCAATTAACTTAAATGACTGCAGAGAAATGCAATTTAGCGAACTATATTTTCAACCGAATGACAAAAGACAAACAAGTTAAATACCTAAATACCAGCAAAATGACACAACAGCAATAAGCAGGTACATTTTGTCATTTTGTCACTGTGTCAGTTTGTCAGTTGACAGGTGACTAAATGCAACCGTGCGTAAGTCAAACCATATCTCCTCCACATACACTCTCTCTCTCTCTCTTTCACACTTTCACACTTTGCGTTCGCTTTGTTTGAGCTTTCCTGCGTAAAGTGTGAAAATCATCACGCAACTAACGGGCAAAGCCGCTTGCATTACGCACCACAGCATAACAAGCGAACCCGTTACGGCTGCGGGTGCGGGTGCGGGTGCGGGTACGGATAACGGGACTGGGTTCGTTACTGATTCTGGGATTTGCCAAACGGCGCTCATGTAAATAATAGGATTAGTTGAGGTTTGCGGTTAACAGCGACGTGCAATGGGTCAGTTCAGTTGCGACCCTTAAGTAGCTGCCAGACCCCAATAGCCACACAGACCTGCCACTGCTTAACTATCAAGTATTGACATAGTTTTCAGCGCCCCACGCATAGCTGAGTGTGTCAAATTGCAAATTCATAAACCAAAACTAAAATCAGTTTATAATATTGCACGTCACCAATTTCATAAAACATTGTGGTAATTTGTGCACATTTTGAAGGCATTGAAGGCTATATAAAAATATGCATACATGTTAAAATGTTGGTAGAGCTATGTTTAGAGTTATTATACAGTACAAAAGCAATCTGGAAGTAATTCATAAGTCATTCAGCAGAATAGAATAATATTATGAAGCAGTCTTAAATGCTATAACATATATTAAATATCACGAAAAATAACTGAAATTATATTATTAATATTTTAAGCAGTCTTAAATAAATAAATAGAGATATGCAACATTCTTTTAATAGATTTAATTAGATTTTATTTCAATCTTTTTCACAGTAAACTTTCATCTTCTTGTATCTTCAGAGCCTTCCAGGCAGACTTTACTAACTGAAAAACTCTAATCCATCCGATTAAAATTCTATATTATTAATATATGGGAAAAATGCATATAACAGATGTTAAAGATAAACATGTCTAGCAGGTGGTCCAAGAGCACATTATAATTACAAATAAAAATAGAAAAATTATACAAAAATATTTGCATTGGTTACAATTATCCCAGCTTAGAAAATAACTAAACATTTTAAGCGAAATGAGTATAGGATTTCAAGAAAGTCAGTTCGAATTTACAAATGTATATTTAATATATATTTATTTTAAACTGCTGCCTTTGAACTCTCAAATAACCATAAATGCTTACAGCTAAGTTTTTTGATTTAAGCATTGGGGGTTTTTTTTAAAATCTTTTTCTGGTGTTTTGTTTTTCAGGCTAAATAACCAGCTTTATCATATGTTTTTTGTTTGCTTTTTAATTTTCGCTTGAAAGTGAAAACTGCCCAAAGTGATTGGGGCAAACTCAGCATTGTTGAAACTCAACCACTCACATCCCCGCCCCCCAAGTAGTTGCCAACCAACCCTTGTTCTGTTTTGTTATTAATGGCAAATGGAAAAACAAGTTTTTTAATGCCAGGCAAACTTTTCACTCCGTGCAGACAGCGACGAGACAAAAGACTGCTAAAATAGTGCCAAATAAATAAAGTATTAAAAAAGTTAAAAACGACTCATTTTCTTTGCTTATTTTTATTTAAAGCAGGATAACATTATTCAGCAAGATTTACATGAGATGAAAATTAGCTTAAAGTGTGTGAAAATCTTGGTTTTGAAACTCATTAAGTCTTTATAGATATAAGCTGCTTATAATAATATTTAAGTTAGGATTTTGATTTGACTTTGGGCATAGCTCTATTTAAGCCGAAATTTAACTAAGATACCTTCTACTAAGATAAATAATTAATATTATAATTATCTGCTCCATAAGTAAAAAAACAACGCCGGCAAATAATATACAAGCCTTAAAGATAAGCGCGAAAAATACAAACAGATAAAAAGTAACAAAAATTCGAATACCACAAAAATATTGCCAGATGCGAATGAAAAATTGTGACTTTCTGGTTAGGCCAATGAAATTGTTATTGTTCCTTTCACCCACTCACTCAGAGCCATGTCGTAATTTTCATTCAATATTTTGCATTTCTTTATTTTGGCAAGTCGTCAAAAGGTAAACAAAATCAAATCGATAGGTTACTGAACCAAAAGCCAAAGCTAAACAGCAACAAAAACAGGAAAACAACTAAAAAAAAATATTAATAAAAACAAAAAACAAAAAAAAACACACAAAAGCAGAATACACACAAAATGCAAATGCAATAACAACAACAAGAAAAACGACAACAACAACAATAATAAAAACAGAAACAGGTGCAAAGAGCATAGATGTAAAAACAGATGCAAGTGTTGCCAATAAATTCTAATTTTAAGCATTGCCTGCAGCCGAAAACAATAGAAACGTTTTCGCAAGAAACAACTTTTATTTTTGGCCAATAATCTTTAAGATACTATTTAAGTAAGTTTTTTTTAGAAGTTCAACTAGTTTAAATACTTATAATATGCAAAATAGTATTGATATTTTATATAGTTAAATCTATTAGCTGTTTAAGTATTATTGCTGGATTTTATTATAAATATGTTAAGCCTATTTATTAATTTATAATTTGCATATTAAAATGTCTAATTATAAATGCTATTGATGGTTATTTTTCTGTATTTTTGATATTGTGTTTTTGATTACTTGGACAGGGTATTTAATTGTCGGCAACATGTTGAAAGCTGTTTCATTTCGATGTTCTATTTTTGTTTCATCGTCTCAAAAATTAATTTAAACTTGTTTCAGCTAACTTATAAATTTAGTGTTTATTTTTGTTCTGGATCTTTACTCATATTCTGAATATTATGCTAACGTTTTTTGTTAAGGGTATTTAACTGTCGGCTGTTTAATTTTAATGTATTTTCTGTCATGTCTTGAAATCGCATTTAAACTTGTCGTTTTGAGTGTTTTTACTGTAGTTGTTGTTGTTGTTGCTTTTGCAAAACTTGCAAAAACGAACGTTGCCAAAAAATGAAAGAAAAACAAAAGAAATAAATTAAAACGAAGCGAAATTAAAGTAAACAACATGCTAAAGCGGCACAAAAGACATGCCGAGACGTTGTCAGCATTTGTTGTTGTTGTTGTTGGTTTTTAATATTTTACATATCTACCCATATATCGACATATGTATAAATGTGTCTATATATCTATGTATGTAGCTCTCCCACTTACCTGCTTTTTTTTTTTTTTGCTGTTTGTGTCGAACTTTTTTCTTTTATTGTTTCAATTTTTGCTGTTTTTTTTTTGATTGTTTATTCAACAACAAAAAAATACGCTGTTTATTTATAAAATATAGCATACAAATCATACAACAATTTACTTTATATTGTACATGTGTCTTTCAATTTGAACCCGCACCCACCGCCCTGCCCCTCGTTTAATTCAGTCTCCCCCCCCTGCGTGTCTAGGTTTGCGTTAACCCGGAAAACAACGAAAGCAAATGAACAATTGCAAATTTCTGTTCTTTTGGTCACGATAAGTCAGCCCAACTCAGCTCAGCTCAACTCAACTGACTGACTAACTGACTGAGTGGGCGTTGCCACAATGGGTGGGGTGGTGCGAGGGGATGTTGGTGGATGGTGGGGTTCTTGGTTGGGATTTTTTTTTTTTTTTTTTTTTTTAAGGCTATTGTGGGCCATTGTGTCGTTCTTAACTGATTGCTTGAGCGCGTGAGTGTATGTGGGCAGCGAATTGCATGCAACTGGGGGATTGGTCAGCAGGTCGAGAGGTCAAATTGCATTTCAGATACATAGTTATACATATATGTATATATAATGTCATAAATTTTAAATGATTTACAAAAGCTACCATAAAACACTTTTAATGGATTTATATCTGATTGTTTATGGTTTGGTTACCATTTTATTAGTTTTATTTATTTCTTTTTGTTAATAAAATTTAAATGTCTTTCACTAACTACAGTTTAATATAAAATAACTTATATGTTTTACAAAAGCTACTATAGAAGACTATAAAATTATTTCTAACTGATGTTTATAGTTTGGTAACCCTATTATTATTATTAAATTTATTTTAAATATAATTTAAATATGTCTTTCACTGCTTCTAACTATCTCTAAGATTTCTGTTTACTAAGCTACTTCCGATTTAAAGTACACTACAACTTTTTGCCCAAAACCGGAGTAGACATTTTTTTTACTACATTATTTTTGGCCATTACTACACTAAACGTAAATCTCAAATAGTAGTCGACGTAATAAGCCACTAAAAAGGAGAAAAAGAAGAGAATTTATACACAAAATAAAACGAGGCAAACGAAAGCGCACACGATGTGCAGCAGCAGAGGCAGCGGCAGCAGCAGCGGCATTAGCACGCGTCAAAAACAGCAAAGCTAGCAGCGCAGTCACTGTTGGCATCTCTGCAGCGGCATGCCGCCGCAACATTAGAAAATCGACAACAGAGAGAAAGAGAGGAAGATTGAGAGAGCGTGAGCAAAGGTGACTGAGCGCCAAGAGATGACAGAGAGCCGCTGAGAGACGGAGAGCAACTGAGCTTTGTTGGCGACTGCACCAACACCAAGAAACTTGTGCGATGCACACACTCACACACAGCTGGAGGGGGGACCGGCGTTCGACCCGCCGGCAAAAAGTTGAAAAATTTTGCAATTGTTTTGACTAATAAAGCTTAGAGAGCGCCCTGTTGGACTCTCTTTCTCTTTTTGTGTGTCCGCGGTGCATGTGTTTTTGTGAGAGTGAGAGAATAAGTTGCTCGTTACTCGCCGCTCGCTGCTTTTTTTTTGCTTTTTTGTGTAGACATTGTATTTGTAGTTGGCGGCGAGACCAGAGACCCCCAGACCCGTAGTCATAGCCATAGCTAAAAGTTGGCGCGCGCTCCGCTCCCACAAAAAAAAAGAAAAAAGGCAGAAAAAAGTATCAGAAACAGAAAAAAACGACAAAGACGACGTCGCCTTGCGCCAAGTTTCTTTTCGTTTCGCCTGGGTTTCGGATTCGGTTTGTTGTACTTACAGTTTGCTGTTTTTTTTTTTTGGCATTTTGTTCGATTTTTTTGCGACGACGACATCTAAAAAAAAAGCTGCACACGGCTCACAAATACATACATGTGTATGTAAATGTGTGCTTGTGTATGATAAATCGCAGACTACGTGCAAATTGCCAGCAATAAAATAATAACTAACAAAAAATAACTTCGTGAATAAAGAAGATAAACGCGCCTACAAAAAAATACAATCGACAACAAACTAAATGTTTGCATAAACAAACGAATGTTTGCATGTGTGTGTGTGCGTTTGTAGCACACGCTGCGTATACGCAACGCCAAAAGGCAAGTGAGAAGAAGAAGCAGACGCTGCAGCCGCCAATAAAAAATAACAAATGCAAATAGATTTCTCGATTGAAATCATTGAGCAGATTATTTGTCAACGTTTGCAAAACAGTAAATGCAACTGCAGCTACAAAAAAAATTGTATGTGTGTATTTGATGTTGCTGTGGGTGGAACGGTGAAGCGGGGGTGTCTCTCTGCTGCATCTCTGTTGTAACTCTCCGAATGCATGTGTGTTTGTGTGTTTGTGAGCTGTTCTGTAAGCACGTGCAATTGCACAAGTGTATTAGTGCCTCTCACTGTGCTCGCTCTGTGTGTGTATATGTGTGTGTTTGAAGCAAACGCCGCTGCAGTTTGCAATTTTTTGTCTACACTGCGCGCAATAAACTTTTTGAGGTTAGCGTTAGTCATACAAACACACACAATACATTCAGATTTATGCATATGCATACTAATATAGCAGTTATACAGTTATGCAGTAAACACCACACCCCCTCTCCAACTCCCATCCCCCTTCACAAACCCATTTAGTGCAGAGTCAATTTTTGGTGTGTGTATTTCTCGCACTGTTTTTGTTTATGCGACACACAAAGTTATCATTTTTATTGTTAGTTTTGTTGTTGCGGTCTCTTCGCCGGCTGGCATCCAAAAATGTGTTATTTGCTTTTGGTTTTATAGTTTTTTGTTGGGGTTGGGTGTTGCGTGGCGGCTAAATGTCGACTAAGTCGCTTTTATAGCCTGTCAATTAGTTAATTTGAGCTGAAAGCGTTTTTTTAATGCAGTTAGTTAACACTTTCCGTTGTTTTTTTTTGCTAGCTTAACTTGCCACGTAAAATTTATGTCTTTTAGAACTAGGCAACTTTTTGGACGTCATCTTTAAAATTTAGCGCATATAGAAAACTTTTGTTAGTAATAAAAAGGAGTTAAGTAATAAACAGGCAGAAGGAAGCTTTGTTACTACATAAACTATATATATTTCATAAATATTCTTGTGCAGTTTCAACAGCACAGGCGATTTGGTCCAGTTCGTCTGTAAAACCAAGCAGATCTTAGAGGCTATACGATTATAAGCCCTCTTATGCTATACACATATCGAGTTTATTTTATTTTACCCATAACTACCCGCATTTCGCTATTACCCAATTCATTACCTATCGATTTTTTATAGCTTTAAAAGTCTCAATAGTAAAGAGAAAGCTGTCCCATATACACATAATTTATATGACCATATTATGAATCTACTTTACAAATTTGTTAAAGAAACACTGATTTTGTTGATGAATACGTATTTTCACATTAATCAAGCCTATTCTGTACTTAGTCGCTGTATACAGGGTATATCTTAGTCGAACATTCTAAAATACTTAAAATAATTAAATACAACTGCTACCTGTTCTCAATTTTAAATATCAATATGATCATTTAAATCAATGTTACGTATAACTCTTTATTTAAACTTTAAAAGAATCACACCTAGACTCAAAATACGCGTTAGTCTTATATTAAAAAGTCTACGAAGTAACTCAAAACATAATTTAATGTTCTCATTCACTTTAATTTATGTTGCCCCATTAGAATAGACAACTTTATATATATATATATTTTTTTTTCATTCGATCTCTAATTCAAAATAAAAACACACTTTCTAAGAACCAGTAATTAAAGGTGTTAAAATGGTTTTGTATCTTTCCTAAGACAAATTATACATAAAACTTAATACAAATAAAGCTATGCATTTAATTAACTGTATCAAAATCCTGTTCTCTATTTTTAGCTTTAACTAAATCAAGAAGAACAACAACAAATTCAATGAAGCAGCGCAACCAAAAAGAAAATCCCATCTAATAAACTTTTGGGATATTTTTGGCTTAAAGAAGGGAATCACAAATTTCGCAACAACAAAACAAAAAAAAAGAAAAAACAGGTGAGTAAAAAATGGAATTGAACATTAAAAAATGAATAAATAAAGCGTTGCGAAAATTAAATGAAAATAGAGTTAAAATATAAATAAATAAACACAGAACTGAAAAATGCTTTGCGCGTAAATCGAGTTGACAAAATACAAAAACAAAATGAATCGGAAAACGAGCGAGGGGAGTGAAAAGAGAAGTCACACACACACAGACACACATACACACCAAACAGCACTAATGAGCAAGAGCAAAGAGAAATACGCAAAAACTAAAAGCAAATCAAGTAACAAAAAATTCGCCACAAATCATTTGCGATTTTTTCGTGTGTTTTTTTCCACATTTTTTTTTTTTGCGAATTCGCCCTGAGGCTAAATTCGTTTATTTTGTGTTAGCATGTGTGAGTGTGTGTGAACGGTGAGAGAGCGAGCGAGGAATAGGGAGTGGGAGGGGGATATAATCTGTGCTGGTGCGTATCTACAAATGCTGTGTGCGAATGTCAGGCCATAAGGGAATATGATGAATTATACGCCAAAAAAACCAAATTTTTTGCACAAAAAACTAAAAATCCACAAAATGCTGAACAACAAAACAAGCAAAATCACTTAATTGTGTGCCTCAAGTGTTTCACTATGTATGTGCGTGTGAATTTGTGTGTGTGTGTGTGTGTGTCTGTATTGTGTTGTATATCTAACAGATACATCTGCAAGAGTCTAATGCATGTGTATCGTGTGGAACTGACATCTAATCGGAACGCCCATCTATCATCGGGCGCAAGATCTCAGTTCGAATTGTTGCCGGCTACAATTTTTATTTTTGTTTGTCACCCAGCGATTCGAATTCGAAAATTCGGCGCGTTAATTAAATGTACAGATATTTACATAGAACTTGATGTGAATGAAGTATATCGAATGCAAAATACTCTAACCAATCAATCAATAAATTATTGAAGATATAAATATGAAAACCAAAACAATAATTAAAGCTAGGAAAAAGCATTTACGATTTGTGTAGTATTTTAATTATATTTATATATTATATCACTTATTGATTAAATATTTTTTTTTGATAATGAACGGTAATGCAATAAATAAGGCAATGTCAAAGCGCATTCTTTCAGTTTTCGTTATTTTCAACGAATCGCAGCGCAAATCTATACAACAAATATAATATAAAAATAAAGATATATTATTTTTAATTTTAATTTTAGTTTTAGTGAATAAAGGCATATTTATTTGAACTTCCATTCGAAGTATTATTTTTTTTATTTGTACGGAAAATATTTAGTTGTAAATTCATTAATAATTATATATTATTTACTTAATAATTATTTACTTAAACGTCGATTATATACTTTTAATACTAATTCATTAATTTTTGTATAAAAAAATCGTTAATTTTACTGGGTATTTTAACATTTATCATTATGTATAATATAATAATATTTGTATAATTATCGTTCCACATAAATATTATTTTAGTAATATTACCTATTCATAATAAAATCATAGCCCATATATATAATATAGTGTCCTAATACACTCAGAAATATTTGCTAAAACAGAGGCAAACAAAACGTGCAACAATCGCATGCAAGCAATGGGGAAATATGTCTGTACAGCAAAACGGTTTGCTACGTTTTTGCCAAACATTTTTGCAAAAAGATTGGAAAAGGGAAAAATACAAACACAAAACACAATTAAAAAATTGGACGCTTGGACGCTTTGGACGCCTTTCAATGAGTCATTTTTTGTTTGACTCTTTTTGGCGTGTCGCAAATGAATTTTTTTGCGCTTAGTTGTGAGTTGTATCTGGAAATTGTGCTCTACCTGTAGTTTACTGCTCTCTCTCTCTCTCTCTCCCTCTTTTATTCTCTCGCCGTCCCTCGCTCTTTGTTAAGCTCTCTCTCACTTGTAGTTGGCTGTGAAGCTTTTGTGTATTGAATTAGACAACTGCACAAATTACGTTAAATTTTTGGCGCTCGTTTTTGTTGTTGTTGGCGTCGAAGCAACAAGCGCAAAAATTGCCATTTTTCTGGCTGCTGCTGTTTTTGTTGTTGTTGTTGTTTTTTCTTGCCCTAACCTTGAAATCAAATTTTTGTTGTTTCTTTTTTTTCAACACGAGTTTTTGGGCTATGCCAGATAAATATAATAGATAGAGTTCTAATGTATCTGTGTGTGTGTGCTGACTGAATAAAAATTGAAGTTGTAAATCAATTTGAAAGTTGTAGGTTGGGCGTGAAGTCATTTATTTATGGGAGTGCTCAATTACTTTTACCGTTGATATGGTAATTTCATAAAAAAAAGAATATAATATTTCTATAAATGTAAAAATATTCCTATGCACAAATTTAATCTCTAATTAAGCTGTTAATTTTAGAATTTGATTAAAATTCGTTGAGTATGGAAAAGTAAGTCATTTACTTACTGAGTCTAGCTTGAATATATTTTAATATATTTTAAGACTTTCATATAAGTTATCTTGGATATTTTAATCAATCTACTTTAGCAGTTGCTTAAGAATATGCCGCAGTTAATGAATTACTTAATTGGAAAGCTATATTTTGTAAGTTTTTACTTATTTTTGCTAACAGAAATCGATTTTTATTGAAAGGAGTTATCGATAAAAATGTAATTTACTTAATTAGCATGGTTTCTCTTACAATTTGACTCGCCTTTAAGGCGGCGTGATCAGGAATATATTTATATATGGGATCGTATCTGCCGGCACTTTTTACACGTTTTTAATGGGTTTAGGGTATATAAAAAGTTTATGTGACGAGTTTGTTTTTATGCACGTTTAATAGATATATGGGCCTGGCCACCCCCATCTCAGTTTGAGTGGCATTAGTTAAGCATACGCCACATCGCCCGTATGTTCCACTTTTTGATCTTTTATAGCTGGCAAATTTTGTTTGCCAATTTTTGTGCACGCTTCGTTGGCAGTGAAAGTTGTCAACGTATGTTGGCCACATTGTTGACGCCCCCCCACGATTTCTACTCTAGTTTCTGTATCGCTTCCCTCCTCACGCCCTGCCACTGTTTGCCACTCTTTCACACTATTTCTATTTCTATTTCAATTTCAATGGCGTGTGGGCAAGCAAGCAACGTTTCCACCAATGACAGGCAACGCTTATGGCCATTAATATGTGGAAATTTTCAACTCATGCATCTTGGCTGGTGTCTGGTGCATGTGCATTTGTGCGAATATCTTGTATCTTTTACTTGTATCTTGTATCTTTTGTCTGCGGCAACCAGCACAACGCGTGTCTATTGTGTGTCGGCTGTCAGGTGTGAAGTAGGTGGAGTTTTGTCAGCTACTCGAATAAATTGCGTCTCGATCTGCTCGGCTAGTCAAATGCAATGAGACAAAAATACTGAATGCATTTTACTCTAGTTGAACTGAAATTAATATTAATGAGAGCAACTTTTAAGGAATATAATTTTATAATGAAGAAGAAGATTTTAGTTCAACTGAAAGTCATATTTAAAGCTGAATGTTTTTTAACTGGAGACTCTAAGACGAATATGCTACATTATCAGCCACGAACTAGGCCAGCTACCCTGCACTATCAGTTACTTAAATTTAAATTATTATACATAATTAAAATTGAGCTCTATCCAAATTGTGCCTGGGAGAGCAAAGAATGAAAAAATCCTTATGATTGATAATTTTTGCAATTTTAGAAATTCATTTATCCGATTTATAAAACTATAACAAGCAATTTCAAACGGACATTATAAACTAAATAAATGTATTGAATATGCATAAAAATATGGTTAATTATTCAAAGTAAACCTAAGGTTTTTTACAGTTAGTTCAAACTAGTTTTCTATCTCAAACTCTAAATTTAAATTCGCCGACAACTCTTTGAATGTAAGAGGACCAGATACCAGCTAACTGGCTTATAGCAACCAAAAATAAATTATAACTGAACAGCATTAACGATTGCAATGCTGAGCAACTGACCAATGGATCTGTTAACACTCATTCATTTAAATGGCCGCACACGCATTTAAAAATAAACCGCTCATTACAATTTGTGCGAGCGGAAGAACTCAAAAGAGTGACAAAGGGCGGCAAAGAGCGAGGAGCTTGAAAAACATACACGAAAAAGAAAAATAAAACTAAAACAAACATGCCGTGCTTATAGATAGATAGTCTGACTGAAACTGTGGGGGGAGCAGTGTAACGGGCGGTGGCAGGGCAACAACTGTAGCGACAACGAACGCATAAATTGCAAACGCTGTCGCGCTGCCAATGGAGCGCAATAATTCACAAATAGCAACAGCGACTTGGACGGCACGAAGTGCAACTGCATTGCCAGCAGTCAGCAGCAGCCACTATTCCCCTTCCCCTCCCACCACTTACCATCGTCAGAGCCACAGCAGGAGCAGGAGACTGAGACTGAGACTGAGACAGAGACTGAAACTGAGGTATCGGCTGTATCTGGCCGTCTGTTTTCTTGCTCGAGTGCTGCGACGCGTTCATTTGCGGGTTCAAGGTAGTTTAGTTTAGTTCTCTCGCCTCAAACGATTCGAACTGGCACTCATACTCACACTCACATTCACACTCACACACACGCTCACACACATGTCTTAACACGATGCGTTGCGTTGCGTTGCGTTGCTTTGCCATTTGTTGTGTTAGCGTCAAGTTCTTGTTGTAATTGTTGCTGTTGCTTTTGCTCTTTCTTGTTTCTGTTTATTGTTATTGTTTATTGCTGACACGCATTGCGTTTTCAATTTAATTCGTACAATTCATTTCGTCAATGATTTCGGTATCGACTCCGATTTCGATTTCTTTCCACAGCTTGTTTTGGCTTTAGCATCGCCATTTTATTTATCAGGAACTATAAATTGAATTTCAATTGCCAACTTGTCGCTTTAAATGTCAAAACACAGTACTTTTAAAGTCTAGTAATATTTTATTTAGTTGTACAATAATTTTTAACTAATTGAGTAGATATTTATGTCTAAAACTTGATCGAAAATAATTATAATAAAAACAAACACAGCAAATGTTTAATTTATGTTAGTTATACAAAGAGCGAGCTGAAAAAATATTTAAATAATGAAAGTGGTCAATTAACATAAGACAGGGTCTCCTACAGCTCCGACATTTTTAAATTAATTTTTCCTATTATTTTTAAATATATAATTCACCAAGGAAATATTTATTTATTTCTTAAAGTTAATCGAAAATAATTATAATAAAGAAAACTTGACTTGAAGCGAGCTGAGAAACTAATAAAATATTCAAGGAGGTCTTTAAACATAAGACAAGCAGCTCTTAAATGATTTTATAGGTATTTTTTAAATTAATTTTTACTACTATTTTTAAATGTGCAATTTCCCAAAATAACAGAAATTTATTTCTGAAACTTGATCGAAAATAACTATAATAAACTATCTAAATATCTGCAATATCCTTAGTCTAAAATTTTTTAAATTGTAAAATACTTTAACTGGGAAATACATGTTTATAGCTATAATTTAATAAAAAATAATTATAATAAATACTAAGACAAATTAAAGTCAATATTATGATAATAAATTAAGTTAAATTACAAACAAGAAGGGGCCTTAAGAAAAAAACACATACAAATCTAAAACTATCCAACAAGTTAATCAAAGTCTTATGGGCCACAACAACAACAACTCAATAAGCCAATTACTGAGCTGAGTTGATGTTTTGTCTATTGCATGTTTTAAGATTGGCAAATGATGGGAGCTGTGCTCAACTGTTTATGGCGCAGCCACATGTTTCTACATGTATATTGTTAATGGATCTATTCGCTTAGGACAACAGGCCACGAACTGGGCTGAGCGAATGTATTGGAGTATCTGTGTGTGTGTGTGTGTGTGTATCTGTGAGAGCCGTACGCTTGCCGAGACCTTGATCCCGCATTAAAAACTTGGCACGTTGTCGTGGGGCGAAAAAACAAAAAAAAAATGAAAAGGAGAAAAGAACGAAGCAAAAAGATAAAAGACAACAAAAGCAGAGGCAGAGGCAGAGTCAGAGTCAGAGTCAGCGTAGAAACCATGACAACAAAAGGAGGCACCACAACATGTGGCCAGCCTTCGATTTGGGGATGTGTGGGAGAAGTCGCAACAGCAGCAGCAACAGCAGCGAACAGTTAGCGTTAATGGGAGTTAGTGGGTTAGAGGGGGACGTTGTGGGGGAAGCTCTGCTGCTGGCAGCCTGCTTGGCATGCGGTGTCCATTTGTGTGGCACTCCTCTCAATCAGCCGTTGATGATCTTCATTGTTTTTAATTTGCGTCGCCTTCTTCTTTTTGCTTAATGTTTTTTTGTTATTATTGTTTTGTATAATTTTTTATATTCCGTTTCATTTGCTGTTTGAAATTAAAACTTAAACTTTAGAATGCTTTTAAGCGTTTTGGTGAAATGCATTTGGCATGTTAATTTTTGAGGTCAAATTTGCTAATCTAAAAAAATCAATCAGCAGGTAGAAAAATATACTAAAAGAGTTTTAACGGCAACTTCTACTTAAATCTTTAAAAATATTTACATTATTATATATTTTGAATTAATTAACCAATTATTTGCAATTCTTTTACTTTCAGTTGCGCCAACACAAAAACAATTAAAATAACATTGGAAGCCAATGCCCAAAAATTTATTAACGAAATTGCATTTTCAGTCAGGGTTTTCGAATAACCATGTGAAAAATACATGTTTCTGGTTAACAGATTGAAATCAATAAAGCAAAAACGCTAAAAATAAATAAAAAGAAAACATTTTTCAATATAATTTGAGCTAAAAACAAGAAGAAACAAATCAAACAAAACTAAATGAGACACTTAAGAAGAAAGGGATTTTAAACTGATAACCAAAATACGAGCCATGAAATGGAACAAATGCAACAACTAAATGAAATAAAAAACAAAAAACAAAAAGCAAACCGCTAAAATGTGCAGCAAAAGTCAATAAACACAAGCAAGGCAATAAAGCGAACGCAGAGCTTAAAGAAACTGAGAGTGTGTCCTGGCAAAGGACACTGCAGACAGAACCCAGCTACAACAACAAAACTAATCCAAAACAGTAAAAAAACAACAACAACCACAACAAGAAGAACAATAACAAAATGGCCATAAATTTCTCGGCCTCCTTTGCGGCCTGCATAGCGGCAGGTCTGAAGGTTCCCCGCCAGATAATGTATTGCATCACCCAGGACACGGGCCAGCCGTATGTCCTCTACAAGGACTCACAGGACGCGGAACGAAATGCGGGCGCCATTGGCGCCAGTGCCGCCCAATGGGGCAGCGACATGTACCCAAATATCCAGCAACAGGCCCAGCAACATCTCAGCGCCCAGCAGCAGCAGCAGCAACAGCAGCAGCAGCAGCAACAACAGAATGCCACAGCTGCCGCACAAGCGGCCGCAGCAGCCGCTGCCGCCGGCCAGCCACAGAGTCCGCCCGGTGGCCAGGAGCCACGGGACAATGGCAGCGGCGACGGACGCCAGCAGCAGGTGTCGCCATCCTCGAGTCCATATCCATCGGTGGTGCAACAACAGCAGCAGCAACGTGCCAATGGCAATGCCGATGAGGATGCCATGAATCAGGTAAGCCAATCACCAAACAAGCCCAAATCAAGGATTAACATTTATTCTTGATTCATTCCCAGATTGAGTATTTTTTATTTAAGAGTGATTTACTTTAATTAAAGTTTACTAAATGAATTACAAATAGTTAGAGAAAACAGTCTTAAAGTAATTTATTTACTTTACTTTATTTATTAAAGTATAAAAAACGAACAAAGCGATGATATTTTAATATCCAGAATACATTCTTTGATCGAATTTATTATTTAAAAATGAATAACTTTATTTGAACATGATTATTCTCTTAGTTTCTATTTAGATTTTTGGCTTAAATACTTCGATTTAAGTTCAAAACTCCTAATTAAAGATCATTCTAGAATTTAAAATTCCACACAAATTATTCGTACTTTTTAACAGCTGAAAATTTGTGGAAGAAAACGGAATAAATTAAAATTATGTATAATAGATAAAAATAATGTTGGTAATTGAAAGAAAATTCGCTATGTCAACGAATATTTTCTACATTTGGAAAGAAATGTTTAATGAAGTTGACAACTTGTTTAGAATCCGAACTCAAACAAAAAATTCTGTGAAAACTCTGTGAAACCAAACCCGAAATCATTTTATTATGTTTATATATATTAGAGAACTATTTATCAACAGAAATTAAATAAAGCTTAATCAAAACTCTTTGTTCTGAGCAGTATATGATTTTTATATATATTAGAAATTTGTATATATATCACCAGAACTCAAGCAAAAACCTAATGAAAACTCTTTGATATGAGCAGATTATTATTATTTTATTTTTTATTGGAGAGTTAAAATATCACCAGAACTCAAATAAATACACAAATAAACCTGAGAGCAGGTTAATTATATTTATTTTATTAGAGACTTAAAAAATCACAAGAACGAAAATAAAGCTTAATCAAAAGTCTTCGTTCTAAGTATATATATATATGTATATATAATCTTATGTAAAACACTTACTCACACGAGAATTCTCTGCTTGCAGCTTGCCAATCAGCAGAACTCCGCGCCAAATCCAAACCAAAGCAGCAACGAGCCGCAGCATGCGTCGGCAAATGGCGGCGAGGCTGGCAATCCGCACGTGCAGCAGAATGGTGGCGGTGGTCAGCCGCAGGGTGATCCACGGAATGGCTTCCAGACGCCCGACTATTATGCGCCACGGCATGGAGCGGGGCCGCAGGGCGGCATGCTGGCGCCACCAGGCTTTCCGCCGCTACACTATCTCAAACAGGACGTGCTGCCCATGGAGCAGAATGGCGGTGAATCGTATGCGCTGCCCGAACTGCTGCCCGGCCAGCAGCAGCAGCAGCAGCAACAGCAGCAGCAGCAGCAACAGAATGGGACACAATCAAACCCAAATGCTGGCCAGGCCAATGGCAATGCCAATGAGGGCGCAGCGGCGCCCAATGGGCCAACAGCGGGCGCTGCTGGCAATGGGGCAACGGGAACAACGGGTGGTCGGACGGGACCGGGACGCCCGCAGAAGAACAAGCCGCACAGTGATCTGCGGCTATTCAAGTGCCTCACGTGCGGCAAGGACTTCAAGCAGAAGAGCACACTGCTGCAGCACGATCGGATACACACCGACGCCCGTCCATTTCCGTGCTCCGAGTGCGGCAAGCGATTTCGCCAGCAATCGCATCTGACGCAACATCTGCGCATCCATGCCAACGAAAAGCCATTCACGTGTCCCTACTGCTCGCGCAGTTTCCGGCAGCGCGCGATCCTCAATCAGCACATACGCATCCATTCGGGTGAGAAGCCCTTCGCCTGCCCCGAGTGCGGCAAGCACTTTCGCCAGAAGGCCATCCTCAATCAGCATGTGCGCACCCACCAAGGCGAGCGACAGTTAACACATCCATTACCGATAACGATAACGATTACGATAACGATTACGATTACGTTAGCGATAGCGCTTGATCGTAGCCATGTAGCCAGCACGGCCGCAAGGCAACTACCAGGCAGCATTCAGACCCACTTGCAACAAGTTGCACTTGCAGTTGCAGTTGCAGCAGTTCTCGCAGCGCGAATCGTCAGATTCGCAAACGTTTGGCTAACAGCGTTTGCAGCAACGCAAATCCCTTGCAAAATTCTTGAACCCACATACAAATTGAGCGATGTTTTGGCCTAAATTCTAAATTATATATCTATATTTGTTTTTTAACCTATTCAAAATTCAAGTGGTTGACTTTTTGAGTGTACGCAAAAAAAAAAGAGAAATGTGAAAGGAATAACAGAAAATATATCAAACTTAAATTAATTAAAAATTAATATTCTTAAATTGAGTTTATAAAAATGCTTCAACGATTTTTCAATTAGCTCTTGAAACAGTTTTGTTTCTTAGCTTATTTCCTCTTAAATTAAATAATATTCATATTTAAAAGATACATTTCCAAGATATAAATCAATTTAATAAGTAAAATTAAAGTGGCATAATGTGATTTGTAAAGTTTTGCCTTACAATTAACAATAATAATTCTACATTATTAAAAAAAAGGTTTTATTAATCATCTAAATTATATTGTGTCATAATGTCAAAAATAATGCTTTAAAAAAAAATAAGTAAAAAAAAGTTAATTATATTTTTTTGTCTCAAAGAGTCAAAGTTATAAAGCAAAAAAAAACCCAAAGAAAAAAAATTGAATTCTGTAGTTTTTTAGTTGAAGTAGTTAGGTGACTTTTGTGATAAGATCGATGTTGGCTATGAGCCAAATTTAAGCGCTGCTAACAGTGGCTTTCTCTGGCTTGATTACTTTCATGTGTACCCCGCCGCGGATCAACACGTCTCCCCCACAGATGTCTCGCCGCATCTCATCTTCAAGAATGGGCCGCATCCGACGCTGTGGCCCTCGGATGTGCCCTTCCCGGGCGACGATACGGACAGCAAGGGTGACATTGCCGCCGCCGGCGGTGGCTACCATGACGATGATTCCCAAGGCACACCCGATGGCAGCGGTGGCATGCACTATCCCTCCTACTTCAAGGATGTCAAGGGTGAGTGCGAAAGTCTGGGCTTGACCCACTCCCCCTCCCCCATGCCGCAGCCTATTAATTAACATTCTACTAGCAGGTCAAAAGATATTGCCGGAGGTGCTGCAGCACATTGGAGTGCGGCCGGCAAATATGCCGCTCTACGTGCGCTGCCCCATCTGCGAAAAGGAGTTCAAGCAGAAGACAACGCTGCTGCAGCACGGCTGCATCCACATCGAGTCCAGGCCGTATCCCTGCCCGGAGTGCGGCAAACGCTTCCGCCAGCAATCCCATCTCACGCAGCATCTGCGCATCCATACGAACGAGAAGCCCTTCGGCTGCATGTACTGTCCACGCTTCTTCCGCCAGCGAACCATTCTGAATCAGGTGAGCTATCCAAATCCAAATCCAGATGTCATCATTTTTATGTGAATGAATTGAATCGCGCTCAAATTGAATACTTTTTTTAAGATTGGTATCAAATCTGATATTTATTGGAATAGAATAGGACTGATGTCCAATTTATAAATATAAATATATAAATATATAGAATATAAATATAAATTATATAGAAATGTAAGACTGATTATGTCCGGTTGATTTTCAATATTATATCTATAAGCTATTTATTGTATTACATAACAAAGCAAAGTCCGACTGTGTGAGACACGTATAGGGTGTAGTCAAATCGAATCGAACTTTTTGCTCTGATGAGCAAATTATTTTATATTTATTTTATACAAAAATCTTAAACCTAAATACATTTGAAGCCGCTTGTAAGGCGACTCCATGTGATGTTTATTCTTAGAATATCTCAGCTTTATTCTTCTAAGAATGTGATGTTTGTTTATCTTAAAATAGCTGAGCTTTAACTGCAGCCATTTGAAAGTCGTCTCTATATGATATTTTGCCATTAACAATTAGCTTGAACACCGACTTTATAATTAATAACTTAATTATAAAATTAATAATAATAATTCCCCAACTCACCGATAACTTTAAGGTATTATTAATAGTCTAATAATATAATAATAATATTTCAGTCCTACCATCTATTAATATTGTCCTGTTTATTATTAATATAAAAGTTATAAATTATATTTATATTATGTTAAAGTATGAATTTTAGATTAACAAAAGCTAAGTATGATTTTAAATTTATTGGCTTAATTCCCCGACGTTTATACCTAATAGCAATCGGGTTTTTGCCGACTTGTAATACTTAATTTATGAAGGCATGGAAAGGATATTATTAAAAGATACCAACTATGATATTTATTAAAATTGATTTGTCACTTCAAATTGTAGGAATGTTTGTGTCCTGTGTATTATTAATATTATAGTTAACAGATATGTTGTATAATATTTGATATTAAATTAAGAGTAATAGTTTAACAAAGCAAAGTACAACTTTAGATTTAAAACTTTAAAACTTATGGCAACAGGGACTTTGACTTTTGACTTCTTTTAGACGGCTTTAATGCTGCGCTTCTAAAACTCAACTTTCTTTTTCTACAGTTCTTCTCATACACTTTTTGTATGGCTTATGTTAACCATCTGTTGCCACACGACACGACTGTTGCAGAACTGAAACTTCCTAATAACTTTAATCCAATCTTTTTCAACTAATTTATTTTATTTATTCTTTTGCAGCACTTGCGCATCCACACCGGTGAGAAGCCGTACAAGTGCACCCAGTGTGGCAAGGACTTCAGACAGAAGGCGATTCTGGATCAGCATACGCGCACCCACCAGGTAGTTGTAGCCTAGCCAAGCCCCCCCAAAATATACCGCCCCCCTGCCCACAACTATTGTTGATCATGCCTTAATTAACGCTCATTTTTTGTGCTTGCCACAGGGAGATCGTCCGTTTTGCTGCCCCATGCCCAATTGCCGGCGACGCTTTGCCACCGAAAACGAGGTGACGAAGCACATTGACAACCACATGAATCCCAACAGCACCAAAGTGCGCCGCCAGCAGCAACAGCAGCAGCAGCAACAACAACAGCAGGTGCAACAGCAGCAGCAACAGCAACAGGTGCAACAGCAACAGCAGCAGCAACAGGTGCAACAGCAGCAAAGCAACGTTGCTGCCTCCGCCGCAGTTGTGGCCAATCATCTGATGAACGATGTGAAGAGCTTAGCAGCCCAGCAATTCCTCAACAACAACAATCCCGCCGCAGTGGATAATAAGGCAAACATATTGCCGGCGCGCAGCATGGCTGCCAATGCGGCAGCAGCGGCGGCAGTTGCCCAGCAATCGGTTGTGAAGAACGAGCTCTATTTTCCGCAATGCTACGGCCCTCCCTTCCAGCATCCCTTCCATGCCCAGCAGCAGCAGCAACAGCAGCCGAGTGCGGCGCATGCGAATGGACCCACGCCGCCGGTGACGGTGACTGTGGCGAATGCGGTGGCACCCGGTGTTGTGGTGCAACAGAATTCGGCCACCTCTGTGGTGGCCCAGTGACATCCCACCACTGGAGCAGCTGGAGTAGTACAACAACAACAACAGCAGCAGCAGCAGCAGCAACAACAACAGCAGCAGCAACAACAACAACAACAACAGCAGCAACAACAACAGTCGGTGGTGACGGCAACAGCCACACATCATCCGGCAGCACAGCCAGCACCACCACCGACGAGTGCACATCATATCACATCCGCGGGAGCCGCAACGGCACCGCCCACATCGACACACGCCCCAACGGTGGCAGCGCCACAGACGGTGACGTTGTCGATAACGTTGCCGCCGCCGCCATCGGCGCATCCGCCGCATCCGCATGCAGGACATGCGTTGGCGGCCACGCCCAATGGCGTTGCGCCACCACCGCCGCCGCCCACATTGTCGCATGCGATACCCATTCACCCACACATACACTCGATATTCGGATCTCTATGATGTCATCAGTAAGCCTCCACAACTCACATCATCCAGCAGCAGCAGCAGCAGCTGAGCAACAATAAATAATATGCGCACTAGCCACGCCCACAATTTTACAGAAATTATTTCAAAAACATTAAAAAAATCGAAAGTTCTGTGTCGGTGCTCAAATGGAATTTAATTTCGCAAGAATTTAAACTGAAAGTGAGAAACGAAACGGAGCAAAATTCGCGATATTTTATAAGTTTTGAATAGGTTTTAAAAGGTTCTTTTTAGTTGAAAACACTAAAAACACACACGAAATTCTCCTAGTTTTTAAAACAAAAGTCAAAACACAGTTTTGGTGAAAAAAAAGAAGAAGAAAAAACATAAATTAAATTAAACAAGAAAAACAGTCAGAACGAAAGATGAACAGACGACGAGTGCTAGTCTTTTCGAAAAGGACTCTAAACTCCTTTGCAAACACGAACTCAAAAGCAACTAGGAAACCATCAAACATCAAATGCAAAATGGTCAAAATAAGATGTATGAATGAACTTTGAGAAGATCAACATAAAACACAACGTTATACGATTTCCTTTTGTCCAATAATATTTCGCTTTTAGGATCTTATCTTATGTCAATAATCAACATATTTATAGAGAGAGAGAGAGCAGGATCAACAATTACACAAACAGAGTTATACGATTTCTTAGGCGTTAGGATAGTTGGCATAGTTGGCAACTGCAAAGTGAGAGTGGAAGAAAGGCAGGGAGAGAGACGGGGTTTTCGTGATAGATGGGACAGCTAGGAGGGGGATAGGTATGAGGGGGTAGAAGTCGGATGCGGGCTTAGAGGCATTGGACGTTGCGCTGAGCAAATTATGTTTTTATCTTTTGGCAAAGAGAAGGCAGCTAATTTATATGATTTAAAGAAAATATATATTAATATATATATATATATAGTATATATGAGTTATGTTGTAGTATTTGAATCTTGATTTAAATTGATCTTCGAAATGATGTAATAAAAATGGATTTTTATTATCTATATCATTTTTATGTATGCACTATTAGTTTATCTTTGGTTTACTCGTATCACAAGTTGGTGAAAACTTTGATTGGGCTTTTGCTTCTTATTTCTATTAATTGAGATGTGATTTTTTATAATATTTAAAAAGAAACAAAAAAAAAAAAAACAATACGAAGAAAAAACAAAAAACATTAAAAACAACTAATATGCAATTTATAATTAGTTAGAATATTTAATTTTAAGTTGTAAATTAATTGGAAACAATCATTTGTTGTCTTCCCTAATTGTTTGCTTGTAATTTATGTTGAGTTTTATTTAGTAATTAGTAATATACCTATATATATGCCCACAAAATATACCCAATTATGTCCACACATAGGCAAAACCCCATCACAGACCCCAAAACCAACCCAAATAAAGCACAATCCTAAATCCAAATCGACCCAACACAACACAAAATGTTTATACAAATAGCAAATGGTTATTCAGATGTGACTCTTCAGGTGCCATACATAAAAGAACAATAGTCAGAGATGCACTTCATCGAAACACTCAAAACATTTTAACAACTATCGTTAATAAATCTGAAATTCTGATAATTCTCTGTGTGGATATAAAAATCAAGATATACAAACAAAAAAAAACCAACAACAAATTTAGTTTCTTATCAAATTTTCCAATGTACCGTCAAAGCATTTATAATTGTTATTAAACTAATAGAATATGTTTCCTATAACAACAAATGAACAGAAATTAATTATAATTTAGCAGTCCCCATTTTGCAAGTAATCTACTCATTATTTAATATATATACATTTACATGTATAAATATATATATATATATATATCGGTAGAGATAATGTTAAGTTTCAATTCGATATCAAATTGCGAAATTGATTTGTTTTTACTGTTTTAGTTTTTAAAATTATGTTTGCATCTATTATTTAATCATTTTTAATAAACCAACAAATAATTTTACTATTATTTTTTTTTTATCATTTTCCTTTGGATTTTAAAATGGAGTAACTTTTGACTCTTGAAACATTTTTTGGCATTTACACTACACTACAAAAACATATTTTTCGGCTTGGGCATGGCGTCTGATTTTTGTGATAGGCTCAGTTAAAAACAAAATACTTTTCGGTAAAAAAAAAACGGGCTAATAAAAATGTAAATAGTTATCTTTTTGGCAAACAAATTAATCGAAAATACATGCAAAAGTTTTATAAATAGTTTAAACATGAAAATTTAAACAAAATTAACAAAATGATATTGTTTGGCATTGAATAAATTTTATTAAACACCTTCGGATAAAAGGTTAGTCAAAATTTTAAAACACTTTTTAGGCACATTGATAAACAACAACAACAACAACAATATTGCATGTGGCAAACAGAACAAAAACAACAATTTCTATGGTGTCCAATATTGAAGGCTTTTATTGGAATTAGACCAAAAAAATGCAAGAACAGCATGATTTGCTATAAATATTACCAAAATTAACACTAAGCTATATACTTTTAGGCCTTTTTAGACAAAATTTTTAAAAATTCTTTTTGGTCTTAAACGAAACCGAAATCGAAAAAAAACGAACACACAAAAAAACACCTTTTGGCTTTAAATCAAAATTATGTTTAGTTTTAGTTAACTAAAGTAAATATCTACTATAAATATTTATATCAATTATAGCAAATTATGCTATAATTCCAATAAAAGCAAAATTTAGACTGAATGTCGCTGTGATAAATGCAAAAAAAAAACAAAACTTACGATAAATAACGATACCATAAAACTTTTGTAAATTTTTAGGCATAAAAACAAAATTTAACAAAAACACTTAATCAAAACAAAAAAAAAAGAACATTAACATAAATTTAGGCGCAACAAATTTAAAAGAAACTAACCAAAATTTTCAAAAAGCTCCACTTAAAATTGTAAGCAGCCTAAAATCTGCTGTTTTAGACTTATAATTCTCATAATTTCTTTTATACTTAATTCCCTATTATTTTCCATAAGACTTATAATTTTTGTAGTTGCAAAACAAAATTGAATATAGAAGGAATCATGTGAAAAATGCATAGATGACAAGAAATAAAGAAAAGAGATGTGTAAATCAGCTGCTTCAGTGGAAGTCAGAAAAAATCAGCTTAAAAGCTGAAATTAAAAAAAAAAAGATAAAAAGTAATTATTAACCGGCTATGACAAAAACCTATAGAAGGAGTAGAGCATTCTACTTCGAAGATACAAGTATCTGAGGGGAAACATTTGAGACGTGACAAAACAGCCTAGACAGAAAAAGGGGCTAACATAAACTATTTTAAGCCATATAAATGAACCAATACTAAACACAAAATCAAAAATGAGAGAGAGATAAAGAGAGGACCCTGAACAAATAGTTAAAGTTATAGAGCAGAGTTCTACACACAAAGTTACAAGCATACCTAACAACCAACAATAGCCCAATTTAAATAACCAAGAGTACAAATACAAGTAATTTTTATAGCAGAAATTTTAATTGCAGTCTCAATGAAGCATCCATTAAACTAATATGGAACAATACATAAAAACCAAAAAAACACACACAACACACACCAAAAAAAGGCATGGATATGAAAAAAGAAAAGAAATACAAAAACTACCAACTTGGCAAATCAAAAAAACTTAAGAGACGAAAATGCAAATTTCGAAAGTTGCTTTTCAAAACGACAAATGACAAACAAACGAAAAAATCCTTTCTTCTTAAAATTTAAACGAGAAATTATAATAGAAAAAAAAAAACATATACTAAAACTAAAAAATTATGATAAAGAAACGATTTCACATAATATTTGAGGATAATGTTTTCCGAAATAAATAAACGTAAAAAAAAAGAAATTATTACACTTCCGGCTTACAATTCAGACAACAACCAAAGCAAAAACAAATTCATAGTAAATGCCTACAAAAAACAACAACAATAACAATGAAATAACGACTACAGTGTATATATTTGTATATAGAATGGTATAGCAGTGTATCGAATGGATACACTGACATGCCCCTCTATATATGAACTTATATCTGTATAATTGAGTACAGCCGCTTTCGCTTTCTGCAATAGTGATAATAGTTTTAAGTCAACAACCATCGTAAAAGCATTAAACAAATCAAGAAACAATGAAAAACCTACAAGCAAAACAAGCAAACAGTATGAGAAATATTTAAATTATAGATAAATACACATTGAAATAGAAACGGTAAGCATTAACTGAAATGAATAATAATAATAATAATTATAATAATATTAAAAAAAATAATAATATGATATAAAATGAAGAAAATGAAAAGCGTTGTAAGCCCCATGAAAAACTAAATGATTTGATTTCAAATTGAGGCTTGAGCTTGATTTGATACATTTTATTCGAAACAATTTTTTTAGTTGAATTCTCAAATATCAACAATAACATCAACAACAAGAACAAGAATGAAAATGAAAATGAAATATAAGCATAAATAATGCTAGATGCATACTTTATACTACAGTATGTACTAATGAAAGAAAACAAATAGCATATAGTGCATTGAAAACCTAAACTCTTATATTATATGTATGGTGTATTATATTTTTTAACGTATTAAATACATACTCTATATATACGATCGATTTATATACATATATATAAATTTGACGTAAACATAAAAAACATTGAAACAACATCGCAGCCAGAAAATAGTAAGAATTACAAACAGAACAGAACAGTACTGATAAAAAAAAAATAAACAAAGAAAACTTGTAAAATAGAAACGGATGATATGAATATAAAAAAAAATAAAACTGATTTTATTTAACTGTAAAGCGAAACAAAACAAAACAAAAAGAAACCAACAACAGACAACAATAGCCTCGTTAGTTTTAATGAATATGAATGAATCAGAGCAAATAACTCTATACAACAAATAATATTGCAAAAAGTTGAAAAATGGTTACTTGACATATTGATAGAGTTGGGCTTCTTTTGGGTTTGCATTGATCAGTCGGCAAAACACAATTATGATTTTAGTTTTGTGCAACAATCAAAATATGGTTCCTCATTATTAAAATATAACATAGACATAGACGAAACTGACATACTTACATACATACATGTAACTGTACAGATCATAAATGAGTTGAAAAGATATAAAAGATATAATTATATTATACTCTCAAGATTTATAACCAAGGCCATAGCAGAGAGATGAGTTTATCCATAGTCTACCTCGAATTTAATGCACTGAATGGCTGAGCTACTCATATATTTATTAGATTAATATTTATAAGTTAACCATTGAAGTACTTTTATTCTTAACTTTGTACTTAACTCATTAGAATACCCTTAATTTCTTTTGTTACAAATATTTTTTTTGGGTTTTCAAACAAATTTGCCAAAGTAACAAATGATTTCTTGTTCCTAGATATCGCCAAGCATAACATTTTTTCAATAAATAGTTGTAAACAACAAACAAGACAGAATCAGAGCCAGAACCAGAGCCAGAGCCCATGTAGGTCAAGTGAGATGATATGTTGATGCCATGGTAAACTTTTTGCAATACACACAATGTGCCCATAGAACAAGTAATTTATAATAAATGAAGAAATAAAATCAAATGAATTATTTATATTATACTTATATGAAGCAAATTGTTGTTTTTGCAACATAAGAGCCACAAACCAAGAAAAAATAGTACCGAAAATATTTTACAGAATTTTTTACAATCAGAAACAGCAACAGCAAGAGAAAATAGCAATAAACAATAGTTAAATAAAACTGAAAATACAAACCGAAGACAACAAACAAAAAAAAATAGCAAAAGTCAAAACTCGACGAAAAACACAAAAAATAAACACAATTATAGTAACATTTACTAAAAATAAACTAAAGAATTAATTAAAAAATATTTGACTAAGTGTTAAGTGAAATATGAAAGAGAAAAATTTGTAAACTTGCGTTCGCTTATGTGTAAGAGCATGACAAATAAATAATCTATCCGATAACATGAAACATAAATAATTAAGTTCTACAAAATGAAAGAGTTCAAGAAATAACAATAGAAATATCGAGAGAGAACCGAACACAATTTGTTATGTTGGCATTTATTTAAAGATTAACAGATTAACAGATTGACAGGTTTACAGACTTACACAGATTTAAAGATGATCATAAACTATGTTTTTCAATTAAATAGTACAGTTTGTAATTTGTAATTATTATAAACGATTGACAGGGACTACCACATAATAACCATAGAAATAGCTGAAGTTGAGCAACACAGACAGAGCAATAGAAACAAATTTTATTTAAGGTTCAGCTAAGAGATCAACATTTACTTATCTTATGCATATAATTATTATTGTACTAAAACTGTAACTGTAACTGTACATAAGCAACAATGCACATATGACAAGAATCCCATGAAAAAAACCGCAATAGTACCGAAGTAAGTAAATCAATTATTTATTATTCTTATTCCGCCAAGATACAAAGTGCGTTGTATAAAAGTCAAATGAAAATACAAATACAAAATACAAATAAAAACAAAACATAGCTAAAATTTATGTTCTAAACTAAATGACAAAACAAGAGTGTTTTGAAACTGAACACTCGCTGAAAAAAACCCAGTTGAGATTTTCTCATTTTTTTTGTTAATAACAATCGCAACATATCCGATTTATAATGAACCCAAAAACCTAATTTAAGTTTTGTCACAACATCTTCAAACTCAATATTTTTTTTTATCAGAAAGTGAGAAATAATATTTTTAATTTGTTTGTTGAACAGTGTAAGAGATTGAAGCCACAAATCAAACAAAGCAATAGTGATACAAGCTGAACAGGTGGGAAAATTTGTTTTTGTCAGCAATTTGACTACCTGGTTCAGTCGCCATAGCCTGATTACAATTAATGCCCAAAACAAAATAAAACAAAACCAAACAAAACAAACAATAATCCAAGTGAATCTTCTGATTTATATACAACAACAAGAATACATATAACAAATGCAACATATACCGCAAAACAGCAACCATAGTACAATAAATACATTTTTCTTATTGAGAGCAACTTTTATAAAACCGATCAACAACAAATGCAAAGCAATAGACAAAAACGCGTGGAAAGAAAAAACAGATTAATTAATAAAGACACTAAAAATCAGTTGAAGCAAATCAACAGCGTAACATAATAAAAAACCTTACAATATAAATATACAAAAAAAAAGGCGCGGAACTCAACAAGATGAAAATGAACAAAATATATAATACAACTATATAGTGCATATATTTTTTAAAGAAGCAATACTAACAATAGCTAAAAACGATTGTTGAACATTTTTATATATGAATTTATATAATTTCTATTTAATTCAAATGAAATGTGAATTATACATATATAAAACAAAAAACAAACAAACAAAAAACCAAACAAAAAATGAAATGATAGAAAAACAAACTCATTTTTATATTACAAGAGTCAAAACATCCAGCAAACGACAATTATCAAAAATCTCACTTTACTGGTAAAAAAAAAAAACGCAAGAAAACCAATTGGCAAAAGCAAAAATAAATACAAATAATACAAAAAAAAAACTACAAAAATGCACATGATAAGCAATAAAACTGGCTACAACAATTCATATATTTTAAATTTATTTTATTGAATTTTCTTAAATTTCGATTTGATTTTGAATCTAAACCAATTTTTGTTTACAATGTCAAGTTTTTCCAATTAGTCTTTTGCACAAAACATCAACTACAACAACAACAACATAAAAAAAAAACAATTACAACAACAAGCAACAAAGCGAACATTTCAAAACTAACCAATTACTGGCAAAGCAAGTTTCGAAACTCAAGTTTTAAAAAATATTTGTGGCTAATATAAAATGAAAGTATGATAAACGATATGCATCTAGAAGATAATTTTATAAACTTTTGGCAAAGAAAGCAACCAATTGTCTAGAAACTAAATAAAAACGTCTTAAAAATGACGAGGATCGTCATGTAAAAGTTTGGTCATTTTCAAAAATGCTATAACGCTAATTTAGAAATCAAAAACTAAAATGAAAAATGATGGCTTGACCAAAAGGCAAATATATATATAAAAAAAAAACCTTTGATATGATGAAAGAAAAAAAAACATTTCTCGGCCTATTCCAAAACATAAAAACATCTCGGCTAAAACGTAAAGGGAAAAATCCTCTCGGCAATTACAAAATTTAAAAAAATACATTGAGCATTCATGGCAACTACAATTTACATTAAATTACATTTTTGGAGCAAACAAAACAAAATTTACACTTAAGCCAAATGTTTCAGCATCATTTTTTAAAAACGAAAAAGTCACAAAAAAAAATACAAAATCAAAAAAAAATGTTAAATTTAGAATGCAAACGCGGAAACAAAAATTTCAGCAAACTTTAAGTACTACTAAAAATAAAATACTTTAGGTATTTAAATTAAAAATAATACTAAATTATAGTAAGCAAGAAAAAAAACAAACATTTTGAAAGCGGAAATGGGGAAAAATGGAAAATTAAAAGCAAGCATTATTAAACACGATGGAGAGTAAATAAGTACATACTATAAATAAAATCTCAAAAGAATACAACGGAAATATACTACAAAAAAAAAAAAACAAAATGGAAATTCAAAATTTTAATTGTTGTAAGCAAAAACTCAAAACAAAGCTATATATATGAGCATATAATCAGCACACTTCTTAAATAAAACACACTTAACATAAAACCCCCCACATTGATCAAGATTCAACTTATCAATCCAAAATCAACAATCCACACAATACACCTACACACACCACACACTCACACACACACACACACAAACCACAATTTTGACCACCTAAGAACACGAAACACTGAAACCCACATGCCACATTAGCCACGCCCACAAAACTTTCCATTGGTTTAGATTTTAAGCATAATTTTAATAATGTAATCGTCAGCCAAAGTAAACAACAACAAATTTCAAGGCAGTCAACAATTGTCCAAAATTACTCCAATATACGATTTTAAGGCGAAACAAAACAAAACAAAAAAAAAATACAAAAAACCAAAAAAATCAAGTCAAAAATAAAATATTTAAGCGTGTAAAACATATGCAAAACGTCGTCTAGTTTAATGTCGTCAAATTTTACTTTTTGTAATAATTATTAATATTAAAAAAAACATATATATTATATAACATGGCAAAAGTATTGTAAACGTCTAATCGACCTACTAATTTCAAAACATAAATCCCCCTTCCAAACAAAAAACAAAAAAAAAAAGCTAAGCTAAAAATGCCACGGCATGTGCAACCAAAAAAAATATAAAATTAAAATAAATGAAACTACAATGAATTTCTGGCATCCAAAATAAAATAAAAAAAACAAACATAGAAACTACTTAAATTACGAAAAAAAAAAACAACTTATATTATTATACAAGAAAATGGAAAATGAAATAAATTGAATCTTGTAATATAAAAAAAACGAAGTATTAACTGAAGAAGACATGTCTAAAATATATATAATTAATGTGGGAGGTAAGTTGATGAATCGGAAATGAAAAAACAAAGACTTTTGATTTATTGACTGTGTTAGGCTTTTGAAAATCCTTGATAATCTCATTCTTTGCAATTTTATTTAGTTATAATAATTTTTTCATAACAAATCGAGTAGTTAAGCAACATACTTCATAAGTAAACTTTGATTTTTTAATGATACAGCTGAGGAGCTGACCTATCTCACAGTCTAGTTTCACAGCTGTATTAGGATGTACCAGGTTCGCATATATTTAGAATATAAATAATGATTATTAGCTAGACTTTTTATGAAGTCTGCTTGAGCAACATCTTTTCATATTCGAATTGCTTGGCAAAGTTGCGAGTCTGTGTAAGATTGCCAACATATCCATCCCTGATTGTCCACGGGCCGCCTGCGATTTCCTTGAGGACTGCTCTTCACGTAGCCTGGGCAGCAGATCGTAGACTAAAGTATTGGTTTATAGTTGCTCTTCAGCTCATCTGTATCCATTAGCTTCATGTTCGACTTGGTCACCTCATAAAAGTAACGATTCTGCGTTGCGCGCTTCTCCAGGAAAGAGCGCTTGGATGCGATCCTCTCCTGCTGCTTATTCGTGTAGATGTCCATGCTGAGGGAGCGATACTGTTCGGATTGATCGTATCGACTTAGTCCCGGAAAATTACCTTTATTGTTTTCATCAGAGTTGTAGCGACGATCCATTCAATTGCCAACTAACACTTGCTTGTCATATAGATATGTTACCATCCTATTCAGGTGTAAATAATAAAAACTATAATCGAATTTGAACAGTAAAAATTAAACTACGAAATCCGAAAACTAACTAATAAACAACAAGCTAATATTTCAAAACAAACTTGATGAGCAACGATCTGTGAAGGAAATGATTTATTTTCTAGCCAAATTATCGAAATGCCAAATTATTATATTATACAAATTTTGCATTTTACATTTTTATATATCCGATTTTTATAGTCTTTCAATCATGTCCTTCATCTTAGCACTTTTTGCCGGACTTCCCTGCCGGCCAGAAAAGTCTAGCTTGTAGTTTGTGGCCACTGGACACAAGGGTTCTTTAATATCCTGGCGCTTAATTGAGCTATGGGTGCCAAATGAATCGAGAGTGTCGAGTTTCCGATGTTTTTCCGCATCTTGTTTTTCTGTGACGCTTGCTGCGCTTTGCTCCTCCAGCATTTTGGGCCACAGTTCGTAGACTAGGGTATTCAATGAGGTGTAGTTGTTGTTATATTTCTCGCCATCAATGTTTTTGACACTGGCACGCTGTGTCACCGAATTGCCAAACTTTCCCCCCTTCGCCTCTATGTAGTCGCGAGTCATGTCATTGGGGTCAAACTGCTTCAAGGAGTATGAATCCTGGCTGGTCGTCGAGTGCTGTTCGCAACTGGTATTCCCAGTTGTAATGCATGGCACAATAGACATGGTTTTCTGCGGATGTTGCTCCCCACGAGCTGTGACCCAGTCGCCGGTCAGAACGTTGCTGCTGTAAGACGGCTTCGATTCAACGTATGAGTAACGCTCATCCTTTTTGGGTTGGTCATCTGCTTGATTCATCTTGGAAGAAAAAAAAACACAAATAATTATTCAAGTAAACACCAAAAATAAATGTGAATGGCAAGTGAAAAGTTGTACATATGTTATAGTACATATGTATGTGCCTCCTTTGATCTAAAAATGTATAAATTTAAGCTAATAATTATTTATTTATAACAACGAATGCGCCAAAGAAATTGCATTCCGCAAACAAAACACAAAACTTGCGAAATTTGTCAATCGTTAACAAAAAAACACTAGATGGCGCTAAGTATGGTTTTAAATTAAAGAAGTATTGCTTTTACACCATGAACAACAGATGGCGCCAGCTAGCAGCAGAAAAATACCGAACTGCCAGTGACTGGCAGCATTTTAAAAGCAACTGGTAAGAAAATGCCAGAAATTCGACCCGATTTCCATTGCCGTTTCTTCCCTGCGGAGCAATAAATAATTTCACACCCATCTGAAAAACGCACATTAAACACAAATCTTTTTTGTGTACTACATAAAGTTATTTTTATTAGTAAATATTTGTTTTCTGTCATTTTTGTTATTGTAGTATTTTTATTTTGTCGGTGATACATATTAAATACTTGTATTGGTTTAATGTATTTTATTCTCGTGTATTGTTAGATTTATTTATTTAGTATTTGCTTAGATTTTTAGAGCGCAAGTTTAGTAACTAAAATGTGAAATAATGGAAATTCTTTGTTGAGTTTTTTTTTAGTTTAGCTGAGTTAAGTTATATAGGTCAATTTGCGATAGTTTAGTTTAAGTTTTAGCGTGAAAGTTAGTTTCAACCAAAAATCTTAAGAATTGTACGATATATTTTGAAATATTCGTTTTTTCAATTATTTAGCTCTTTTTGGATATTCATTTATGTATATTAAATAAGCTTACATTTAATAGCACAGTTAGACATAGTTTTATAGTATTTTCTTTCTTTTATAAGTTAGCACATAATATTGTTTTAATTCAGAAATAACAAAATCAAACTAATCCCAATAATTTGTACATGTTTTTAAAGCCAACAAAACTCATCAAACATATATTTTGACTATTTAATAGAGTAAGAATTGAAATTGTTTGAGCTTCAATGAAATACTTTTTAGTAGAACAGAATTCTATGCAATTTGTAAAGAAGTTTACAAATAAGCAGTGTGAAATTTAATTTTAAGAAGTTTTAGACATTTACACATATAGCACATATGTATTTATTATAACGATCTATATTCGATCATATACATAAGTATTTTTTGCCAGTTGGTCAATTGTCATTATATGTATTTGACTGCATACCATTTATAATCATAAATGAGTATAATTTATTTTTTTTTTTTTTTTTATCTAGCAAGCAAGACTTTCATTTTTTTGTAATCGTAAAAATGTTGCAAAATCTGTTGCCATCTTCATCGAATCGAATAGTTGTATAGTATATAGATTAATACCTGTTTGCTGATATTCCACTAAATATTTGACTTGAATGTTATTATTATGTATAATTCAGACATTCACATATGCAATTGTTGATAATACATTAAATACACTTAATTAACTAATTATTGTTACCATTGTGGATGAGATGTTTTGTGTACTTTGTGTGTGTGGGATGTATGAGTTGTTTAGATTATGTTTAAAGACATTTGCTTGACATTACATTTATTTTAAGGTATTTTTAATAATTTTTTTTTTATTTTTTTGTTGATTTTCAATTTATTTTTTTTTAATTTTTAAAGTTTTCTATTTTTTTGCGTTCATTTTTTATAGCAATGATATATGAGTGTTCGTTTTTGCAGTGTGAGAGCTTAGTTTGATCTTGTTGATGTGTGTGTTTGTATGTGCGTGTGTGTGTTTGAATAATTATTCATGATTGGTCCATTAAAGTGTACAAATTGTCATATTAATAGAGAAATCGACAAAAGTGCAAAAGATGTTTCGAGTGCGAGCGATCTAAGACGATTGCTGAGTAGCTAGCTTTTCTTGTATTTTAGGTACAACAAATGTGATATGCATCATCTAGTTTCCATAACAGGTAAAATATTTGAGAATTTGTGAAGAAATGGTGCTTCAATTAGTTCGGTGCATTGTGAAATGTTCGAATATTCCTTATACATAGTATGCATAGTATGTCGTATAATCGACTATTATATCGGTTTTGAATTTGCTGAGCTGTGATGATATGAATCGCGTGATGATATTGATTGAACGCTCTAGAGAACATTTTGTTATATTCAAGAGGTTTTGCTTTATCGAATCTAACTGATTAACATTTGATATTTATATTTTGAATAACACATTAATATTTGACTTGATTACCATTCAAAAAGTATTTGCTTATTGACATATTTTTGGTTGTTTTAAATGAAACTTGAATCTTTGAATATCAATTCGAATGAAAACCTATTTAATCATTTTATTTGATTCTAAACAAATCTGTATTGTTTCCCTTATTGCTTTTTTGTTGCTGTTAACCTAAACGTGAATTGTTGCTTGTTGAATATAAATGTCCATTAAATTTTCATATATTGTTTTACATATAACAAAATCTTGTTTGTTTTGGTATTAAGTTTTTTTTTAATTAAATACAACACGAACATTGCGAAAGACAATTCAAAGTAAGTGAATATTTATCAAGATCTTTAATATTTGAAAGTAAATATTTAAGTATTTCAAATTTTCTTGATTTGTTGTTTTGTTTTATATTTTATATTTTTTTGCTAACGCGCTAGAGCATTGCTTATTTGTTGTTGTACACAAATCTTTGATACCGAATAAATTAACAAACAAAATTACTAAAAAACCATTTGCTACGCTTTGCGTTCTCCCCGCTACTCTTCTTGCACATTTCATTTTACATTTTGTCGGAAATAATTTCATTTATTGCAGCCGCCTCTGGGTTATTGTTGGATGCTGCTGTTGAAGAAAGATATAAGTTTTATAATTAGTTTCTAACAAAACAAATGTTTTTCGTGTGATTTAAAATTGAAACTTTTATTTCAGGCAAATTATAAGAAAAAAAAACCTGTTCATCTAATAAGAAAATAATAGTTAAAATATATTAAATATGTGTTAAACGATTTTTGTTTTGACGTGCTTAAAATAATATCACATTAAAATGTTTTGCAGAGAAACACTTCGATACGACCTTAAATTGAATAGATTTAAATTACATAAATGGAAAAGTTGTGAAATAATATGTGTTAAAGAAATCGAATCACATCTATTAAAAACATAAATGATTTATAATATTATTCGGTTTTTCTGAGATATTGTTTTTTTTTTTTTTTAATATGTTTGTTTAGTTTTTGTTTTACAGTGTTTTGCGTAAATTAAAACTCGATCAAACAAGATATGTAACTACAAATTTGACTACCTACAAATAATGAATTTTTAAAGTATCAAATTAAAATTATACATTATGCAAAAAACTTAGAAGAGACGCAGCACAAAACACACAACACAAAATGTGGCAGCTTACACATTGCTACTAAATGATTAAGGCATAATCAATTGGAATTTGCTGGATCACATAAATATATGTATATATTTGCTTTTTTTGACGAATTGGAATTTCCATGTGGATAATATTTGTTGTTTGTTTGTTGATTGGTTGTTTGGCTTTTGGCTCTGACAATGTCAAATGTAAAATTAAACACACATTTTCGCTGAATTGTCGATCATTTTTTACTCCCACGTTACGTTTACGCTGCCACGCTCCTCACTTGGTTTTTGCATAGTTTTGCTATTTTTTTTGTGATTTTTTGTTTTTGTTTGTTTTTATTTAATTTACTCGGCTTTTGGGTGCAACACATCTCTAGCGCTTGCGTTTTGTCATACGAAATCCAACTCGGACCGGGTGCTGTACATTTTGCGCTCCAGCGAGCGCTCGAACCACTTCTTGATTTCGGAGACGACAAGCACAGAGGAGGTGAGCGTGACCAGAAAGAGTATATCGTAGGCGGTTAGCGCCTCCGTTTGGAACACCATCTGCAATGGTGGAAAATAAACGACTAGCATTTGGCCAACGATCGAGAATGCGACAGCCAGCAGGAACATGCGATTGGTGGTCAGCCCAATGGTAAAGACGCTCTTCGTCTGCGAGCGACACGAGAGCGCATTGAACATGTCGAAGAACACAAAGCATGTGAATGTCATGGTCGTATCCCGCTTGGTCTTGCCCAGCGTTCCGTCGGCCATTTCACGTTGAAATACCCACAATGTGCCGAGCACAATGATGCTGGCACTGAGCAGAACATTGACAATCACTGACTTGGTTATCATTGGCTGCTTCACGTTGCGCGGCTTCTGCTTGAGCACATCATGATCGACGGGCTCCACGCCCAGCGACTGTGCCGGTGGCCCATCCATTATAATGTTAATCCACAATATCTGCATGGCATTCAACGGATTGGCGATGTCCATCAATGTGGCCAACGCAATCAGCGCAAGTGCCGCAATCGAGGTGCTCAACTGAAAGCGCACAAAGTTCCTAATGTTATAGAAGATGCCTTTGCCCTCCTCAATGGCAGCGCTGCAAGCAAAACAAATCAATTATATATTTTTTATTATCGCATGACAAAAGCTAAAGAATGGAATTTAATTCTTTACTTTCCACTCATTTCAAGCTTTGATAGCACTTACATAATGGTATGAAAATCATCGTTGACCAGTATCATGTCGGCCGCCTCCTTGCACACATCGGTGCCATTCTTGCCCATCGCAATGCCAATGTCCGCCTTCTTGAGTGCCACACCATCGTTGACCCCGTCGCCGGTCATGCCCACAATGTTGCCAGTGCGTTGCAGCGACTTTACAATCTCCAGCTTGTGGCGCGGCGAGACGCGATAGAAGACGCTCACATTGTTGGCCACCTTGTCCAGTTGGTGCTCATTCAATTGATCAATTTCCTGGCCGGACAATGTCTGGTGATGTATGGTGTCAATGCCAATTAGATTTGCTACAATTACAAGATAAAACATGATTAATATTATTTTCAAGTATTAAAATTTAAAATATAACTTAAAAAATATATCTAAATATTACAAAATATAGCTATCTATCTCTACTTAAATGCCTCTGATTTGGAGGCTTTAAAATATTCCTAACCTTTAAGGACGGCAATTTGGTGCCAACGGGGTGTCTTGAACTGAGCTCCTCGTAATCCCCCAAGTTAGCGCTTAACGCTCGCCGTGCTTGGCCTTTGTTTGTGTGCCCGGGCAAAAGAAGTAAATCGCTTTTCATTGCATTTTCCAGGCAATTGGCGCTCGGTTACAGAAAGCAACAGGCAGGCAAATAACTCAACTGGAAATGCAAGCTGAGATGGGATTGGGAATGCGGATAAGGGGCAGATAAAGCTGCAAATGGAGTTAGGTATTATGACCAAGTTGGCAATGGCAACGCAGCACGAATTGAAAACTTTAATACGGAGCAGCGAATAAGGGCAAAAATTAGAAAATAAAAATAATTGTTAATTTGTTAGGAGCGCTGCTTAAAATTCATTTCAATTACAAAACTTCAAAAGAAGATGCGACTGCTTAATTCCCCAATTCCACAGTTGTTGTTACCCTTAGTTTCACTGTACCCCCCCTTCCCACCTTCGAGAAGATGTTGTTTTTGCACTTGAGCGCATTTATGAAGTAGACACGGCAGCAGCAGCTGTTTGAGGCAACAACAAAAACAACAACAACAGCAAAAGGGTTTTTTACAAAAGTCGCGTCGACATTTTTCATTATGGCGCCCGCGTATTTGTCTTGGCAAGTGCCAGGACAATCTCTTGTTCTGTTTGTATGAAATTTTTAGCGAAAGTGCACTGAAGTAAATAACAACAAACACCAACAGCAACAACAGCAACAACAACAACAGCAGATATAACACAATGGCCAGAGATGTGCAGCAAAATGAGCAAAGCAGAACGTAATTAAAACGCATTCAGCGTCATCTTCACACTCCTCATTATCCACAGCATCCACAGCATCCACAGCATCCTCAGCATCCCCAGCATCCTCGGCATCATCAGCATCGTCCTGTTGCCAGACAATTAAAAGCAACGTTTCAGCGCTGCAGCTGCTGTACCCAAAGGATATCTTGCGCTGCCACTTCCTGCAGCAGGAAATGGCTAAGGTGGGCAGCAGCAACTAGCATGTTCTTTTCTATTTCCACCCACCCAATCCCCAAAAGATCCACCAACAGTTTCATTTGCGTTTGGTCCATCTAGCTGCTAAAGAAAATTGAATGCACAACTTGAATGTGCGCCATTTTATTGGCCAAGCAGTTGGTCATTCAGGTTTAATGACAACCGACAAACCATTAAAATGAACATTTCGCTCCTTTCAAGAATTCTGGCAAAAATGGTTTCAGTAAATTCAATTTGCATTTTATATTCATATATTTTTTTACACTTGCCATCGTAAAAAAGTGTCAAAAGTCATATTCTATCACTGCTATAATTAAATTTGGTTTATTGGTTTAAGATGCGCATTATTTTGCTTTTTATTGTTATATTCAAACTCAGCATAATAAATAAATAATGTCCATCTCACAGTAATTTATTTATTATTAATAATTTGACTAATTAATTAACTGGCTGCATTCTTATAAACTTTATGTGTACTTTTGTTTACTTGTATTGGTCTGCATTAATAGTTGCTTTTTAATTAACTTAATTTTGTTTTCTATAAAATTTTAATTGTTAGCTATATTTCTTTCATTACTGCTAGCTGTGAAGTGAATGACTTATAAATAAATGATTTCCAGCAATCAACCAACAAAATAAGCACACGAAAAATCAAATGTCATCAGACACACCTGTTCGAGAAATCCGTAATTCATACTGGCATTGACCACAAAAACTGACAACAGGCGACAGCAACAACAGAAATAATATCCACAGACAATGCATAATCTGAACATATTTCACAATCGATAAAAATGCAATTTCAAATGGCTTTTCAATTTGCGCTGAGCTGATGATAACAGTGCCACAACTGCCACGTCAGTCACGAATGTACATTAAGTTCCCCGAGAGTGCAATCTTCAAAGATCCACGTTGGCCGCGCCCAAACAAAAGCCACATTTTATTTGTTTAAAAAAGTAATGTTTCTATAATCTTTTTGTCACAATTTTTACCATTGTGACAAAGGTTGCACAAAAAATTTCATAATTGCAATTCGTGTTCGGTTTTTGTTTTTTTTTTTTATGTTGATGGACATCATGTTGTTGGCGCTGACATCATGTTGGAAAAGTCATATCGCAAAATGAATTGTACGAAAAATGGAAAAAATAATCATACAATTTTAAACAATTTCGTATTGCAAAAATTAAATATTCTGCCACTGTAAATGATTTGAGTAATTATAAATGCTTTTAAAATGAATTAGTGCAAAAAATTGCAATGTGGCAGCTGCAGAACATTGGCTAACAAGCTATCAACACAAAACGCAGACTGCCCACAACAGCAACAACAAACACAGATAAAATATTTTGAAGTTTTTTGTTTTTTGTTTTTTTTTTGGGTAACTTTGTTATGGTTGATAAATGCCTTTCGAAACATTGAGAAAATGCATGCAACAAAGTTGAAAGCAAAATATGCGGATGGGCTAAAAACTTTATAAGCTTGCAGAAATTTGTCACAGCCCGCAAAACCACAGGCCAAAAATCGGATTCGAGACAAGTTGTTGCTGGTTGCTGTGGCACATGCAGTAGGCTGAAGTTGCAGCCGCACGACTATGACTATAACTATGATGATGATGATGCGCAAGTTTATAAAAATGTTTAGCAAGTTGCAGCAATCAACAAGCGCAGTTCAGTTAACATCATCCAAAATAATACAAAATTAAAATCATTTTGTAGTGTGCACAAGAAAACAAAATAAACCCGGCAAAAATAGCAAATATGAAAAACAAGTTGCAAGGAATTTTCTCATCTTGTAATGGGAAATTTGTTGGCATTCTGCTTTTGACATTTGCATTTAAATCGGTAGCAGCCAACTGACGAGTTGCAATCTACTCTTCACCCACACAGCTGCAGTTAGCGTATAGATAGCAACGGGCAACGGGGGGGAGGTAAATGGTGTTGAATTTGCTTGTTTATTAAGCGACTTTCGTGTACGTGACAATTCTTTCAACGTTGCTGTTGTTGTTGTTCCTGTTGCATCTGCAACTGATGTCTTTGGAGTTGATGTTGCTGTTGCTTCCGGCTGCCAGGGCAATCGCTGTGTGTGTGATTATCCCCGGCTTCCGTTGGGAGACATCTTGCCAGGAAGACAGCAGCAACAGCATCAACAACAGCATCAGCAACAACGGCAACAGCTCACAAAGCCGATGGATGTGCAACACCCTCAACTCACTGGCTGTCAGAGCACTGCCACTGGCTGCGTATGCATTTCACTAATTGGATATATGTCAAGTTTTGTTGGGTGGTATCTGCCCAGCGCAGGGATATTAATCTGCTCATTGTCGGTTAATATGTGAAAAGGTTGCGTTAATTACTTTTTAATTTGTCATTTCAAATGAAATGGAAATGAAGTTAAGTATTAATTGTAAGTATTATAGCTAAAATACCAGCTAATTATTTAATACTATTTATAAGTATATTTATATGCAACTATAAAATATGCCAACATATTATGGATTATATTCTGCAAAGTGATTAAAAATCACTGGTAATCCAAAGTTGGTATAAAAAAATGTCATTCAATTTTTAAAGTCAATTTCGAGCTAAAGTTGAATCAGTAGCAAAGTAAAATAATTATATGCCACAGCTCTTAACAGCTTGCGGTTGCCACACAGATGGAGGTGCACCTAGAGCTGAGCCAACCGAACATGCCACAGATTAAATTAGCCAGAACAGCTATATTTAAGCAGCTAACGTCAATTCAGGCAGGCAGCATAATTGGCATCCAAATTGAAAATGAAATACACCAACTCAATTAAGACTGGATCCCACAGTCTATTGAGTATCTGTCTGTCTGTCTGTCTGTCGGTTCGTCTGAATGACATTCATCAGTCTGGGTGCAGCTCTAGTCATACTTAGCAACAATTCAACAACAAATTGCCAAGGATTAGTTGAGCCAAGCTGGCCATTAACTAGACAACAAGCCAGGTGCCCGGGTGTGGGTTGAATCAAAAGCCAGCGTCAAATTAGATTGAGCATACCTCATAAGCAGCTTTTAGCAACAGAGGAGTGGAGCAGGGATGGTGAGATGCAGAGATGCAGGAAAGCAGGAAACTCATTCGCTCATTCACAATTTGAACGTCAAAATTTCAATCAATATGCAAGTCTGCAGCCAACGGCTTTAAATCAAATTCAGTTATTTCCCTCCGGTCGGGCATTCCATAATTATGCCGTTATTCACTGTGCGACCAAAAGGGGAAATTGCAAAGCGAAAAAATATTAAATTGACTAATGAAAAAGTGGGAGAAACGCCACTTTCAGATGCCCTTGAATTTTTAAAGTTATATAAAGTAAAACGATTTAAATATCAATTAAAGTATATAATTTGTATTATAAACAATATTATAAAACACAGATTGCAATTTTGCAAATACTTCGGACCTTAACAAAGCTATGCAAATTGGCAATAATAATAAAGAAAAAAGTCTAGTAAAATAAAATGCATATCAATGAAAATACTTGAAAATTAATTCGAAAAAAGCAAAAATGCTGACAGTCTTAAAATACCCAATTGTTGAGTTGGCAATGCGAATTGCAAGAAAAGTGAATTGAAGTATTTTTTTTTTTTGGTTTTGATAAAAGTTTGCTTTAAGAGAAAAAAGGTAGGGAAACTGTAGTTCTATCCAAGAGCAGCATTTGTTGTCCATGTTGATGAATGCCTGTAAGCTGCAGACGATAATGATGATGGTGATGATGATAATGGTGATGAGAAGAGAATGAGCAGGATGACTCCTGGCGATGAGGATGGCGATGGTGCTGACGTTGAGGTTGCGGACTTTGGGCCACAGTTAATTATTTGAGCGACTGGCGATGTTGCTTCTGCTGCTGCTGCTGATGATGATGCTTTTCCTTCATTTCCCAAATTGGCATCAGCAACAGCAACCCCATCTCCTTCTGTTTCTGATGCTGCTTCCTCTGTGCGTTGCAGGATATTAGATGTGGGTCGGTTCTTGCTCACCCTGCGGGCCACCAGCACAACTGGTCCTTGCTCACCCTGCGTGCACAACCAGCACAACTGGCAAGCGAATGTCGCTTTACTTGTCCTAGCTTGCTCCTCCTTTCTTCCTTTTCTATACCCTTATTTTTCCAATTTGCCGCATTTTATTTTGCAGTCGGCGAAAAAATGATGAATTTTAAACGAAATTAAATACGAAATGAGAACGAATCTCAAAAATAGACTAAGTAAAGGATTCAATAAAAACTGGTAAATATTTAACTAATTAGAAATTTCTAAAAACATTGAAAACCTTTTGGTGCAACTTTATTTACTTTCTTAATTGCAGCATTTTTTCATTTATTTACAAATATTATCTCTATTTGTACTTAAAAAAAGTAAGCTTTATTTTTTTTTTGAGTGTATATTATTTGTGTTTGTGGAGTTTTTCATTGCTTGCCCCAAGCGGGATGTTAGTGGTTTCTATTAAAAAAACGTACTTGCATAGTTAAGATCTGTGTTGTTAATGAAAAAAATGTTGCGCTCAAAGTGCATTAAAGCTGTCATCAGCACTTTGAACTTTTTGAGAGCAAACTTCAAAGATTCACATTCAACAAAGAATTGATGGAGTCTGAAGAGAGTTGTCAAATACTCTCAGACTGAAGCAGGCTGCAAGCAGTTAAACTAAAACTTCAAGTTGCCGCAAACTAAGAACTCAAAATTCAAAACTCAAAACTGCAAAACTGAAAACTTTTAGCAGCTTCAAAAACTGACATTGTTAATTAATTCTGTTTGCATACTTAAAGGCTGTCCGGCGAGACTGCATTGTGCGTGTGTGTGTGTGTGCGTGTGTGTGTTAACCCTTAACTTTTGTGCGCCCCAGACACCAAGCCTAACACCGCCCCCCACAAACACACACAATCTCATACATAGTTATATCATAGTCCAGTGCTGAACACATTTTAGTGCCGGGCATAAATTGTGGTAGTTTAGGCAACGAGGGGGGGAGGGGGATGGATGAGGGGAATAGTTGTAGCCAGGGTTGCCACTTTTAATTACGCAGCGTTGACAAATTTATTTGCATAGTTTCAAGCGCGTTGGCACTTAAGTTAAAGCCAACAATTTGTGGCTAGCACGAGCCGGCTTCTAAAGGGATTTTAATTGAGTTTTGAGCTGAGGTTATCCACACAAGAAAGTGAATTTGTCGTCGGCTGAGCTTGGATCATTTTTGATGCTTCTGTTTGCCAACTGAATTAAGTGAATAGATATCAACGATTCAGAAAACGGGCCAGAGAAATGCTTCTAAATTCTCTTTTTTGAAACGGGATTGTGTGGCAATAATTGAGGAGAATTTATTCTATCTATTTATTCTAGCAATGTCAACAGATAAATTAGTTCCATTAAAGAGTTGAGCAAATATCCAGAGAAGCTCAAGGATTAAGTGTAAAATTGTCTAACAGGAACTAACACAATCGATTTCACACTTCTTTAAATAAGTTACGCAATTTGTGTTTAACTTACCGATAGCCATTGCCGTTTCCTGGGCATCACCGGTGACCATCTTGACACGGACGCCGCTCTGCATCAACATCTCAATGGACTCCCTGACGAGGGGACGAGGCGGATCCGTGATGCCGGCCAGGCCGCAATAGATCAAATCCTGCATGGATCTGCCCTTGGCCAAAGCCAAGACACGCAAACCTTTGCGTCCAATTTCATAGGCCTCGGCCAGGAATTCGGCCTCGTTCTGCTTGGTGAGCGGCACCGTCTGGTTGCCAAATTGATACTTGGTGCATTGGGGCAGCAGTGTTTCCAAAGCGCCCTTCGCAAAGAAGATCTCCTCCTTGTTGTTGTTGTACTTGTGTATACACTTGACGGCCATCATCTTTTGCTCGGAGCTGAACGGGTACTCCTGGATGCGCACATAGTTCTCGGCTGTGGCATACATGCCATTCTTCATGGCAACCGCAACGAGGGCACCCTCTGTCGGCTGGCCAAGGAGTGTGCCATTCTGGATGTAGGCATTGTTGCAGACGGCGCCAATCTCCAGCAGATTCGTGATATTCGTTTTGGCCATTTCCACATTGTTGCAGTGGCGTATGTGAATCTCGCCCTGATCATTATACCCAGCGCCGGTAACATCGGCCATATAGCCGTCGGAGGTGATGATTATCGTGGCCGTCATCTCGTTCTTGGTGAGGGTGCCCGTCTTGTCGGAGCAGATGACATTCACACAGCCCAATGTCTCCACGGTGGGCAATTTCTTTACAATCGAATTGCGTTTGGCCATCCGCATGACGCCCAGGGCCAGGGTGACAGTGACCACAATGGGCAGACCCTCGGGTATGGCGGCGACAGCCAATGAGACGCTAATATTGAACATCTCCGAGAGCGGTTTGCCCTGCAGCCAGCCGAGCAGCATGATGACGCCAATGATGAGGAACGAATAGAAACTAAGCTGTGCGCCCAGAATATCCATTGACTTCTGCAGCGGCGTCTTGGGTGCCTCCTCGGCCTGCATCATCTTAAAGACCTCGCCAAATTCGCTCCTCTCGCCGGTGCTGACCACGATGCCCTTGCCATTGCCACAGCGGACTAGGGTGCCCATGAATGCAATGTTCTTCATGTTGCTGTGATCCTTCACATTCGTATTGTTCAGCAGAACATCGGTGATTTTGCGTGCCGGCTCCGTTTCGCCGGTGAAGCTGCTCTCGTCAATTGAGAGATCGACGGCCTCGAAGAGACGCACATCGGCAGGCACACGATCGCCGACATTGAGATGAATGACATCCCCCGGCACCAGTTCGCGGGCGAGGAACGTGTCGAGGCGTCCCTCGCGCAAGCAATGACACTCTGGCGGCACCAGTTTCTTCAGCTCCTCGAGACTCTTCTCTGAGCGATACTCCTGGATGAAGGCGACCGTCACCACAATCAGAATGGCTATGGTTATGCTGACCGCATCGTCGAACTGTTTCATAATTATCGAGACGAGGGCAGAGCCAAGGAGCAGCAGAATAAGAGGATTCCTAAACTGCTCAATGTACTTCTTCCATGTGGGATCCTCCTCGATGACATTGAGCTCATTGTGACCAATGATCTTGGCCCGATATTTTGCCTCTGTCCACTTCAAGCCGGTGCGCACATCAACCTGCAGACGTCCTGCTACCTCAGAGGCGCTGTGCGTCGATGACTCCGAGGTGGAGAGCAGCATCTCGGGTGTTAGGGTTAGACCCGTCTGTGGCAAAGAAAAAGAACAGTTCTCATTAGACAAAAGTTGCTTAATAATTGAAAAACATTAATTCATTTTCAATATGGGTTTTTTTGAGCTTAGCTTGGATTCGGTAAGAGTAATTAAATATCTACTGTGCTGAGTAATAAACCTTAATTTTTTTCAATTATTCCTTTGCTTTTTTTACACATACATTTGTTAAATCTGTATGAAAACGAATTTCAGATTTTTGGGAACAAATTTAATATATAATTATAATTAAATAATAACTTGTGTTAATTATTTTAATATAATCGTTTCTATATATTTATTTTTTTTATATTTGTGCAATATTTTCTCCCTTGTCTCCATTTTCTGTTATATACACTCTTAAATACAATTTTTATATAAAGTTGACCAGTGGGAAAGAATTTTAAATTTTAAATATTTAGCATATTTATACAAGATGTTAATAAAATATTTTCACACCAAAACCACAATAAATAAATATATTTATAATTGCATTCGTGTTTTCAATATAATAAAAAGTCAATTTGTGTAGACCAACTGCAATTTCCTGCACCAACAGTTTGGAATTCACTTTATTGATTTGAGCCCCTTCTGCGCTCGCTTGTTGACCACAAAATGGGGAGCCTTGGCAACGGTTCGTTTCATCAGGCATTGCAGCAGCGCACCCCCTTCATCATACCACCTCCCCCTCCCACACATGCAGCTAATTTGCTCTCGTCAACAAGTTTGTAATCATTCACAAAGGGAGACAGACAAAGCCCCTCCCCACCCCTCCCCAACAACAACAACAAAGTAGAAAAGGCACATGAGCTCAGTGCTCCACTGGACTCCATAGTTGTCATCTCTTGAAACATGCAGTTGGTCGGGTCCGGTCTGCCCTTGTCATGTCCAACTGAGGTTGGGTGAAATGGTTCGCTTCAATCAGCCAGAGTTGCCACCCATTCGACAAGTTCGAAATGGTTTCGAGTACGTGACTTTCTGGCTGTTTTAATTTCATTTTTTATCTTTTTCGTTGCTCTTCATATTTTTTTATATAGATTTCATTGCCTTTTTTTGAAAGAGATCTGGGCACTTGTGTCTGAAGCTGCACTCACAGAAAAATAAATCCAAACTATGTTCAGGTCGTAAATTAAAGTTTCTCTCGTTCTCCCCATTTTTCTGTCGCTGTCTCTCTTGGCAGGGAGTTTCAAAAAACCCTCAGCTTTTGTGGTTTGATTTTAATTTGCAGTACTCTGGAATTTGGTTTGGTTTTTATTGCCAACGCATAAAAAAATAAACTACTATATGTGGAATTGGGGATTTTCTAACTTTATGTTAGACTAGAAGCTTGGCAGTTTTTTAATTTAAAAATAAATATTAAATAATTTGTTAAGCATTTTAAATTTGAATACAGTTTAATGCAATATTCATTGTTGAACAAACACTCGTTTCTGGCCACCGCCAACGTTGCTTTGGACCAAGTTTTTGTTCCGACGCTGACGAGTTAATGGGCCAAAAATTGATTTTGCAGTTGAGCAGCAAGCCAAAGACAAAGAGTGATTAACGAATGGGGCACAGACTATTCATCTAGAATTAAGTGGCAAGGAATTTCATTTGAGAACTATGTGGTATGCCATTTAATTAAATACACAAGCCGAAAGCCCGCAATTTATGCAGGCGCTCAAATTACAAACTACTCTATTTCAAATGATGCACAACTAAAATTATTTAGTTTTGGCAGGCAGGCATTGCAGTAACTAAATCCATACGAATAATGATAATTAATGCCCTCAGGGAGTGCAAGTGATAATTGTTTCAGTATATTTATGCTTCATGCATCATTTGAACGCATAAATTAAACCGCGGTTACAAATTAAATGTTATGCAAGCAATTACAATGAAATTAGACCTCAAAATAATGCAAAAAAAAAAAAAATAGCACTTTTAAAATGTTTGCCAAATTGAATTGTGCATTATATGGCAAGTTTGACTAAATGTAATAGTAATTATCAGTTTGGTATTTAGAGCACAAATCCATTTGTAACATTTGTGGACAGCTAATTGCGTATTCAAATTTGTAGATATTTTCAGCTACTTGTTTAACACGATTCGTTTGGCCGCACCCCTTTAGCCTGGTTGTCCCTTGGGGCATAAAACCCATCCAGAAGTCAAGTGGCACGTCAAATTTCTGTTTGCCCGGTGGCCACTTGAAATGAAAATAGCAGCGATATCAACGCCATCGGCCAGATGTCCCAAATCCCACATCGAAGGGCATCTCAAGAGTTTAACATTTTCATGGGTCACTCTGCTCCAACTTTACTCGTCTTTATTCTCCACTTTATGCACCTCTTTTAATTCTTTTTTTTTTGGTTTGTTTTGTTCTCTGCACTCCTTTTGTGTTGGCCTACATTGAACTTTGGTGTCTGTTCCCCTGTCTTTCCCGTGTCTATGGAAATAGTTTCTTTGTATATTCAACAACCAACTACAAAATGTGTACAAAAAACAGGCATCACTGGCAAAACATACACAAAAAGTGACTGAAACTTGCCACTTTTTGCAGTGCACGAAAGGTAAATATGTGTCTAGTTGTGGCATTGTAAAGTTTGAAAGGGTTTTGTCTAGAGTTCCGCATTGTTTCCACTTTATTGATATGACTTGGCTCGGAAACTAGTTTTGCCATTTAAAGTACATATAAATATTTAGCATTTAACGCCTAACGATCCAAAACAAACTTTAAATGAAGTTGCGAGAAACGTAGAGAGAGAGAGAGAGAGAGAGAGAGAAGATTACATCAACTTATTGAATAATAAAATATTACAAGACATTAATAAATATTTTTTAAAACCCGTTTGAATGCTATGTATGCAAATTTATAGCTGAAGTCAAATATTCATAGAATTATATTGAAGTTTCATTTACAGTAAAGACCCTTATATAAGCAACCTATTTAATGTTTAACTTGAATATATAAATTTATATTTCTGAACACAGTTATCCGAAAGTGCAATATGCTTATAATAAAGCCACCAGTGTTTTAATTAAGACTTTATCTATTCCAGTATCTAGTTTCTTGTAGATACATTTTCATAATTTGCATATAACTAAAAGACCCTCAGTAAAACAAACGCTTCAGTGCACTTTGGTCTGGGCTATAATGAGTTATTAATGTGATTAGCAATGCAAAAATATTTAATATATTTATTGTTAATTTAAGTTGACTAGAGGCAGATGCACGCAAGCTCTACGGCACGTGCAGTCTGATCGGCGGGGTTTTTTAAAATATACCCAAGTTAAAGAGAGTTTCGCTATTGATGAGGCAGACGTTTACAAAATGCTTTATCAGTTATTTTTTTGTAGATCGGGTACCTGATCATCCTCAATGTATATGCTAATTGCACGTCTTGTTCTTAGCATCGTATTGTTCTTTTTTAAAGCAGCTGCAAATAAAGCACTTAAAATATACTTATGACGTACCAAATTCTTGAATAAATTACCGACACCTATAAATATTCAACCATAACCACAACCAGTAACAATAATAAATGCCACTTACATCAGATGTATTGATGACTATCATTGTGATAAGGCAAGGACGATGACGTCGATGATGAGCAGATGAAATCTTATCATATGTGCGGGGTTTCAACCCACTCAATCCTCATTTAAATTAGCACGCTAATCAAAACTATTACTGAGCATCAGTGGGAATCTGTTAAGGCAAGTAATATATATATACAAATATATATAAATATGTTTTTTTATCAGTTAAACTTAAAGTGGGAGTATCACACGCGAGATGTGACCATGAATACAATGTAACTATATTAAGAACTGTAAGTAAAATATAATACAATTTATTATATCAAATCGTTTGTACGTGTGTCGAGTTAGAACGAGACTATTATTCTAATCATTTTAATAATAATAGTATTTTGTATGTCATTTCATTTAATTGGCAGCATTGCGCTTTGAATGTTTTTAGTGAGGTTTCTTGATTTTTTTATTTGCCTAATTAGTATAAACATTTTTTTATTAGTCGTACAACAACCTTAAAATTTATTATTTTTATGACGATACAATAAAAATAAAATACTTCGCTCCGGATATAGAGATAATGAACAATTAGTAAAAGTATTTCCAACAATTCTTATCAAACGTGGGGCATTGACAACCATATGTTTGAGCATGATAAATCCCATTATTATTAATCATTATTCTTCAACAACAAAACTAAAAATATGAGAGAGAGAGAATGAGTAAAAGAGAGAGGCATAGAAATGTTTTTTGTTTTTTGTTTGGCTAAGTGGTACACGCCACGAAGAATGTTGCCAATAACACGAAGCAGACGCAGCCAGACTCCAATTGGAGCGAAGGTATATATACACACATAGCGTGGAAGTTATAGGTACACATATATATCCATATAAATACGTATGTTTTCTTAAGAGTGACGTCAAACTTCAGACGAATTGTGCGGGTTTTAAAATTCTTCTCGTATTTAGCTCAAAAATGATAACGTGGCTTTTGAGTGAAAAATGCACTTTTCTTTAAACCTATTGTGGTTTACTTGGCCATTATCTAAAAACACTTTCACTTAAATAGACACACACATACAAACGATAGACAAATTTCGAGTTGTGACTTTAAAATGATCTTTTAGTTATTTTGGTTATTTGTTTTTTTTTTTTTTTTGGGAGAGGAGCCCTGCCGGCGTTGCGATTGGGACACGCTTCGAACACGACTAAGCAAACAGTTTCCAATTGTGTGGAAACAATGCTGCTAGGAAAATGAATTGATGATTTCTGATAAATGACAATGAGTGAGATGTATGCATGTGTGTATGTATGTAAACATTCTATGTATGTACAGATTCGGCAGGTAGAAATAGGCATAGCAGGCAACAACAAACAGCGCCACAAACTACTGGCTGATAAAGAGAGCGAGAGAGCGAGGGAGATTGAGCGCATTGTCGATTTTTACTCACGCAACAAATGGAATATGAAGCAGATTTTTCGATGGGATTTTGTTTTGAATGCGATTTGTTTGATTTGCTTTTGCTTGCTCAAGTGCTACTTCTTCTGTTCAGGCTTTGTTTTCACCATATACACAGAAACTAAAATTACAAATCACAATTTAATACGAAAAAGAACAAACGCTGGCGAACGACGCACGAAGTGTTCAACGCACAACGGCGGCAGAGAACGAACTAAGAGGGGCAAAGCAGACATGTCAAGAGCAGCTGGAACGTGTGAGTAAAAGAGATGGAGAGCCAGCGCATATGTGAGCGGTAGCGCGCAAATTAAGTGAGCGCAGAGAGCTTTACAAGAACAGAACGCGCACATTGGCAAGGAACGTTTAGAATTTTAAAATCAATAAGTGACATGTGGCTTATTTGCGTCACTTAAGAATATATTTAATTTAAAATATCTTATTCATGCAATCTTTCATATATTATTTATTTAATCATATATAACTTTGCGTCACCAAAAATATAAAAGTTTTTTTACACCACTGTACTCAAAATGCCAATTCCAGTCCGTTTCCAGCAGTCATTTTAGTATGAGAGAAATAGCTTAAGAGAAGAGACATACGAATAAAATTAAATCTTGAAAGAGATTGCGACGGAGAGAGAAGAGAGAGAGAGAGAGAGAGCGGATATGCTGATTGAAAAGATCACAAACACACTTGGGAAGGTGCTCCACATTTTTATTGGAATGCATTCCATGCTATAGAAAGTTGCAGTGAGGCTGTGTGTGTGGGTCAAGTTCATGTGATAATGTAATGGAATTTATAAGTCTTATCGGAAGTTTCTTATGCAAATTCTGATATACTGGATTATTACCAGCTTCGCTTACAATTGTTGTGTAACAAATAATTGCTTAATTCGTCGTCAGGCGCTTTTTGCATTGTTCCCTTTTTTGAGTTTCAAATTAGCATGCAAATTGGCAACATTAGACAGACCTTTGTCAATCATGTGCTTGTTTTTTTTGTGTTTTGGATTTTTATCTGAGTGTGACAGCTACTCGGGCAATTGCGATAGTAAAACTAGCGCCAGATATCGTAGTAAGTTCTCACATTAGAATCTTGTGAAAAACTTAACAATGTGAAAAGCAAATCTTTACAAACTAAAACTGCTTCCTAGTTTTGTGCATTTCCTGTTAAGTTGTACAGTTCGTAAGTCAAAGTTAAACCTGTTGATTAATGTGATGCAAACGTTTTTTCTCTTTTACATTATAAACGACTACAAAAAGTTTTGTTGCGGTATTTCGTATTTCTTTGAGTGCGCAAATAATTAGGAAAATTTTAATCATGCTAATCAGCTTGGGCACTTGATGACCCTAAAGACAACTCGCCCGGAGACAACAAAAGCTCACTCGTCAATTTTTCTTATTTTCTGTTTTTGTGTTTTTACATTTTCCTTTTGGCCTTTGAAATCTATTCCCAGGTAAGCATTTCACGAGCCACTTTTCTTTTTCTGCTCGGCGGGAAACAACTTTAACTAATGATGCTGCCTTGACACTGGGGCACTGGATGGAGTGGGGGAGTGAGTCCTGTGCACCACAATTGTTGCTCACCAGGGGCATGTTGCGCATCGTCGCTGCTGGATAGACAATATGCGAGGGCAGCATCTTGACTGCGACTATACGCTGAGGTCAAAGAAAGTTGCCGCAAAAATGTTGCCGCTACTTGCAAGTCATTATTAATTTACGTCGTTTACTAAAAATCCTGCAGGATGCCTCGGTATGCTGGTTGAGGGGGTAGAAGCAGTGGCAGAGGCAGACACGATTCACGTACATAAAAGTTTTCTGTTGCGAAAAGTTGTTGCAATTTCAGTGGTTGGCATTTCAGTATTATAGTTGCAACAATTTCCGGCATTAATTACTTGATCGAGTTACCGTCATAAGGAATTCAGTTGCTGCGTGCAGCTAATTAAGTAACATTCTTTTAAGGCTTATAATATATTAAAAAAAGGGACTACAAAGCCTTGTCTGCATATTGAAATTAAACAGAATTATATGCTAAAATTTGCAATTTAAAAATTCTAAATAAAGTATTAAATATGTGTTAAAATATGTTTAGGTAAATTTTTTCAATGAAATAATTTGAATTTAATTAATGCATAAAGCTATAAAAGATTATAATCTGTTTGTAATTAGTATATTTTTTTCAATATTTAAACATTGTTGTGATTAGCTTAATTTTGCAGAAGCGGAAAGCTGCCTTTGCGTGATATCCTCTCTATTTTCCAACCACAATAACTAATATTAAATGTGGCCGGTCGGTTGAGCTGTAGGCGAAATTGATCATGGTTCTGTACAAAATGTTTGTGAATTTCATTTTTGCTGCCCCCAAATCAAACATTCAAACAAATACTAAAATACTCACAGAAATGCAATTCGATGGGTTGAAATGCACTTTTATTGACAGTTGTTGAGCATTTTGTAGCTCAATAATTGCAATCAGACATGCACTCTAAATTGGAAATTGTTGATTTACTCTGGCGGAAAAATGACAGTGGCAATAGGGGCGATATACATATATACATAGTATTGTCCTGCTGCCTGTCAGCATTGCCCCAATCAGCAATGACCAAAATTTGATTTTCAATCCCAAAAATCACACTTGAATGCTTCCGTTGACACTTCAACGAGCCACAATCATCGTTCACTCCGCAAATGCTATTCCATTCAATTTTCATCCTGCTCCGGTTCTCGGTCTCTACACCATCTATACTGGTCAGCCTGCCTGTCTGTCCGCCTGTCTGCCTGTTAAGCTCATCTCATTGCTGGTAAAATTATGCGGCATCGCATTTCATGACCAGCAGCCATTTTTCGTTCCACAAGCTGTTGCATTGCCCACATCCGTATTCGATGTGCACCAAAGCATTTGCTTGACTCTAACTCAATACCGAAACGCAATCAACGGGCTTCAATTGAATTACCACATCTACCATTTCTGGTAAGGAAAAATTTAATATTTCTATAGGTGTGGTTAGTTTGTTATAGCCTGGAGAGCGTATGAAAAATGTAAGTTTAGATATTAAGAAAATAGTAATTGAATTTAATCGCTAAAATTAAGAATCTTACGGTGACGTTTATCTTAAAGATAAAGCTTGATGGTTTAGGTAGTTAACCGAAAAAAAACTGTCACCGAAAAACCCTGTAAATAATAATTTAAAAAATCTATAAATATTTAGATCTGTTAATATTTTTTTCTTTTTCTATTAAATATTTTAATTACTTACAGTTATATAATTGGGAAAAACAACAACAACATAGTTTGTAACTTTAATTTTAAATACAATTTGAAGCCTTTTCTACAATTATGAATTCCCCACGTCTTCTACAACATTAAACAAAAAAAAATAAAAAAAAAAACGGTCATTATAATATTTTATATCATATTCTTGTTTCTATTGCAGTCAAGAAAAAATTTAATTAAATTTAGCCTAAATTTCTTCAACTCTCTACAAGCTTTAATTAAACTTTTTTTTTTTGTGATGCTTAAGTGATTCTAAGCCAAATCAATCATTTTGCATTGCCACTTGACTCCTTAAGATTAACAAACTTTGTAATCGAGGGGAAAGCATCATAATGCATAGCCAACAGCCACCCAAATGTTGCCCACAAAAAATGGCTTTTAGACGAGACGCATACATCATCCAAATGCAAACGCTTACTGCACCCCCCCAAAAAGGCAAACTATGCGTTACTTAGTGGTCAAGGGCTAAACTCTCCCTTGCCCTCAGCTCCACGACCCCACATCAACTCCTCTGGCCTGGCATAACAAATTGCGAACAAGTGCGGCCATTATTCTCGCTTCAAGTGTGGGTTGGGGGTGCGTGGAGATTCCGTGGGGATCCATGGGATCCATGGCCCTAGCTTTATTTTGTTTGCATAGCAAATGTCGTGTAAAAGCTGAAAAATGTTAAAATGCCAGAAGCAGCCGCATCAGTCGTGGCCTAAACTACGCAAATTTTTCGGAGCTCTAACGAGCTTAACGGAAATGCAGAAGAAAATGCACAAAAAGAAAGAGAAAATCGTGTGAAGAGCGTATAAAAAAATATGCGAAAAATTATTGGCAGTTCAATACACCAAATACATCAAACGTCTAGTGGAATGCCACTAATGATGAGCAAGTAGTCTCGTTAGGGATATCAAAAGTTGACGAGCTGATATCAATTCAATATTATAATATAATAAAGCAAGAAATTTCTATTTTAATGAGAGCATTCAACTATTATTAAGTAGAAGTGAAGAAATCTGACAAAAATTCTTATAAAACTGACAAATGACTAAAAATAATAAGCGACTGCTTAGAAAATAAACAAATTGGTATAAAAATGTGTAAGCTTTAATAATTATATATTTTTTATGTCAAAATTCACAGATAAATTAAATTGAAGAGTCTCCTTTAGTAAGCGAAAATAGTTTATTTTTGTACAAAATATGATTCATATTTTCCTATGCATTAGCACATTATTTATATAAGCATAAATTAGTTTGAAAATATAATACAAGCATTTTCCTCAACATTTAATTATTGTTTGCTTGTGGCATATTTTTGGCTTAAAGTAAATCAAGATTTGCTTGAGCCTCAACCAGTCTTAAAGCAACGTCGTCAACTGCTCGGCCATCCGAGAAGTTTTTGCCGGCTTACAGTGCTCTGGGCTCCACTCACATTTCACATTTCATCATGGTTTATGGCTCTTAAGTAGCTTACTCTAATGGCCTGGCACCAAAAAGTGCCACAACACATGTTTGTTTGCTGTTGCTTGTACGTCGTTGCATGTTGCATGTTGTATGTTGGTGGCATTGTGCTGCTGGCTTCCGCATTTTCTGCACCATTAAATGCAACTGAAGTTTCAGCAAAACTTGAGATCTTTAAGGCAATTGCAACTGGAGTAAGGATAATGCCTGACCGGCACTTGACTGCAATTGGCTGCTTTAGACCTGTTTATGTTTTTGGCTCTCCATTGCTACAATCAATCCCCATCCAAATGCAAATGCAAATCCAAATGCAAATAAATTTATTGCTTTGGTTTGCCATCCAATTTGGCCAAAGCTGCCAGGCAGCCAGATTTTCATGCATGACTGAAGCCTGCATTTTGGCCACTTTAAAATGTGTAAGGCCAAATGCTGCCACAAAGCTGGTAGCTTTCAAACAGTTTATAAAACAAATTATAGTAAACCCAATTACTTTAAAGCTTTCCATTGCAACCAATTACCAATCCAAAAAAAAAAATTACAGCTTATAAAATTTTATGTTTGAATAAAAAGCATTTAATTTTTTGATTAAAAACAAATTATCGATTACTCAATTTTCTCAGCAAATTCTATAGTTTGGTTCAAGTAATCAAAATTTAATTTTATTTAATGTAACTTAAACAGTACCTACAAATTTTAATCAGAAAATCGCTTTTGCGCATGTCTGAACAAGAAAAATTGCATTTTGCAAAGAAACTAAATGCAAACTAAAAGAAAATAAATGTATGTATTTAGAGTATATGCAAATTTAGAATACTGTTCCCGGTCTGCGTTGATTCTTTATGTTTGTCTTATATGAAAATGCAATGCTTTGTTGCCCCCAAAACAAAAATCCTTTTAAAAATACGGTCTGCTTCTGACTGCCAGGGCGATTTCGGGCAACTTCCTTTCTATTTTATGCTAAAAAGGGTAGTGCAAAGTTGTGAAAAAGTATGTATTAGACAGAAAGAAGCAAGTCCGACCCCATTAGGTATTTGTATTCTTGATTAATAGCAACTAACTAGTGGATATGTTATTATATACTATTTGTTTGTTTTCCCAATATCGATAAAAATCGAGTTCGGTAGCAATTAGAGTCATTTGAAGATATATATTTCTTATTGAATAACCATAATATAATTTTAACCAAATATAATTTCAGCAAAATTTTAAATTAATAAAATAAATAATTTGTATGAAATGCATGTATTCATATTTAATAATTAAACATAAATAAATAAATATATATATCTAGGAAGTGTTCGATTTATTATATATAAAGACTCTAGTTAAGGGTATTTCCGAGTCGAGAACTCTCGATTCTTACGCGTTTTGAGTCGTCGCATTTGTCGCAGCTCATTTTTCCATTTGCTATTTTTTTTGTGCCATTTTTCTCGGTTGTCACATTGCACTTTATTATAATGGGTGTTAAATAGTAAACATTAAGTACTCATATAATTTTTAATTCCAGTTCGGCTTGCACTTTGTTAAATACATTATTTAAAAGTGTTCAAGCTTGCCTCTTATACAATTCTTACGCGTCACTAAGATTTCATCATTTAATGTCATCTCTTGTTATCTAATCGAACATTTCCGGCCGAATGGACACCCACTTCCCATTACACAGCATTTTTCACAGCTCGACATTAATTCGCATTCAGTTTACTTATCGTCGGTCTGACACCTTTCCTCGTTTTTCTCCTTCAATTACAGGCACTATTGTTGAAAATGTCATAATTACACTTTGTCTGGCATTTCTTTTATTTTTTTTTAATTCTGTTCTGAAGTTTTCTTCTTCTTTTTTTAAAGCTGAACAAACTATCCCATTGGAGGGCAAACAAATTCAGAGTGTAACTCTGAATACACAAAACCCAGAGACAATAAGGGATTGCATTTGCATATGGGTATACGGAAAGAGAGCGAGCAAAGGAGGGAAGTGTAGGGTGATATGTTATTGAACACAATGCATCCAACTAAGTGGATGTGAATCCCAGCACTAGACGCTGCAATCATCAGATAGAGTCGCCCAGCGTCGCCAAGTAATGGAAACGAATAAATCTTGAATGCCTCAAATATTTGCCATGTGAACGCCGCTGCTGTCGTTGTCAACGGTTGCTGTCGTGTGTATAGACTTTGCAGGGAGGGGGCGGGAATGGGGCGCGGCTGGGTGTTGTAAAATAAATTTCTATGCAACACTTTCATGTAGATGTTGAGAGAAAGAAGGCAACGAAATCGCCAAGTTGCCGTTGCGAGGCAGCAAAGGACTATTATAATAGTTTGCAGCGCCATCCACGCAAGTTAAAAAGAGACAGGAAGTGGGGAGAGACGCAGGATGGAAGAGGTGGAGGATTAGATGGGGGGTGGGGGGATGGGGGTGGCTTGAACTCACTTTGACACTCGAGAGCCGCAACGAGATAAAAATGGCTGCAACTCGGACAACAGACAGCAGACGGCAGCAAACCCTCTGTCTGGGTCTGGCTGTTAAAGTGGGTGTACACTGTACAGTGAAAACAACACGCGTTGGATGTTAAAGAGTAAGAGGAACCAACTTCGATTCAGCTGTGTGCTTTGATGCCCTTAAAATAACATAAAATATGCATTGCAAGAGCTTAACTGGATAACTGCATAATAGGATATTGCGTATACGCCCTGTGCGTGCCAGCAATTCTCTAAAATAGCAAATCGTTTTTTAAAGTTTCAAATGAAATCAGCGCAACTCAACTGTAAGTTACGCAACAGTTTTAAAAGCAACTTTATGCTTTCAGCAGTAAGAGTAAATTAAAATCAATTTAAGAGTGATAAAAAGTGTCTGCAAAGCTCATTAAAGCATTTAGCGAATTTACTTAGGGAAAGCTTTTCTGTTTATGGCAGCTTTGAAAAACCGTAGAACATTTAAAAAAAATAAATTATAATGAATAAATTGAATTCAGCATACTTGATATATAATGAATAGCTAAGTACATTTTTTTTATAAAAAGGAGTGTTGTTAAATAAATAAGGCATCAAATTTCCTGGCAAAACTTCCAAATAATATTTTTTTAAAATAAATTCTATTGTTTGAAACCACAATTCAATACAGTATTTCATTCAACCCGTCGCCAAGCGGGTTTCTTTGTTTTTCTTTTGCTGTAGCCTTTTGGAAAATTTCAGTTAGAGCCACTGAGCGAAAAGGTTTCCAATGCAAATCAAGACATGGACCACACCCAGTGCAATTTTTACTTGCTGTCAATTTTGGTGGCAATCTGTTGCCAACGTATACCGAACGTTGATAAAACAAATGCTAAACGAAGTTGCCGGAGAAATGTAAGGCAGACAATTGATGTTGCTGTTGTGCTTGTTCTTGTTCTTGTTGTTGTTGCCAGTTGCGAGTTGCATTGTCTGTTGCAAGCTTCATTAGATGCACGTATATAAAAAAGCAGCAGAAAAGGACGTCGGCAGGCGGCAGACAGCCACAGCTGAATGTCACTCGCTGTGGGGCAAGGCAAGCGGCACTAATAGATGTGGCATTCAAATTTATTCGCAATGGATGTGCCAATTGCACGCGGAACTGTCGCATCTGAGTCGGAACATCGTTGGGGCACAGTTGGAACGAAGTTTGCACACAAATAACCAAATGCGTGACACTTAAGTGACAATTCCGACGACACATGTGGGAAGCAAATATGCAAATTGTAATATTGCGAAGTGAGTAAAACTATTTTAGTACACGGCTCCGTGTTACTCAATTGACGTATGAGATGCAATCCCAATGATTTTGACTCTAATGAAAATTCCATTAGGGCTTGCGAAATATTTTTATTACAGTCATAAAACCTGTGATCCTAAAAGAAACAAAACAAATTTGATATTTGTTTTTATTACACTGATTATACAAAGAAAACAAATCATTTTTACTATAAAAAAAAAAATAATAATAGTTACATAGAAGTTAAATAATTGTCTATCAACCTCAACGCGAGAATATTTCACAAGTAAAAAAAATAAACTGTCATCAACTAAAAAATATAATGAATGATTAGTCTAACAATAGCTAAGTGAAATCTACCGAAATATATATATATATACAACAAAGTTAGAACCCATATAAAATTCCCAGCTTTACAATCGGGATCTACACAAACAAAGCAGTGTGAAAAAAAAACAAGTCTGTCTAAACAGTAAATTTAATTAATTAAGAGTATGTTCAGGTGCAAAAATCATCAGCAACAACAAAACAAAACTTTAACAACAGACAAAAGCGAACAAAGCCAAAAAAACAAAAGCAAAGGCAAAACTACAAACAATATTTATATATATATATATATATATATATATATGTATATATATATATGTTTATAGAGGGAGAAAAGTTCTCGATAACTTTTTCTCACAACCAAAGTTAAACTGCATGGAGCAAATAATTGGTGGCAGCAATGGAAGTGAAATCAGCTCGAAAGTCGTGTGGAAACCAACACAGCAAAACAAGTTGCATAGATAAATTACGTATACGCCGCGTGCGACAAACGGAAAATTGTTTAATAAACAAATAAAAGCACAGCGACAAGTGCAAGCAAAATAGAAGAGACATTTTGGGCAACTACCACAGATTACATACCCTTACTTTGTGTAAGTACAGTAATAAAATGATTAGAGACTTAATATATGTATAATATAACAATAATAATACAATAAAATAAATAAAGAATAGTACAAATGTATGTACTTTAAGAATTAAATTAAGTATTAAAACAGATTTAACTAATTTAAAATATAAATAAAGTAATATAAGTCGCACAGGTATAATATATATATTGAGATACTTAAAAAATAATGTCACAAATAAGATAAATAAATAAAACAAAGATTGAATATGTCTTTAGATATGCAAGTATATCTAACCTTCCCATTTAATTTTATTATTATTATTATACCCTGTAGAATTTAAATTCAATTTTACAGCTATCTCGCATGGTATAGGATATTTTTTTCTCATTCGTGGCATCAAATTAAACACACACACACACACATAGCCCACAAGCCACAAGCGCGAACATATTGAATTTTTAATTTAATTGAAACTATTTAATAATAAAAATTGATGGTAGCATATGGCGAAAGAAATCGGGAAGTGAAATGATAAGGGAAATTGTGCAGTTGCAATGCACAGCATGAACTGATAATTTACATATAATTGACTGCAACAGTAGCGTATGTGTGTGTGTGTGTGTGTTCAGTCATCCTGTGTATCCTTTTTGGTATTGTGTGTTCAATGTGCAGTTATCATTGCAAGCAGGCTGAACGGAATTTATATGCATTCGTTTGTTGCGTGCGTGTAAAATGAAAATTTATGCACACTTAATGGTCACCCAAAACCGCCCACACGCTAGGCGGCCACGCCCAGATATCCTGTTGAATGCACTCGTTAAGTCGACAACCTCTCAACTGTGCACTGACTCTGTTATCTCCTCTCTCCTCTCATCTTCTTCCTTCCAAATGAATTATGCTTTAATTTATTTGCCATTTCTGTCTTACACACTTAGTTCGTCTTGGTACTTTTCTTTTTCCTCTACGTCTATATTTCTCTCCCTCTCTATCTCTCCCTCTCCTTCTATTTCTGTTGCTCGTTCAGCTGAAATTCCCATTATTCTTTGTGTGGCTTGTCGCATTTTAACATACAAATTCGTGACAGGGAAGTTGATGACGAATGCCGGTTTTAAATTAAGTTGAGATTTCAGTTACGTATATATATATATATATATATGCAAATAAATACATATATATATATTTACTTCCTTTCATATTAAGGAAATCGAGAACAACTCTTTGAGAATAATTTTCATTTTCATTTATTTGCATTCAACTGGTCGAACTTCGTTGCTAGGGGCAGTAATTACGAGAAATTCGTTTGTATTATGGAATTAAATAACTTTTTGACTGAAGCAGTACAAATAAAACGTAAGCCAAATTACAAGTTAAGTTAAGAAGATTTTCCACATTAAATGAAAATTCACTTTATTTGCAGAGGTATGCAGCAGACAACTTAATACTTTAACTTACTTTGCTAGAGACAGCAACATTGCATACTTAATTTATGCTAAAATGTACTGTTCATAACATTCAAAACGGGGCACAACTAGTCTGGAAACTCTGTTGCAATAAGTTGAGGCACTGTTGTGGCACGTAAAGCAACTTAGAAAAAAGAAAACACAAAGAAAACGCTGCTTTGCCCTTTTCTCTGAATACAAAAGCCAAACGAGTTAATGCAAAAGTTCCTAAGGTGATTGTTGAACTGGGAAAATGCTCCCAGGAGCCCTGCGAAAGCTGATTGAAGTTTGCGAAACGTGAAGTTTGCCATATTATGCTTATTTTCCTTAACTGAACGCTTATTGCAAAAAGAAAACAATGCACAGTAAAGTGCCCTGTCAAAGTGTGCCGACAAAATAGAATGCAAAATATAATAATAAAAATAATAATCATAACAGCTGCAAACTTCTTTTGGTGCTGCGGAATTTCAATAAGATCTAAAGTTTGCTCAGCTCGAAAAACTATGCATTGTTAATCTATTAAAAAAGGTTCCCCCAAAAAAACGAACAACTCAGGCAAAAAAAACTCGAGCGAAATGCAAATGGGGCAAGGTGTGAAACGTCGACTGGGGCATCTTTTTAGCTTACTGCGACACCTGTTCGCGGTTTGGGGCAGTTTGGTATTATAAATTTCCTGAGCTTATCTAATTTTACTCAAGGGTCCACATAAATCATTCATACGACTATGCAACCCCTGGCCGAAAGATATTGTAGCATGCTTTCAGGCGGTTGCCAACAATTTTGACAATTAGATGAATTTAAGTCGGGCTTATATGGTATTAATTTCCATATTTGCAAAACTTGCCAAAAACTAATTTCCCAAACTCTCTCTGTCAAAACGATTATTTTGTAAATTTAGTAAAACAATATAAATATACATTTTTATTGTAGTTGCACATAACAAGAAGCGATAACAGCCAATCCAATTCCTGCTGCAATTTACCGTCATGGAGCAATTAATTTAATTTTTCAATTAGCAAAATAAACACAACACATAAAGGATATTTCAGCATTGAAGTAACAAACACATTGCGTTTGCTGTGTACTTTTAATTAAATTATCGCAGGAATGACAACAATTTGTATTTTACAGGCACTTCTAATGCAATCCAAATGGTAAATTTACTGCGAGCGAGGTACAAATAAAATGCCCAATATATGTTGTGGAAATATTTAATTTTACATCAACAAAAGCTGATACGATATGAAAGTTTAAAATTGGTAAAAATGTTCACGTAATTTGCATTTAAATACAATTTTAATTAGATATCGTCCAAGTACATGTTATGAACGAATTCAGCATTTTAAATCCAGTTTAAGCCAACATTCGACATTTACTTGTATGTCGCTTGAGCTTTATATTTCATTTAATATTTAATTAATTTTATCTCACTCTTACTGCCCGGGCAAATTTAAAAAGCAACACCTGATTTATCCAATTGCTGTCAGCAGTTGCATAATATTTATTTACAATCCCTTTCTATTGTGCGTGTGTTAATTATTTGCACATTCATCAAATTAAACTTACAGACGCACTCAGAATTTATTTAATTTTAATTGTTATTGTGTGATGCATTAAATACTAATGCGTACATAAATTGAAAAATATATATATATACATAAAACAAAATAGTATTTAATATGAAAATGGGAAAAAATGGATTTCTGTCAACAGATATTATTATTATACTGCAGTCAAACTGTCTGTTGATAAAATTCGAATTTTTTGCTGTTCTTTTGTTATCCTTATATCATTGCCACTAACATAACTAACAGCAAATAGTCACAGACAACATTAAATTTATTTTTGGTTTTAATAAAACTTTAACAAAATCCATTCGTTAGCAATTATAATAATTAGAGCACAAAAACAAAGAGTTGCTAATTGTAGAAGTTGCTTGATAAGAAATCCAGTGAAAGAATCCTCAGTAAAATACAGGTCAATGCATTTTAAGCAAAATCCAAACGTTTAAATTGCATTTTCCAGCAACTTGATGAGCCTGCAAAATAAGTAAACGATGCTCTCAAGTTTCAAAGAAAAAACCCAAGCAAAATGGCAAGAGCAGGAGTATGGGGGGGGGGGGAGGTGAGGATAGGCCAGCAGTTAGCTGCGCTAGGTGCATGTAGTTTTTAGCCACTTACATCATCGAGCACAAGTTTGCAACTCCATAAAATTTCCGGCTCTCCGCACGTTGCACCCATTCATCCAGACCAATGAAAGCCGTTAAGTGCCCCATGAGCAGCAACCCACAAGTTTTCCATTCAACTGGGCGGCAAGGAAAGAGGCAAAAGCCGCAAAAGTAATATGCCAGAAAAGCTAACGGCCAAGGAGAGAGGCAAAGAGCAAGGCACGAACGAAAGTGTTGATTTAAAGGCGGAGCGGCAACCAAGAACCAGGACGAGGCCGAGGACAAGATTCAGAACCAGAACCAAGGCAACAACTTGGGCGTAGTTAAACAAAAGACTTGCCGGCAAAACTGACTAAGCAAAATCAATATTGATGTTCGTTCGATTGAAACGCCAAGGTGCAAGAAAATAGGCACACAAGGGGGGGGGGGGGGGATACGGTTCGGGGATTGTTGAGTTTAAATATATCTGACAAAGAAGTTAAGGGTTCTAATGCAGACGTAAGGACAAAACTTTTGTCAAGCCGATTGAAGTTGAACAAAGCCAAGCTGAAAAAATACTGGATTTTCTAAAGCAGTTTATAAAATAATCATGAAAACTTTTACACGAATTATGAACTGCCAAAGTTTTTTCATAAATCGCCTACCAATAATATTAATAGCATTATTTTTAATAACTGTAAATTGTTTTTTATCAGTATTAAAATTGAGTCTTTAAATTTACTCTTTCGATTTAAGCAAAAGTATCTATTTCAAATTTAAACATCATATTCATGTTAGTTTAAAAGATAGAGTTTGAGGTATGTTTTTCTACTGAAAGTTGATTTAAAGTTTCTGAGTTGAGCAACATATAATTGAGTTGCTTTGCTCATCACCTTTCTGTCGGAGCTGTTCGCTGCAGCTCCGTCATTAGCACAGTAGTTATCAAGTGTGCACGGCAACTAAAAATGGAGTAAAGTAAAACCAGTGTTCAAACTTTCAAGCGAAAAATACATACAAAATAATCGAAAAACTTTTTAATGTAACATTTTCTTTTTTTTTTTTGTACTGAAAACTATGCTAAGTGCAGCGTGTTCCTCATTCTTTACTTACTTCATTCAGTGCGTATTAAAAAAATCCACATTTGCCTTGACTAATTTATCATTTCCGACTGAAACGACTTGTTTTTTTGTAGCAACATTTTTATTTAACGAGCAGTTGCAAAAAAAAAATGAAAAAAATGCCTGAAAATGGTTTACTTTGAGTTGCCCTAATTGGACTATGTCTGAAGAACATTCTACGTAAAAAGGTGATTATAATTGAGCTTATTATTTTAATTGTTCCTAATTTGAAATGTTAAATATTCAGGATAAAATGGTTTAATTAGGGTCTTCCATTAAAATTACTTTAAAAGCAGAGCTACTCAACTTTTGATAGAAATTTAGTTTGATACAGGGTATATGCAAGTTTCAGAGCAGAATTCAGATTCTGTCGAGTGCACCCATTAAAATAATGTCTTCAAGTAAGCGCAAAAGAGCTCTTAACTTTTATTTATTTTTGGATAATGTTGAAAGTTGGCATGCTATACGCATGCGAGTGTACTCAAAAATATATATCTCAAAAAATGGCAACATACTAAAAGATGAACGTGTCTTAATTAACTGAACTCGACGCATAAAAATAATATAAATAAATAATTGAAATACGCTGCTAATTGCAGCAACAATTAAGCACGTAACAAATTTTTTCCAACGAAATAAAACTGTGCAATGTGGAAAAGGAGAACTTGTTCCTCTGCCGTTTTCACAGTCAATTGAACATGTCACAAACTTTACCAAGACTACGGCTTAAAAAGACTTTTGCCCACACAAAATCATTGCCTTTTGTTTTGGCCTTGCACGTTTCTTTCTGCCCTTAACTGCCAAGAACAGTTTTTCTTTTCTTTTTTTTTTTTGTGTGCGCGCAATTTGCTGCCACGGATGCCTCGGATAATTTGATTATTCATGTGTAGCCCACTGCTGATTTTGTACTTTGGTGCTTTTACAAACTTGCAGAGGTTCTTTCAGCTTTATCATCAGACTTGTGATAGTTCTGAGAAGATATATGCCCAGTTCGTTATATGTTTGACCATGAAAACTTTTACGATTATAATCAGGCTTGATACATTTAAGTAATTTGATATATAATATAATATCAATTACAAAAATATTTCCTATTAAGTAATTTGTGCTTGGGAGTCTTGTTAAATAAAATATTAATTTGTAATATGACAAATCGAATATTTAGCTTGAATCACTTCAAAAATAATGACAAGTAGCGTATTCAGAGCTTGTCATAACGTTAAAATAATTGCCTCGTTTTCATATCTTTATGTTGTTTTGGCAATTATTTTTGGTGTGAAATATGCTCGAGGCTGCTTAATCGTGATTGTTTTACTTGTTTTTCTTTCACCTGGTGTACAAACTAAACAAGGTGCTTTATGGACTTACGTTAATTGCCTGTAGAATATATTTGCTGTACATACCTGAAATGAAAAGAACATACATCAAATATAAGCCAGACGAATGTAGCCATATATAAATACACATATATGTTTATCAATACCCGGAGTAAAGTTAGCAAATTGACTTGAAGAACAAACAAAACAATGCGAAAATATTGCAAATGAGCAAACAATTAAGTTAATTGGCATAACGTGTTTTGTTGTGCGCCTTCAAAGCAATCTAAGGACACAGGATCAAGGTCTTTTTCTTAAACTAGTTATTAGTTAGTAAACGAAATTAATTTATGCCTTAAAATTATGCCAAGACACGCTTTGTGACAGCCACATTAAGCGACCCACGACAATTTCTGTCAAGGCAATTTGGCTCAAGTTAAGAGCATTAAATATGAGTGAGGAGCTCCTCTTACCTCCTGAACATCCTCTGTCGTCCTGCCAACATTATCTTCTTTCTCATCATCATCAGCATCAGCATCATTGCATGTATTCGTCAGCACCAAGTCCTTCTCAACTAAACCATTTTGATTGCTCTTGTCGTGGATTGCTCTCTGTTGGGGAGTCACACAACTATTTGTCTTACGATGGCGCAACACATGCGTTCTGACTGAAATTTGGCTTGAACTATCTAAACTCATTCTTGAGCTGAACGTAACGTATTCAAAATGTATAGCTTTATTTTGAAGTAAAACCCAATGAACTTTTGCATCAAACCAAATACCAAATTTAAGCACACTGAGTGCATTCAACCAGGCCCACAACGCCTGTTGGCCACTGATATGGCCAAAATGTCGTCTGGCCATAAATAAGTTGATTAACGCACAACTCAAAGGGAAAAAGCAGAAGAGAAAAATAATCTGTGCAGCTGGAGCAATAATGAAGTTAGTTTGTACTCCAAGCATGAAATATATTTTCTGCTACACAGTACAAAATTTTGTTCAAATTAAGCACATTTAAAATCGATAAATTTCCGAAATTATAATAGGAGCTTGTAATTTGAGTTTAATATATCTGCTAATCCATATTCATATTTACGACGCAACAATTTCATTAATCTTGTCAGCTGTATTTGCATGGTATAAATACACCCATAAGTTGCCCAAAGCGATTCTTAATATGCATTTAATTATACACTCAATCCAGTACAGCATAATAAGGGATAATAAGCTCGAACGAGAATGGAAACCGCAAACCTGCTTCAAAAAGATATGTGGCTGCCACAGATGCAATGCCAACAAGCACCTCGTGTATTTCTGCGGTGACATCGACAAACATGCAAACAAAAGCTACAATTTCAAAACTGAACATTGAATTCTTCATGCCCCAAACCAACAAACCGAAAACCCACATTTGAAAGAGGAGCGAAATGAGTCGAGCGAATCGAAATATTGAGACAAATTTGAAAACGTATTTGCCGGAGATGAAATAAACCTGGAGCTGTGTGCGTATTCCAATTTCCATCGTGACACGATTATGCTTTACTTGAGATATTTGGATTTATTTTTCTTTATATTCTTGTGGAAGAGCTAGATAAATAAATATTTAAATATGTCTTAAGCTGACTGTTATAATTTTACTTTTTTCAATCTCATCAGACTTCGTCTTAATGGATATATAAAAATTACACAACAACTAAAAATATAATATTTTGTTCATAAACATTTAAAACATTTAAGCTAGAGCCAGTTAAATAAATATTTAAATAATGAAAAGCGGTCAACAAACAATGAATTCAGATGCGAAACTAAATCAATAGTAACTCATTGAATAGGAACACATAATTCCACTGAATTATGTTGTTGGTTGTTGGACATGTGCATTAGTGAACAATAAACATAAACATAAATTAAACAATGCTGTTCGATATTCTTTTATGAACTGATTTTAGTGTTGTGGTTGTGCTGAATGCGAGTGTAAATACGTGTGCCAAATGACAATCTATTATTATTTACCATTTCAAAGCAAACACTATTGTTGAAATTTCAATTCACAAATCAATGTTTTCGCTTGACCAACATTGTCAAATGCAACCGCAGCAAAATAAATAAAGCTGTCTCAAATTATATGCTGAACGGGCTAAATAATAACGGGATATATAATATATATATATAAATAATATATGAATATTTTTTTTGTTGACTTGGCACGTCACTTTTTGCCCGAATTTGAGCACATCTCTAGTCGAAATGGGAGCCAGTTGTAGAGGCGATGTTGGTTAGTTTTGGAGCGATAGCCACAGCACTCATACGCCACGTTGGCTGCCACATGGTGGCCCCTCCCGCCCGGCACACACAAATTTGACAGTCGTCGCAGTTGCCGTTACATAAGTTATTTATTGGAATTTGAGTGTCATTGAGCACCCGATGCCATTGTAAGCTTTGTTCCGCTGAAATCTACCTGTCCCCTTGGTTTCGACTGCAAAACCGCAGCGGATTGTGGTTGGTGTCTGATACGGAATGGGCGGCAAGATTACATAGGTCGAGGAGAGGGGAGTAGCTTAAGTGGCAAGCAATATGAGAGAGTGCAGATGGTGAATGCTGATATGTGAACCATTTAGAGGTGGAAAGCAAAGTCAAACTGATATTAAAGCTCAACTGGAGTAAATATTTTAGAACTTGAGTAAGCTTACGATGTAAGTATTGGTTTCAATTTAGTAATCAATTTATATATAAAATAACACACAGTAGAACTAACGAAGACTTAATTAGAAAATACAAAGTTCTAATTTAAAAATATATAAAACAATTGCCAGATAAACAATACTTGGTATATTTCGAATAAGTAATTCCGCAACTTTCAATTAATGAAACATTTCAGTAATTAAAAACTGCCTCTACTAAAATCCAAGTTAATTCGTTGTAGTATTAAATAAATTTATACTCATGCAATTTAATTACTCAGAAATGCAACTGAGTGAAAAGTTTTCTGCCAAGCTTAACACAAAACTAAAGCAAACCAACAAATCCATTAGAGAAAATGAAAACAAACGAAACTTTACACATGAAATTCCAGTGTAAAGTCAAATTGACTAAATAATAAACAATTCTGACCTTTTCAGAAGTCATAACTTCAAAATATTTCTATATGCAACAACATTCCAGGTCAGAAAGAAGCAAAGTGCATGTGGCAACCTTTTGTGCCTGCAACTAATTGTAATTGCAATGTGAGAAAATAAGCTAAAAACTGTAAAACTTAAATTGCCTTTGGTTTTCGAAAGGTGTTTTGCACCTTATCTAAATATGAACTGGCTGCTGTCCAACGTTGCAACGGACACAACGTGCAACAGAGCAACAGAGCAACAGAGTCTCGGTGAGTTTATGAAAATAACTGATGCCAGTATCTGCACAAATGTCAGGTTCGCCACACACACACTCACACACACCCACACACACATAGTGGCACACAGAAATGGACTCCAACACACAGTTGTCGGAAAAATTCCACTTTCAACTTGCAGTTTTTGCAATTTTCGCATGCATTAGTCGCAGAGTCGTTGTCCACGGGGAAGAGAGGCTGATGGGTTTGTGCCGGGTTGCAGTATGGAATATTTGCCACATAGGGCTGGCATAAAACATAAGCTCTGCTAATGTCTGTCAGCGGCATACCGCACGCAGACTGGCAACAGATACAAATTTGGTTGGAATCCAGGCAGAGTCGCCTCCAGTGCGCAACGTGTGGGCGAACTTTGTAAAATATTTGACTACATTCTGTAAGGCAGAAGCTATCCTGCATACCCAAGACAGTCTTGTGCACCTATATATATATATATATATATATATATATATATATATTTTTGTTTGTATATCTATTTGGCATTTGTAAACACCAGAAGCGCTTTTAATGCATCTGCGTGGACTAGATTAATAAATTTGTACACCACGTGCCCCCAAATTGTTTGTAAATTGCCTGTGGCTCTGCGGTCAAAGTTATATATCTAGTTTATGAATATATATATATATATATATTTTGACTTTTTGTTATCGTTATTCGCGTAGTATTTGGCTGACGATAAAGCTTGAAATAGTGGATTTCAAAGAGGGCTTTTCACTATTTCAGCTTTTTCACTCGTTATTTTGGCTTATAAATCTAAATTGGAAAACTTTTGTTTAGTATATATATAAAATAAAAAGGAGTCAGAGAAAATAAAACAATAGCTGATACAGCTCGACTACGGGATATCCTTTCAATAATATATAAACACTTATACGCAGTAGCATCTGAACAATACAATAATATTTTGAAAAACTTCTTCACTTATCAACTGATTTTTTAAATATTATTCAAAAATATTAATCAAATAGTTTTTATGCATTTTCTTTAAGTGTGGAGACTACTTTCCTTAAATAATTTTTCAACATGCAGGGTATACAGAAAATATATACAATTTTGATTGTATTTTAGCTGTTTGCCCGCAGCGGCTTAAAACTTTTATTGAAAGCTGCCAACTAGACAAAAAAAAATATAAATTTACAACTGAGTTATATATTCAGCATGAGATTAAGATTCAATATGCAAATGAGAATAGCCAAAATATTGAAAGCTCAAATAACAATTTGTAATCCGTTTAAATTTAATTCAACTTAAATCGAATTATTTGTGCTTAAAGTAAATAATAATCAATGCACAGTTCTTAAAAGACATCAAAAATTTATATGTACCGCACCAAGAATTGTGAAATATTTTTAATTAAAATTGTGTTTTAACCCGTTAAGATAAGTGAGACGTGCAAGCACTCAAAATTTAAACCATTAACATTTAAATAAATAAGGAAAACAAGATCGACGAGTGACTTTTGTGCCACAACAGATGCCTACTCTAATTCCAAATAAGTCCGACCACAATAATTCGACAATTTTCACAAAACGTGAACACACCAACAAACACACACACACACACACACACACGTTATGTTGACACGGCATCCCCATATGCCATTTTCCATCATATTTTGTCAAGTTGAGCATCAATAAAAATTCGTTGGTTGATGGAATTTACGTGGGCTTGGCTCCTGCTGATAAGGCACACACATCCAAAGCACACTCAGCCATGCAAAGATAAATAGAAGGAGGCAGAAGGAGTAGTATATGAAAGAGACAGATAGACACCCCAATACACCCATGTTCATATTGACATAAGCGGCCAGACACGTCGGCAAGAGCGGTGTGACAGGGCGGGGTTGGCTGCTGTTGCTTTGAAAAATGCTGTGGCAGGATTTTTGCTTGGGGCCGGGCTGCTAAAGTTAGCATATGGTGTGATGATGGTTGCATGTAGCGAGTACCCTCTGTGCCTCTGCCTCAGCCTCTGCCTGTTGATATTCAGACCACACCACACACAGTCCAGCGCTCAACGTTGTTCGCTTCATTTTAATTGTTTTGCAGTTTCAGTCTGCAGCCACGATTCAGCCTAATCGGAATTCAGTCTCTCGAAACATTGCCACAATTTTTTTGTTAGCTTTTTTCTTTTGCCAACATTTTACACTGTATGGAAATAGTCGCGTTTGGTTGCCGCGCCTGTAGTTTGTGGTCATAACTACATTCTGGACATGTTGCTATCATAGCCATGCGTATATCCTCATAGCCGTATCACTATCACCAAATTTCTTGCTTTTACTACACACACACACACACACACATAGAGGAACACATTTTTTTGTGGTTTTGCATGTGTTGCGGTTGCAGGGACACATGTTCCAACAGGCTGAGAATTTCATATGAAACCATACTTCAAACTAGTGCAATTTTAAAGTCCACCGCCAATTGGAGCACCATAATTTATTTAATGACCAAAATGATTAAATTTGTAATTGATGACTAATTAAAGTGTTAAACGGAAAATTCAGTGAAAACTCAAATTTGTGGAAAATTAAACATAGCTGTTTTCTGCTCATTCTGTGGCATGTTAAATTTTATGTGAAAATCTAACAATTCAATAATAATCGAAAATTTTGAAGTGCTTCCGTAAAAACGTGCGTTTTGTGGTTTAATCAAGCTACTTTTGATGAGGGCATATACCAAATTTTGGTAAATGAAATATTATCTGAGGAAGTGCAGCATGTTGGTGCCCCTTTTGTGTTTGCCACAGACAGCACATTTTGGTACCTTTAGCCAAAAAGAAAAAGAGAGCGAGAGAGAAAAAGAGAGAGAGAGAGAGGGAGAAAGAAGAGGGTTGCTATTTGATAGACGGAATGAAATAGGCATGTTTTCTTTGGACAGAGCCACAACTCTTGCATTCCGAACTGGTTTCATTTTATCATCTTTTTTCTCTTTAAGCCACCCTTTTCATCTCCGGGCCGTAAAAGCATGTCGTAAGTTGCGGCTAATCCATGTAGGGTACCCGTGCCCGGATTGCAAGGATTGCAAGGATTTGCCAGCCCATTGTTAAGGTCAACAACAACACTCAGTTTGTTGAGAGAGCTGCTTGGACTTTTATGTTTGACATGCCGTTATTTTATTTTCATTTTTTATTATATATATATACATATATGTACATATCTTTTGATGGGATTTATCACTGGGTGTGGTAGCTTTATATTTATATAAGGGGTTTAAAGGCTGACTGCTTTCAACATCATCATCATCATCATCATCGTCCTCGTCAACGTCGCAACACACTGCAAATATTTATCTTATTTCTATGACTGCATCACATCAAAAATAAGAAAAGATTGCAATACTGCCTCTTGATGCGGAAAATATGAAAGATACTTCAAAACGGGAATTTTGATTGACAGTGCACTTGTAATGCAATTTGTAATATATAATTAAACTGAAGCGGAAAGTTGCAATAATAAATAAGAGCAAAGCCACTTGAATAAATCGAAGTCAAAAGCTGGAAGCGAATCTACAGAAGATATAATTCAACTCTCTTTAAGTTGAGGCGTTTAATCTGAAGCGCTCAAGAGTGCTCTAAGGAATTGTGAAATACTCTGAAAACAGCTCGAAATTAATGTAATCTATAATTGCAAACACACTAATATTAATATGCTTAACTTTCTTAATAATTACTTTATATGAAGAAATGGGAGCACTTCTACGACTGTTTATATTTTTGAGTATGGTATATTTTTAAAGGTATATTTGGTAATACAACTACAATATAGTTAATAGCTGTAATCAGAGTAAATCGTAGTCGAGCTCACTCCACTACTGCATTCTTACTTGTATGAACACATTCCGTTGACGAATGTTTATCAACCAATTTTTTCCTGGCCATACATTTCATTTTATGACTGTTTCTCACATTCTTCCCCTTTATTTTATCCGGTCAGTGACATTCATTTTGGCTTCAATATCCACTGTTTACAGTGATTCATTTCGACTATTATATTTACACTCGATTAAATCCACAAGTCTCAACTAGATTTTCTACTTAAAACGATATTTATACAATATTTAATAAACTTAAGACTGATTCAAAACTCACTTTTTCACAGTTGAAAATAATGTTTATTTAATGTTTTATTTGATTACATTTCCATTGATAATATTTCAATTTAATTGGTGTAACCATAAATTTTAATAGTTTTTGGTGGTAACTTTTATAACTGGTCTCATTAATTATTTGTAGACTTGAAAGCAATCAATAACAAATTAAGTAATGTGCTGCGTAATTCGCCAAACGGATACAAATTGGGGCTTCCTCTGGGCCATTTGCTTGATCGATTAACGCTTACAAGCAGAGCATGAAATGCATATGAAATTAATTTGATGATGGACTTTTGCAGCAATGCAACTGCCGCTGTTCAAACAATGACAAATATTTGTGTTGCTCCAACAACAACGACAACAACGGGTCGTATGAGCAATGTTGATAACAATGCGATTCAAGCCCTTGGCAAGTTCGTTAATCAATTAAAACAATATATTCACATATATAAATATATATATATGGAAGTCTATATATGTAAGTGATTGCGTGTGTGACTGTTTGAGTGGAAATGTGTTGTCCTTTTGTCCTTTATGGGAAATGAAAAGTGTAAATTGAACAAAAAGTGGCGGGTGAATCACTGGACAGTGAATCACGGAGCAGGGACGAATACTGGCAACCCCAATCAAAGAAAGAAGAAAGAATGAACAAAAAAAAAAAAGACAGGGAAACTCTTGAAAATCACACAAAGCGTTGAATGAAATTGAAAATGGGGCTGCGTGTGTCATTTAATGCGCACATTGTGTGCACGAGAGGTGGTTGAAGTGACTGACTGCAAGTTGAACAGTTTTTAATTAATTTACGTCACAGCTCGTAGTGATAACAAACAAAGGTGCAGCAACATCGCAAACACAATCAACAAGCAGCAGCAGCAGCAGCAGCAGAAGCAACAGTAAACTAACAAACTAAACATCCGCTTCGGCCTCATTTCAACTACATCTCCCCATCTCTCCATCTCTCTCATTCTCTTATTCTCTATTTCTATTTCACTCCTTTGGAAAATCATAGAAAACCAATTTAGCTGTAAATTTGATTATCCTATTTTCTCTTCACTATACCCTGTACACAATTAAAAAGGTTATTTTCCTCAGAACGATTGATATGAAACGGCGTCCAAATCGTAACCGAAAACTGAATTAACCAATTGAAATTCAAAACCAAAACCGATATTATATTATATAAACAGCAGCCAGCTTATACGTTATAGTTCAGAAGGTGACTTAGCTTATCTTATTATTAAGTTATTTTTATTTATTCTGTATTTATATTTATAATTTTATTTATTGTGTATTATTATTACTTTTACATCATTTTGTTTACTCTTTTTAAATGTTATTTATGCATATTTTAGCTTATATATTGATTGCAGCAACATTCGATTGTTAGATTATTAATAAATTAGTTAAGGACTTTTGTAGAAGTTCAATAAAGTTCGAGCTTTACTGCAAGTCGAGCATGCAACTAGCAGTTTTTGAAGTTAGTGTAAATGTTTGAGTTATGTCAGAGACTAAATCGATTGAATAAATTCGTATTTGTTGCCAAGTGCCTGGTCGCACAGGCTGACAGTAAACATTGCAATATTTGAACTCATAAAATATTTATGCAATACGCTTCGATTTTAAACAATCAGCAAATAATAGAAAATTCTTTGGTATGGCAAAAACAATTATTGAAAAAGCAATCAATTTGTTTACAAATCTAAATTAATTTTTAAACTATTTTATATTTATAGCTTAAAGTTTAAGAAGCTTTCAGCGGGAAATATATGTATTGAAGTTTTTCTTAATTTTGAAGATTATTTTTAATGCCAATATACAAGAATATTTATTTACAACGTAAACAATTATTGTTGCTGTGATGTGTGTTCTTAGAATCTGAATTTAATTGAAACAATTTACTATTGAAAGTGTTGGAAGTAACTTTTAGCAGAAACATAAGAAAAGTAGGATATATAAATAATATATATATTTTATATATATTTTAATATTAAATAATAAATATTTACTGTTCTTGTACGCATCTCATGTGAAGTTAGATACCCAACTTTGGCTTGGATAACTTCCACGTAACACATTAATAATCGATGAGCTCGGATTCAAATTAGTCTTCGAGGATTATCGAACCAACATCAACAGCACTCAAATTCAACACAACACCATTATAAATTCATTTCTACCCCAATTTGGAGCATTTGATAATTGCCACTAGAGAACGCTCATTAAATGTAATAAGCATTTTGGGCGATTATGTGCTTAGCCGAAAGCGTTTGGAAATCGTTAAATTAGTCATACTATGGCCAAGAAAACGAGACATAATAAAGTGGAAGCTTAAGGGTATTTGGCCGGCAATGTCGTGGAGTGCTCAGGTCAGGGCCATGAAAACACTGTTGACTTAAGAATTGTATTGAAAATTTTGGGCGCTTGTTAGTTGTTTTGTTGCCCGAGCATAAAATTCACTTATTTATAGTGTCAACACTGCATGTCAAATGGCATGTTTGACGTTAAGTATACGCCTTGTACACGTTGTCGAACTTGTCACAGCTGTTGTTAGTATTTAGTCATGCGACAGCATTAAATATGTACTGTGCGTCAAAATGCTACTCTTGGCAACATGAAATGTCATTCGAAATGACAGCTGTCACTCACACTTCATGCACTTCAATAGATTGCCAGGTGGCACTTTGGAATATCAATCTAGGACCATTCTACCCATACCCAGATCCCTTTTTAAATAAAAAGTGTGTCTGAATTGTGACTATTTCTATTCATTTATTTAATGTTTTAGTTCGTTGCAAACCAAGCAAAAAGAGAATTTTGAATGCCATAGAAACTTATTAACTTGTCCACCTATTAAAAGGCTATGTTTTACTTATATTTTTTGCTGCATTATTTTTACCAAAACCTTTTTAAAAAAAAAAAAAATAGTAACAACTTTTTAAAAGGCTTTTGTCACAGCAACAAAATGCTACATTCCGCTAAAAGCCCCAATACGAAAGCTTGACAAATTTAGCATGTGTTTTTGCCCGCGAGCACTGCTGACCCACTTTTTTGTCCGTTAGCAAAAATGTTTACACATTTTTTTTAGGTTTATTTTTTAAAGCTAGTATGAAAAATGTAGGCAGTAAGCTCTGCACTCCAGTTGGCAAGCGTATACGCCATGGTAACAAAGCCTGTTAACGACAAAGCACTATACCAAAATCATTTGAATTACTTGGAAATGTTTTATAAAACTTGACGCGTCATTTTGCTAGATTTGTGGGACAACAGCCGCTGCCTAAATTAAGGCAGAGAGGCAGGTTGGTCAGTGGACAAGAGGACTTGACGCTTCTGGGAAAAGTGCATAATCCGCTTAACGTGGCCGGCAACAACAAACAATAAAAGGCAGCAAACTGAAGTGAAGAAAGTCGAATGTGAAGCCAACAAGGCTCTTAATGTCCCCTCGACAAGGATCCGCATCCGGTGTGGCTAAACTGACGGCAAAGCATCAACCATATAGCCAAGGGCCTGTCAAGGCGACAGCTCGCTCATTTTTCACCTACACGAATTGAATTTGCCGCCTCCCACGTCTGCCCTCGCTGAATTTAATTTTCCAAAGGACTCTCGGGATGCGAGTACAGGCTGCTTACATTTTACTTTTGCTTGGCAACTATTAATTTTCCATTAGCTTGAGTCGTGTCATCTAACACAATGTCAATCAAAATAATTTTCAGCTTGTCATAACAATGAGGATGCCATATGCTGCTCCGCCTGCTTCTCTGCCAGCTCCATCTGCCACGCCTACTCCTCCTGTTCTTTGTCTTCCGCTTCATGGCCGACATTGTATGAATGTATGAAAATTGCTTTGCCATGTGAAAGAAATGCGTTTGCGTTGCCCGCTTTTTCCTGCTGGACAATCAATGTTGGCTTTCCGACTCCGGCTTCCCCACCCTGAACATGTCACTAAAACTGTCATAAACATGAAAAACTGGAAAACTTCAAAGTGACACTTGCAGCTGTTTCCTCAGCAACTGTACGCTCGTATTTGCTGCGGACTGTCTTTGGCTGCAAATGTTCCAGCAGTTTGCTAAGTACAAAAAAAAAAACATAAAATTGGGGAATGTTTAAACTATTTAGCTAGTCAGAGAGCTACAGAATTTATATAAAAAACTACACTCAGAAACTGTTTTTACAAAATTTAGATCTTATTTTAAAGAGCGATTTTAACAATTTATGCGGTTGTTTGCCTGAGCTCGAATCTAAAAACATCTACTTATATTTCAACTAAAGTCAGACGACACACAATAAGTTATAAAAATTAAAAATAGATTAAACAAAATTAAATTTAAAAAAATAAGATTTCAGCTTTTAAATATATAAAAGGTTAGCTGATGGTAAAAATAAAATTAAACGAACAACGAAATATTTATAAGAATTAAACTTTTAAATATTTTGTAGGTTCGCTGATATATATATTTTGGCTAACTGACCCAAATAAAATGTATGCAGTTAATAAATAATAATTTTAATAATAATAATGATAATAATAATTTTTATTATCGCAATGCGATTTGCCTTTTAATGGTGATTAATGTTTGCCACAATTTTTATTAAAATTTAATGGACTCAGGGAAAACGAATCGGTGCAATAGTTTTACTTTCTACAAAATAATATTTGATATTCCCAACAAGTAATTATTTGCTATCATTCAGCCAGATTATATTAAATTCAATGTACATAAATAAACATTTGTGTTGCAAAATCACAAAATAAATATCAACTGAATTGCAATGTTAAATCAAAGTGCACTTTATAAAAACGAATATTTATTGGCCTATGCATATTTAATACGTGTAAATGTTGCTATTTTTTCACACAATTTTTCATTTAAATAAACCGAACATTTTTTCACAAATTTACCATAACTTATGCGGCACCAACTTTGCATTTACAACCTGCCGCTTTTAGGTATGCAACACAATTTTTTGCCACCCCATCTGCGAAACCTTAAAAAAAAACGTAAAAGAATTAAAATTGGGGTGCTTTCAAAAAAAGGAAGAAAAAAAACCAGAAGCAAAACAACAAGAAAAATAGAGCACATATGTTGGCATGTGAATACCCCAAAAAAAATGTCGACAAGCCTAATGCAGAAAATTCTGTAAGTGTATCAGAGTTGTGCTGAATTTAGAATCGTTTTGAACTGAACATTTTTGGAAAGAGATTTTGTAAAGTTAATATATTTTAATAAGTAAAAAAGGCACCCGTTCGGTTATTAAAAAAATATATTAAATAAGAAAAAAGAAATAGATTGTAAAACATTTCTTGGGATTGCAACGATCTCCAGTTCTAAGTGAACATTGATTAAAAAGCTAGAATTTCAAATAATAAACTCAGTTTAAATTAACAACTCAACTTAAGTGTTATTAATATGATACTGCATATAGAAATAATTTAATTTACTATATGAAGCATGTTGATTTTAAAATGTATGTGCCCCATTGTTGATGGTTTGGTTAAGTGGTATAAGGAAACCAGAGAAAAACGCTAAAAAGCATTGAGGCAAAAAGCAAAAATAAGAACCACCTACCTACCCCCCTCCCCTATCCACCAGCTAGAGTTGAGCTCGTTCCCGTGGGCTCTTTTAGCACAGATTTACCACTATTGTTGTATGTATCTTTTGCTATTGTTGCTGTTATGTTATATGGTTGCCTGCTCTTTGCCACATCGTTATATGACTTGGCTGCTGCTCCTTTGGTTGCCTCGACTGTCGTTCACTTTTCAATTGACAATTTTTGCATGTTTACAACATGGCAACATGGCAAAGGCAACGTCAAAAATCCAAGCGCAGCCCTAACTTCTGTTGTTACTCCTCACTTTTATGTCCTTTTAGCTTCTAGTATTATCAAGCGGAAGTCTTTGCCTCTTAGCTTCGAATACAGCTCCTGTGCGCAATGCTGTCAACTCGTTGTGCTCACTTCCTGTTGATTGTCTTGTTTATGACGAGGCGCCCCTTATAGACTCATATCACCAGCAACTATTCCGTATGAGTCACATACTTCCCTCCTAGCCATTTGCAAGTGGCACATGTTGATATGACATCTGGTATTGCAAACCAAACTTGTATAAAATTATTTCAAAGACTTTGCACCAATTATTGGGAGCAGCACATTAGGATGATGATGATTATGGTAATTATTTGTGAGCAAACGCATTAGCATTAAGCTGGCATTAACATGTATATACATATATATATGTATATATATTCATGTATTTGTATGTAAGTCATTACATTCAGAGCAAATTCATTCGTACAAATATCCTGCACATTCCAAGGCCTGCCAGCTTGCCTGCATTCTACGTAGCCACGGATTCAGCCAAATGGGCAACCTTCATCCAACCATCCCTTTCAACTTTGATTTCATTCAAAATGTTCACAAAATTGTTTTTTTTTTCCAGCAGCCGCTTTTTTACCCTGTGGCCAAATTAATGTCCAAGGCGGGTATCTTTAATATTTCATAAGTTTTAATTTCAATATTATTATATAATATATTAGTCGAGATCATTTAAAAATGAATATATTTACAAGTATTCTATGCACCTGGCACCTGGCACCTGGCACCTGGCACAGAACTACCCTGTCCGAGACATTTTACAGGATATCTGCTGTCGTTTATTTTTATGGTTCGCCCTTACACACAATTTTTAGATAACTTTGGGGGTGGATGCTGTTCCAGCTTAGTTCTTGGGCGCCCTTTGTTGCTGTAACCGTCATTTAGTGGCTTTTGTGCTCTTTTCGTTTGGAATTTTGCACGCAATTAATTCAATTTGTTAAATTTTGTGTAAAAACTTTTGAGCACAACATTTGCGGCATTTCCCAATTAACTTAAAATGTAGAAAACAGGTAGTTGAGATATGTTCCCAAAAAATTAGTGTTTATCGCAATTTTATATGTAATTTAAGTTGCAAATGTAACTTAAGAGTTGCAAATAGTTGTGTCTAAAGTGCAACTAAAACTAAATACAAAAGTGAATCTAAAACTACTGTGCGCATAATACCCTAAGGCATTTTGTTGTTAAACTCATCACAGATTTGACAGCACATGCAAAACTAAAATCCTTGTCAAAGCCGCAGAAAGGCGAACGCCAACTTTAGAGTAATCCGTGAATAAAATGCAAATTTTGACAATCAAAATTTTGCGACAACAAATGCAGTCATGCAGCGCCGTAAGGCGAAGGACATTAAAGTTGGGTGGAAGAGCAGTTGGCAGAAAATACAACATGAAATTGTGGAACAAACTTTTGTTAAACGCCAGCAGGATGCAAATTTTCCAGCTGACAATTTTGCAACTGGCAGTCGGATAGTTTATCCCCGTCGTCGTGCGGCCAATTAAAAGTACAAATTATATTTGCACAGTCAAAAAATAAATAATCAAAAATGTTTAGGTCATGTGGGAATTGGATAAAGCTATTTAGTTTGCTAATAAAACTATTGCAAAACTTATTAAAAAATGTTTGGTTATCTCTGGGAAACAAAGAATATAATAAACAAATAGCTAAATTAAAATGAATGGAAATGCAAATTATTATGCAATTAGACGTTAATCACTTAATAAATATAAGCTTAAAATAAATATAATTTAAATAAAAATAAATAAATATATATAATAAAGATATCAGGTTAGTAAAAAAAAAGCTACATACAATTTTATGTGTGTTTTGTCATCTTTTCCAAAGCGATTTCATTGTCCTCCCTTCTGTCCGTCGGTTTGTCTTCATTAGAGTCACCACGTAGTCGAGCAGCAAATAAAGCGCTTCATATTATGATATTATTATGGCATGAAATCAGCTTAAATGCGGGCACTGCATTTTGCAGACCTGCTTGTTAAATTTTGCTAGACGTGTTGTTGCAACTGCATGTGGCACAAAGCGTTTTCAGCATTTATTTTATGCATGTCACAAAATGTAAAAACAAAAGCAAAATGGAGACCCGGGCGATAGGCGACAGCCGACAGGCAACAGAGCGTCGACCGACGACCGACGCCCTCCTACAACGCCTATATAATGCCACGCCGCAATAGCACTTGCCACACGCCACCCCTTCACCCCGTTGGCAATTTAGTGCATGCTGTTATTGTTGTTGCATTGTGTTTACGAAAATAAGCAAACAAAAAACAACGTTGAACGGCCAGTTGGGCAATCAAAATGAAACACAGCGAATAGAACGAGTTGCGGGGCGTATGCTTGCTTGCGTGTAACGTGCAACGTGCAACGTGCAACTTGCAACGTACAACGAGGACTTCGTTTGCCCCACCAAATCTAGGTTAGATTGCACCGATGCAGCCAGTTGAGTCTCTCAGTCTCTCTTTCCCATAATGAGCCTCACTTGATGCGTGCCACATTTGAGCCGGGGCCATAGCATAAATTAATTGGTTAGCAAACACACCCACACACACTTTACACACACACACACATATAAAATGTAATGAGTGTTGGGGTGAATAAGAATAGGGACAACGTAGCTATTGAAAAATGCAGTTAGAAAGCGTGAGAAAGGGAGAGAAAAGTGAAGGCAACCAATGTATGAAAAAACCCTGGCAATATAAACATGAAGTTAATTGCAGGCAGCAGGCAGCATTCAGGCATCACTCAAGAGTTGCCAGACTGCTTAAAATTAGTCAGTTCGCCAGCAGCAGCAGTCCTTAAAATAAATTGTAGGCAGTCATAATTAGCAGAGGAAGAACAATATAATAGTAAGAAACTCATAAATATTTAGTATCAAAACTAGTAATATGGACTTTAAATGATGATCAGCATTCTGAGAATCGACATTATGCACGTTATAAAATAAGGATTCTGTGCACAACTTCTTCTCTATTTACAAATTGATCGGGTTTTTTCAGAGAACAAGCTGAAGAAAAGGAAACTTAAAACTAGTCCAGGAAAAAATAGAGAAAATTATACAAAAAGATAAAAATTGCTTAAATAAAAATACCACGATTCTCTTCAGAGATATAAAGGGTAGGCTAATAAAAAGGATGATGGTGAAAAATTGAATAATAAAAAAGAAAAAAACACATAGATGAAGGTGGTCGTAAATTTTGTCAGTATTCTGATAAACACACCTTATAATTAATTAAATTTAAGTTGCAGTTCTTGAAGAAAAGTTTATACACCCTGATTGCCCTACATCGTGTTCATTCAACTGCATTGTTTTGCAGCTGAAACAGCGATAAGCTAATTTCCTGTTCGAATACATTATGATTAAAACATCCACATAGACAGAAATCTGATACGTTTAAAATATAATATAATTCACAATGGAAATTACACTGATAGGCAACGTTGTAATAGAATTTCATGTAATTAAATTACATTTTATTTTTTATAATATTTTTTATTTTGTTTTCTCCCCAGACATTTTTTAATTACTATGCATATATAATCTGCACATTGTTAAACCTCCGTTTCAGTTTAAAATAAGCTGTCGACGGGATGAAAACTTGTACTTGAGCAAACATGAAAATTAAAGTCTCGCTTTTTCTTATATTGGCATCCATTGCACTGGCAAATGGTGAGTGACAAAGTGAAAAGTTATTGGAATAAGTAATTATTAAAAAAAGTCATGTGACAATCACGATTTATACAGGAATCGTCCGGCCACATTGTCGGTATTTTACCGATTGCTGGAAGGATTATAGAGATGGCCGAGTTATGTACTAACTGCAATTCAAATAGTAATTTTAATTTTAATATTGAATTATGATAATAATTTGTGTGTAGTCACAGTCTAACATATCACTAAATCAGGAGACGAAAAACAATGCAATAATAAAAAGCTCATAAAAATTCAATATCAAATCGAATAAGGACATTAAACGATGATCAACATTCTGAGAATCGACATTATGCACTTTAGTTCTTTCTTATATATATATGAATAGATATTCTTTACACAAATTCTTCTTTAGCTTCAAATTCGTCGGGTTTTTTTCAGAGAGCAAGCTGAAGAAAAGGAAACTTAAAACTAGCCCAGAAAAAAAAGAGAGAATGAACATATACAAATTGATAAAAATACCAGGGATATAAAAGGTATGTAAATAAAAGAAGATAAGAAAAACTTAATATAATCAAAAAATAAAAAAATAGATAGATGTTAATTGTCGTTAATTTTGTCAGTATTTTTAAAGGGACGTATCGTTTTTATTATTATAATTGCAGCTCTTGGGAAAAATTTCAGACACCCTGAAAGCAATGCGATAGGTCAAAGTTCGCCCTGAATTGTGTACATTCAACTGCGTTGTTTTGCAGCTGAAACAGAGATAAGCAAATTGTCTATTCGTCTACAATATGACCGAAACCTCCACATTGACAGCAATTTATTATATTACTGATAGCCAACGTTGTATTTTATTTTATTAAATTACATATTACGTGGATCGAATATTTCAAACCCTATAGATGTCGTTGCTTCCAAGGAAGTTATGTGATTAAATGATATAATTTAATTAAATTGTGAGCACATGTAATCTATAATAATAAATTCAGTTTCGAATACATGGTAGCGATAATAAGTAAATATACCATCGGAGTTTCCCCCAGACATGTTGTATATACTATGCATATATAATCTGAACATTGCTAAGCCCCCGGTTTAGTTGAAAACAAGCTGTCGAACTGAAGAAACTTGTACTTGTGCAAACATGAAGATTAAAGTCTCGCTTTTTCTTATATTGGCATCCATTGCACTGGCAAATGGTGAGTGAAAAAGTGCAAAGTGAGTGGAATAAGAGATTAATAAGAAAGTAATGTGATAATCACGATTTATACAGGAATCCGCGCGCCAGATTGTCCGCATTGGACCAAATGCTGGAAGGATTATAAAAGTGGCCGAACTGTTTACTGACTGCATATCATTTCGTAATTTTAATTTTAATATTTCATAATGATAATAATTTGCGTATAGCCATAGTCAAACATGTCATCAAATTCAGTTTTCGCTCTCTCATCTGTCATACATTTAATAAATAAACATTACATTACGCAGTTAAATACAAAAAATAGAGAAATTCGTGTTTATTCAATGGAAAAACCATTTCCATTAGGCTTATGTACTTAATTAAGCGTTAAGGCTATTAGGACAAATGCAGCAACAAACTTCGAAAGTTCACCAAAAACAAATTTCGCAAAATACACAAAATTGGCATGGAATAAGCAAAAAGCAGAATAAATTCGCTACCACTAATTGCACGCAGATGCCACGTACACAAAGAGCTTATTTGTCGCACATAATCCTCGCAACAGAGATTCTCGTATTATTCTGAAATGTTCCATAAGCTGTGGAGAAAAAACATTGCGTATAATCTGCATTTAGATTGAGGAACTCTTGTCAGATTCGACATGTGAAAGTAGTACGAGTATCTAAATATATTTCGATTTTCAGTTACACACACGTGCCACAATTATCACTGACTTGGGAGGTTGGGCTGTAAAGAAATTGGAAATGCACGACATTTTCAGCAGTGTCGTCTATGATTGACATGGGCTTGACACGTTTTATTATTGATTGAGCTGCGTGTTGATGTGGTTGCAGAGATGGATTGGAATGATGGAAAAGGGAAAAGGATAACGCGTTTCATGGCTTGTGGCATAGGGGTAGAGAAATTAATTTAATGATCAGGTGTGAACACCATGTCATTAAGTACGCCAAACTCTATACCATAAGCTATTTTTATAGCCGAGAAACTTGAGGAAAAAAGTGCATAGATACAAGCATTTATCGATTTTTGTGCGCTACACTGCGATAAAACTTGAATAGATGATAAGCACTAACATCAATTGTTAAGCCCAAAAATGTATATTTCTAACAGTACTTTGCAGTACATATTCACATTCCATATTAAAGTGACAATCTGACAAATATTAAAAACCGCAGGGGAGAACATTGCTACACTGGTCAAGGCGGACAAAGGAAACCCGTCGGCTTATCAAATACATTTTAAGTAGACATCATTAAGTGCGCCGTCCTTCACACAAAAACACACGCACACACACACACATATCAAGAAACAAGCCCGTCCGTAAAATGACTTTGTCAACAACATAAATCCATTAACATCAGCGGCATTAAACGTGATTTCGCTTTGCCGCTGTGCAAACTGTGGCTAACTCTGGCAACTCTGGCGTTTCTCAGAGTCGCTTAACTTTGTTCTGTTTGGGTCGGCTATTTAAACAATTGCATATCATACAAATTACTTTTGTTGTTTGAGTTTCGCTCTCTTAGTTTGTTCAGGTGAGCCTTCGTTTTTCTAGCTGAATATTTTATTTTTTCATTGTTGCTATATCGATTTTATTTTGAGTTTTATGCTTTCTTGTGGGCAACGTTGGCTCTTTTCTGTTGCTCATTGTTTTTTTTTCCTTTTTTTGTGTTTGTCATTTATTTTATTTTATCTTTCGCTTTGTGTAAATAAATACTTTTTCTGTGCATATGATGTGCAAACATTTAAAAATAAACAAGTATGGTAAACTATTTATGCGGATTGAATTATACTCAATTATTTTTCTTGATCTTCGGGCTTATTTCGTCCTTCTTTAAAACCTTTATTAGAATTAATATATTTAAATTTTACATTTTGCAAACAAAATCAATCTTAATTTTACACAACTCGTAGCTATTTCGTTAAACTTTTGTCGAAGAAAAGTGCAAAATAAATTGACAGTACGCAATCTTAGGCCAGAGACTTTTATTGATCATTAAGAGACAAAGCCATAACAACATAATACATACTACATAAATAAATATAATATATTTTAGATATGATATTTACAATTTGTTTGTCAGCTAATTTAATGTCCCTGTTTGTATATGTTCATATTGAGACTTATCGATTGCGTGTCGTCGTTGTTGACTCACCTCGATAATACTATCACTGCCCAGTCCGCAGATCTTATTCTTCTTGTTGTACAACTGTTCCAATTGCTGCTTGCGCTGCTTACGCTGCTTACGTGCGGCTAAACGCACGCCACCGCTGCCAATGCCGCCGCCTCTACCGCTGCCGACGCCACCACCAACAACCTGCGCTGCAATGACAATTTCGTCGTCTTCGTCGTCGTCGTCGCCGCCGTCGTCGCCGTTACCAGCGTCAACGTCGTCTTCGTTGTTAAGCACTAAACCAGCAGGTGGCGAGCCAGTCAAATTAAATTCATCGGCATCGATATCGGCTGCGGTGTCCGGCAACAAATCTAAATCGCTATTAAAGCTCAGATCCAAATCTTGGGGCAATTTCGCATACTTTTGATTATTTTTCATGTTTCTTGCTTGTTTGTGTGAGTCATGCCATGTGCAGCAGTGTTATCGGTTTATCGTCTTGATTTGTTATTTGTTGCAATTCGCTTAGCACACACACACACACTAACGCATCAATATAAACATGAACCAAAACAAAAATGAGCACAATCGATTTTTCCGTCGCTGTATGTTTTTGGTTCGCTTTGTTTGTGTTCCACTCTGGGCAACAATAACAACAACAGGTTCTTATTTTAGCTCCACTTCATTAACTCCCACTTCAATCGTCCTTTGCGCTTAAGTAATTCACAAAAATAAAACAGACACAGGCCATTTAAAGTTGCAATTGCACTAAACACATACACTCACACACAGTGAGACAATTATGTTGGAAATTCGTTTTGATGCGCTTGCCTTGTATTTCATTTAGAGAATTTTATGCGTTGATTTCGGCTTTTAATATTTTCATTAAAATGTGCACCGTGAGGACGTCTGCACGCCAACAGAATCGCATCGCGTATAAAACACAGCGCCAATGCCGATGCCGCTTTTCCCCCTATCTTTTTACTGTTCCACATAACTACGCATGTGTGTGTGTGTGTTCCTGTTGTGTAGGGGCTGTTTTGGGGCCCAAGAGTTATCGAGAAAAACTATGCCACTTCGATAGCATTTTATGTTTTCCAACACTGTTTGTCCCATTGGATATCAACAGCAAGCAGCTTTTGTCATAGAGCAGTCGAAAATATAGCCCGCCAAAGATATAAATTTCAAATTTGTAAGGACATATGCAGATTATATTAAATTGTAAAGAATTAAAAAAACTTGTTAATTGTATTATGAGAATGGTGTTGATCAGTTGATTTATTCGAAAGCAAAGTTTTTTTTAATCGATAATGTTAAGTCAACTTAGTTCCTTTACAGTTATTATTATAAAGATACCAATACACATATCGTTATTAATTTTCGCTTTGACAGATAAGTACATATTTATATAAATATATATACTCGTTTGTTTTCTCGATTAAAAATTAAATCTTAAAAAGGATATAAGCATCATTGTAGCTGCCACAAAGTGTACATTTTTGTTGTTGTTCTTCTTCTACTTCTTAAATTGAAAGAAACTTGTGTTTGAAGTAGAAGCTGCGTTGCTAATAATTACTTGAAGCTCCAAGGACAAAAGCGTCATCAAACCAATATTAAATATTAAAAATGATTTAATTTAGCTATATAAAATTGTGTAAATATATCAATATAAATACTGTTCGCTTACAAAATATCGCGTACACACGCAAGTTTGTCAAATTGTTCAATATAAATTATGACATAATATATGTATAAATATATTTTTACTTCCCCGTTTCCGTAATACAAAATATATTACATACATTTAAGCAAATAAATAGAATAGATAAGTTGCGGATATAAAATGTTTTAAGTACATACATTCATTTCGTTTTGTTATCGTTATGTTTGATGCTAATTAAATAATTAATAATTTAATTACTGGCAACATTCTGGAGATGCTTTGCGTTTCATAAAAAAGGTTCCTTTAATTTTTCCTTTTCCTTTTGCTTTTGCGCATGCGCCACTGTGCAGTGTTGATTAACGAAAATAAGTGCAACGTGTGTGTTGAAAAGAGAATATGAAAAATGGAATTAATGATCAAGTGGAATTAATGATCAAGTGGAATTTAGTTATATGTTTATAAATTGGGTAAGAATTTAGTGGTGAGTTGTACAGTTAAAAGCTGTAAGGTTGCAGCAAGATTGCTTTAAAAGCAATAAGCCGACTTCGAAATGGAGCAGCGCATGCGCCTACGTCGTCTGTCTCTACTAAACTAAACGTGGAACTTAGCATAAACAATTTTCACCCCGTCTTACAAAATACAATCGACTTGTGTGTAAAAATAAGATTACAAAAAAACAAACATGGCAAGCGCTTAAGCGTAACTTAAATATAAATATGTATTAGTGTACTAAATATAGCAAAGAGTCAACTATTGCTGATTTTGTTGTTGCTGCTGTTGTTGTTGCTCCATTAATTGCATCAGCAACTGTTGCTTCGTTTCGGCTTTCACAGTTTTATAGCGATCCTTCTCCTCGGTATTCTCGGGTGGCTCGCACTCAAAGGATGCCATCGAGAGCGTATTCTCATTAAGCACCGCATTGTGCTGCAGATAGGCAATGACATTCGGCAACTTCTCAAATGGACACGCCACCTTCTTCCATTCGTTAAACTCCATCACTTGTTTGGCGAGCTGTGAGCATTTCTCAAAATTGATATGATTGTTTGGCAAACTGCAACAAATTGAAATTAATTGAATTTTATTCCAGTTAATAATGGGATAGTTCGAACACTCACCGATTAGAGCAGCCTTCGTTCAGAAAATATAGATCCTTAACAAATAAACTAAAAAATGGAATGATTATGCGTTCGCGATCCTCTGTGGCACCCTCGGAGCGCCACATGGCAGCTTTAAGCGTCGAGCGATAACTGTTAAAATTCGATGTTGGATCCATTTGATGTTCCAGCACTGAGAATTTTGCCGATTGCACTTTAGACCACTGCGAAATCAAATATAAATACAAATTTATCAGTCTCAATATAAATAATTATTATATATATATTTACCGTCTTTTTGAGTCTGCCAATGGGCGCCAGATTTAGACCAGCTATTATGGCCATCAGACTATTAAAGTTGCCAATGTTGAAGCATTCACGCGCAGTCTCAATCCAATATTCAATAATCCGCACACGTTGCTTTTTCTTCGGATACTGTGGAAACGAAACAAATACAAAAATGAATAAACAATTTAATAAACAACAAAATACTTATTATATTTTGAATCTCTTATAAAAGTTGGGTTTCAAATTTAAAGCTAAACTTTCAATTAAAAAGATGTAATAAATTTTAATTAAATTATAGGTTCTAAACATTTATAAATTTGCAAAGATTGATTATAAATTACGTATTTAATGTAATAAAAATAGATTTTCAAATTTAGCTATTAAATTGGTTTATCCTATTTTATTAAGGAAATAAGAATTTATTTAATTTGAATAAAAGTATCACAAATCTAGCATTTTAAATGCAATGATTCCCTGATTAAAAGTGCTTTATAAAAGTTACATTACTTTAACCAACTCTCATATGAAGAGTTTGTGATTTATTTATTTGAAAGTCCGGCTTGCTTTAACTTATTGATTTCCATATTTTGTTTGTTTGCTGGTTGATTCTTTGTGGTATTCAATACCTCTTTCATTTCATATTTCATATTTCTTGCAACATGCGCAAGCCGGCAACGATGCAATCATTTTAAGCACTCACTAATCCCACCCACGCTACACACTAATCCACTCCAAGCCAAAACCCACCTTAACAATTTCGGTGGCTGTCAAGTAGCTAAGACGATTGAACCACTGCACATACGATTCCAAGTTGCGTGTCTTTTTCATATCGTTCAATGAGCTGCCGCTCACCGCACTCGCTGCACCCCCGGTTGCCACCTCTCCAGTGGCAGTTGCAGACTTGGCCTGCTGATAATCCTTGGCGAAGGCCTGCACAAACTCCTCGGGTCCAATGTGCGAGAGCCGCTCCAGTTCAATAGCCGTCAGCTGATGGGCTAAATGCTCGCAGCTGCCACAAATGTCCATGATGCCGAAAACCTCATCCGGTTGTGGCGTGCTCGAAGCCGAGTTGCTGCCACTCGTTGAGTTACCCGAACCTGAGCCAGCACTCGTTGGAATGCCACCATTTGTGGCATTGTTGCTGTTGCTGCCACTGCTGTTGCTGTTGTTGCTGTTATTGCCACTCGCAGCTGCATGCGACGACGATGATGAGCTGCTTCCCAGAAACGTTTGAAACGGATTATGCAAATTGAGATGCAAATGATGATAATGATGATGATGTTGTTGCTGATGATGATGATGTTGTTGTAACTGCTGTTGTAATTGATTTTGTGGCTGGTGTTCGATGTTGTTCGTTGACTGTGGTTCGTTGTTGTTCACCGTCTGCAAAAATTCCTCGTATTGTTCCAAGGCTGTCAGCCGGGAGACAAGTAACTGGAGAATGCGAGAGACCTGCTTGCCCAGCGAGTTGTCGATGTAGACACATTTTCTGGCGAGGATGCGCACCTGTTGCATCAGACGCTCATCCCGAAAATCATACGGAAAGATCTCAATCCATTCGGAGAGCAAACGAATGCAGTGTTGCGCCGAACGTTGAGTCAATGTGCGCTGCTGTGGCTTCGGCTCGAGCTCCAGCTCCGAAGTGGCTACAACTGCTCCTGACCCAAGTCCAGCTCCAGCTCCAACTGCAACCCCGACTCCAGCTGCAGCTGCTGCTCCCCCCTTGCGGTGTGTCAGCGGCGAGGCAGAGTTCAGGTGCAACGCTAGTGATGTTGTGGTTTGAGCAACTGCATCATCGACCACATCGATAGCCGATTGTTGCTGCTCCCAGCAGGCGGAGATTTTGGCGAGCAGCTCGTGCGGACGTATAAATAAACGACCGCTCAGCAGCAATGCAAAGAGAAAGGCATGCTCCGGATAATAGTCGTGTGAGGGCACCATATGCATGATCAGCGAATGCAAAGTGCCCGCCTGTAATTTGCCATCGCTGTAGACCAGTTGCCAATCCTTTGGCTGATGATCCCTGCTGTGTTTGGTCTGCTGTGGCGAACCATAGCTGAGCTGACGCTGCTCAACGATGGGCAGCTGCGATTTCTCCACATGCGAACTGTCGCGTCGATGTGTTGCAAGTGTTTTGGCCACAATGCCAATGCCGCTGCCAGTGCTGCTATTGCTGCGCTGCGTCTTTAAATCTGGCAGCGTTTTATGTGTTGTATTTGTTGCAGTTGCTCCAGTTGTTGCTGCTCCCGTTTTGGGCTTTAGATTGAGATTGATGTTGGCGCTGCCAGTGCTGCCACTGCGGCCATTTGTGGCACTATTGATGCCGCCGTTGCTCGACGACGACATTTGTATCCAGACGCTGCCGTTCTGCTCCAACTGCTCCTGCTCCTGCTCCTTTCTTGTCTATGCCTCTTGCGACGCATTTGCGGGCAGCGATAAGAGCTGTAAATAAATTGATAGAAAGCAATTAGCTCTATTGGAAATGTGAGAGGAATCCTTAGAAAAGGGAAAAAATATAAATAAAAAAACAGCAACGGTAAAACAGGCAAAGAAAATGGCGAATGGCAAACGGATATTGGAGCAATTTAATCGACCAAAGCAATTAGTGCAGCAAAGGGAATAAAGAAATCGCCAGAATGGCATTTAACTCAAACTATTTGCGTTTCATTTAAGCCCTTTGTGAGCAGCTAAAATTGAATTCCAAATATAACACTTGTATATCAGGTATTTTTTATACTCTTTTATTTTGTAATTTATATATTAATTTTTGTTTTTAATTTAATTTAATTTATTTTATCTTTTTTTTTGCCATCATTAAATAAATATAAATAAATGTAAAAATTACTTTTTTAAATAATTAAAACCTTTTCACAGCTAAAAACGGAAGCAGCAACATCTCACCATTTGGAGAACACCTAAATAGGCAGAACGCTTTTTTTGGGCAAACAGAAAATTGCATACCCTAATAGACTCGATTTGAACTGAAGAGGTCTAAGCTTTAGAGCATTATTCGAATTATTATAATGATTTACGTTTGTAGTTAAGTTTTAAACTGAAATTTTAACCGGTTTTAACAGTATTAGTCGCCAAATTACCAAAGATAGCTTTAAAACTTACGAAGTAAAACAACAAAACCAGACAGATGGACTATTAAAAACGTATGCCGTTGTGCCTTGCAAGAATCGGATAGCTGTTACACAACAAAATAAAAGTACGCTCTAGAAAGGGTATCAAGAGTATAATTTACGCTTTTATGACTAACTTGTTGCTTATAGCTGATCAACTGGCAATTTTTCACAGCTGTTTTAAAGAAACTGATTCCATTTAATTCCATTAAAATATTTAATGCAATACGTGATTCAAAATTATAAATATATCCACAAAGCAATATTTGTCTATAATATATCTCGATAATGCATCATCATCTAATTAAAACTAAAAATTTTTATTTATAAGTCTAATTTCCAAGACGTAAATAAAAGTCTAATTTGACATGTTAATTTTCACTTTAAAAAAAGAAATGTAGCTTTTAACAGCCGCACACAAAAAAAACTGATCTCTGCGAAGCGCTAAAAAAAACCAAATAATATCTGGCATTGAAACAGAAACACACTTTCCACGAAGACAAAGCAACGACAGCAAAGCAGAGCAGTGTAGAAAACCGGTAAAAAGCGGTAAGTGGAAACTGGAAAAGTGTCATTCAAAAGCATAAAATTCACAGAAAAATTAAAACTGAATGTTGCTAAGTGTAGTTGCTTTATTGTTGTTGCTGCTATTGATTGTTGAATATGACACTTAAGCACGTAAGCGCAACCCACACACACACGTAGAAAATATTCCTGTCTCTTTCTCTCCACCCACTTGGACGGTAGACTCAAAATGCCATAATAAATCCAATGAACAGATAATGAGAACAATGTACTATAAAACTGTTAATTTGCAGCTTATCACTGGAAGTGAATGTTCCGCGATGGGGTATGGCTGAAAAGGGGGAGGAAATAATTACAATTATTAATTAACAGCAATACAAAATACCACAAACAAAATGGGTCAACAAAATCCGAAGTGCTAAGACTAAATGTTATTTGAATTACAGTTTCAAAAAAAATAACAAAATAAGAAAGAAAAATTACCCTTTAACACACACACACCTTTCACCCCAAAGCCACCCACTCGGTTCAATTTTCACTTTTCTTGGCACGCACAAACAAGTGTAAGGTGAGGAGAAATGGTAGCGGGGTGAAAGGCAGAGAAAATATTAACTGCGGACCAAACACCGAAATCAATTACGAATGCGGTAAAGGCAAATTAAAATCTATATTTATAACATTTACAACACTACATATATATATCTATATACATTTGTACCATATGTACCAACAGCAACAACAACAACAGAGTGGAATGCACGACGCAGCAGCAGCAGCAGTAGCAATACCATAAAAGCTTAAAACAACAACTGTAAAAGCAACAACAGCAATCAAAGCGCACCATAATTTGTATACAAAAGTGCAGGGTGCGGAGTAAAAGGGAAGGGAAAAGGCAACGGCAGCAATGGCAGACATTGGATGGAGGATGAGGATAAGGAGAAGTAGAAAAGAACTGTGAAATGTAGACAAGTCAATAAATGGGGCCGTGGCCAGGCAGAGGTTGCTGATGCTGCTGCTGGAAAATTGGAACGGAATGAGAGCAAAACAAGGATAGCTTACTGACTGGATGTGGTTGAATGCATGGCTGGCTGGGCAATTTAATGAAAAGAGAGACACTAAAGCTCTAATTGGAACTCACCTGCTGCCTGCTGCTGCAGCTCCGTTGCATTTCTCTCGCTTGCTCTCTTTGATTGATTATTATTATGAATTATATATATATGTAGATTAACATACACACACAGAGCGCAGAAGAGAGCGAGTTTAAACTGCTGCTGATCACTCACTAATGCATTCCAATTTACTAGTTGACCCTCTCTCTCTCGCTCACTTTACTCACACATGCATGTGCACTTAAATCAGGACAGCAAAAGGGGCGCTGCCTATCAAAAGTGGAACACACGTTCCTGTCTATGTATGCGTTTGTTTGTGTGTTTGCAAATACAATTTACAATACGCGAAAGGTGAGCGTCGTTTTGTGTCGCTTTTCAGCACTTGGCTGACTCTCTGCACCATCACCACCACCACCGCCTTTGTCACCCCCGCAGCAGCAACAGCAGCAATAACAATTGCTGTCGCATATGGCGGCCGCCTTTTGCCTTTTTTCGTTTGGTCAGCGCAAATAACAAAAATGTGTATGTATTTGTTGTATTTCTTATTCACTTTACACTTTTTCTTTTTTTTTTTGTTGTGTGTTAAAAATGCGTCTTTTGCATACGTTTTCGTCTGCCTGTTTTGTATATTCGTATATATGTGTTTGTGTTTTATATGTGTGAGTGTTGCGCGCCGACCGGTTTGTTTGCTACGCAGAATTTTCTTTTCCACTTTCTTTGCGTCGCCCTTGCACTGCTTTTTATTATTATTTTATATTGGTTATTTGATAATTAATTTCGTTGTTGATTTTACGTTCACTTTTAAATAATTTATACACACACAGATAGCGTCGACACGTTCGCCTTTCGCTTTTTATGGCATTAATTATGCATTTTTATATTGCGCCAATTAGCAACGTTTATGCCCGAAAAATGCCGTTCACCGTTCTCCTCTTGGTAGCAATAGGCAAGGAGTGCGAAGACAAAACAAAAACCACGAGAGCAGTGTGAACGCATCCCGAAAACCCATAAAATACCAATCGATTAGTGTTGGCTAGCGAGCAGATCAATTAAGTTAGTTGGCAGCGCTACTGATTGTATTTTCAGAGATGGGCGGTTAATAAATGACAGTGTGAATGATAAATAACTGAGCAAAAGTGTACATAAATTTGCAAATAAATTACTTTTAATTTTAATAAAATACAAATATTAACTTTAGCCTTCAGAAGAAAATATCAGCTCTGGATATAACAACTATCGCTTGTGAACTTAGACATATCGATAATAGCACGGAGTGCCAGCTCTAATCAGCAACAACAACAACTCTTGTGAAAAGTCGGCAGAGAAATGCAACGAAAGATCAACTAAATTTCCAGCGAAAAAACACAGAAAACAATAAACACACTAACAACACACACAACAATAAGAGCAACACACAAAGAGAACAACCAAAACAGCAAAAATCACAAAAATAAGTCAACGGCGGCTGGCAACAAATCTTAAATGGCCAATGGCAATGCTAACAATATCAAATCGGACGATGCTGCAGCTGCGCCTGCAACAACGACAACAGCTGCTGCAGCTGCCACACAGGAGGCAGGCGCTGCAGGCGCCGAGGCTGTTAAGCAGCTGCGAGCGGAAAACCTAAACGATTTAGTTGCCGATTTGTGGCTCAATGATTACACGAATATACGTCCAACAGGGGCATCTGCAGCAGCAACTACAATTGCTGCTGCAAGCAATACGAACGCAACAACAACATCAACGTTCTCCTTCAAGCACTTTTTGTCCAGCAGCGGGACAATAACAGCGCCAAGCAGCACAGTCACCTCACTGGACACAGGCAACAGTTGCAACAACAGCTCCAACAACAGCAGCAGCAGCTCAACAACAACAGCAGCAACAACAACACTGCCCAAATCGACTGGGGCACGTCCAAAGGTGCCACAATCGGCGTCCGACTTAAATGGCAGCTCGAAAATGAAACGTTCGCCACGCTTCAGCTCGTTTGACTCGCAGGCGAGTCTCGCCGAGTATGCGGCATGTGGCAGCAACACGAGCTCGATGCGCCTGCGACCCGATCTGCGACTGCTGCACGATGCAGACATTCACAATGATGATGTTGGCGTCGTCGATGATGATGATTATGAGCACGCTGGCTTGGCTCAAATGCGCAACAGTCGCCTTTACGATGATCGCAACGATGATGGTGAGTCTCTCGATCCCCTAGAGAATTGCCATGCTCATCAATTCAGCTACTCCCCCTTGCAGATATATTTCCCAGCAAGCTGCATGCCTCATCGTCGTCGACGCGATATGTGCCCCGCTCGTATTCCAGCAATGATATGCCGCCCTCTTGTCCCGCTTCCTCGCCACGTCGACGTGCCGCATTGCGTCCAAATCGCTTGGTTTTATCAACTCCTGCTGCTGCACCCAAAATGAAGCTGGATCTGCCGTTAGACACAGCATCGTCCTCGGCCTCTGCGCTGCCCGATTTCGTGCAGGACCATTTACAGGAGGCTTGGTGTCCGCAGCCAGATGCCGCAGCTCAGCTCAGCTCGCCGCCAAATTCACCAGCCGAGATCAGTTGCAGCAGCAGCGGTGGAGCAGGTGTAGCTGCTGGCAACAATTCACTGCTACTGCCTGCCTCGGGCTTGCCCAGCAGCAGTGGCAACAACAATGTCTCCTCCTTGCCCGCCCAGCTGCCAGCAGCGAGCAACAAGGCAACTGCTTGCAGCACGGGCAAAATGCTGCCCGACTTTCTTTCGGACGGGCCCATTCTGCATTCGTCGCAGCGTTTGGCCGATGTCGCCATTGGTCTGCCCTCGAATCCAATGATTGACTCACCGCCGCAGGACAGCGCGGACAACAATAGCAGTGTGCTGCGCCAGCAGAACGAGAAACTGCAGAGAGATCTGCAGGAAACACGCCTCGAGCTGAGCGTCCAAACGCGTTCCGCCCACGAATTAGAACTACAACTTTTAGCTCTGACGGATGCCAGACGCAGGGAGCAGCTGGCGGCTGCCACGCAAACCCAGAACATGCAACGGCTGCGCCGACAGGTGGCGCAACTTGAGGTGAGTTCAACTACAGTTGTGTGCAAAATAATAGAAAAAGTTAACAAAATTCACAAGAAATGTGTTCAAAATAAATTTGTAAGTTTAAAGAAATTCCAAGTGAAAGACAAAAAATTATGCAGAAATTAATAATTTTTTTTCGGTGATTTCAATTTTAAATTTATTTATATTTCTTAATCAACATATTATTTTCTGTATTGATTTGATTTCCTGTTTGTGTTTTTCTTTGCAGGCAGAACTTTTTGTGTTGCGCGGCGGTGGCGGTGTAGGCAGCAGCGATTTGGGTGGCGGCGCCGCAGTGGTAACTCCAGGCAGTAGTCACAGCACCACAAGCAGCAGCAACACATCGCGTCCGTCCAGAACACATCAATTGTCGCGCGATTTGCTGCGTGCCGCCGACAATGCCGAACAGAATCTGAGGTGAATATTTGCAAAAAATCACAATTAAAACTAAACAACAGTTTCCCCCACAGACAATTGCTGGTTGGTGTGGATAATTTACGACAGATGGCGGCAAATTTGGAGCAGCCAACGGCGCCAGCTGCAACGCCACGCAGTCCCAGTTCTGATCCGTACACCGAATTTAAATAGGTTGCACTTGCAATGTTGTTCTTTATGTGCGCTGTGTGTGTGCTTAGAGTGTGTGTATGCTTTCTTTGCTACATTTAATCAGTTTTTAGTTTTGTTATTTGCAAAACGCCACCTAGCGCTTGTTTTAGCAACAGCCGGAATTATCTTTTTATATTGCGCTACAGATACAAAATATACATAAACATATTTAATATGCAAAAAATAACGGTCCTATTCGTGGCGGCCTGAAACTGTATTCGAACTGGAAGTGATGAAAGACGCATCAAAGCACAGACTTGTGATGTTTAATTGAACAGATATATAAATTAAACTAAAACAAAGTGTAAGATATATATACAATAATATATATATTTTAATTGTGTTGTATGCATAACAAATATTTATAAAAGAAAATTAACAAAAATAACAATCATGCAACTGTACATTTGGAGCAAAATGAAAAAAATGAATAAGAACAAAATAGCTACAAAATAAACACTTGGCACAGACAAATTAAATAAATGCTAACAAAGGAATTAACATAATGTTAAGCGGCTAAATTCAGCAAACAACACACAACAGAAACCATAAACATATATATATATATATATTTTGTTAAAAACAAATACATATTTAAATATTATAAAATAAAAAAAACAGCAATATTCTGTGCACTTCTGTTCGCAGTTTGTGCTTTCAATCACATCAAAAACAAAGGGAAATAAAATAGTAAGATACAAAAATAAAATGTTTTTTAATTTTCAACAATAATTTAGTTTTGATTTAATTTATTAATTTGTATATATAACATTATAAATGTTTTTATGGTAAATATCAATATTAAAACTTAGAACAGTTGTCTATATGAAAGTGAGAGAGGACTTTCTTATATATGTAAAGTGCGTGAATGGTAACTTGCTAAGAGGCATTACACTCCCACCGTCGCTGTCTTTTTTCTCTCTCCATTATTTCCGAATTGTGATCAATTTTAAAAATTTAAAAAAAAAAATGCGAAAAACGTCAATATCTCCATTATTTCCAAAGATATGACAGTTTTAAAAATTTTAAAAAAATAAATGCGAAAAACGTCAGTATCTCTATTATTTCCGAAGATATGACAGTTTTAAAATTTTAAAACAAAAAACGTCAATATTTCCATTATTTCCGAAGATATGACAGTTTTAAAAATTTAAAAAAAAATCTCAATATCTCAATTATTTCCGAAGATATGACAGTATTAAAAATTTAAAAAAAAGCGAAAAACGTCAATATCTCCATTATTTCCAAAGATATGACAGTTTTAAAAATTTAACAAAAAGCGAAAAACGTCAATATTTTCTCCATTATTTCCGAACGGACGGGCCCATTCAGCATTCGTCGCAGCGTTTGGCCGATGTCGCCATTGGTCTGCCCTCGAATCCAATGATTGACTCACCGCCGCAGGACAGCGCGGACAACAATAGCAGTGTGCTGCGCCAGCAGATCGAGAAACTGCAGAGAGATCTGCAGGAAACACGCCTCGAGCTGAGCGTCCAAACGCGTTCCGCCCACGAATTAGAACTACAACTTTTAGCTCTGACGGATGCCAGACGCAGGGAGCAGCTGGCGGCTGCCACGCAAACCCAGAACATGCAACGGCTGCGCCGACAGGTGGCGCAACTTGAGGTGAGTTCAACTACAGTTGTGTGCAAAATAATAGAAAAAGTTAACAAAATTCACAAGAAATGTGTTCAAAATAAATTTGTAAGTTTAAAGAAATTACAAGTGAAAGACAAAAACTTATGCAGAAATTAATAATTTTTTTTCGGTGATTTCAATTTTAAATTTATTTATATTTCTTAATCAACATATTATTTTCTGTATTGATTTGATTTCCTGTTTGTGTTTTTCTTTGCAGGCAGAACTTTTTGCGTTGCGCGGCGGTGGCGGTGTAGGCAGCAGCGATTTGGGTGGCGGCGCCGCAGTGGTAACTCCAGGCAGGAGTCACAGCACCACAAGCAGCAGCAACACATCGCGTCCGTCCAGAACACATCAATTGTCGCGCGATTTGCTGCGTGCCGCCGACAATGCCGAACAGAATCTGAGGTGAATATTTACAAAAAATCACAATTAAAACTAAACAACAGTTTCCCCCACAGACAATTGCTGGTTGGTGTGGATAATTTACGACAGATGGCGGCAAATTTGGAGCAGCCAACGGCGCCAGCTGCAACGCCACGCAGTCCCAGTTCTGATCCGTACACCGAATTTAAATAGGTTGCACTTGCAATGTTGTTCTTTATGTGCGCTGTGTGTGTGCTTAGAGTGTGTATGTTTTCTTTGCTACATTTAATCAGTTTTTAGTTTTGTTATTTGCAAAACGCCACCTAGCGCTTGTTTTAGCAACAGCCGGAATTATCTTTTTATATTGCGCTACAGATACAAAATATACATAAACATATTTAATATGCAAAAAATAACGGTCCTATTCGTGGCAGCCTGAAACTGAATTCGAACTGGAAGTGATGAAAGACGCATCAAAGCACAGACCTGTGATGTTTAATTGAACATATATATAAATTAAACTAAAACAAAGTGTAAGATATATATACAATAATATATATATTTTAATTGTGTTGTATGCATAACAAATATTTATAAAAGAAAATTAACAAAAATAACAATCATGCAACTGTACATTTGGAGCAAAATGCAAAAAATGAATAAGAACAAAATAGCTACAAAATAAACACTTGGCACAGACAAATTAAATAAATGCTAACAAAGGAATTAACATAATGTTAAGCGGCTAAATTCAGCACACCACACACAACAGAAACCATAAACATATATATATATATATATTTTGTTAAAAACAAATACATATTTAAATATTATAAAATAAAAAAAACAGCAATATTCTGTGCACTTCAGTTTGTGCTTTCAATCACATCAAAAACAAAGGGAAATAAAATAGTAGGATACAAAAATAAAATGTTTTTTAATTTTCAACAATAGTTTAGTTTTGATTTCATTTATTAATTTGTATATATAACATGATAAATGATTTTATGGTAAATATCAATATTAAAACGTAGAACAGTTGTCTATATGAAAGTGAGAGAGGACTTTCTTATATATGTAAAGTGCGTGAATGGTAACTTGCTAAGAGGCATTACACTCCCACCGTCGCTGTCTTTTTTCTCTCTCCATTATTTCCGAAGATATGACAGTTTTAAAAATTGAAAAAAAAAATCCGAAAAACGTCAATATCTCCATTATTTCCGAAGATATGACAGTTTAAAAAATTT